>VTGB01000008.1:0-600000 GCA_013403855.1 Calonectria honghensis | reverse complement strand
CAGCACGGCCTGCGCATCCTCAGCGCCTCCCCGGGCAACTCCAAGCTCACCGCCGTCTTCTCCCACGTCAACCTCTTCCCCCTCTTCTTCGGCACAAAGCCCGAGGACTTCTCCGTCCTCACCCGCCAGGCGCCCAAGCCCACGGGGCCCTTCCAGAGCATGATTGAGGCCCAGCACTGCCTCGACATTTACATTGCCCGCGCCCTGCACCTCATCATGCAGTCCGAGGGCTGGAAGACGGGCAGGACCCCGCACGACACCCCCACCCCCGCCATGATGAGCGAAAAGGCCAGGATCGTAAAGGCCTTTGAGCTGTGGGAGCTGACTTTTGCCAAGTTTCAGGCCCGGCGGTCCATCGACACCAACACGGACCCGGCGTCCCTGGGCCTCAAGATAAGGGCTCTGACGCTGAGGATCTGGACGCTGAACTGCCTTACGAGGGAGGAAATAGTGTACGATGTGCTGAGACCTGACTTTGAGCGCATTGTGGACATGGCGACACGCCTTACTGCCGTTGGCACCAACCAGTCCAGGTTCATGTTCGACACGGGGTCAAGCCCCCTGCTCCATTTTATTGCGCTAAAGTGCCGCTTCTTGCGCCTTCGCGTAGCGGCTCTGGCAGCCTTGAAGACGCTGGCATGTCCGCGGGAGTCGCTTTGGGATTCGGTCCTTGTTTATTCCGTCGCAAAGAGGGTGGCCGAGGTCGAGCACGGCGTCGAGATTGGGCCGGATACTCTGGAGCTGATAGACAATGGCACCATAGAGGAGAGAGTGCCGCCGGAAGAGGAGCGGGTTCGCGTTTACAGACTCGAAGAAGAACCCGAAAACCCGCCCGATGACGGCAAGGCGACGTACCGGCGGGGCGTCAACTTCTTAATGGTGGCTGCTGATGGCACGACGACCAAGAGGCACGAGTGGATCACCTTGCCGAAGCGATTGACCTTTCAGGCAATGAACCAAAAGAAACAATGATTAGCAAAATTAAGACAACGAATCCGATCCTGAAATTCCATGCTTCGGACGGAACCCATCCCATTTCGATTTGTCGGCTGGGCCGATAGATTGGACAGTGGCGGAACCATTGGGAGGAGATTGCTACGTTGAACGACTAGGCAAGCCTTGCAAGGTGCTCATGTTTCGAATATAGAAGTGCTAACGCGTTACGAAGACGACGAAGGCGAAATGCAATTTACGAAATGAATAGACTGTTGGATCAGGCAGCATTGCGGGAGAACAGGACGCTTTACGGCTTATCATTGGCTGGGTATAAGACTAGGATTTGTCCATCTGCGAAGTGAATTCGGCGCTAGAATATGAAGCTTGTCGCTGCATAGGCAGTTACCCAAGAACAAAAATAGGCACCCGTGGCGAAAACTTTAGACTTTATTTAGTCAACACAAAACCTTGCATCTTTTATCCTTTGTGCGCTGTGGACGATGGTTCCAATGCTGCTGCTGTCAAAATAAAAAAAAACCACAGTGGGGAATCGGCACCCCTCCTCGCCACCATCTCGCCAAGGGCCACGACAAGTTCCTTGGCGTAAGCTGCAGCTGCCGTTGCGGCGTACCCCTGCCAAGCCTTGTTCCTGTGCGAATCCAAGTAATCGCATATGCCGCGGACCGCCAGGCACGGAAAGTGGTTCATCAAGCCCGCCGCCTCCATCTCGAAGCAGAGCACATCCTTCTCCGCGGCCAGCCTGTCTCGAGCTTCGGCATCCTTCACGACCTGGTTCGCGGAGGCGATCAGCCCGCGGTGTATGACCGGGTCGGCGGCTCCGTGCTCCTCGTGTCGGCTGCTGCGCTCGACCAGGCGGGATGGCGGCCCGCAGGCACACCACGCTGCAGTCCTCCTCCGAGTCCTTGGGGTACGCAAAGGCGGACTTGAATAACATATCGCTGTCCGTAGGCTTTACCGTTGTGGGGAGCGTCGACCACGATATCGCCGAGGCGGATGTCGTGCGTCTGGCGAGGCGCACCCCCTGCGATCCCAAAGATCAGACAGGTCCTGATATTGGGAAATGTGCGCTTGATGAGAATGACAAGCTCCAGACCAGAATGTGTGCCCGTGTCATCGGTGCAGGCCATGACAACATTGTGCTGGCCAATTTTCCCCAGCGTGAACTTGCCATCATCGTAGGACCTGATCGAGTCTTTATCAAGGAAAAGGCATGCGGCATAGTGTTCCATGGAGAAGGCACAGATCCAATCCGGCGGTGTAGTGTCTAGTGTCGATTTCCCTTTCTATCGGAGCAGGTGATGCCGAGGATGCCCTGGTTGTTGCATTCAGGCTTGAGCGGTCAAATAGTTTGGGCTTTTTGTACTGCTGTGTTTGGTCGATGATGCGCACAAGGGATTCTATTAAATCTTTGGCCTTGGTATCCGTTTCTGTCCCCGCAAGATATGTTTTGACATCTTGGAAGACCTTCTCCTGTTCCAATTCTTCCTGCAGTGTCTTACGAGCGTTTGATTTCACAGTTTTCCTGTAGTCGACAGCCATGCTGTCGTTGAACGGCGATAGAGACATGCAGCTGATATTTAAACGGCTGATATCTTGGTGTACTTGAATTACCCCAGAGACGGTTGATGTCTTGGATATCGGCAATAAGCAGTGTCGCTACTTCCTAATGATGTAGCTTGAGATGTAATAAGGAGATATTATCAGATATTATTCATTCATAATCACAATTCTTTTATCACGAGATGAGGGGATGCGTTCATAATGCCCCAAGTATACCATGTGACCAATGAGTGTATTGCGGAAATGGCGTGGCTGCGGCATTGTGATAGGAGCCCCATGTGCTGTGGCTAACGTCGTGGCTAGAGCAAACTATTAAAGGTGTCCTCTTGCAGCTGGTGGTATCAGACTTTCTAAATGATTATCAGAGTACGTATAATATAAGATGTGTATTGTAACACGTTGGTTTCAGATCCGGGAGTGTTTCGCTGAGTGCTGACCATGGGAGGGTCCGGGCCCGTAATCAAACGAGCTGTGCTGAATGTCAGCTCGAAGGATCAACAGTAATCTCAGCAACCAATTAGCGTACCCGACCTGACCAGGGGCTCGGCTACGCGGCTCAAGTCATGCACTTATTTAGGCTTCCATGGACCCAACACGCTCAATCCAGATAACTGCGGATTCGGACCATCAATATGCCCAATACTTTTTCTTCCCCCAGAAAATTTCCACCAACACAAATGTTTGATGTCGAGAAATCGAACAAATCACAAAGCGATGGTGCCGGAAGCGGTATGCACCTTCCCGCTCTACAAACTTGAGATTTTGGCACTAACTACTTGGGGCTAGCACGGGAAGATGGCGTGAAACGACTTTCTAAACTTGAAGTGATGGGACTTGGTGTGATACTGTTCTGGCAAATCATGAACATCCTAAATACTGGCCTGAACTTGTCGAATTGGAAAGGCTGGAGTGAAGAGCCAGCCGGGTCCAAACTGAGGGTCATCGTTGGGAGCATCCAAGCAATCGCTGCAATCAGCTGCTTTGGTGCTTGCTTGTGGGAAGGGATTGGCATACGGAGCGTCAATAAATATTTCAGATGGGGATTCTTCTAAGGCTATGTTGGACTTCAGGAAGTAAAATGATTAAAAAATCATACTTTGATTAACCTCGACTAATACTCTGTTTCATCATTTGAGTTATTAAACTGTGGGTGGCCACGCTTGCCAGTAAGCAGAGCATTTCTATGTTCATAGCAACATCCAAGCACATGACTACTGTTTATACCACCCGGCTTGATAATTTTGCTGAGGCGAGCCTGTCCATTGCATATTCTGTCCTGAAACATTTTCTGGGATATCACCATCGCCTTGAGCACGTGGCGGATAATCCAGGTTGTAGTTCATCAACCGCTCCGCCGCGTTGCCATTCAGCGGCCTTGTAAACTCGACGTTGCCCCTTGTTAGAACAGGGACTTTGAATGACCCCAGCTCCCAGGTATTGGCATTTCCACTAGCATCCTTGGGTGGATCGCCGACCGCCATGCGCAACAGATGCCAGGAGCTGTCTGCCTGCCGTGCCGTTCCCGAAGCCGACTCGCCTTTCCGGATGATGCGATTCCACAGGTCCACAATGCTCTCCAGCGCTAGATCCAGGATCACTAAAAACATCGTTGCACACACAATGATCAACACGCCTAAAAGGCTGAAGTTTTGGACCGCCCCGGCCACCTGCACGAGCTGATTTGTACACTGATCCCGCAGCGCCGCGAATTCTGCGTCATCCAGGGGATTGTTCGATTTGGTCAGCAGTGGCGATTCGATCTTGGCATAAGGCCCAAGATTGGCCGCATCGTTTGACGCGTACTCAACCATGTACGCCTGCAGCTTCGCCAGGCTTGTCTGGAACCAGCCTAGCACTTCGGACTGCCACTGGTTATCGGGAAGACCGGTGGAAATGGTCAGGTAGACGAAGTTATTGGCGAAGAGGGCTCCGGGGCCGAGACCAACGACGCTGTTGAACGTGTTGGAGTTGGTGAGGGCGAGTTGAATGCGGCTGGCGGTGATTCGTTGTATCGGGTTGAATCCTGGCGTGTTGCGAACCACGGCGTTCGTTTCGACACCGTTGAGCCCCGCGGGCGAGCTGCAGAGCGAATTTGCTGGGTTACAGAACTGGAATTGATCTGTGCAGATCATAGTATTTACATAGTTGTTTGGGTAATAGAGTGTATCTCCGCTAATCACCTTCTCGCGCGTGCCGTTGGCCAGGAACCAAGGGTCCTTAACAGGTTCCATGTATGCGAGGATGTTTTGGCTGAGAAAGTAAATGGAGACATCGGCGTCGGTTCTGTTAAAGCTGGGACTGGGGGACCAAACAGACTCAGAGCCTGCGAGAGAATATCTCGGTCTTGGCGTCCATTAATTAGTCGAATGATTAGCAAGGGCTGCGGTGGATATACACTTACGCGATCAGGTACGTAGCATCAGTGCCGGTGGAGAGGAGGTTATAAAGGTAAGTGAAATTGCTTGCGCCAGGAAGGGGGCCAAAATCGTAGGCATGATAGGTGTAGTTTCCATACGTGAGCATTTGGAAAAGATGGGTCGTGTCAATTGGCGAGCAAGTCACATTCATCTTGAATGTAATTCGGTTCTCCGGTTTAGCATTAATCCCGAGCATCGCATGAGAATCCAAGTGGTCGGTGACCATACTAAAGGCGCCATTCTCCCCAAACACGCATCTATCAACGTCCGGTATGGGACAGCGTGCTTGTTTATCAACCTGATATGGTAGAGACGGCTGGACGAAGAGCGAACGGGTAGTAGGCGAGTTGGTAATGTTTGCATAAAAGTTTGTCATGTACGTCCTGGCCTGGGCCGTATCGTTGAGGACCTTGGCATTGTGTGCAGCCAACGCTTTGAAGTTTGTGGAGTTGTACTGCCAAAATCCACAGTATGAGGGCTTCACACGAGCAATAGTGTCGCCGTAGCTCTTGTTGGCGACCCTGGAGGTGAAGAGACCGGCGACTGTAAAACCTGCCCAAACGAGGGCCGCAGGGAAGGCAAACCAAAAGGTCCGACTCGCTAGACCCGGTACGCCTCGCCTCGCCCATGCACGGTGCATCTTCAAGGCTTGCCAGAGAGCCCCAGCAGAGCCGGATGTGTTTCGAAGGCTGACTTGTTGCTGCAGCTCAAACGCGAGGGCCTGGCTTCCTCTCACCCTCCAACAATGCATCATGAAAGCCAGAATATTCCAAAAGCTGACTCCCGCGAATCCTACCATGACTGTCAACGCCGACAGAAGAAGAGTGCCATACTCAACGGGGAGCGTTATCGTAGCGTCCAGTACGCCGGACGCGGAGTGGTCGTACCATAGCCCTGAGGCTACTTCAACCATGTTGATGACAGTAACTCAAGCTCAATTTTAATGACCCCAATACAGGGCGATTATACGTGGGAGTGCTCTGTCTACTTAAACCATGGGTTCTATTCAACTATGGGATCGCTGGGTTCAGGCGGCTGAAATGTTTTTGCCACCCATTTGCTACTGACTGATGCGTGGATAAGCCAACTCTAAACTGATTTGTTCAGCCATGGTCAATAGTCGACTGCAAGTGCAGGCTCAGCTTCGCCGAAAAAGTGCCTCGTGCCCACTATTAGGCACACTGATCCGAGACTGGGTTGCCAGGCTGGGTTGAAATCATTGGTTATTCCGTACCCGGCCGATAAATTTGAGGCCTTGAACGTGTTGACGGCATTTTAAAGCCGAAAGGGTGGGTTCTGGAACACTGACGTGTGTTAGTCTCAAGCCACACCGCCGACCACCAATCCGGAAGAGGCCTCGGGTCCCACTTGCGAACTTGGGCGAGCCGACTGAGCCGATCAGAGACCTCTGTCGAACAACAAGACTTGGATAACCCCGTGGTAGAAATTCTTTGAAGATCCATCACTATCAACTTCCTGCTTATCCAGCCCCATCGCCTATCCACGCTGCCCTGCATGATAAAATGGTCTACACTGTCAAATCTTCACGAGAATGTGGATAATACTAAGAGTATGAATCAATTGTGTTTTAGAATCATAAGCAATGGGATTTTGATACTTTCCATAGTGTCGGTGGGACACGAGGATTAATCGACCCGTCACAGGATAAAATAACACGCGAACTTTCTTGTCAAATGCTGGATTTATGGTCCGATTTCTCTGGGCTGACCTTTCAATATACATGTGCTTAGAATAGGATTGTTAGCATATCATCAATAATCCGATCGATAGTTTGCGCAGATGTATACGAAATCAGAATGGCTCGTAATTCTCCGCCTTTTTTGTGAGGTTTGGTACAATGCATATGGCATGATGGGCTCCGTAGACCCAAATGATAGAACTTGCATGGGAAAGATTGCTCTCCCATTTGTGAAATTGAAGATAATGGGTTTGATAAAGTTTGGCAATATTTCCTCTTTCGTCCAGCAAGTGTGATTGTCAATGCTGATGATGTTGAAGACATGCTGGTAAATAAAATGATGACAGGACTGAAATCTAGAAGAATCGGTTGGAATGAGGTAAGCAACCATACTTGCCCATCCTTGTTAAGCATGATTCACGATCCACTACGGCGGCACCATCCCGTCCATCCTAGTCAGCAACACGCTTTGACAGGCGGGGCGACCTTTTCTACCTATAGCTCTACGTCTCATTCAAAAGAGCTTGTCTAAAACTGGTCTAACTTGAGCTCCCAAGCATGCTCTGTGACATCTGTCTGGGGTAGCCCAGGTGCCCATGTTGACCAGCATCGTCTTATATTCCATCATCATCCAAATACGCGTCAATGAATTAAGAGCCTAGATAGAACCATGATACACGCTTGCTAGTGGAAATCGCGATTTAACCATGTCAAATGTGAACCCGTTTGGGTATAGGTCTTGTAGACAATCAAGATCACTAAGCAAGACTGGGAGATCATGAGATAGATGCATGAGATGGAAGTGTGGGAGCAGAGTCTTCGCAGCGGTAGGCGCAAGAATCATACATTTGCATTCTGCATTGGAATGGAGTAGTTTTCGAGAAATACCGCAAATTGTAAACCTGAAAAGAAATCGTAAGCTAGCTAAGTGCTGTTTGTATGAATTTTGTTACAAGTCCAGAACAATCCATCGTGACGGCGATACAACCATTGCCTCACGCAAGGCTCAAAAGCCAACGGCACGGTTATTGGGGATATGGTGAGTGGCTAGCAGCTTTGTCGTATTTCAAAAACACGAATCAATCTACCTACCTCGGCCCAGTACCTGCTGTGCCAGATCTAAGCCCCTAATAATAGATTCTCGGCTCAACGCGACAGCGCTAATCTTGAGTGTGCCTGTGCGATGTGTGGGCCACCCCCCGAAACCTTTTTATTTTTCGCACCTCTGTCCGAAATTTCCCGCCCTGCCATTCGCCGGGCTTTGCGTTTGAGCAGTACCCGCTTCCATACAACGGGCCCATTTCCGTGTCCGAGACGCTCAGACACGGGGGCGCTTGCGACAACTCACGGGCGGAATTCCTATTACGGCTGGATTCAACTCGGACAGCACCATGTCAGGAAGCGAAAAAGGCATGATTGGCTGCCTTTGGACGGAAGGCACAATTATGATGCTGTGGCACAGGGGCAGAATGAATGGGTCAAAGCAAAGGCACTGCCCCTTGCAGCTCTCGCTATAAGGAGCCAGATCGCAAATGGATGAGCAGTTGCATTTCTAGCTTGTCTGTGTTCAGATCCAAAGTTGATCCTGGAATTTCTCAGTCATTCGTTTCCAGAACATTTCAGCCCGTAGTCACTGGAATCATGGGTCTTGTTCATTTTGAGGACGGCAAGGTCCTGTACTATCCCTACACACCATCCAAAGCAGCCGGCTATGTTTTTATGTTGCTTTTCGCCGCTGCGACTGCCGCCCACATATGGTTCTCTCGACGATACAAGACCTGGTATTTCATCCCAATGATTCTGGGCGGAATATGTGAGTCCAGATCCAATGGGGGTGTTGAGCTGCCACTGACTGTGCCAAGGCGAATTATTTGGCTATTACGGGCGCGCTTGGGCCGGATCCAACCCGCATTCACCAAAGCCGTTCATGCTGCAGCTCATGTTGATTTTGGTTGCCCCAGTCTTCGTCTGCGCCACTATTTACGTCACGCTGGGCAAGTTCAAGCAAATCATGCTCGGCCAACCAAAACGCCGCTGCAGTCCTACATCTCTCTTTATCATCACCGACATTATCGCCTTTTGCACCCAGATTGGCGGCTCCCTCGTTCAGATAACGGGCAGCGTCAAGCTGATGAAGATCGGCGACCAGGTCGTGCTGGGTGGCCTAGTATTTCAGCTGGTTGTATTGGCGATTTTCCTATGGCTCGTGGTACAGTTCTACAAAACTGCCCAGAAGGAAGCTCAATATGCGGGACGATGGGGGCTCTACGTTTTCATGCTGGGCGGGTGCGTTGTGGCAATCTGGGTTCGGAATCTGGTGAGGGTCATCGAGTTTATACAGGGGTTTCACGGCTTTGTCAGTGAGAACGAAGCCATGCTTTATATATTCGATGCTGTCCTGATGCTTCTAGTTATGATTGCTTTTCTGGTTTTGCATCCCGGCGCTTTAATACGGGGTCCAGAGGGTGGTCGTGGGGAAAGGGTTGGCAGTAAAGATTTCACTGGTGATGGGCAGGTGGAACTTGGATTTCCTCATGGACAATGAGAAAGGAAAATGAATAAATAATGAAAATCTGTATCATTTTAGCGATTTCGAAATTTCATCAATGTTTTTATTCTTTAACCAGCCTGTTCATGAATCACCCATCTTTCAATCGATCAATCGTGCACAATTCCCTTCACGTTCAGCGTGCTTCGGACGAATTTTTATGGTTGTATTATGGATTCAACCAAATGCCGCCACCCTTACGCCCAACTAGACTCTCGCAGAGGCTAAAAATTAGGATCCTTCCGGATAATTTTCAGAAACCCCATCCACTGATTGGCACCAGTCAAAGTGTCCCTCAGTGGCACGTGAGAGCTGTCGTGAAAGGGAAAGAAAAGCGTGCGGGCTTCCTCTGTTGCCACTAAAATTGCAGTGACACCGGTCCAAATGTGGGGCCGATTGAATAAGTACCGTCCGTATGTACCGCAGAATTTTGCATTTTTCTCCGCGTTTTGGAATCCGCTAACGGTTTTGATTGGTTCTCTACATATTTATGGGGACATTTTCGTTTCCACTCTATCCCTTCGAGTGCCGTAAGACTGCACCTAGGTACCCCACCTTGTTCACCCAGCCACCAAGCCAAATTCTAAAGGGATAATATAACTTCATAAGAACAAAATAACTTCTAATACCACTAGCATTATGCATGTTAATTGGAAATTCTATATCTTCAGCTTAGGGTTCGGTGGTTGGCAGTCTACTTTGCTGGTACCGAAGTGCAGTCTTACGGCACTCAAAGGGATGGTCCGGTTTGGCGAGTACATACGGTATCTAATTGCAGTACCGCCAATTCTAACCATTTCCGTGAAGACCTCAAACAAATATTGTTTTATTTATGCCGACTGAGATGTGATTCTTGATATTTGGACTGCACAATGCGCATTAATTTAACTCGAACTTGAAGCAATCGTAATATTGTGTCCTGTCTGCTCCGAAGGTTTCCCATGGCTGGCATTGCTCTGCACCTCCTCGAATTGGAGTGAAGTGCACATTGATTGGCGAGAGAAGTGATCCGGTCAAACCACTGGAGCAGGAGCTTGTTGATGGTTGAAGTACTGGAATTGCAGTAAAAATTAGGGGCCTTGGGGAGATGGTGGATCCAGATGGTAGGCTGAGCCACATTGGTTGTACCACCGCCGTGTGAGTGCTAAAATTGCAGCGCTAGTGACAGTCAGCTCCAAGTGGTTCACCACTGAGGCGAACCACCATAGCTATCCACAGCGAAGGCTCATCTTTAGATTATTGTACTTAGTCAATTAAGTCATTGGGTTCTCGGCCAACAGCAATGAATTTTCGGTTGATTGTATGGCTTATTTCGGGAGGTTCTTTTTGCTCTTTGATGAAGCTGATAGTCTAGCCTTGCTCTGCCGTTACTAAAATTGAAGGGTGATTGTGGAGCCAAGAGGATGGGGTGGGCATCACGATCGCACTCTTGGAGCAGTTTCTAATTGGACAGTGGCTATGGTCGCTATCTCAATACTCTTTTAAATTTGGAGTAGAGTTTGGGCATGTTGCGGTGATGGGCGAAGCAGAAAGCTGACAATGACTATGACTGCTCTGTAGCCACTAAAATTGCAGTGAACGTCGGTTAGCCAGGACGGGACGACCAGGAATCCTTGCTGTGGCTTATCTGTTGGTGGCGGGACGAAAGTGGAAATGGCGGGCCGAGCTTCATTGGTCGTACCGCTAGAGCGGGAGCCAGTAGACAGCCACGGTGACCCCTCACCGACGTGTCTCCCTCAAAACAGGCGAATGCGGTGTCAACTGAGCGCACTCACCTCGACACCAGGATACGCGTACAACCACTGCCCCGGCTCTAGCTGCGACGACTCTTGCTTGGCGCAGCCGCTGCCATGTCGTGGAATTTCACCAAGAGTACGTCGTCCCGTCCCCCGCCCGCAATGGCCCTGGCCGCCGCAATGCCTGCGGCTCCGGCCGCCATGTGATGCTCGTGTGCCACGGTGCCGCACTCCTCCTGCCCGTCCCAGACAGGCCTGCAGACGTATGGCTAAACTCATCCCCACCTACAGAATTAAAAGAGACCCATCTGGGTTCCCTGGCCGGCTTCTCGGGCTCTGCCTCCGGGGACAAGTCGTCTAGCTCCGACACTGCCGGCCCCAGGACCTCAAATTCCCTCGGTATGCCAAGCTAGGCCTGTCCGTCGTCACCCTAGCTCACCTCCAACAGATTCCCCCGAGGACCTCACCCAGGCCCCCGTCGTCAAGCCTCAGAAGCCCGGTATTCTGGTCATTACTCTGCACGAGGCTCGCGGCCTGTCCCTGCCTGAGCAGTTCCGCAATGTCCCCACAAACCACGGCCGAGTGTCTGGCAAGTACATGCCGTACGCCCTGGTTGACTTTGACAAGAACCAAGTCTTCATCAACTCCGTCGAGGGTACTCCTGAGAACCCTCTCTGGGCTGGATCCAACACCCAGTACAAGTTCGATGTGTCACGCGTGACCGAGCTCACTGTCCATCTCTTCATCAGAAACCCTAATGCTGCTCCCGGAGTGGGACGATCTCAAGACATCTGCATTGGTGTCGTACGACTTAACCCCAAGTTCCAAATCTCAAACAGCCCCAACGATAAGAGTATAGCCAAAAACCACGATGAATTCTCCCAACACAGTGGCCTTGGCTGGATCAGCGTCCAAAACGGTGGCGGAAAGCTGCAGATCGGCATCGACTTTGCAGAGAACCAGGCTGCAAAGCTTACCATCAATGATTTCGAACTAATGAAGGTTATCGGCAAGGGAAGTTTTGGAAAGGTCATGCTTGTCCAAAAGAAGGACACCCACCGTATTTACGCCCTCAAGACCATTCGAAAGGCCATGATCATCTCCCGCTCCGAAGTCACCCACACCCTTGCTGAACGATCCGTTTTGGCCCAGATCAACAACCCTTTCATTGTCCCTCTGAAATTTGCTTTCCAGTCTGCTGAGAAGCTCTACTTCGTCCTGGCCTTTGTGAACGGAGGAGAGCTGTTCCATCATCTGACTAACGAACGACGGTTCGACATCAACCGTGCTCGCTTCTATACCGCTGAATTGCTCTGCGCTCTGGAATGCTTGCACGGCTTCAATGTCATCTACCGAGATCTTAAGCCAGAAAACATATTGCTGGATTACCAAGGTCACATCGCTCTCTGCGACTTTGGTCTGTGCAAGTTGGAGATGAAGGATGAAGATAACACTAACACTTTCTGTGGAACACCTGAATATCTTGCCCCTGAACTGCTGCTCGGAAAGGGATACAACAAAACTGTGGATTGGTGGACACTCGGTGTGCTGCTTTATGAAATGCTCACGGGCCTCCCTCCTTTCTATGATGAGAACACAAACGACATGTACCGCAAGATCCTGTCAGACCCTCTTACCTTCCCTGGACCTGAGATCGTTCCTCCGGCAGCCAAGGACCTCCTCACCAAACTGCTGAACCGCGACCCGGCTCAGCGACTTGGAGCGAACGGCGCCTCGGAAATTAAGGGTCATCCGTTTTTCCATGCTATTGATTGGAGGAAGTTGCTGCACCGCAAGTACGAGCCAACTTTCAAACCGAACGTGGTATGTATCTTGACATTACTAGCAAGACCCAACTAACAAATACTTCGCAGGCGAGCGCTCTTGATACCGGCAATATCGACCCTGTCTTTACTTCGGAAGCCCCCATGGATTCATACGCCGGCGACTCTGCCTTGTCTCAAACAATGCAGGGCCAGTTTGAGGGCTTCAGCTACAACCGACCCGTGGCCGGACTAGATGATGCCGGCGGAAGCATCAAGGACCCTTCATTTGTGGATGGCTCATAGAGAACAAGACCTAGATGGACGAAGCTTGCGCAAGACGTCCAAACTGTAGCCTTCTAAGAGGAGATTTAGAATAGGGGTGTATGTGGTGGCTGTCTCAGTTCTAGTTGCATTTGATTATTGCTCTTGCATAGCCTTACCAATTTTCTATCACAACCGTGGCATGGTGTTTGCTCAATTTTTCTACTTAATGAGAACCAACTAGCATGGTACGGTGATGTTGCCGTTTTCTTCTTAGCTTGCTTGCCGATCCTATACCTATCAGGATCCTGGGCCCAAAATAATAGATGCAATGCTATGACGTAACTTAGTCTTGTCTGTTACGTAGCACTGCACAGTGCCTTAATTGGACGTGAAAGTCATTTTTGTGAGATGAGATTGAATTTACGATTGCATTTTTCAGCCCGCCTCAGCCAGTCAAGGGTGGGAGGCTTGGTCGCAAGATGATTCACATGTCGCGCCTCATCACCACCGAACAACTGTACCTAAATGTGTGGAACTTTTGTTGCCACTCACCAAAAAACGCGATATGCTGCCTGCTACCTAAAATGTATCACAGCCAGTCGGGGGAACCGGGATTGAAGACGCCCTCCCATTCGCTAAGACTGCTTACTTCCCCTGTCGCTCGCACAATGCAAGCCACATCGATTTGCCATGAACGATTGAAACGGTAACACTGCTTCCGCCTCAAGCCCAACGCAGGGCAAACCGAGTCCCCGCTCGAAGCAACCATCTCAGGAGGACAGGGGGGTAGCACTGCCTTGGGCTGAGTTGCAGCTCAATCCTTGCGTGCCCCACCACACGACTATCGCCTCAACATTGGAAGCCAATCGGACAATGAGCGGTTATATAAAATGTAACCCTCGACTTACAGTGTATGCGATGGTGCGCGGACAATTCCTAGGCTGAAGCTGACTGCAGCTTGGCCTTTCTCAGCCTCCAACTGGCACTGACATGATCCAGCATGACCTGCATCCTTGTGGAAGAAATGGATAAATACCAGTCGCGGTCTAAACATGTGCGTCTTTTTGTCCCGCGAATGTGAAGCTGTTTGGTTTGCGTAAGGCCTTCTTTTACTAGTACAAATTGTTTGCACTGATTGTGACTCCTCACGACGGTTTGATGGGAGAACCGATGGAAATCGCATCAAGCTCGGCGTCTGTTTCGAGTGGTGGTCGAACGCGAAAGTTCAGATCATGCCGATCGAAAAATGAATCGAACGAAAGTGCACCTGAAGTGATAGAAGGAGGCAATGCAGATGGAGGTGTGCTTCTCACTATTGCTCCTCATCCCACAGAAACACAAGCCGAGGCAACCAACCCAGTTGTTAGAGAGGAAATGGAGACAGAACCATCAACTGATACACGGAAAAGCCACAAATCGAGGGAACCCTTGAACGATAAAGATACAGAATTGGGGGACGGCGATGAAAGCGAGCACAGTCCCCACCACAAAAGCTCCATCCACCGTAAGGATGTCAAAGGCAAAAGTGTGGACAGTACACCGCCTGGGAACAAAACAAAGAGGGTCAAATTCGATGCCCAGGCCAAGTCCATTGATGGGGGAGAGGAACCGAAGCTATTACGAAGCCCAATAATTTATGAGACGGGTGAAGGAAGTGGCAGCTTTTCGCGGAATGAACCATCGCGCGAAGCCTTGTTGGAAACCGTGCCGCTTATCCAAAAAATGATGGATAATGCAGACAGATTGCTCTTCACTTCTCTTCAATCCAAAACACCCCGAGAAAGTCTGGTTCCGGCGGCTTTGCTTCTTTACTCTGCATTTAGAGAAATTGGGATGCTCATCCCTGATGAGGACATGCTTCTAGATGCTGACATGGGGAGCAAGAGTCGTTCCGACGGTCAGGCTGAGCATGGTTATTATGGTGATCACAGCGACTCTGGAAGCTATTGTGGCTCTTATGAAGGCTCTTACGACGATGACGAAGGTAGCGTGGAGGACGAGGAAGCTCGATTCCGTCGACGATTTCCCCCAATTTCGAACGAAGATGAAAGTGAGAAACGCACCATCGCCCCTCCGCCAATTCTTCGCTATTCAAGCCCATCTGATTTGGGATCTGAAAAAGACGAAAAGCTTCAAGATGAAAAAGAAGAACTATCAAAGGATGGCGGTGCTAATAGTGAACTTGACACTTGCGAGGTGGTTCATTTGCCAGGTAGCCATATCATCTACGGAACCAGACGGCACAATAGTGACGGATCAATTATCGCTTACTACGACGATCCACCAAGAGATCCAAATAGCCGCCAGCCTGAAAGTACCACACTGTCAAAAGAAAGCATCACCCTGGACAAAGAAGGTCGTCAAAGGCTTCCGTTTGTCGTCCAGATAAATTCACCGCTCATGCTTGACACGTTGGAGCAAATCACCCAAGTTAGATGGGAAGATTCACAGTAAGTTTTCAGACCAGACTGGAGGCTTCGGATATCTGACTTTTATTTTAGACTCGTCAGAGCGCCATTCAAGGTATGCTTGCAAATGGCTATTCCTCTAGCATGGTCAATTTACTACTGGCACTGACCAACCTTCCAGATCATAGTACTTTATTGGAAACAGATACTCTCCAAGCTTGAAGAGTTGAACAGCACCTTATCAACCACCAAAGAGGATTTTGAGAAGACCCTTGCATCCAACACTTCTGACAATTCAGCACCCAATCCCAATACAATCGCGAGTTCTTCTGAAACGCCAAAAACAGCAGCCGAAACCAAAGTTGAATCAGAAGGCCAGGACCAACAAGCAGATGATGGCAACGATGCACTGAGCACAGCTTCGGATGACACTTTGATAGATCATATCAATGAAAAGGAAGCCGAGGTACACATGCTCCAACAGGATTGCCTCCATCTACAGACATTGGTGGATTTCTTCCGGGAAGTGATTGGTCCGAGCCTAGACGTGCAGCAAAAAGTGGACAACGGAACCATCGAAACGATCAGCTTCGAAAACCTCTGGCAATTATATCAAATCGGTGACATACTAATTTATAGGCATGACGGTCGAGAGACTGCCTGTCAAGTCTTTTCTGTCACTGGTGGCATCCGCGGCACTGATATGTCAGCCTCGATGAAGACTGACGAGGTTCTCCGCCCCCACGAAAGCATCGTGACGAGGATGGACGAGTCGAAGATCAGAGACCGAGGCGTTCCCCACTACCCGAATTCCATGATCCGATGCTCACCCAGTCCGTACCAAGGATTCACAGCGACCAATGACGGCGCCACCGTCGCAGGCGAAACATTTACTCCTCTCATCGTCGACTGCTTCATGATGGATTTCAACGGGACATACGTAGCGCCTTGCCAGCTTCACTTGCAGTTCCCGTACTCCCCCGGCGAGCAGCCTGTCCGAAGCCTTGACGCATATCCCATGCGCTTTCACGAGGATGGGGACGAGATTTTGCACAGACTGAAGGAGAGAGGGAAGCGTCTCGTCAATTCAACTGGACATCGGACGTACGAAGGCTGGACTTTGAACAGCCCGGATGAGATTTGGGGGCAGATTTACATCGACTTTACCACAGGCTACAAACAAATCGGCTGGCCTGGTGCGCGACCTGAATTTGGTAGGTTGGTCAGGCACATCATCCCAAGCCCTCCAGATCGTCGCTTAGCGGATCACAAGAATGCGATTACGGATGAAATCGCGCTGGGGCTAATGTCTAACCGCTTCATCGACAATGCAAAGAAGGGGCTGTGGCAGTTCGTCAGGCCCGAAGGCAGCTTCTTGTCTGAAGACTGCTACGTGCTCATGTCCTACGTTGTCTTGGGGTATGCCTTCCAGATGAGGCGATGGTGTAAGTGGAACCTGGCCTGGCATTTATTTGACGAGTATCGAATTCTGACCGAGGGCAGATTACTTGGATGTTGACCAGGTTGGAAGCATCGACAAGAGTGAAAGAGCGCGGTCGAGCGGTTGGGAGGATCTTGTTATTCCACCAACATACCGCGAAATGCTCGTCTCCTTGGTTGAGAGTCACGTATCTGGCTCAAGGAATGCGTTCTCGAGAAGAAAGAGGCCGACTCTCACCAACCAGATAGATCTTGTTCGTGGGAAGGGCAACGGGCTCATTATCCTCTTGCACGGGCCCCCAGGTTCAGGAAAAACTTCGACGGCCGAGACAATAGCGGCATATACACAAAGGCCACTTTATCCTATCACCTGTGGCGATATCGGGGCCACGGCTGAGGAAATTGAGTTCAACATGCAGCGGCACTTTGATTTGGCAAACCAGTGGGGGTGCATTTTGCTGCTAGACGAGGCTGATGTGTTCTTGACGAAGCGGGACTGGCATGATATCAATCGGAATTCTCTTGTTTCGGGTAAGCGATGATCCGGCAAATCCCAGCCCATCACAGCCAAAGGGCTAATCACTAGCAGTGTGGCTGCGGATTCTGGAATATTACTCAGGAATTCTCTTCATCACCACCAACAGGATAGGTGTCATCGATGAAGCATTCAAGTCCCGCATTCACGTTTGCCTTCGCTACCCCAGCCTGGATATATCATCTACCAAGCTGATCTGGGAGAAGCTGTTGAACAAAATCGAGCGCGACAATCAGGACGAGCCGGTGAAAATTGTGTTTGAAAGAGATGCCATCCTAGGTTTTGCCGAGAAGCACTACCACAAACACGCCCAAACGAAATCCACGTGGAACGGCCGGCAGATTCGAAATGTTATCCAGACAGCCATCTCTCTTGGGCAGTACGAACGACTCCGCAAGTTGAGAAACAAGGATTTGACAGAGGAAGATGCCGAGCGCAGCGGCAAAGAGAAGTACATGCGGGTCGAGCTGAGAAAGGAGAATTTGGTCAAGATTGCAGCAACAGCAACCGAGTTTGAGAGCTACATGACCACTGTGCGTGGTTCAGACATAAAATCGGCCAAGAATGAGAGCATGCGAGATGATGCCTACGGCTCCGGTGGGGAGAGAGCCAAAAAGCGCTACGGATCGCTTGAAATTCCTCAGGATGGGCAGGTGATGACACCACCGTCAGATTATGATGATGGAAGATGCGGACCCAGCTCTGGCGCTACCAATCTGTGGAGCATGAATTCCGAGCTCTCGTACTATGGGTGTCAAGAGACTACAGATATCAAGGGCAAGGGCCCTGCATTAGATGATTCTGATAGTAGTTTTTAAAAAAGTATTTTAAGAGGGCTAGTTTGGCAACGGACGCATAATGTGGAATGGACAAGTTGGTTAAGAAAAAAGGTATTGCGGGTGGTGATTGGCCGCTGATTACAGTTCTACGCCCAAAATATCCTTGAAAATAACAAAATATGACATACTCAGGCTTAAATCTCATATAAACAACATAATCCTAGATTTCTTCTTATGAGAAAGACTAAGCAGTTCACTATCAATCTGATTAAAACACAGAATCATGTCCTCAACCCTTGAAACCAAAGTTGTTTGTTTGGGTGCCAGTGTTTGAATATTGCTGCAACCCATAATTAGTCCCTGAGAAAAACGCATTCGCCCCTCCCTAAGAAATACTGTTAGCTCAATATTGTACATAAATGAAGGAAATATGACCAACGTTATTATATCCGCCGTCGATTGGCTTTGAGAAGTCCCTGCACCACCTGATGAGTTGGCCGATAACCTGCTGGTAATTGCTATCGTCTTCCTTAGTGAACTTGCACATCCCTGAATGGTCGGCATCCAGTACGATCTTCTCATAGCCCGGAAGTGTAGCCGATGTTTCATCCACGATCTAAGAAATTCCCAAAAGTCAGTCATCCGATTATTCGTTAAACAGCCTGCGGTCCAACCTTTCCCAGCTTCCCCATGGGCTGTCCTTCGTAAAAGCACACCACTTCTATCCGTGTCGAGGCTTGCTTCGCGCGCGTGTTTAGGAAGAAGGGGAACACGTCTCCAATCTTTGCCAGCTTCTCCGACCTTTCGTCCAGATCCTTCAATATCTCTGGGTTTGTAGATTTAAAGCAGTTGATAAACTTTCGAGCTTGTTCTCCCCACTTCGCTTTGCTTGATCCGCGGTGTGGCGTGCCCAAGAAAGCGATCCCGCGCACATTAGCGGAGAGCTCGCCGTAGGAGTTTGATGCTGAGTCAATAAGAGCCTATCGGTTGTCTTAGCATCATTCCGAGAGTCATGGGTGCGAGAAGAATAGACATTAGCAACGACAATGCCCCCAAGACTGTGGGCGACAAGGATTATTGGTCGGTTGTCCTAGAGATTGAAATTAATTAGACATATTCAAGCATCTGGTTGCCCTGATACCTACTGCTGCAGCTGCAGATCTGTTGTTGGCTAGCTGGGAAAAGAACGCGTTGGAGATTGTGTCAATCCGGTTTTCCGCTGGGTGGGACCAGAAGTGCACCACTTTCGCATCATACCCAAATGTCAAAACGCGTGCTGATGGTATTTCCTTGGGAAGTAGCTCAGCCGGCCATAGTGTCTCCTCTTTGGACCATGTCTTGGTTCGATTCCCGTTCAGCCCATGAATGAAAACGATACTACTATAAATTAGAACGTGACAGCTTTTGCCAAGATTCGTCTTTACTTACTCTATCTCAGCATCTTCCGGGTCATACAAAGTTAAAATTCCGTACATTTTCAGTGGTGTTATCGTGAATAATGCAGATGAAACCCAAAATAAAGATTGTCAGCGCGATACCGTAGAGAGGAGGGTCCCGGCTAAATAGAAATTGGGCGTGAGATTGACAACCTTCAGGCAACCTAATCAGATGAAAACAGCCCTGTACTCGCCCTGGATTTTCAAGAGGCTGGCTGCCATCCACGTATGTCAGCTGCGGCGCAAATTAGGCAAACTGACAACCCGGTAATTATTTCACGCTAAGAGTCAGCTCTGCATGTTGATCAAGTTTTTCTATTTCCCGCCCTCCCCACATTTCCCTGCTTAATTATCCACGTCCTGAGTGGACTGAAACGAAAAAGACATGATCTGCAACACAGCTGTGCAAGTATAACTGTACATCAGCAACTGGACCTGTACCTCAGCGTTCAATATTTATTCCCGGTCCGGGTACGAACCAAGCGTAACCTCAAGTTTCTCCACCGCGCGCAAAGCAAATAAATATGGAAGATTCTCCATCCACTTCCGGAATCAACTACGGTTCTCAAGTATATAACAACTATGGCCAGATTACCAATAATTATTTACCACGTAAGGAACCACCCATCCTTATCAGTTCCAACAGAAACTCAGTAGTCTAAATTATACGATAGAGGAACTAGCGCAGATTATTGAAAGATTAGATCAGCTACTCCCCAAGCTATTACATGGCGGGCAGAAAAGTCCTAAAATAGAATGCCAGCCGCAATCCCCCAATGTTTCATTGAGTCTTCTAGTCGGACAATATCTGGCGTGCCTTCACTATGACCGTTCTTTAATACCCGAGGATTGCAAGCAACTTATGAAGATGCAATTCAATCTCCAAAACTTTGCTCACCATCGACTTCGGACTTTGATCCATCACCCAACTATTCAATCATGGCTGCGAACTGACAACCACTCCGTTCTCTTGATAAACGGAACATCGTCTCCACTTGCACAATCTGAGACATCCTTTTTCGCCGCGAAGCTCGTCCAGTCGATGCGCACCACGCTACGGGCCCGAGGTGACATCATTCTTGCGTTCTTCTGCAGCCAACATCGAGACCTAGAGGATGTGCATTCCAGCCCCTCAGAGTTCATGATGAGTCTCTATTTGCAACTTGTTGAATCTTACCAAGCCATATCTCCGACAGAATTGCATGCCTGCATGGCTGGTCTGGTCCCAACAGAGATAGAGAGCATCTACAAAGCGTTTGAGCGTTTGGTGTGCATTATTGATGAAAATTCTAGACTATTCGTTGTTGTTGATGGGCTGCAATTTTTTGCCGAACCACCGGACCGTGGAGAAGAGATGGAGGCCTTGGTGAGACATTTGCGAGCTCTTTGTAGAAGGCGGTTGAAAACAACCATGAAGATACTTTTTACAACTCCGAGCAGGGCAGCATTCGTGGAAGAGATCTTTACTGAGGACGAGGTTGTAAATCTTCCCAGACATTGCCGCCCCGGAAGCATGACTAATTAGAAATAATATCTCAACATTCTCGCTGTCCTCTTTCGGGAAACCATTTTTTTGCCACGGGCATTCTCAAAGATGGCAGATGCAATAGAGCGTGCCCATAAGCAGTCCAAGACTACTTCTCCGTTGCCTGCACTCCATTCTCGGCCCCAGTTTTCTCGCGCCGAACTGCTCCACCCACCCACGGTGTTCGCGCCGAATATTGGCGCTAAATTGGAACCCTCTTTCGCTCGGATACCTTGCAATCCAATGGTGCAGGCAGCTAAACTAGCTCACTAACCACGAGTTCTCGGTCCATTGTATTTCCGTTGAATGCCCTTCCCGAAGGTAGGTCCGTCAGTCTTTGAGAGTAAACTTTGCATGCTCAACTACCAAGTACATACGCAGCACCCAATGGAGTTCCAAGACTCGGACGGGATAAGTGCCGACCTCGACCTGTTCAACTTGGCATTCCCAGAAAATGGATTCGCAGGTCTGTGGCAAATGCCATCTCTTGGGCCCGCACTTGTGGCTCAGCAGGGGTTAAGCGAGGACTTTGATGGACATCAACGGCCCAAAAGACGGCGCGGAAGGACATTCACAGTATGAGATAGAATATCCGCCATCATCCCAACATAAATCAACCTCTAATGCTCACTCTAGGGCTGCATGACTTGCCGGGAGCGAAAAATAAAAGCAAGTGACACATGTAAAGTTTACTGTCGCCAGCCTTTCACTAATTTCAACAGTGCGATGGCCGCCGCCCCGTCTGTTCCAATTGTCAAAGGTCCAGTCGTTATCTTTGCCGTGGATTCATTGAAAGCTCACATCCTCTCGATGAAAGAGAAGATCTCGATAGTACCATAGAGCGTGCGAGTAAAGCCCCTCGAATCAATGATACCAATCCATATCTAGGAATTCCAGGGCAAATTCGACGTTCAAATCTCTTGCTAAATATTGCACCAGGGGTTTATACTTCTGCACAACCAAGAAGCCCCATGAGAGACAATGAAATGGTACAGATAGTATCACCAGTATCGGTTCAGCCCAGCCCGCACGGCCAGGAAATCTCCGGCAATTTCTCACACAACGCGCTACTGGATTACTATCAACAAATTGTTACTGGTGTCATGATGCCTACTATCGACCCACCAAGCAATCCATGGCTGCAAATCTACTTACCTTTGGCACTAGGGGAGTCACCAACACGCAGTCAGCTTGCCTTGCGACACGCACTGATGTCGGTAGCAGCGCACCAGCGTAGCTACCGAGAAAAGACTTCGAGAAAACAAGACGAAGAACGAGGGTTCTATCATGAGAAAGAGGCTTCAATGATCCTGGAAGAAGTGGTAAGAGGCGAAATCGCCGGTAACCACGCCTTGAAGGACAGGTGCACATCGTTGGCTGCTGCTCTGGGCTTAATTTCCATCCACATATTCAGCCCGCGTGCAACAGACTATGGTGGCCACTTGAACTCGGCCAGAGAGATTATCAAAAAGTACGGAAGCTACGAGCTTTGGAGGTCGAATGCCCTATCAAGCATGCTCTATCAGATCTTCCGGTGCTACGACACGGTTGCCGGTACAGCAAAACTGGCAACGAAAGTCATGCTTGTTGACGAAGATCATTCAAGTCCCGAATCTGAAGAAGACTATGACTTATTGATCGGCACTAACTCAGCTGACGACATCAATTCAAACATGCGCTTTGATGACAGCGTTATAGATGCACGGCACTTTATTCTTGATTCATCATTTGGAGTCAGTCTAAAAACCATGTCTCTTCTTTACCAAACAACCAGACTCGGCGCCCTTTGTTCTTCCATGGTCCAACCAAGATCCAAAGCATTCACCACTACAATCAAGCAGCATTTACAAAACCTTTGCAGTATCGAAGATGATCCAGAAAGTTTTATCACACCTATTTCACCCCAGCGCTCCATCCCATCCCTGCAAACGCAAAGCCCCACACTGGATACAAACTTTGCTAGGGCTGTTTTGCCCAAAATTATAACTGATGAACTTACCGAGAACCACCAATGGGCATTTCACT
This sequence comes from Calonectria honghensis, assembly GCA_013403855.1. Classification (NCBI taxonomy): domain Eukaryota; kingdom Fungi; phylum Ascomycota; class Sordariomycetes; order Hypocreales; family Nectriaceae; genus Calonectria; species Calonectria honghensis. The sequence goes on along the minus strand of VTGB01000008.1, from coordinate 576,905 downwards.
ATGCGGTCATTCTCTATTTCCATAGAGTTGTACCTGAATCTTATCTGAATGACGTGAGAGATGGACCCCAGGATGAAGATCCACGATCGAGCTGGCTTTCCGATAGACAGAATTGCCAAACTCTTGCAGCCAAAGTTTGGGACAGGCTTGAAAACATTGATTGTCTGACACGAGATATCCAAGCCCAGCGCGGAAATGTTCTCTGGCCAGCCTTTATCGCGGCAGCCGAGTCTATCCAAGTCAAATTGAGACATCGTGCTCTCATCTGGTTTGCCAAAGCTGCCAAGAGGGGCGTTGGTAATATCCCTCGAGCTAAAGAGGTAGTTATGGAGGTTTGGAAGCAGGTAGATCGTCAGATTGATGGAGATGGACAGTCTTTCGGGCTGGGGCCTGTTGATTGGAGAGTGGTGATGCAGGAAATGGGCCATTCAATGATCCTAACCTAGACTAGAATGACACTGGGCAAGACTTGTTTTCTTGAATATTCGCAATCTTCTCTGTTTGAATTAAAAAAGGCGTAAATTTTACGAATTTAATTCCTTATTTCCAGCCATAATGTTTCAAGAGCGAAGGCGCCAAAACAGTCCTCTCTGGCATTCGCCCCAACAGTCTCCACTTCGGCCCGAGCTGGCATGGCAGAGCTCAGCGCGAACCAGAGCTCGGAGAAAACCAAGCCAAATATTTTCGAGAATGAAATGCCCTAGAAATTATCACTCTCGATGAGGAATTTACTATTTATTGAAAGACATGTCGTTGCCACAATCGGAAGTTTATTCGACCAGGCATCAAGCAAACACAAAACTAAAACCTCCCTTTCGCAACAATGACCCCCCAACACCTCAAGACTGCGACACATGGTGTGACTGTGCAGTCCAACCAAAATGTCACTCGAATTGTGCAAGACATAATTCAAGACATCAGATCTAATGGGGATGCAGCTGTGTTGGCTTACTCGGAAAAGTTTGACAAGTGGTCTCCTCCGTCTTTCAAGTTATCCGAAACCCAGATTCAGGACTGCATCGCCCAAGTTCCCGCCCAAACTGTCAAGGACATCAAGACCGCTCAGGAAAATGTCCGAAAGTTTGCTGAAGCGCAGAGATCGACCATAAAGGACATTGAAATCGAGATACAGCCTGGTATTATTCTAGGCCACAGGAACAACCCCATCAATCGAGTGGGGGCGTAAGTTCATTGCCATGTGTGAAAACAGATACCCTGCGGTGGATTCTAATTACATCATTAGGTATCTTCCCGGCGGCCGTTATCCACTTTTGGCATCGGCGCATATGACCATAACAACTGCCAAGGTCGCTGGTGTCAAACAAGTAATCGCCTGCACTCCGCCAATCCAGGGAAAGCTGCCCTACGCCACCATTGCAGCCGCTCACTTTGCCGGCGCCGATGAAATATTTATCCTGGGAGGCACGCAGGCGATTGCTGCCATGGCCGTCGGTACAGAGACAATCAAGAAGGTTGACTTCATCGCTGGCCCGGGAAACGCATTTGTCGCCGAGGCAAAGCGACTGCTGTTTGGAGAGATTGGGATCGACCTGTTCGCCGGTCCCACAGAAACGCTCATTGTGGCCGATGAACATGCTGATCCCTTTACGATTGCAACTGATCTCCTCTCCCAGGCAGAGCACGGCCCAGATTCGCCTGCTGTCCTGATAACGAACTCGGAGCAAGTAGGCCAGGAGACTATTACTTTTGTAGATAAGCTTCTTGAAAATTTGCCTACTGCTGAGCTAGCTGGCACCTCGTGGAGAGATTACGGAGAGGTCGTTCTCGTGGACAGTCTCAATGACGCTTACATGCTGGCAGATGAATATTCCAGTGAGCATGTCCAGATTCTGACCCAGAACCCAAGGGAGGCCCTCAACAAAATGACCAACTACGGCGCCCTATTTCTTGGCGAAAAGACGTGCGTCTCGTACGGCGACAAGGTAAACCAAACCGCTCGTATTCTGCCCCGCGAGGCCTGGTGCTAACTACGGAGCGCAGTGCATCGGTACCAATCATGTGCTACCAACGCGCAAGGCCGGCAACTACACCGGAGGCCTTTGGGTGGGCAAGTTTCTGAAGACGCAGACCTATCAGGAGATGCTGGACGAGACGGCCAGCGGGGAGATGGGGAGACTGTGTGGCCGGTGCTCTCGAGCCGAGAACTTTGAGGGCCACGCTCGATCTGGTGACCTGAGGGCACAAAAATATCTTGGGGACCGGCACGAGTGGATCGATGTGGCAAAAGCAAAGCGATGAAAAAAGAGGCTTGATTAGGTTCCCGAAGCCAGCCAAACACGAGCGCGCCACCGTAAAAAAGGGAGAGAGCTCGGCAAGAAGCGTCATGCAAGTTAGCTTAGCTCCATGCCAAAAAAAATCATTTACATCATGTAACCGTGAGATTTTCAATTGTATTATCCACGCACGTTTGGATTATACTCCCATGAATGAATGGGGGGGCAACCAACTACCTCACCAAGGTCAGGTGAATCCCACTGACCAGCTCTAGAAGCCGCAACCGAAATAGAAGGTGCACGGCGAATGCCACCTCCGGGGTGGCCGGGGTCCCCAGAGGAAATTTAAGCAACCCTTCCTCGCTCTCGGATAATTCCTCTGTATGTGGGGAAAGCAACGTCGATCGGCACGCGGAACGACGCAGGGTTGGGGAATGATGTCACACAAAGCAGATTCCGCGGTGGGCTTCTAGTGGTGTTCTGGGCCATTCTAGCACAGGTAGACCGCATCGCTTGCAGCCGAGGAGGCGCCCGTGTCAAGCAGGAAAGTGGCTGTGCCGATGCGGCCGGCACGTGCAGGTCGTGCGCCAACCACGGCCCAAACGCCAGTGTATCCAAGCGGAAATTGGGGGATCAAGACTGTCGATGTCAAGCCCTGTCCGCTAAACATTTGGCGTGGCTCGGGCACGAGGCGCATGAGAGCGCAAGGGGGAAAGGGCCCCTAGGCCATGTGTGCCGATGCAGAGAAGCAGCAGCTAGCCCGAGCAGCAGCACAAACCTAAACAGTGGCTGGCTCAGTGTCTAAATAAAGCAACCGAGCTTTTCGGGAGGTCGGCAGCTCGCCAGGCCTGGGGCCACTGGTCTGAGACGACGCCCCCCGAGCGAGAGTGGGCTCTCGTATCGCCACTGCCGCTATTTGATGCGCCCCGGTTCATCCGTCACCGCTCCGGACAAACACTGACGGGCCTCATCGGCCAACCACGACCTGCCATGGCCGGCCTCGGCTAATACCGATCAGACGACGCAGGTGCCATTGGGGATCTGCGGAAAATCATCAGTCCATCTGGATGAAAGCCCGCTTCAATTTGGGCAAGGCAGGGAGGGGCGCGCTAGGCTGTGGGAGGGGCCTCCTCGTATTCCTTAGCGGAGAAGATGGGTTGTGCCGTAAAATGATGTCAAATTTGGGTCTCTATGTGATTTAAGCTTGAGAGGTGATCACTGCATGGGCCTTGAGCATCGTTCAATCTTGTATATAAGGGAGTTGCACGTCGTCTACAATCACAACTCTCATTATCATCATCAACCAACAACACTCGCTTCCAACCTCACACAAACAAACTACCTAATTCTTTTTAATCACAACACCAAAACGACCATCACCATGCAGTTCAAGTCTCTCCTCATCGCTGCCGGCCTCGCCTCGGCCATGCCCGCCAGCACCGAGACCCGCGCAAACACTGCTCCCTTCCAGATCATGTCTCTGCGATCCGCCAGCGACATCCACTTCGCCCACGTCAGCGCCTCCAAGGGCTCCCTCTTCCTCAAGATGAACAAGTCCGGCGCCACCTGCGACTACAAGCAGAGCAACAGCGCCGCCACCTTCTCCCTGACCAAGGACGGCGAGCTCTACCTCTACTCCACCGACAACCCTCCCCAGCAGCTCTGGGCCGACCGCTCCGGCATGGGCCAGGGCGTCATGGGCTACAAGACGGGCGCCCAGCCCGCCCCCAAGAACGGCGAGCTCAAGGGATGGAAGATTGACAAGGACGGCAACCTGAGCCTCGGCGGCGCCGGCTTCCTCGCCTGCCCCTACAAGGACGGCCAGTACACCATCTGGGTCAGCTCCGGCGTGACCAACCCCGGCGGCAACAAGAACTGCCTGGGCTTCAGCGCTCGCACTCAGACCTCCAGCAAGCCCAACAGCTGCACCTACACCTCCAACTAGGAAGCTAGACAGCGGGCTGCCGGAAGCGGTTGAGGCATCCCGTGTTAAAACTAGTTACGATAATGTCTCTTTCTTCTTCTCTTGGTCCAGGACACATTGGACATAGCGGCAACCAGTAATGACTTTAGACAATATAATATACACACTGGGTTGAATGACTTATATACTGAGGCGCATTGTGCAACGAATTCATTGTGACGTTGATGAAGTACCTAGAGCAAAGGGAATGAGCATTCTGCCTCATAATTGTTGATGGAGAGACTCTTGATCCTTCTCATAAAAAGAAGAAAAAGAGTACCTTACCACCAATGTGGGTTCCTTGACAACCTAGATATCCTACATTATCATAACTTATAATCGACGTATTCTGTCCCTAATTCATTTTGCTGACAATGATAAAAAAAGAAGTGAAAAGCAAAAAACGAAAGCAGCGACACCTGCAGGATTCGAACCTGCGCGTACGAATACAATGCCTTGATATGCTTGATAGCAGGGCATCGCCTTAACCACTCGGCCAAAGTGTCTAACCGAATTCATGTCAGACGTATGCCTTTCGCAAACTAAAAGGCTAGCACCCTGGAAAATAGGTATCATTTCCACCGCCCTCCCAATGGCTTACTGCTTCTCACGATGCACCTAGGAAGAACTGCATCTTACATCATCACTCTAAATTGTAGTGGGATCCACCCTTTATGCTGCTCGGCGCGGCTCGCTGCAGCTGGCTGAGCCAAAAAGAAATAAGCTTGATTAGGAAACTTCAAAAACAATACGCTTCTCCCCCCTTGTCCCGCGCCAGTAGTTTGTCGCCTCGACAATCTCCGGACACCCCCAAGCAAGCCAACCCCACTTGCGAAAGAACGAAGCCGTTGCCTCCCAGCCGCGAATGTCCCAGGGCTCCCCCCAGACGATCAGGGACGGCTTGTCAGCTTGGCGGTCGTCGTCCACGTTGAGAAGATCGGCGCACAGCTCGTCTTCGTCAAATGTCCCCGCCGCCAGCGCCGTGAGCATGTTATCCCGGAAACGGGGCACGGGAAAGAGATCGAACCAGGGGTGATGCTGCATCGTTCGCTGCAGCGTCGTGGGGCGCAGGCCCTGCGGGCATGTTGACGAGAGCAGTTGTGAGTCGGTCATATGAGGCCCGCGTTGTGCGTACGGCGACAGGGCCTCGTCTCCGCAGAGCCCCTCGGGGGGGAAACCCATCGCGGTGGCGTTTCGAGCCAGCGAGTTGAGAACATTCAGCCGAATCAGCGTTTGCAAGTTGGTTGGCCGCAGGGTATTCAGGGTGTAATCAGTATACAGCTTGTACAAAAGGTATTTAATGAAGGCAATTCGGTTCGGACACGTCAGAAGCAGGGTGCCCTCTTGAGGTAATGGGGTGTTATTTGCAGCCGCAATACACTCTTGTTGCATCCATGGTTGTACCTGATGCATAAATTGTGGCACGACAATGGATGACGGGACAGTCAACGGTGCCTGCGACCGCAAGACCTTGGCGTCCTTCTGCCTCCTCCCTGTACGACGCAGTTCATTAGCTATTTATATTTCAAAATTGCTTCGAGAAAGAAGGAAGGATACTGACGCCAAGCCCTTTGATTGATACGGTTCTGCCGCTTCTTCCTCTCCGCTGACGACGTAATGCCGGTCCATACATCTTTTGGAGCCCTTATGTCCGGTTTTGGATCCACCCTAGGAGGTTTTCGGACAATAGCAGGAGCCTTAATTTCGGATTCCATTGGTAGAAACGAATATTCATCTGGGTTTGCACATGGCTAGTCGACAAGTCTGGCAGTGTAACAGATTATATGCACTTGGCTTACGCGCTACCAGGCGGGTCCCGGGCACATTGACCCCTCCCTTATGCAACTGGATTACGGAGGCTAATACAAAAACGGACGCCATCTCCACTTGGTTGACCTTATACTTTGAGGCGATTTGACCTCAGCACGTCCCCGGCTCGACTAGTCCTAGCGGCACGTTGACGAGTAATGCCTTGCAGGTGTCAATCGTGGTGATATTCACAACTTGCACCGCCTTTATCGACTGATCTCTGCAGAATATGCAAGCGAGGCGTGTGTTGAGCGGACTTCGGACACTTAGGACAGCCGCCGTCGACTATAAGTATCATCTAGAACTCGTAAAAGTTACGGTGAAATACAACTCGTTCTCTCGTCAACAGTTGAAACTTACTTACACTCAAAATGGTGAATGTGGCAATCGCAGGAGGCACCGGCAACCTTGGCCGGACCATCGTGGAAGTTTTGAAAGGGCAAACGCGCTATAGCCCATTTATTCTAACAAGAAGTGTAAGTGTATCCAAAGTCGAAATCCTTCAAAAATGCTAACAACATCAGGCTAAGAATAACGACACTGGTGTGCCGGGCATAGAAGTCGACTATACCAGCGTTGATTCTCTTGCGCAGGCTTTTGAGCAAAACAACATCCACACCGTCATCAGCTGTGTTAATTACGAAGGTGATGCGCTCGCAGTATCTCAGATGAACATGATCAAGGCCGCATCCAAGTCATCCACGACAAAGCAATTTGTCCCTAGCGCGTTTGGCGTCGCATACAGTCCTGAGTAAGTCCTGGTTCATGCAGCACGCCCGCTCGCACAGACACGCTAAAAAGTCCACACAGCGCCATCGAGGAGCTCCCCGTTTTGGCAGCTTACTTCGGTGCCATTGAAGAACTCAAAACGTCCGGCCTCCAGTGGACCGTGTTTCAGAACGGCTGCTTCCTCGACTACTGGGGGCAGCCGCACATCAAGTCTCACCTGCGCCCTGCGCCCTTCGGCATCGACCTGGCGCACAGGGAGGCTGCTATCCCAGGGGATGGAAACGTGCCATTCACCGTCACGTACTCGTTTGATGTGGCAAAGTACGTGGTTGCGTCCCTGGACCTGAGCGAGTGGCCGGAAGAGACCAGGATTGCTGGCGACATCATTACTTGGAACCAGTTCTTGGGCCTCGCTGAGGAGATCATCGGTTCGTGCATTTCGCCTATCCTAGCAAGATTGAGAGCTTCTAACACAGTTTCCAGGCGCTAGTTTCAAAGTCACGTACGATCCCCTCGAGAAGCTTGAGAAGTCGGAAATGACAGAACTTCCAAGCCAAATCCCTTGCTATGCTGCGATTCCGAAACCGCAATTCCAGTGGTTCATGTCCATATTTTCCAGGTGGACAGCTGACGAGAAGATATCCCACGTTCCCGCGGAGCTCAACGCCAAGTTTCCACAGATTACCCCGCTCACCGTCAAGGAGATGCTGGAAACGTGTTGGAAGGAGAAATAGACCATCACGCGAGATAGCATGACTACGGAATGATGCATCAAGTCGTTTCTACTTTCTGAAGAACGTTATCGTAAATGAATGTATTTGTTTGAATTTGAACAAATGAAATTGTAACTGATGACATGATGACAATTTTGGTATTTTTTGCTCCTGATCCGCCTTCTGTTTCGTGACAACTTCGACAACCAAGTTCGTTGAACCGCACGCTGATGCAAAGACAAATGGAAAAAAGTGACATGAAATACTTAATGAATAGCGTATGAAAATGCTAAAAAAAAATCACATCTAAAAGTAAGAATAATGAGACGTTGCTGTTTTACCTGACATTCGACATGGCCTGGGACGATGGACTGGGGCACAATCATCCCGCCGTCGACGTTTCGTTTTCTTCGCCCTGGATTTTGATAACTTCTGCGTTTTCAATGTTTTTCCCTTTTCCTGCAATTTCTTTGGTTCCCTTCTTCGTCTCAGAGTTGATAATGTCCCTGATGACATCGGAGTTCGGATTCCCGCTCTTCTCATTCCCCGCCTCGACCCTTTCAATGTCCTTTGCATTTTCAAGTTCCTCCAAGTTGTCGGATTCCACAGGCAGCTTAGGAGTGCAATAACTGAAATCGCTACTCCCGGTATCCTTCCCTCTGGAGGCAGACTCGCCCAGGCCAATCTGACTTTTGTCCCCAAGTTGCTCGACCCATTCTGTAAAAATCCTCAAAACTGCTGCCTGAGCTTCTTCTCTAAACCCCGAGCTGTCCGTTCCGATCGAGGGAATTTTAGTTTTAAGAGTCTCCTCAACAATAGCCCCTCCTTTTCTCTCCATGAACTCGCGGAAGCTGCTCATGTCTTCAGAGAGCCCCTGGTTGATGTATGGCGAGCTAGGCAGATCGACGCCAGGGAACAGCATGGTGAAAATGTCGTACCACTGCTCCTTTTCGGACTTTCTGTGATCTGCTCGCATAGTTCGAAGTTCTTTTTGTTGTTTTTGGGTTATCCCATCGGGCTGTTCGCTTTGAGGACGCCTCTCGCATGCCCGCGCTCTGAGATGCTCGCTGAGCTCCTCCTCACTGTCAAAGATTGACATGCAAACGACGCAGTGGGATGGTTGTAGGTGGTTCCTGAAGAGATGCTGTCTTACATATGCTATGCGTTTGATAACATATCCGAAGCATCCGCGGTGCCGGATCGGATCCTTTTTGTAAAAGGGGCATGCCAGGAGCGGTGCCTGCTGGTCATCAATCTTGGCTTTTTTGGTTCGAGTCCCAGGGGCATGATGGTTGTCCTTATCATGTGGCCCACCCTTGTCATCTAGTGGCCGCTTCTTGCGGCCACTACTAGACACCTTTTCATTGTTCCCTTCCTTTTGTTGTGACCTGGTACCTTTCGTGCTAGTTTCTGCCTCCGAGCTTTCATTTGGACTGCTGGGTCTTGGCGATGACTTCATAACAGGGGATTGGAGAACTGCAAAAAGTCCCTCTGGGAGTTCGGGGGTTGGCACATTGCTAGGTCCAGGCTCGTATTCCTCAGACTGTGGTGATGCAGTACTCATATATTCATCAATACTCCAACCACTTGGGCTTTGTGTCTCGGATGGGGATACAGTTGTGACTTCGGTGTTTGGTGACGAGGCTTGCGACAAACCAGTAGATTCAGCAATGTCACACTTGTAAGAATCAACGGAGCTTGTGGACGAGTCGGGAGTTTTATTCCCCCCAGTCGTTGTTGATGCAGGCACCAACGATTGGGTGCCCAACATGTGGGTAGGAGTTTGCAGATCACCTGAGCTCTGACTCACCGTTGATTCCGAAGAAAGACCCAGAAACGACTGATGGCCATCGGATGACATCCAGACACCAAGTCCGATGTTGCCACTGTGTGTGCTAGCGGTCTCTTGCTGGGTAAGAGATGGCACAGCATCAGGTGGCGGAGCATTGTCTGTGTTGATCTGACTCATCTGGTTGTTGATGACCCATGGGAGGATGGAATCATTATGATATTTGCCTGGCCTCTCCCCTTCGGAACTTGATTCTATTGTTTCAGAATCACTGCTGGAGTCGACTGCCCAGTAGCCAACGCCTTGGATGCTGATACCGGCACCGTTAGGCAGCAGACTACTTTTGCAGGCGTGGCCCGTGTCACTTGTGGCGAACCAAGGAAGCATGGTAGCATTTTGATTTTCACCTGGAGACTTCTTTTCAGAAGCTGCCTCTAAAGTTTCGGTATCGCTGCCAGAGTCAACTGTCCAGTCACCAAGATCATGCACTCTGATATTGGTGCCCCGTCCATTTGGCCCAGGACCGCACATCTTTGTATTTGGGAGTCCCCGGGAGCCTTCTCGCCGATGATGGCCGACAGAAAAGCCCCAGAGCAAATCCAAAAAGATGGCGAGGCAGCTATCACGCTGGGGTTTGATATTTATCGAGCATAAGGAGGAGTGGGGGAAGGACGGGTGCGGGCAAAATCAACAAGGCAGGCTCGCAGCCTCGTGGTGCGCACCACGGGTGGCCGGCTTGATAAGTTCTCGGCCGGATGCCGGATTCCTAAGGGGGCGTTGGGGGGGATGCGGCAAAATTCCGCCGTCATGCGACACGTTGGCTGTTCAAGGTGGCGATTTCAAATGTCAAGGACAAGGCAAAGTTGGGAAAATCAGGCTTCTGTGCTGTTTGGGCGGGCGGAGTAGCAGCGGGATGAGCCAATAAGACCATGAAAGAGCAACTGTGATTTGTTGGCAGTTTAGTAGCCACTCGCAGCACACCACCGCTGCCGGCGCCATGCCTACTCGTCACAAGTAGGGCGACAACAGCAGGAGACGGCGTAACGTCACGCCGGCTGGTTAACCGGCGTCTTGTCACAGTTGTGAGTTTACAAGTCTTGGCTGTGGTATGTGCGCTCTCTTTGCGCTCCTGCCCATTGTGACAGGCGTTCACTCGACGCCGTTGGGGACTCGCCCGACAGGGGTGGGTACGCCTCCGCTCTTGACCCTCTTCACCCAAGACCTTTGTAATTTTCACCCTCTTGCTTTCCTTTGTGCGAAGGACTTTTCATCGCCCCCGAGTATCTCTATTCTTTGTTCCATCGCCAACTGCGGATTTTTTCCATCTCCTGTGTCGCTCTGGGCGTTTTACCATCCAAACTTGCACCGCACGTCCAAATTCGAGAGCACCGCCACAGGTTGCAAACACCATTTCCCAAAATGGACGCCCCGCCACAGACCATCGCGACCGAACGGAACCCGCCACGGCGAACTCCACAGATATCCGAAAGCATAATGGTCCAAGTTGGGAGTGTTTCGGGCAGCGAAGCTCCGTACGGATTTGCTTCTTCCGGCTGTCTCTCTCGGAGCAGTGGCTAAACAGTGACGAAAAGGGACAGCGCCCCGACCCAACGCCGCCCGATTGAACCCCCGATCGACCGTTACGCTTTGCACATTTTCGTCACGAGCCACAGCAGCTCCCGTCCGGTCAACGAGCGACTGCTGGGGGCGCCGTCAGCGACCGGCGCATCCACGAACGAGCGTGAAGCCCAAGCCGCCGCGCAACGAAGGGCTGACGATGCGATGCGGGATTTTGACGCCATCTTCAGAAGGTGAGGGCCGGACATGGGCATACACAGTTGGACCTCGGAAGAAAACATACACGGCGGGATTTTGACCAAAAAAAAAAGGAACCAGGAACCAGGATCTTATATAGAATCCCTGCATAATTTAATCAGCCATACATGTTTCTCGCAGTACAACGTTGCATGAACATGCCACTTTGAGGCGAATCATGTTGTAGTAGCCAGCACTTGCCATCTCTAGATCTCCGCACCAGCAAAAAAATGAAGCGCAAAAGCAGCAATGCAGGCACGCCACCAGATAATCATTGGATCCAACAATTTCTAATAGAAGCTGCATTTTCTTAGAATCACATTTGGGCCAAGAAAAATGGCACAATTCCCCATAGATATCTGCCATTCCCTTTCTCATTCGTCGTCCTCGCTGTCCTCTCTGACATTGAGGTACTCGCGGTACTCGTTGTAGTCGCACCATACCGATTCCAAGCAGTCCTTTGGATACCTTCCTCGCCCCGCCTTCTCAGCAAGGTGCCGGGTCAAGCTTTCTATTGCGTCCTCTTCAGGGTAGTTCGTGGTCAAAATCAGTTCCTCCGTGGATAGTTGACCATTGCTGACGTAATTCCCGTGGGTTGAGTGATAGGTGAGCTCATACAGCCTGCTGCACATGAGATCAGGGCAGCTGTCTTTCAAGAAGGTGAGGACCTCCAACCACTCTCCGCCATTCCGACTGATCTTGGCGTGTTTCAAGTTTATGCAGCGTAGTTTCGGCGACGCATCTGCTGCGCAGGTAGGTTTTATCAATGCGAGAAGGGATGGGACGCTCAGATAGACCCTGTCCAGGGCGAGAGCCCGAAGCCCGCCAAAGGTTGCGGGCCGTTCCCACTGAAGCTGGTCTAGGTCAAGGAATTGTGTTCCCGTAATAGATAGTGACTCCAGGTTCGGGCAGGATGCCACCATTTCCCAGACATGGTTTTGGTGGGCTTTGTTTGGATATCGCATTTGTATCTTGCTGCGGCTGTCGTCCTCAACTTCATCAAAATCAACTTCCCCGTCATCCATCACCACCTCCATATCTAGATGAAAAGCATTGTCGGGATGACCGTCAAACCCAGTTTGGTCCGTAATTCGCATGTATAGATGCTTGAGTTGACAACGAATTTCATTATCCAAACCTCTGGTGAATCTTTCCACATCTCGTGTGCAAATGACTGTGAGTCGAAGGTCGGTGAGATACCTGAATGTACTAGATTCCAGTCCATGCCGACACGTGGCAGCAATTTCCTCGAACGCCTCCTCGTATCGATCGTCAGACACTTCCCCTGACATGAAAAGGTGGAATGCATCTATTCTCCCAAAAGATCCGAAGAGCTTCCGCAACCTTTTATGATCGTCTGCCTTGGTTTTCCGGATGAATGCATCAGTATCATTGATTTCTAGCTTCAACTTGCTGACCACGCGAGTTAAAGGCAACAGATGGCCGTGCTTTAGCTGCAGTTCGTCACCAGACAGGCAAACGTTTTCAATCCATTCCAGCGATTTCCCATACTCGGATCTAATGATCCACCACCTGTGATCGTGCAGCAAACTTGACACCGTATAGTACCAATCACGCGAAACAAGTCGCAGGACATATAGGCAGTTGCCACGCGTGGCGAGGCGGTAAAGGGGACAGCCATTCAGTGGATCCTCGCTTGCAAAGTTGTTCGATGAAGTCCGGAAATAATCCTTAGAGTACCAATGATCAAATTCCAATGTCAAAAGATGACATGCAATTAGTGTCCTGATTTCTGCCGGCAAATGCATTTTTGTTGTGCCTCCAGTTTCGAGATGTTTATATCAGGCTTAGAAAATGGATAATGCGTAACTGCATCACAATAGATTAGGGGCAAGGGTTCCGGTAAACTTTACGACCGAAGAATCAAGTCAGCAACGGTTCGCTCTGAAGGATTGTGCCCTAGATTACGCCCAATAAGAGCCCGCATCTCCACGCTGGTGCCTAACAGGCACCAACGCAGGCGCCACCCATGCCAAGAGGTTGCTCCTGAGGCCAACACTCCACTGCTGAATAACAATCAAGACCCGAAATTTGTGACTATATTCTAAACTGCATGAATCTATAAGCAAGGTTATACGGAAACCAGACCTGGGCCAAGTGTTTCGTTCGGTTGGCGAAAAGGTCTGGGAGGCTGCCAACTACCGCAAGGATGAATGACCGGGACATGGTCATTCTGGAGGCAGCAGCTCCATAATATCGTTCTCATCGCTTCTCGCCGTCTCCACCCAAGCAGCCGCCTGATAGTTACCCTACCTGAATATAGTCCATGGCTCCGGATATCGGATTCTGAAACTCTTTTCAACTCCAACTATGCATAACCTTGGTATCAGCAAACACCGAAACCCGTATTTGGTGGCACTTCAGGGCATATCTGCTACTCACGTGCAACCAAGTAAAGGTACTTGGAGATTACAGGTGCCCAAATTAGCATTGCGATGATTTGGCCCACATTCCAGTTGTTTGTTGAACCGCCCGACAGCTCTCTAAGAACCAGTCGAAATATGCCAATGCTGATGCTGATGAACACAATAGCAAATATTTCTCCCTAAACGAAAAAAGACAATAATCATAATCCGGGCCCCCTTTTTAATCCATAGCCACACTTTTCTTTGTCGAACAGAAAATGCCCTCATGGATACTTTGAATAATTGGTGGGCCCGAAACCATTGTCGCACACCGAACTCGCGGTCAATCTTGCTGAGCCATAAAGCAATAATAATAGCCTGAAAGCTAAATAGGTGTCGGAACAACGGTTCGATTGAAGGAATGACCTCACAGGAGGGCCGAAGGGGCCCACAAGAAGGTGATCAAAACACTCCTCACGAGCACCTAAATGCCGCTGAGTATAGCATCTCAATCTTACTGCTACAACCCACTATCAATTTATAATGATACAAATGCCCCACAGTCTATCTATACTGATGTATGTGCTTATCTAATGGTGTGCGAGTGATCCGAGCCGAGTTTCCGCCCCCTGCTTGACTCAACCTCAGTGATTCCACTCAGTGTCCATAGCATGCCCCAAAGGCCCAGAAACAGCATAATCCGTCGTCACAAATGCCCTATCAACCTCTACCAACCCCTCTGCGCAATACTGCAGCGTCTCTGCAATGTCGTGCGAGCGGTTCAGCGGCGTCTTTTCATCCAGCAGAATGTCATACTCCACCCAGACTCCGTCCCCGGCGTGGTAGGCTATCACGTTCTTGAACCCCGCCACAATGGGCGAGAAGCGGTAGCCAAGATACGTGAGCTTCCTCAGCGTGCGGTCGTCGGCTGCTTCTCCCGAGAGCCGGACGACGTTGCTGAAGCAGGTGTGGCCCCAGTCAAAGATGATGAAAATGGAGAGGAGTCCAGCGCCCACCGAGTCAAGCCACCACACGTGGGCTTTGTAGCCGACAAAGGGAAATAGCAAGGAAAGCGTGTTGAAGATGACGTCCGTTTTGCAATCCTGCACCAGGGCCTGCACCTGCGACGTCTTGATCGGGTAGCATCCTATCCCGATGGCACCCTTGAGGACGATGGTCGCTACCAAGGACACGATGGCAGCCGTGCTGAGAATCTGCGCATCGTGCTCCGGCCCAGTAAGCCGCGACACTGATTCCTGCAGAATCTGGAGAAAGGAAATGACCATTATGATGGAGAATACGAGGATGCCAAGGGGTTCCAGTCGCCGCTTGCCCACCGGGAACCGTCTCCGGAGAGCCTGCAGTCGCCACACAACGATCCGGTTGGTCGACCACACAATAATGGTGCACAGCAGATCAAGGGCCGAGTCCACGACGGATGCAACCAGCGACAGCGACCCGGTCGTGAAGACTGCAAAGGCCTTTCCTACCAGCAGCAAGATGTTGGCAATGACATTGATGTTGATGGCCAGACGAGCCTGGCGGCTAGCCTTGCGCCTCCTCTCCCTCTCCTCGTCCGGCAGCAGCTCTCCAATGTTTCCCTCGACAAGCTGTATCCCCCCGCGCCGCTCGAGGTCGCCGTCGTGGTCGGGGTCGGGGTTCATGGACTCGAGGACGTCGTCGGCAATGGCCATGACGACGGCATCGACCTCGAGCCAGTCGTTGAGACGCTCGTTCTGCTCCTTGTAGAACTCGCGGACCTTCTTGTTCTTGGTGCGCTTGATCTCGTCGTCCGACATGCGGTACCGCTCGAGGCCCTCCCTGTCGATGCCGTGGAGGAGCGCGTTCTTGAGCTCGAGGCGGCGGGCGTCCTCGAGGGCCGTGATGGCCACGTCGCGGAACTTGAAGGAGCGGGGCGTTTTGCGTCGCCGCTGCTGAATGGCCTCCAGGTCCGTTTCGGCAAAACTGACGCCCGTCTCCAGGTCGCGCGGGTTGTCGCGCTGGCGTCGCCTGCCCTGGGCGCTCTGCCCGGCGTGATGCCTGTGGGGGCCGTCGTTGAGGAGTCTCTTGCCAACCATTGCTGCAGGAGTATTTTTGAGAAATTGAGAGTGCCAGATACAGCTTCTACATGAATCAGAGACGGGGTTTGGCTCCAATTGATATTGCAACAAGAAGTGCAATCATTTTCGTCTTTTCGTCTTATTCACACAGAGCTGAGAACCGATGACGTATTCGAGCACCTCAATCCCAGTTGCCCCTCCACTTCCAAGCTTATGTGCAACACGCACCAGGCGACGACTGGACGCCCCCGGAAATAACGGCTACGCAAACTACGTAAGTAAATACTACGACAATTCCAATCAAGGGAACAAACTTTGCCAATCAACCCCGTAAACCCCCTTCCCCCTCCGAGACGCAGGCGCCTGCACACGATCCTCCACAAAAACCAGCTACTGCTGACACCAGATCCAGTTGCGCAATGCCCCCTGGAATGAAGTCTTATCTGGATACCGGGGCCTAGCCAACGACCAGCCCAGTCAAGCAGTCCCTCCGCTGAGTGTCGGGGTCAGCTCAGTGGCATCTCGCTCGCATCATAGTCTCAAAGAAAGTATCGCTGGTAACCTAACCTAACCACCATATTGCAAAAGCCAAGCCTGCTCATTGTAGGGGCAGATATTGCCGGGGATAATGGGTGCCTTTCGGCTTGGTCTTTGCTTTGCGCATACGGATCTCGGTCGCGGATCGTGTGCAGGTGCCTGCATCTCGGGGGAAGAGGTGCTAGCAAGAGCTTCAAAGATGGAACTCTTGCCGGCCAACTGATTGCCGATGACAATGATCTGTGGGAGCTTAATGTTATTAAGCTAGGCAAACTACACCTTGTCGGTAAGATCTAATAGGCCCATCACCATGTAAACTCACAATCATCCAAGGGTCGCATCGTAGTGGCTCACTCAACCAAATTAGATAGAAATGAGTTCATTCACTGGAAAGTCCAAATTCCGAAATATTTTCATCATCTATAATACACCCTTTATAAAAAATAGACTGTCCTAATCTCAAACCCAGTCGTAGTGCTTCAAAAGACTGTCAATCCATCACTTCAGCGCTTGCGGTTAATCGTATCTAATCGTAACAATTTATCTTAGTACACACGAGTCAAATGTTCTATTCTAATTTTGCGAGCCCAACCTCATTGCATTCGCGATTCTTTGTCTTCTAGAGTCGCGGCTAGAACTCTGCGGGTACGAGTCGTAGTAGGTTTCAGGATCGTTGATCTTCTGGGGTCGGGGAGGGGGGGGCGGTGCGGCTGGTTCTTGTGCGGAGTTGTGGTATACGGGTTCCCAGTCTCCTCTAGATTCGTGGCGGCTAGGCTCGACGCGATACGTGCTCTCCCGTCGGTACTGCTCCGGGGGCGTCATGGCGTACCCGCTGCTCCGCTCTTCGCGGGGCTCTCGGCCGGGATCACGAACAGGCTTTCGCACGGAATCGCTCCTGGATGGTGGCGGCTGGGGTGGTTGAGCCTGTTGCACTGGTTGAGTTGGTTGCGTTGGTTGTGTTGGTTGCGCTCGGCGCGAGGTAGCCTGCGACTGTGGACGACTGATGTTCGCCCCGGGCTGGTCCTCATCATCAGTGGATACCTCATCCTCCGGCTCATCCTCGTAGACTCTCAGCTCGCTTCGCATGGCAAGACCGGCACAGATGGTCCTAGCCTCCTCAATTGCCTTCTTCTGCGCCTGAAGCACCTTGCGTCGCTCACGGGTCTCCTTATTCTCAGCGGCGATACCTTCAATAGTGGAGTCAGGCATGCGCAGAATCTCAATAGGGTTGAAGAGGCGGAGCATGCCCAATAGGAGGTGGCGCTCGACAACTTGAGTGATGACATTGCGGGTAAATATGCGCGCAGTGAGATCATAGTAAATAAGCATCTTCTCCAGAACCTCTTCGGCCTCGGTGTAAGTGCCCCCATTCTCGGTGGCTTCGGCGCGCCACTTTCGCAGACGGTCCTCATACTCGGGGTCAAAGGGCTGGACTTCCAGATCCATGTCCTCAGTCAGGCGTCCAAGCTCCTTGTCTGCGCTGTCCATCAACTCCCGGATCTTGAGTTCCAAAAAGTGCATGCGAAGAGGATCGCGCATTCGCATTGGCCAAGCGTAGTCAATGACGTCAGCGAGAAACTCGTTGCAGATGACACCAAGGTTATCCTTATACTCTTGAGCTAAAATAGGCCAGTTTCGAGAGTAGTCCTGGAAGAGGATGTAGGGAGCTCTGGGGTTGGAGTCGAGTGGCAATTCGTTACCACGAATCTGTCGAAGAAGTGGCTCAACCTCGTGCTCGGCAAAGTCCTTCTTGGTTCGGTCCCCAACAACACCGGCTTGAGGCAAGTTGGCGGCGGCGGCAGCTGAAGTCGTAGCGTTGTTCTGAAAGGTGACCTTGCGACCATGCTGGCGGAACCGGCGAGCAAAGCGCTCACTCTCCTCACGGACACGAGCACGCAGCTTTTGAGAAGGTGTACCCTTAGGGCTTGACTGTCTGGCAAAGAACTTTTCGCCGAAGGGATTCTTGTAGTTACCATTCACAGCGGGTGTGACGAGGTTGTTGGAGGCTGTGAAAAGCTCACCCATCTCGAACCTCATCTCCTCAATGGTATCTTTACCTGCTCCCATAGCCTTGAGCTGAGCTTCGCAACCCTCAAGCGCCTCCTGGATTTGGCGTCGCAATGTCTTGACATGCTTGCCAATGTGTCGTTGAAGCTGCATGCTCAATTTATGACGAAGTGCGGCAATACCCCACATCTGAGGTGGCAGATGAGCCCATTTGCCTCTGGTGAAGAACTCGGCCTCTCGTTGGGCTCGCTCCTCTGGAGTCTGCCAGTTTTCGCCGGGGCCAGGGTTCAGCAGGACAAACCAGCCCAGCTTGAAGTGGTTCTCCTTGTCCTTGTTGGTAACAAGCTCGATGAACTTCTCTTCAAGACCGATTCGCTCAGTCATATCGGGCTTGGTCAAAACACCAATAGTTCGAGAACCGGTGGGGTCAAACTGGCGGGCTTTCTTAAGGATGGGAGCCTGAACGTAGTCGTTGTTGCCTCCGATGACGGCCAAGATGATTGTTCGAGTGCTTTTCATGTATCGGTCGGAGAGCGCCTCGATGGTCTGGATATCAGCCTCTGACTGGTCGCGGTTTGCGACACGAACCAAACCGGGGAGATCAACGAGGGTCAAAAGTGGCATGTCGGGGCCGCACTTTTCGACAACTAGGATATCGCGGGCGGCAAATCTACCGGGGACGCTTCGAGGGGCAATCAGCTCGGTGGCATCTCGCATCATGGTCTCGAAGGGTGTGTCGCCGGTGACATGACCGCCGTATTGCAAAAGCCGAGCCTGCTCATTGTAGGGGCGTGTCTTGTCGGGGATGATGGACACCCTCAGCTTGGTCTCCTTTGCTCTGCGCATGCGGATCTCGGTCGCGAATCGTGTGCAGGCGCCTGCATCTCGAGGGAAGGGGGTGCCGGTGAGGGCTTCGAGGACGGAACTCTTGCCGGCCGACTGGTCGCCGACGACGACGATCTGGGGTAGCTTGATGTTGTCAAGCTGGGCAAACTGCAGCTTGTCGATGAGATCCAACAGGCCGCGCTGGTCGTTGGCTAGGCCCTGGGTATCCAGGGAAGACTCGATTGAAGGGGGCATTTCGCGGCTGGATCTGGTGTCAGCGACAGCTGGTTGTTTTTGTGGAGGATCGACGACGAACAGAGAGCCCATGCTACAAGAAGCGGTGGATGCTGCTATGTGTGACGATGCAGAGTGAGGGGAGGGGCAAGTGGGCATACAGCAAGTGCCCGTGGAGCTTATATACTTACAAAACTTACAGGTGCTCTTGTCTTCGCGCGTGGGGCATGATTCGTCCAAGTTCCAAGAATCTGGTTGCCTCCGTTAGTTGGCAAGGTTGCGTTGCGCGGCAGGGGGGGCTTTGGGTTGCAGCCGGGGCCATGGCGGGACTGGCGGCGCGCTGCTGAGAGGCAACTTTCTTGGCGCATAGCGTCATGACAGGCTTGAATGGGCTGCGCCACACGGCGGGGATGGTGGAGGCAGTGCCAGCTTCAGCGCATGTGGCCAAGCTCTACAAGGTTCTGAACCGACAAGACAATACAACCCTTGAATCATTGTCAGTCCAACCCTTTGCTGCACAGGGGCCTTGCCAAAAGACCGTATTTTCATTATTTATGGCTAAAAATAAATTTACAATAAATAAATTTACTCTCCTAAGGATAATCACTTGGGGTTTACTCAGAATTACTTTTGCTTTAAAAATTACGGTTATGTTATTTTGACTGGGCCAACTTGTGCAGTGATCGGTCGCAGCGAGAAAGTACACCCAAGGGGGTTGGATTGTATTTGCACATCAGTTGAAATTTTCAACCCGTTGTTGGCCTGGTTTTGCGTCCGCTAATTCCATGCCCAATCTAGCATTTTCCATCATCCCGCCGCCAATGGCGACCCGATCTCAAGGTCGGGCTCTAATTCTACGTCAACAGTCCCCTGTGTGACGGGGAGTGCCCTGCATGAACTCCGCCAAGCCAATGCAGCGTCTGTGGATCATGTACCATAAAGCGCCATAAGTCTGGAATCACCTACAGTGCTTGCAGCCACTCAACTGCAAGGCAAGGCAATAATAAATTGAATAATCTTCTTGCACAAGTTTTAGGAAGCCCAAAATCTAAAGTGGTGGATTTTTCAGTGATTCCAACCCGAGTTTGGATGTTGATGCGTTTCCGCCACACCAATGTCGCCTGAAATGTAATGATGATCTTTCATGAACCAGCGATGACGCCTATGCAAGGACCAGACTTGCAGCTGGGTACATAAGAATTTTCCTATATACATACAGGCATCTTATGTTTTCGAAAAATGTGGTACTACTGCGACTTTGAAGTAGGCATTCATGCACCTGCGATGTGACATATTGGGTGGCCTAATGTGCTTCTAGGGTGCTAAAATTGCAGTGAAGAAATAATAAGAGGCAACCACCCTCACGGATTATCTTGCAGAATGTGCTTCTAGGATGCTAAAATTGCAGTGAAGAAATAAGAGGCAATTATTACTACAAATTGTCTTGCCGAATGTACTTTTAAGGTACTAAAATTGCAGTGAAGAAACCAGAGGTAACTATTCCTACGGATTGTCTTGCAGAATGTGCTCCTAGAGTGCTAAAATTGCAGTGAATATTCCCATAGTGGCACCCCGGACTAATTGACCCGACTCTGTGCGGCAGTGTGGCGAAAGAGACGCATGTTAGCATTCACATGCTGCGAGCTGCAATCACCAAACACCGACATCCGCTAATTACCCCAATCCAATAAGCTCGTCGCGCGTTCGGAATGTGAGTCGAAGCCGAGACCGCCGAATGGCGAGGCCCAGACAATCCTGCACAGCCACTACCCCAACGCCGAAACGTTGAGTGTGGCTTGTGCGCGCGGACAGCATCGCCAAGCGAATATTCCATGCCAATGAAAAAAATTCGGCTGCCTGGAACTGCGACGAATCTTTAAATAACTGCCGATGTGGATATAGAGATATTTGTGTACGCGCGGACAAGCATACGCGGCTTTTTTAGGCATTTTAGAATGGTCATGCAACGATTGTTAGTCTGAAGTGCGAGGGTTTGGTTGCCTGCTGACTGAGTACTTTGATGTCTGAAGTTAGTCTCATTTGGCGACTGAGTGGCAAATGTTTTAACTACAGATTCCCAAGAACATGCTACACCCCAAAATGGACTGGTGTGAAGAAACGACAATATTACATAGGAACCCAAATCCTTGATTTATTCTACGGTTGGGTTTCTGTTGCGTTGTGTTGCTCCATTCCACTTTCTGGTCTAGTTTAGGGTAGAGCCATGTGCTAACTAGCTTTTCCCTCTAGTTGGCATAGTTTTTCAAACGCAGCCCAATTTCCACTAATTGTCCCAACCGTAAACCGTTACTGGCATGGTATGAACAGTTGGAGCCCTGTCTTTCAAGATGCCCAGTACAGCTGGCAATCGGCGGTTGGGGGTCAACTTGCTCCTCTTCTTCTGGCATGCTACGGGACATCACAAAACAAAACAAAACGAAACGAACACCAAGATTTAGTCAGTCATAAAGACCAGGAGAGCTGTCAAAAGAGCCCACTTTTTTGTATTCAGTCATATGAAACCCCTAACGCCTACGTATGCAAAATGCTCACGATTCTTTGTCGTGTATTCAAACCTGTCTCGAGACTGGCAGACTGTGGCCTTCAAGGCCCAATTGGGTTCTTGCTCGTCTCATCATAAGGCTTCTTGATCATTAACAGACTGCAGACGCGGCTGCAGTTCCTCAAGATTGCAAGCGCCATCCTCGGTAGGGTAAGCTCGGAAGACCTCCCTTCGCATCAGCCTCCTCGGTGCTCGTCTTCCGGTAAACAACTCAAACTGCGCAAAACCTTGCTCAGGCAGCAGATCGAGACCGTCCATGCTGACCCAGCCTCGGGATGACTCTTTTCGGACCTGTGCTAGCAAGGGCGTACTGAGTGTCTTGTATCCAAGATCGAGCGCCATGCCTCCGGTTCGGCTGCCTAGGTACGATTCTGGAAGCGTGAAATCTGGCGCAGGAATATCTCCGATGGGGTGTGTCGGGATACACGAAACAATCACTGTGGGAAGCCGGTAATCTTCACGCCAAGGCTCATCCAATGACTTGATGATGTGAAATCGCGCCGGTTCTGTGCTGGTGCTGAGCAGCTTGAAGTCCTTCCTTTGAAGAAGCTGTGAAAAGTGGCTGACCAGCTTTTCTGCATTCTCAAGCGTTCTATTATGGATGACAATGTTTCTGATGCCAACTTGAAGCATGGCATAGACTGTAGCACGAGCCATACCTCCAGCTCCAATGACCAGACCACAAGTGGTGGGGACAACGGCATTGGCAGGTGAGAGGCCACGGCGGATACATGCTCGGATGCCGATCCAGTCTGTATTTTCTCCGTAAAGAGCCTTGATGGGCCCTGCTCTGTTGATTCCATGAAAAAAACCCGCCCCTGTTGGAACTGATCTGTCCGGGTTGAGCTGGCGGATCGGTATTAGGGTATTCACAGCTCCGATTGCCTGCGCGTGACTACTAAGGGAGTGTGTTAAAGTTATTATTTCGACCTTGAACGGAAGGCCGACTGAGGCACCTCCGAAATTGGGATCCTCAATGAGATGTTTGATCCCGCGGAGTGAAGAGGAGGAAAATGGTCGGTATTGATGAGGAATTCCGCAGGCTTTGAGGGCAGTCGTGTGCATGGCAGGAGACAAACTATAGTCTACGTTGGCGCCCAGCACGTAGAGGTTCATCTTGTCGTAGATGAATGACGAGAACAAAGCCTCTGTTGCCCCCAAGGCAGTAACACATGGTGTGATGGGTGGTTTTGGATTCACCCGCTCAAGGGACTCTGGCCGGACCACACTTAGAATCCGATTGAAAGAAGCCGAGTTGCGGCCTAATGGGCCCGAATTGTATGCTATCAGGGGGATTTTGGGCCCCTCAAGAGCCGCAACGGCACATTTGATGTGGGCAATGCTGAAGTTATCCTCGATGCTCGTTGCTGGGCGAATGAGCCGAGCGATGTGGCAGCCCAACCGGTTGGCTTTGGAGTACCAAGAGACCCAAGCCGACGATTCCCATGACGGAGGATCCGTGATAATGAAACAGTTGCCAATAATCTTGGTTCGTTTTCTGGCCACTAGGATCCTGGATATGTGAGGGCTGTCCAGTCGTAAGTCGACCGTTATCATCTCGGGAGCGAGCCGAACGGCATGGTGGAGAAGATCAATGTACACCCTTATCACATCCTCGCTTGCTGTGTGAGGAAGAAAAATATGGAGAATTATTGGCAAGATAGTGGTCCTCCGAACCCTTGCAATACCCCTGGTGATGTCACCTATTAAGCGAACAGTGAGCTCTCCAGCGGGAAAAGCTGCGCCTGGATTCTTCTCTAGACATTCGGCTATGTCGTGTGCGACGATCTGAATCACATCTCCTCCAGTAACGTGCTCCTCGACATCGATTGTCTCGTTTAGGACGTCGCTCAAAGGGATGGATACAGCATAGGTAAACCGACGCTCCTCTGTTGGGACCCGCGCGAGCGGAAAGGCAGATTCGATGAATGGAATAGTACCCGCGGGGTAGATCAGAGACAAGAACTTGAGGAAATGCCTTTCAACATGTTTTAATGCAAGATACGGGGCAGGGGTCCTCTGCAGCAGAGAAATGCCTGACAGATGGCCCGAGGATTTGGCGGGTTTTTCGGTAATGTTGAAAAACTCAAAGTTTGTACAGGTCCGGAAAATGGCGCTGCTGACGTTGATGAGGTTCCATATCTTGGTAACGTCGCTGATCTTGAGATGCTGCTGGATTGCATCTGCGTCACGTACGATGTGGATGACAGGATTGGTGGAGGAAAACTCTCGCATCAGACCCTGGATGCGGCTCTCCATCCAGGAGCACACCAGGACGGAGCCGGTGCCGTGACGCTCCATGGCGGTTTGGAGAACCTTGGCCTGGTGTTTATAGCACTCTGCCGACCCATGCTTGGCTTTGTATCCAGCACTGGACAGGCCCGTGGCGCGCTGGAAGGCGTTTTCCATGTCAATTACTTTTCGGTTCATGGCGGAGGACGCCATGATGGCAAGCGTGGACTTGCCGGCACCCCGGATGCCGACAAGCAGAATGGAAGCATCTGGGCTGAAATCGGGCACCTCTCCACTCGACGGAGGGAAGGTTGGGGATGGTGTTCGGGTGTAGTCATCATGATGCTCGTGGTGGGATGCCCCCGAGGGACCTCGCGGGGGCGTCGAGATGGGCTGGGCCTGGTTTTGGCTGCTGCTGCTGATGCTACTGCTTCTGCTACTTATCTGGCTATGCGATTGCGAGTTGGAGTGGGAGCGCGAGTGCGGCTGCGGCCGCGGAGGAGGGCATGCGAGCACATCCTCGTGGCCGCCGAGCATGGCGCCGAGGGATCGCTTGACGCCTGCCATGGGAGGAAACGGGATCGAGTTGCTTCATCAAGCAGTGCGACTCTGATGAGCCATGGCGACACGTTAGTTAGGGCGTGGGCGTTGGTTGAATGGCGTCTGTGACTGGCGTCCGTGTCTGCCAAGTGGTCTGAGTGGTGCGACTTTGGGCGAGAAGCACGCGCTTTCGCGGTTGGGCGGAAGCGAGGAGGGCTGTATTTCGCGCACGGGGAAGCGAAAAAAAAATAAAAATGGCGTGTGCGCCGGTGTCAGTGTGGAATGGCAGACGGCACAGCGGGCGAGGATGAGGCGGCCAGCGGGTTGCAAAGAAGCAGAGCAGAAAGCATCGTGTTCTGGTGTCGCGCCAGGCTGTTTGAGGTTATCCCCCGCTACGGCAAGAAAAATGCCATGCGAGTGGAGAAAGTCCGGGGACCCCGCCCAAGATGCCAGGTGCCGATTCGCTGGGAGAGCGTTTATCCGCCCCGCCCGGTGGGAATAAGCCCTCCACCATTGGCTGCACGCGCCGTGCGTGTCTCTTCAACGTCCCCCAATCCCCCATCTCCAAGCCGCCGCTCAGCGCGCTCGATTATCCCCAGGACCCCAGATTCCCCCCCCCGCATTGCCTGTCCCTTGCAAGTAATATTTTTCCCATCCCATTGCACTTGCATCTGCTGTCACTTGCTGAAGGCCACGGCCTCGGCCCTTTTGCTCGTCCTTCTGCTGTCGCTGTGAGATGGCGCCAGCGTCGTACGAGTGTTCCATCCGCGGCCACCTCGTCTTGACCGCCATGCCGCTGCGTGCCTCGCGGCACAGCCAAGGTAGGTAGTTCGTCGTCGCGACTCTGCGGTCTGCCACATTCCATCAAAGGATGCCGCCTAGGAAGCGCGAGGCCAACGATGCGGACTCCTTCACTGCTGCTCCAGCCTCCTCGGCGCCCGCCAAGCGGCAGAGGGTCTCACTGGCCTGCGACTCGTGTCGCACCGCCAGAGAGAAGTGCGATGGCGCCCGTCCTCACTGCGGAACCTGCACTGCGCAAAACAGGACATGCTCCTACACCCCTGCGTCGCGAAAGAGAGGCGTGCAGACGGGTTACTTGCGCACCATAGAGCTGTCGCTGGCCTGGCTCTTCGAGCAGGTCCCCGGCTGTGAGGGAGCTCTGCATCGCCTTCTCACCCAGAACGAGGGCGCAGATGGGGCCCGCATCTTGGCGACGAAGGACAAGGCCGGTCATCGGCTGTACCGGAGATGGAGCAAGAGCCGCGTTCACAAAGACATTGGAAGGCTTCTCTCCGATGAAAAGATGCCTCGGACAGACACATCTGCAGAAGACTCCGAGACGGAAGAAGGCATCAGCCCTGCCAATGCCTTCCTCTTCAACGCCAAGAACTCTCCTGACTTCCCACATCAAGGCCCTGGATCTTTGCAGGACAACACATCAACAAAATCTTACAACATGGACCATCGTCCAACCTCTACCGAGCCTGCTCGACTTATACTGCCGTCCAATTGGGAGCGTCTCGTCAACATATACTTCACATACACACACTGCTGGTTCCCCATCATCGAGCGAGATGCCATCACCAGCACGGCCATGAGATACCCTCCGGAAGGGCTCAAGCTTGACCCGAGTCTCTCGACGGCCTTGCACGCCCAGCTCTGGGCCGTGCTGGCTGTGGCATCGTTTCAGGATGCAGCATCATCTCATGCCCCCGACGAGAAAAACACATCTCCGAATCACATATACACAACATCACGCCGTCTCATCCCCCCTGATGACGGCAACTTCGAAATACCACACATCTGTGCACTCCTTGTCCAGTCTCTAGTCCTGTTAGGCCAGCAGAAAACCATGGCGGCGTGGTTGCTGATCGGAAAGGCATGGCGCCTAGCAATAAGCAACCGATCCAGCAGCGGCACGCACATGTTTCCAGTCAAACCAAATAGCGACGTTTCCTTCAATAACTCGGAAACGCGGGTTCTGGCAGCCGCATTCATGCTCGATGCCCTGGCCTCCCTGTCCCTCGGGCAGCCGGAGGTGACAACGGGCAGGTGCTCTGGGCTGCCGTCAGACACCTTTGCTGGTCTCGTAGACTCGGACGAAGTCTGGACTCCAATTCCTGGGCTTGGTCCCGCATCTGGCGCAGACATGGCATGGGCAAGGACTCCAGCTCAGCCGCTGCCCACTTTCCGCCAGCTGTACGCGTTCTGTAGGCTCTGGGCTGCCAGCATGAATGCAAGAGCACTTGACGGTCCCACCCAGGGGAGGATCACTCCCGAGGACTTGGTCAAGAGCCTGGACCCCCGATTCTCGTTTTGTAATTCCCTCATTTTTGGGGGATCTACCCCAGCGGTTCCCTCAGCATTTCTGCTGCAGGGAATGTTTCTCACGGTTACCTTGGATCTGGTACCGGGGCACCGGCCATCCCTGTTCTCAAATCTGCTAGAGGTTGTTGAATCATGCCTGGAAAAATTCGGGGCTGCGGGAACTCCACCTCTCATGATTACGCTTATGGACATTGTGCATCGGCACGGCCACAGCGAACGCATGCACGAGCATGACAAGAGCCGATGGGAGACGGTGATGGAAACTCTGCAAAATGTCTGGAGCTCGGAATTTTCAAGGATGGAAGGCCCGGAAAGACATCAAAATCAAATTCCGAGCGCGAGGGTGGGGACTATCGTCCAGCCTATCGTGGGTCGTCGCTTTGTGGAAGAGCTATCAACCGCAACCTACCACACGACGACACACAGACCATCCAGCATAGCTGGGGAGCCAGACGCGCAAGAACTTACCCGGCTGCCGCAGCACCAGGAGCAGCCACCTATGCTGTCGTCATATGAGCGGCACAGGTATCCCACCAACTCGGACGCGAGTCCGGGGACATCACTATATACAGCAACTCCAAACATGACATTCCAGTCACCCCCGTTAAGCGGAGGACACACCATACCCATTTTTCAGAACGCAGGGATGCCAGGACAGTTGGTTGATTACGACGCGATTTTGGAAGAGCTAGGATCTATAGAGTGCGCCGATGGTATAGACGTTGATCCCCAATTCATGACCAACTTGGGGTTCGCACCGGGCTGCGACCTGGGGGAAATGTTTCAAGGCGACTTTGGTACATGAGTTAATGCAAATTAAAATAATTTTTCCAAAAAAAAAATCAAACCTGCTCGCCGACACTGTGCAACATGTGACCATTCAGGCCGTCGCGGACCGCAACGTGCCCCATGTGACTACGAGAGGAGAGAGAGAGACAGCAAGCGAACCGCGCGGGTCCACCTCATTTGAACTCGCCAGCGCACCTTGATGGGATTAA
Organism: Calonectria honghensis; assembly: GCA_013403855.1. NCBI lineage: Eukaryota > Fungi > Ascomycota > Sordariomycetes > Hypocreales > Nectriaceae > Calonectria > Calonectria honghensis. The sequence goes on along the minus strand of VTGB01000008.1, from coordinate 549,163 downwards.
ACTACTGGAATCGAGAACGATGTGGAGAGAGGAGGAACGGTGGAAACTATGGAGATATGGGGAGCAGTCGGGGGAACGAGATTGAGATTGTGGGAGAAGGAATGCCGCTTCACCTCACCTCCACTTCTCCGCGCAGCTTACTGAATACCTTAAGCCCATGTGGCCGAGGCGAGAGGTCGACGAGGCCAATTAGCCCAATCAGCGGGTTGATGTCTCACCCCCGCGCGAGGGCTGTGAAATTGAGACCAGGGTGCCCCCCAGCAGGTGGCAGATTTCCATGCGGGGAATTGAGTGCAGTTGGCAGGCCCGAGTCAAGAATGTGGGTTCCTGGGTAAGTCTTTATCCCGCCCCATGTCAGGAAGGGTCGAGGTGTGCGCAAAGTCGCCCCAAAGAGTGGCCTTCGTCAATCTGGGAATGGACTGATGACAATATCGATCAATCTCCTTCGACGGAAACGCCTTCATCCCCCACACCAACCCCGCAAACCCCGGATTAGTCTCCAGCTTGAGAGCTGGCCGTGGCCCTGGGGACCAGATGCTCGGTTGGATGGATCATGACCGATGACCGGGGGGCCCGTTTTCCAGCTAGGCGGCGAGCACAGACCGTTTGGGGATGGTCCCGCGGGCAAAGGAGCGCCGACTGGATAGGGAAAGGTTTGGGGTATGGGTCGAGCCCCAATGCGACCAGCACTGTGGTATAAAAGTTTGCCATCCCAGACGACCAGATGAGTTGATTTGGCTGTCGCAACACCAGACTCCTCCCTCCCTCTCCTCCTGCAACCTCCCCCTGCCTTCCCAGACAGAGAGCTTGCCGCTGCCTTCATCGCGCCTCTTGAAACATCGCCGCAGCCTGTGTCGTTCGTTGTCAAGCCGCGACAATGGGTCTCCTTACGCTCAAGGAAGATCGGCCCACGCCCAAGGAGGTGTACAATTGGCGCGTCTACGCCTGTGCCGCCACCGCGTCCATGGCAGCATGCACCATTGGCTACGATTCCGCCTTCATCGGCACCACTCTGGCCCTGCCGTCCTTCATTGACGAGTTCGACTTTGACCAGAAGAGCACCAGCGAGGTCTCCCTGATCAAGCAGAACATCGTCTCCGTCTACCAGGCCGGTGCCTTCTTCGGCTCCCTGTTTGCCTATGGCTCCAGTTACTACTGGGGTCGCCGCTACTCCCTCATCATCTTCTCCCTCATCTTCATCCTCGGTGCCGGCATGATGCTGGGCGCCAACGCTGAGCGCGGTCTTGGTCTCATCATCGGTGGTCGTGTCCTCGCTGGTATCGGTATCGGTGGCTGCTCCAACATGACTCCCATCTACATCTCCGAGCTTGCTCCCCCCGCTGTCCGTGGCCGCCTCGTTGGTCTCTACGAGCTGGGATGGCAGGCCGGCGGTCTCGTCGGTTTCTGGATCAACTACGGACTCACCGAGACCATGGCCCCTTCGCACAAGCAGTGGATCATCCCCTTTGCCGTCCAGCTCATCCCCGCTGGCCTGCTTCTCATCGGTGTCGGTTTCATCCCCGAGTCCCCTCGATGGCTCTTCTCCAAGGGCAGGAACGAGGAAGGCACCAAGGTTCTCTCCTGGATGCGAAACCTTGAGCCCGACCACATCTACATTGTTGAGGAGATTAGCTACATCACCGAGGACATTGACCGTTACAACAACGAGGTTGGCCCCGGTTTCTGGAAGCCCTTCCTTGCTCTCAAGAAGCGCCACATCCAGTGGCGCTTCCTCCTCGGTTCTCTCCTCTTCGTCTTCCAGAACGGTAAGCAAATTCGGAGCCCCCCCCCCTATATTTGAAACGTGTGACTAACTAGTAAACCAATAGGTTCCGGTATCAACGCCATCAACTACTACAGCCCTACTGTCTTCAAGTCTCTCGGCATCACTGGCACCAACACTGGTTTCCTCACCACTGGTATCTTTGGTGTGGTCAAGACTGTGCTCACCTTTATCTGGATCCTGGTCCTCATTGACCACATGGGTCGCCGCAACCTCCTGATGATTGGTGCCGCTGGTGGCTCTTTCTGCATGTACTTCATTGGTGCCTACATCAAGATTGCCGGAGCCAAGGCGTCGGACGACGCCAAACTGACCTCTGGCGGTATCGCGGCCATCTTCTTCTTCTACCTGTGGACCGCCTTCTACACCCCCTCGTGGAACGGCACCCCCTGGGTCCTCAACTCGGAGATGTTCGACTCCAACACCCGCTCCCTGGGCCAGGCCAACGCCGCCGCCAACAACTGGTTCTGGAACTTCATCATTGCCCGCTTCACCGAGGACATGTTCAACGCCTGGGGCTACGGAGTGTACCTCTTCTTCGCCTCCCTCATGCTCATCTCCATCGTCTTCGTCTTCTTCTGCGTCCCCGAGACCAAGGCCATCCCCCTCGAGGCCATGGACCGCCTCTTCGAGATCAAGCCCGTGCGCAAGGCCCACCCCACCATCCTCGAGGAGCTCCGCCTCCACGACGCCGAGTTCAGGCAGCACACCGAGGGTGTGGACTTCAAGGAGGAGAAGCCCGGCGATGAGCAACTCGAGACTAAGCTTGATGCTTAAGCGGGTGAGCTTCAAGGATCACGGTGGGACAATGGAAAAAAAGGAAAAAGCGGATAAACGTAAATGTGGATTTTATTAAATAAGGTTTTTAAGAAGCTACATAATTGTGGTCTTGAATGTTACATAGTGTTGATTTAGCAGTCGTATTCTCCCCTTTTAGCGGGTGAGGCTCAAAATACAGCAACTGAAAGACATTTCCAAACATGTTCCTTTTTCCCCCTCCTTTCTTCTCTTGTGCCCCGTTTTCTCCAAAAATTTCTCCAAAAAGTGATGTTCGGCCCTTTTTTGGCTACATTAGTGCCCAGCCCACGTTGATGGCTTTTTTTTTACCTTGAGGGGCGGGCTCCACCACATTGCGTTGACCCATATGCTGAGGAGGGAAAGAAAAAAAGACGCGCTTGCGTACGCAGAATGTGTGTGGTTGTTGTGAGGCTCTTTCATTGGACTCCTACAATACCACTCCTACAATACAACACCACTCCTGCCGGGGACCACGCACCCTGGCTGCACACCCTTTCCAGTAACCCGCCGCCGGAGATGTGATACTTTGCCAAGAGTCTTGGTGAGATAAGATCTCCATTCCTTGGCGGCGAGCTACCTCGAATTTGTTTTCCCAGCGTTTTCGGTTCCGCCCATTCCTGAAGCTAATCTCTGTTGTTCGTTTTTCCACCCCCAACCCATCCGTCCCTTGGCGCTCCCTCCTGCCTTGACCATTGCGCGTCATCTAGTTGGTCCCGTGGACAGGCAGGCGGAGGCGGCGGCGGCGCCGCCGCCGCGGGTAGTGGGTATTCCGCCGGGGTCTAGCGAGAGCAAAAGGACGGGGGCTAGGCCTTGGCGCAAGGGCGGGCGAAGAAAAAAAACGTGTCTGGATTGTTAGTGAGAGACTGGTCCCGCGTGTTCTGGATTCAGTGGAGAAGCATAAAGCATTGTCTCTTTTTTTTGTTCCCCACGCGGAGCCATGTCCGTGATCGGAGCATTCTCGGTGTCATCCTCCTCACCGAGTTTTTTTTTCAACTTCTGCTGCATGATGGAGACGATCCCCTCACCCCCCTGGTCGGTAACTCGGGGTTTTTCTGTGCAAGAATAGCCCGTCATATCTGGAAGTAAGCGAGTCGTCCGGGAAAAAGAAAGAAAGCAAAGATACAAACTTGTCAAAGAGTCGAGTCAAAGTCTTGGCATGCATGGAACAAATCTAGCCGTTAGACTAGAAGGAGACAAAGCGCCAAGCGCCAGGGAAATAAGATTTTTTGGACCTTGTGTGCCATTGAATGCTCGCTTATTCACTAAATACACACACTGTATCGTATCCACGGTCTAATCCTATGCCTTTGATGACGTTAGACGCTCGTTAAACCAAAAAAATGAACAATCGCTTATGGAATGATGCCAATCCCTCCAAAATATATATCCGGTCCTCCCTGGTTTCCATGTATCATGGAGGTGATGATGATGCCCTTTGTTGTTTCGTTTTAATCCTTGTACACTTTCTTCTTCTTTTATTTGTTTGTTTGTTTCTTTTTGTTCTTTGCATGCCACTTATAGCTTGGCGTGCTCGTGCTGCTGAGCGCGCTGGGCCACCTTCTCGTTGATGACCTGCTGGACCTTCTGCACGGGCAGCTCCTCGACGGAGCGGCCGGTCCAGTACTTGTCCTGCTCCAGGCCCTGCCAGATGAGGGCCTCGGTGCCGAGGATGACCTGCCATCCCTTCTCCTCGGAGATGGCGCCCAGGCGGGTGAAGGGGGTGGGGTTGTAGCACATCTCGAGGATGGCGCCCTTGGTCTCCTTGTCGAGGAAGGTCTCGGTGACCTTGCGGGCCTGGATCTCCTCGGGGGTCTGGGGCTCAAAGTCGGGCACGCAGGCGACGATGGCGCCGGGAGCCTGCAGGCAGGCGGCGTGGGCCACGGTGCGGACGTGGATGAGCAGGTCGCCGTAGCCGCGGGCCTTGCAGTCTGCGATGACGGCCTCGACCTCGGCCTCGTCGCGGTTGACGAGGTAGATGGCCGTGGGCTTCATCCACTTCCACAGGGCGTAGATGGCGGAGCGGGCCGCACCGCCGCCGCCGACAACGAGGGCGGGCTTGTTGTGGAAGACGGTGTCGGGGTCAGTCACGTTCTGGTAGAAGGACTCGCGGATGCCAATAGTGTCGGTGTTGGCACCGCAGAATAGCCGGCGGCCGTTCTCCTCGCGCAGGTAGAGCGTGTTGCAAGCACCGACATCGCGGCACTCGTCAGTGAGCTCGTCCAGGAAGGGAATGATGGCCACCTTGTTGGGCATGGTGACGGAAGCACCTGAGTCAGGGTTAGCCAATTGGATCTGTCTGGGGGGACACGATAGTCCTTACCGTAAAAGTCGCGGTGACGGGCAAGCTCCAGGAACGCGGGGATGTCGGCAGAGTCCAGGCGCACCTGACCCCATCGCAGGCCGAGACCCTGGTAGATGGTGTCGTGGAAGAAGGGCGACAGAGAGTTGGTCAGCTTCTTGCCGAAGAGGTAGCCATGGCGGTCAAGCTGGGAGACCTCATTGGGCTGGAGAGAGTCTCCGGTAGGGTTCAATGGCTGTTGCTCCAACGACATTGTGTGTGTGAATTGTATGGGTGAATTATGTGGGAGGAGAGTAAGTGGGAGGAGAGTGCGAGGGAGTTGGAGGGTGGTTGTGGGAGGGTGAGTTGTAGGTGGTTGTATAGAGTGAGAGGAGGGAGAGGAATTGGTGTGTTGGTTGCTGACACCGAGTTGTTGAGTCTATTTGAACTAAAAATTCGAAAGGGAAAAAAAGAAACGGAGCTTTTTGTCTTTCTCGCTTTAGCCTGCGTCTCTGTCGAAACCTTGCTTATTTAGCGCACTCTGGCAGTTCCGAGCTTTTTTTTTAGGGGGTGCGTCGGTGGTTGTTATGTATGTAATGGGCAACCACTCAGAGAGGGTCTTTTTTTTACCACTCCAGAAAACCATCATCCAGCGTAGTGCAGCGCACTGCAACGCAGCACAACACAAGCCAACGTTCATGCGAGATCGATCTCGGGCTTCCCCCCCTCCCCCGCAAAAAGCAAGGACCGGCGCAAGGTTTTCCCTCAGGCTTTCCTCCTGATCCGATGGGCCAGACCCGGACGCGCACCTTGGGGAAAAACAAACTAAACCGACTTTGCCGGCGCTGGCCACTGCTCTGGGTAATCCTTTACCCAGGGGTTGCAGCCACCACGCTCAGCCTCCCCGGCCCAGACCCAAGCGCAACCCCCGATGCCCATCTTGATCGATCTCCTGGATAAACTTGCATCGAGCTGCTCCTCGGAACCGGTTCCCTGACTGCTCTTTAGTCAGCCGGCAAATGCCCTGCTGACGTCTTGTGACCCCCAAAGCCCTTCACGACCGGCTAACACCCGCCCCAACCTGTCACATATCGACTCTCTCGTCTCCATCAGGGAACTATCGAAACGCCATCTGCGGCACCTGATTCGCCCCCGATGCCTGTCATGACGCATTCTCCTCTTTCCTACAGCCTGGTAAAAGAAAGAGATTGCCACATTGTATCCATCCCCATATCATCTCCCAAGGACCCATCGTGTCTCCATCCGCTGTAGAAACATTCTTCCCAGACCCCCGAGGCATTGTCTATCGCCTGGAATCCATTCTTCCTCATCCGTCTTAATCCCTTGTGCCTCTCCATTGCAACCTCATTACTCTTTGGTTTTTAATTCCATCTCCAATCTTTGATTCCCCTGACTCGGGTCTTGACAGACACTCAACACACACTCGTACACTCGTACACTCTCACACATTCACACGAGAACTCCTTATCTCTACCTCACTCAACCATTAACACACTCTCACGCATTCACACATTCACACATTCACACATTCACACACCCAAACTCACACCCCCTAAACACACACACTCACACACTCACAATGGCTCACAAGTCAAGCATATGCACAATGTCCCTGGGACGCTGCTTTGCCGGCCACTCTCTCGCCCACAAGCTGGACATGGCGCAAAAGTACGGCTTCGAGGGCATCGAGGTCTTCTACGAGGACCTCGTGGACCTGGCCAAGGCCATGCCCGACGGCGTGACGGACGAGAACCAGCTCGCCGCCGCCCGCCAGGTGCGCCACCTCTGCGACGCCCGCGGGCTCCCCATCATCGCCCTCCAGCCCTTCATGCACTTTGCGGGCCTCGTGGACCGCGAGGAGCACCGCCGGCGCATCGCCGAGCTCGAGCTGTGGTTCCAGCTCTGCCAGATCCTCGGCACCGACCTCATCCTCTTCCCCAGCAGCTTCCTCTCCCCCGACCAGGTCAGCGACGACATGGAGCTGACCGTGGCCGACTTCACGGAAGCCGCCGACATGGGCCTCCAGCAGACGCCGCCCATCCGCTACGCCATGGAGGCCCTCTGCTGGGGCACCCGCATCGACACGTGGGAGGTCAGCTGGGACATTGTCAAGAGCGTGGACCGCGCCAACTTTGGCGTGTGCCTCGACACGTACAACATCCTGGGCCGCATCTACGCCGACCCGGCGTCCCCCACGGGGCGCACCCCGGACTGCGACGAGGCCACGCGCGACTCCGTCGCCAGGATCATCTCCGAGGTCGACGTCTCCAAGCTCTTCCTCCTCCAGGTCGCCGACGGCGAGCGCCTGGCCGAGCCCCTCGACGAGAGCCACCCCTTCTACAACGCCGAGCAGCCCACCCGCATGAGCTGGTCGCGCAACGCCCGCCTCTTCTACGGCGAGCCCCAGCACGGCGGCTACCTGCCCGTCAAGCAGGTCCTGCGCGCCATCGTCCACGGCCTCGGCTTCGAGGGCTGGCTGAGCTTCGAGGTCTTCAACAGGAGGCTCACCGAGCCCGACGAGGCCGTCCCCGAGGAGATGGCCAGGCGCGCCGCCGAGTCCTTTGTCAAGATGACGACCGACGTGGGCTTGCGCACCGCCGAGGTCATGCAGCCAAGGCTGCAGGCCATGCTGTAAGCGTGTAAAACGGATAAATTCAATGTCTTTGGTTGGGTTGTATTTTGTGAAAAAAGTAGTTTAGCGAGCTTTTTGTTGTTGTATTTGTTGGTTTTGGGACTTGGCAGCTGTTGATTCACTCTGCCCTTTACCCCTTTATCTTATGTCTCTACATGTATCTCATAATGATGACAATGAAAGAATGAAATCACTCTGAAATCAATCATCTTCTTCACTTATTGTATCCCGAGACACGAGTGATTGCCTTGTCTATTACTCTGAGTGATGCTTTACATTGAACTTCAGTATTGTCGTGATGGAAATACATCTCAATCTCAATAAATGACGTTTTGAGTACCTAATTGTCCCTAGTTTTACATGTGTGTGTGAGACCTTGCTCTATTCTAATATCCATTCCCATTCCCATTCCGTTCCCAATTTGTATTTGCATTTAGATTTCTTTATTTACTTTACTTTTTTACAGCTTCGCCTTCCTGAGCTTCAAGTGCTTGACGGCAAACTCGACGGCGGCCGTGTACCCGAAGACGCCCAGGCCGGCAATCACCGCGTCGGCCTTGTCAGCGAGGTAGCTGTGGTGGCGGAAGGGCTCCCGGGCGTGGACGTTGGAGACGTGGACCTCGACAAAGGGGATGTCGACGCCCGACAGGGCATCCCGGATGGCGACGCTCGTGTGGGTGTAGGCCCCCGCGTTGATGACGATGGCATCCGTGTTGCCCCGGGCCGCCTGGATGCGGTCCACGATGGCGCCCTCCGAGTTGGACTGGAAAGACTCGAGCTGGGCAGAGAGGCCCTCGGCCTGCGTCTTGGCCTGGGCCTCAACGTCGGCAAGTGTCGTAGAGCCGTAGATGTGAGGCTCCCTGGTGCCCAGGAGGTTCAGGTTAGGGCCGTTGATGAGGAGGATGGAGCGAGACATGGTTGATTGGTTGTGTGTGTGTGTGTGTGTGTGTGTGTGTGTGTGTGTGTGTGGTTTTTTGTTTGATTTGTCTCCGTTTGACGGTGAAATTGAAATGGAATTGAGATGGAATTAAGCTTGATAGACTTGCAATTGAATCGAGCAATTGAGGTTAAGAGGCTCGGTTTGAATTCCAAAGTGCCGAGATTGAGTTTACCGTGCCCCCAACAATGCATCCCACTCCCTCCCCTCCCCCCTACCGAGTATCCCGTTGATATACCTGACAATGACGAATTGGTCTGTGTCGTCTCGTGTAGAGCAGAACCCGCCAATACTAAACCTTCATCCAAACTGCCCCAGACCCTGCCGTTGGAGCCTTGGCCCTTGGCTCGCATCTCTGTCAAAAGGCCGTCAGCCCCACCGTTCCGGCTAAAGCTTTACCCCAGGCCCCTCCGCCGCGACTCGCAGCATCGCGGCGCCCAATCCCGAGCGGCCAAAAGGCCATCACGTCCAGATCTCAGATCGACCGCCCTGGCGCTTCCCCACCGCGCTGCCGGCCCCGGGAAGTGCGGAATGGCGCCCTCGTGCGCGCGGTTTGAGGCGGCTATTCGCGACTATTCGCCCAGCGTGCGGAGCACACCCCGCTCCCCAACGTCAAAGGGATCCCCCCCCCGCAAAGGCCGACGACAGCAGCTTGAACCTTTGCCCGTGACACCACAACAAAACACTCTTCTGGAAGAAAGCTCTACCTCCCCGCGCGCGCTACCATGGACGACAAGGAACTCTCCGAAATCTACGCCTTCGCCCTGCAATTGGGCAAGGATGCAGGCGCCATGCTCATGGACGCCGCCCAGCGCCGCATCAACGACGGCAACAACCCCGGCTCGTCCAGCGTAGCCTACGTCGAGAAGGAGAACTCGGTGGACATTGTCACCAAGACCGATAACGGTGCGTGTGGCCCCCTTGTTTTCCCATCCGGCCTAGGACTCTTTGGCGTATTGACTCCACTCTCCGCCCCCCAGACGTCGAGCACTTCATCCGAACGTCGGTTGAGCAAAAGTATCCCCATCATGGGTGAGGGGCACCACCAACACTACCCACTTGCCATGACAGCCCCGCGACTGACCGCAACCATCATGCGTACAGCTTCCTGGGCGAAGAGTCCTACTCGGCCGGCGCCTCGCGCAACTACCTCGTCGATGACACCAAGCCGACCTGGGTCGTCGACCCCCTCGACGGCACCGTCAACTTCACCCACCTGTTCCCCATGTTCTGCGTCTCCATCGCCCTCGTCTTCAAGGGCGTCCCCGTCATCGGCGTCATCAACGCCCCCTTCCTCCACCAGGTCTTCTCGTCCTGCGCTGGCAAGGGCGCCTGGCTCAACGAAACCCAGAAGCTCCCCTTAATTCACAACCCGACGCCTCCCATGCCCGCGAACGCACCCAGCGGCTGCACCTTTTCCTGCGAGTGGGGGAAGGATCGCCGAGATATCCCCGATGGAAACATGACCCGGAAGATTGAATCCTTTGTCAACATGGCTGCCGAGCGCAGCGGGCGAGGCGGAAAGGGCGGCATGGTCCACGGCGTCCGCAGCCTGGGAAGGTAGGATTGCTGTGCTCTGCTGTGCTGTTCTATGCTGTGCATTCGTGGCTGACAGTGGCTTGCATCTAGTGCAACTCTCGACCTGGCATACACTGCCATGGGATCCTTCGATATTTGGTGGGAAGGAGGCTGCTGGGAGTGGGATGTCGCCGCTGGCATCGCCATTCTCGAAGAGGCTGGCGGCTTGGTCACCACCGCGAACCCCCCCGAGAACTATGAGACGGCAGAAATCACCCGCGCTCATCTTGGTGGCCGATTGTATCTGGCTATTCGGTAAGTCTCATCAAACCATCACTCTTGACAACATCAATTGACAATCAACCCGCAGCCCTGCCGGTGATTCAGAGACGGAGACTGGTCGCCAAGCCCAGGAGAGAACCGTCCGTGAAGTATGGAAGCGCGTTAGAAACCTCGACTATAAGCGACCTGGTGTTTAGATCTTGATACTTATTGTATAATACGGAACCCCAATTAGACTTTTTCTTACTTGACAGCCCTGTTTGTTAAAGTAACAATCCTCCCCTATTTCAACCATTATAGCGTTTCTTGAACCTTCGATAAAACTACCTCACATGCCTTCGTCTTACATGTCATATATCTCTTCCATTCTGGCGATGAACTCTGCTTGGAGCCGTTCCAGGAATCCTGGAAGCGTCTCCTCAGTTCCGTGTTCCCTTGCCTGCATCAATGATTCATAGATATGCAGTGTGTAGTTTCGGCGCGCCAATAGCTTGGTTGACTCGGAGCTTTGCTTGCTCGCCTCCTTCTTGTGTCTCAAATCCATCGCTACCTCCTCCGCCTTCATGATGAACGACTGCGGTAGCCCAATGGCCCGCGCCAAGTTAATACCATAGTGTTCCTCCCCAGCCGCCATCCCAGCTGTAGCTTTGTATAGCATGGTGATTTGAGGTAGCCCGTCCTCAGGGCTAGAGCTATCGGCCGCGAGATGCAGGTTCAGCACTCCCGGTCTGTCCTCAAGAACTCGTCTCAGATCAGCAAAATGCGTTGCAAACCAGACCGAAGCCTTGCTTTGGACCAGTGCCTCGGACATTGCAATCGCAATAGCCAGCCCATCCCTTGTGCTGGTTGCCCGACCCAATTCATCAATGACCGCAAGACTCTTGTCGTCAATATTTCGGAGTATAAAGGCCATTTCGCGCATTTCAACCGAGAATGTGGAGAGGTTGCTTTCAATATTGTCTTCAAGAGAAACTCTTGCAAAAATGTTGTGCATGATGGAAAAGGCAGCAACTTCAGCAGGGACGAAGGATCCGATTTGTGCCATGATCTGGAGCAGTGCTGCAGCACGAATGTACGTACTCTTCCCGCTCATATTGCACCCAGTGACAATGTGAAAACAAAATTTATCGCTCGAATAATAATCATTCGGGACGAAACCGCCGGTCATGACCTGTTGAAAGTAGTCAGCCCCCTGTCAGCCGATATCGAAACCATGTCGTACACTGTCAAGGACGGGATGCCGTGCCGCCTTCAAAGCCATCGTGCTGCTGATCTGTGGACGGACGTAGTCTCTAGTTGTGGCTAGTTGTCCGAAAGACGAAATCATATCGACCAGGGCGACCGACTCGCAGATCCGAAAAAGATTGGGTGCTTCTTGTCTGAGCTCTTTCACCAGCCCTTGAATCACGGAATCACTCCGGATCACAACCTCGTTTGACGTGTCCGAAAGCCGCAGGTTGAGCTTGACCAAGCCCAATGTTTGACATTCTATTTTGTCCTTTTTTCGAACGACATTGATGAGAATGGCTGGAAGGGGGCGGCCTTCAAAATAAGCCGCATTCAGTCGGATCCAGTATCTTCTGCCATTGTCAAACTTGAGAACCGCGTTTAAGCCATGCTCCTCTGTGCATAATTAGAAAGCCTCCGCTTATCTCCATGGAATTTCATACCATTAACCTCATCGATATGTTTGTGAACTTCTTCCGTCAACTCCTTGTACGTCTGCCGCGCAACATCCAACATGCCGTTGATGCCAGCCTTGACTGCGAATGTTCTTTGGTTGCGCAAATCTAGCGGGGACTTGACAAACGTGACATCCGCTTCTATAGTATTGTGGATCTTTTCCAGGACTCGGTCTCTGAGTTCCGGGCGGCAAACCGTACGCGCCATGACGAGCAAGGCACTCTTGGCTGGCAGTAAAGCTGTGTGAAGCTTGGGAATAGCTTCCAGGAAACTCTTTACCATTAAAACCTGATTGATCTGTTCTTCTACTTGCTGGACATCGGCAGATGAAGGAATAATAATGAGCTTTAGGAGTTAGATTTGCCATGCATACAAGACACAACCAGGTTACCTTGGTTAACAGTCTTTCCACATCATCAAAGAGTTTCAACGCTGATCATGTTAGCGCCAGTTTATAAATGTGCCCGTTTTGCTGCACCTTTACGAATCCCACAAAACATCTCCTCATTGGTTGTCAATTCCTCCAAGGCATCATAGCGACGAATGATGATCGATTCTGAGCGCGTTGGAGGTTGGAGAATATTACTGCGAAGCATTCTAGATCCCATCGGAGTAGAAGTGTGGTTCAGAAGCCCAAACAGGGAGTCTTTAGACTTAGGATTGCGCAAGTTTTGCATGATCTCAAGGGACTGGATGGCTGATATGTCAATCATCATAGTATCTTCACTGGGTCTGTATTGTATTCGAAGAGAATGAGGGGAGAAACTAAAGGAGAGATCTTGTTGAATGTACTTCATTGCCTAAACTCTCGTGAGCGACGTTGCCAAAAGACTGGCGATGTCGGTACTTACAGCGGCAAAGGAGCTGATAGCATAATACTTGCCTCGGGTTGCCACCTTGATTGGCTCAATGTCGTCCTTGAATGCCAGACCCTGAATCAAGTCCAGGCCCTCGGCTTCAGACCAGTCAGACCTATCAAGGGCTTCGAGCTGGGTATCTGGCACAAGGTGTTGGACAAGGGAAAATAACGTGCTTGGGGCATTAGGGGGGCAAGCAGTTGACATGAACAAGATATAGGAAGGAGCCGCGATCTGGATCTTGTGAATGGTCTTAACATAGGACTGATTGTCACATATTTGGCTGAGGACGGCTTCGCCAAGGGAGACGTTGACAAAGGCAACGCCCACTGCTGGTGAAACAGCCCGAGCCTCGCTGATCGCACATACCACGCTTTGCGAATCACTGGGGCCCAGGACAGAAAATGTGGCAGCGGTACGCGACTTGCGCCCCACAGTAGTATTCGGTCGGGGTCCGGGACGAGCTGTAGCTGGCCTAGTTGTGAATGGACGTCGAGTAGAAATGGAGCTCTCTTCGACGGCCTCCTGTGGGCTTCCACTACCATGACCACTTGGCAAGGAGGCACGGCTCATGCGCGACTGGCGGCCATTGTCCGAGAAGTAGTCTGAGAAATTTCGACTCGGGGCCCTTGAAGATGACGAATACAATGCAGACGAAGGTGGGCGAGACATGGCTCTGTGATCTGCAGCTGTGGGGTCTGCAGTCGCTGGTCGTGTTAGTGCTGAAACGTGTAAGTGATGCGTAGCAGGGTGCGGGCCGCTGTGGCGCTGGCACTGAGTAGCCAATTCCCAACGTCGAGCACTGAGGTTCCCGGCGATAATTCTCAGATCTCAGTATGGCTCAGCGGGAAATCACGCCAAAATGAATGCTCTTTGAAAACCAACCGGCAAGGATGCCTGATGCCTGTCGTCGGCGGCGTTGCAGGAAGGAGAGGAAGGCTGCGGCAACCGAGGCTTAGCCGGGCGGAGCGGAAATTCTTCACCACGCTTCCCCGCGAAGGCCGCCAACGCCTGACACCGGTTGACTGGCAAATCCACACATCGTTGAGCGCCAAACGCGTTGATCGCGTCCCAAGCCCGCCATGTTTGGCATCCTCGAGGCCGTCTCGGTGCCTCATTCGGGCATCTTTACCTCTTACGAGGAACTCTTCAAGGAGCTGAACGACCGCATGGAAAAGGATGGCTACAAGATTGTCAAGGCCCGGTCCCATCGCGGCAAGGTGGGTGGTGCCGACATCCCAGGGAACGACATCGTCCGGTGCGATCTGGTCTGCGATCGAGGCGGCAGGCCGTATCGGTGCATGGCTACAAAGCACAAGACGACAACCAAGAAGACGGACTGCCCGTGGAAGGCCAAGGCCGTCCATCGCAAGACCATGGGCGGATGGGTTCTGACCATCACCTGCGACCAACACAACCACGAGCCTGGCACGCCAGAGCCACCGACGCCCGACCCCGCCAGCGAAGACGAGAACAATGAACCGGAGGAGATGGAAGGTGAGAAAGATTAGCATTTTACGCTTTCGCCTGTCTAATGAAAGCAGATGATGCGCCGCAGCCCGACGCTGAAACCTCAGCCGCCATCCAGGTCGCGGGCGTCTCCAACGCCGTGCTCCGCCTAACGGGCGACACGTTTCATCAGTTTAAGGGCGAGTACCGCAAAATGTCGCAGCCAGATCGGCTGAACGTCCTGTCGCACCTCCAGCTCAGGATTGCTGCCATTTACGCTGTCCAGAACGAGGACATGCAGCGGCAGAAAAGGCAAGAAGCGCAAGATAAGCGCCATCGCCAAATTGAGGAGGGAAAAAGACCCTCCACTACAAACAAGCAACGGGCCCGCCAACGAAGGCAGGCTGAGCAGAACCAGCAACAACTTCACGCTCAGCAACAGCAACAGCAGCAGCAACATGTGCAACAACAGCCAGTGCCGCAACAGCCGCTACCGCAACAAGATGTCCAGGTACAAGCTCAAGCTCAAGCTCAAGCTCAAGCTCAGGCTCAGGCCCAAGCTCAGGCCCAAGCTATGATGCAGTCACAACTGTACCTACCGCAAAACCCTCAGCAAACCCCAATACCCGTTCCCGGGATTGACATGCCCGCGTTCCAGCACTACCCTGGCCCACCAAAGCGCGTTCGCGGGCGCCCATCGCAGGGCACACAGCAGGCCGGATGAAGGGGCTGCACGCGTAGTAATGGAACTGGCGCTCATTGGGTTTTTTTTTCTTTGATAACGATAAGCAAAATGTAGGAAGGGTCCTTGTCTGTGCTTTTTGGTTTCCTTGGCGGGAATCTGTGGGGGTTCCCGCTCATCATGTTAGCGTATCCGTCGCAAGCCTCACCACCACCAAATTTGTCTACTTTTGCCCACTACCCCACCATGGAATCGCATGCCACGCATGCGTTCACACACTGGGAAGTGCTTGCTTAACACCATTGGGCAGCACCATATTTCTCATTAGGCGTTGAGAGGTTACAGCCCCATGCCATTTTTACACCAGATGCCCATCACTGTCGCGATGGCGGCCTCCAAAAAAAGAACACGGAGTAAGTGTGTTAGATATGTTTGACGACCTTCTATGCATTCAGAGAAACAGCAGCGTAGATGAATAACAGCCGTCCGCTTTTTGATGTCTTGTCTGCCGTGACTGGTAGTTTGGGAATCAAGTTCTCGGGCTGGCTACTTGAACAAGATGAGCCGTATCGCGTTTGCTATCGCCGAGGCACCATCTGCATGTCTGTATTGCCATAAAGTTTGGCGACCGGTTCCCAAGGTGCACGAAAGTTTATTCGCGCTCCTTAAATGGCGCAGCGTCTTGCTATTCAGTGATTTGGTTCCAAGCACTGAGACAAAGACACAAATTAGTTACACACCACACTTGCACCGCACTTTTCTAAAGACCGCATGTCACATCAAGCCTCCGTATTCCCGTACTCCTTTTATGACACTCTTTGCTTCGCTTCCTTCGCTTTTTCATAATCCCGCGGCGGTGATCGCAAGTTTATCACCATGAAGCCAATGTCTTCCCTCTCCGTGAAACGCAAGTCACTGTTGGCTTGTCCAGACGATCATCCCAACAGAGTGCCAGCCTATGTTCCTCCAGCGAATTCTGCGGCCCCTGGTGCTGCATTGAACAGGCAAGAGTAAGATAGTGCGGCACAAGACTCTACAGCTACCAAAAGCACTGTTAAGAATTCACCATCGATGGGTTATAGGTGATTTCACGATCAGCCTCGACCACAGCATCAGATGCTCTGCTTGCCAATCACAAACCATATGAGCACCCAGCTCAGTCTCCCCTTGCCAATTGTAACGTTAATAATACCGCCTATTGCATTCAGAAAGCTATGTTCAACCGTCTTGCCGATCATATAACGGATACAATAGATGACCAACTGCGAACGTATCATGAACACCAACATAGACATTGGCACACTGAGGGGGTGCGACGTCAAAAATAAAACAGACAAAATGAAAGAAGTCTGGATAGATCTGTTCGAAAAGCCCAATATTGAAACAAGGCAGATCGCTGATGGTATTAGATGTAGAAGAGGGGTTGTGAGTATAATCGCGTTTGGTATTTAAGAATCATGACATACATTCCACTCCAAGAAATATTAGCTAAACTCCATCTAGTTAATGCTGAAAATTTACTCCCCATCGCCTTCTGTGCCCATGAACAATGGTTTCAAGAGGTGCCATTTGCTCTCTTTTCCCGCTTCCTCCAACTTTTCGATCGACGAGCGTCTGGGTAGCTTTACTTACCCTACACAAGGTTCCAGCCGCCGATTGTGGTATCCATCCACTCCCTTATCATGGAATGGCCAAAACCCAGGCCCTCTAAGTAATTCAGTAAAGGACTAAACTAACTGGCGTATGAATGAAGTGATTAACACACTTGGGCTGCTTCAGATGAAGGTTTCTCAAAATAGATCCGACTTCTGCACTGGTTAATTGGTTTGACTCCTGCGAGTTGGTTTTCTAGGAAATTTGGAACAGAGTTGAGGTTTTAACAAACACAGTGATATAATTTGCTATGCACTTGTTCCTATGGCATTGAAAGACAGGAATTTTATCCATTGAATCCCCCACGACCATCGCTCCGACTACTCGGGAGATCAGAGAGTGTGACAGACAAGCCCAAGCCACAGTTTTCAAGGCAGAATGCAGGTGCAAGTAGCTTTTCCAAGAGCAATTATATAGGCGAGAGGCTTGATATTTCCAGATGATACAAAGCTTGCCACACGACGAAGTAGTGTGCGTAATATGATCCACTCTCTAAATCATCGTGAAACCAGCCTGATCGTTTCCATCTCGATCAATATTGTACACTTGAGAGCAACGTATGCATGCATTCGTCCCAACCATGGTCAAATCAATTGGCAGGAACGACACAGAGAATCACGTCATCCTGTAATCATGCGCATTTCACTCCAGTTCAGTGCTCATCAGAATATGGAATTCTCCCAACCCTGTTTTGCGAGGAATACCTTCCCTCCATCACGTCGGAAGATCCAGGGGTCGGTTTGCATTCTCTGGCGGTCAATAGGCTTCTCTTCCCAAGAGCTTTCTCTAACAAATATTGCAACTTCGCTCACAGCGCTGACGATGTTGATACTAATCACATAACAGACGATAACCTAAGCGATGAGTATAGTAAAAATAAAACGGAGCGTCGTTCCGAATATGCCACGGCACTCGCTTTTCGAACAGCAACATACGGCCGGTTCTCCCCTCGATGATATGGGACGGAAGATCCAGAGATGTTTCTACTGTCTAGATGGGTTAATCGGGGGTTTTTTGATGGATTACTCGCCAAGAAGACATCGGCAGCGCTCGATGCAGACAAACGTGCCAAATTCACTAACCAGGTCCCAAACGCTGAACATGTCGCCAAGTCCAGAAAAGGGGAGAGCTCAAAGTACTTTCCCGCTCGCGGGTCTAGCGCATTTCGAACGACCATCTCCTGACGAAGGATGACAGCTTGATCTCATGGACCAAATACTTCTACAAAGGCATTTGAGACACTCAAAAGGAAATGATTGGTACCCCCAAAGCGATATCGCATCGAGTTCCAAGTAAACGGGATCTACAGAGCTTGGAAATATCCTTGGCAGAAACAGTTTGTTCGCTTGGAATGTTTGTATCCAAGGCAATCGACGCATTGACCATAGCAACAAAAGTGATGACGGGCGATAAACGCCATGTAAGTGTAGCTAGCCCAAGCAAGGTTTGGCCCAGGCAAGCCGCCCACGCCATCAAGCTCCCTTAGGCAGATTCCCCAAATAATACACGGGTTTCTCGCTAGAGCAGTAGTTAGACTAGGTACACGCAAGAGTAGTTCCTGGACCGGTTCCGTATCCGCATCCCCCGCCGCCAACTTCATTTGCGATCGATCTCCAGCTAATCTGCCCCGGCATCTGCTCCAGCTTATTCCACAGCCGTGGCGCGGAAACCCCCTTTGAGACAAACCGTCATGCTCAGCACGCAACTGCAAGATATTTCAAAAAGTCAATGCCGCCACACACACGTCACACATTAGATCGGGACATGGCTGGTCCGCACCTGCTTCACGATCCAGCCCCCGTGTACCAGCGGCGTCTTGGCCATCGGGTCCGGTGACAAACCTCTTCGGATATTGAATACCGAAACAGACATCCTCAAGTTCACACGCAGCGGACGCGCTCGATGGAATGCATTTGCGTGACCTGGCCCCGGGATGGGGTGGGCAACCGGAAGCAAGGACAACATGCTCCGCCTGGAGAACCCGGGGACCGGCAAGGCCGTGGGGGAGCGGAACGCCTCGGATGAAGACCAACAAGGATGCTACCCTCCCGGAACTGGTGGTCTACACTGGACCAACGGAGCATAAATTGTCTTCTCAAGCTCCCTGGGTCAATCGCATAGCTCTCTATATCAAATCTATCAGTGATACTAGCTTCAAGTCAATACAATAATCCGGCACAGTAGCTGAAGAAGGCAGGAAAAGACAGAAAAAAGGCAGGAAAGCGGCTTAGGGAAAAAAACGCCATGTTTCAACGCAGTTCCGAAGAACGGTTTGTCTCGGACAGTGACAACTCTTCCATGTACCTTTAGGAATCGTGCCAAGAAACGTAGCCGGTTGCACTTTCTGAGTGAGCAAAAGCAAACGAAGCACGTTTCAGCATCACCCGACGATAGCCTTTCTCACAGTGTCCGTATGACAACCATGTTAAGTTTTGGAGCGCCGAATGACGAGAGCACTTGCTCATCTTTTCGGAAGCTCATAGCGGATTGGTTTCACCGTAAAAGTTCGCGGGGCACAGCAGGGTTCTCGGTGGGAAAGAGAGGCAAGTGAAGGCGGATAATGGCCGTCTAGCTTTAAAGAGGTTCAGGCCCAGTATCGGAAATCAGTCTCCCGATGAAGCAGCTCCGGTGAGAGTTCCGCAACGGCAGCAATTCTGGCACGTGTATTTGATAGACTATGGTGATCTATCAAATTCACGATAATATATCCGGATCCGAGATGGGCGCGATCCCGGTTGCGTGTGCATATGTGCATGCACATGCCAAGTTTTGTCCGTCATCACTTTTATTAATTAACCTACCTGCGTCCGGTCCTGGGGCCATGGCGCGAGAAGACAGAATAAAAGAAGAATATGAAAAGGACAACAAGGCAATTACAATGCATAACTCGGTGCAAGACGACAGTGCCGACTCACACGGCCGGCGCTGTAAAGAAATTGCCTATTCCGTCATCCACTTGGAAGCCGGTTCCGCTCACGTTTCAGTGGCTGCTCCCCCGAGCTGCATCGCACATGTAAACTTATCTGAGCGGGCAAACGAGGCATGGGATCTTCCACCCTCGCTAGGCTAGCAGCGCAAGCAAAACTCGCTCGCTAACCAAAAAGCCGGCTCGGGGCTCGTGGCACCACACAGGCGCCTGCAGCTACACACGTCGTTGACGCGGGCAGCAGGTTGGAGGTGTCATCGAGGCTCGAGTGACCTCTGTGCCATGGGGGAGCCACGTACGCGGCAGAGCGTTGCACCCCCTCGCGAAGCCGGTGGTAGTGGTGGTGGTGGTGGTAATGGTGGTGGCGGGTGCCGCAGCCAAGGTCGAGTCAAGTCGAGTTGCATCGAGGCATATGCATGGCCGGTCCCGCGAAGCCCATCAGTCGGCCATACCTCTCGAACGCCAATACCTTGGTGCAGATCCATCTAGAACCTGCCAACCGCAGTACTTCCCCGGTACCGTATACATGCGCTCTTGCCCTCTCGAATCTGCAATTGTGCCGCCACGCGGGCTTGCTCATAGGTTCGCTTGCAGCGCCCATTCCTTAGGCGGGACCGACGGACGGCGGCGGCGGCTGGGGCTGCTTCCTTCGGGGGCTTCGGCTTCTGCCATTTCGCCATGTCCATTCCAAATCCTGGCGTAAAAGGCGTGCGAGACGAGCCATTCTGCCCGGACGGCACCAGGCAGAGAGGGCAGCTTCAAGGGCAGCTTCAAGGGCTGGCTGGTGGTGCTATGAGGTAGCATTGCAGGGGTAATCGAACCATTGGGCTCGGCCCGTGTTCTAGCAGCCATCATAGAAGTCCTGCCAAACTTGCCTCCGGCATTTATTCTGGGCACGGCAAGGCCAGGTTATCCCTCGCTGGTCCTGGGAGCCTCGGCCGTAAATGCATCCCCTGTCTTCTTTTGACTCCCTATTTGGGGTTTTTTTTTTCAACACGGGGCAAACGGGGGGAAAGGGGATGGAGAAGCAAGATTTGAGGGGGATTACCCCGAGCCAAGCTAGCCGCGTCGCTTGCCCACGCATATGCATACGCACCGCATACAACAACAGCCTCATCACACTGCGCCAATGAGCTCGAGCAACAACCCATCCCTTGTAAGATTTCCTGACTTCCACGGCTCATCATCCCACAGTAGTGTCGGGTCTTCTCGGGCCTAGTACACCGGGAGCCCGGCAGTCAGATCGTCTTGTCTCTCCTCCTCTCTGAGAGCTGCAGCAGCAAGAGCCGGGAAGAGATTGAGACATATGCAACATTGGACAATGGGCGGGATATAGCACGAGCCAGAGGACAGGGTCTGGCAGGCAGGGGAGAGCGGGAGAGCGGGAGAGCGGGAGGGGGGGCGGCCAACAAGAATACAGGTAGAAGAAGAAAGATATCGACACTGTACATGAAAAAGGAAAGCGTGCATGAGAAGGCGGAGCAAGCGCCTTGCAGCCTTTCTCGGAGCCACGAGGGGACTCCACCGATCGTGAGTGGTGGTTTTTTTATGGCTCTTGGCTGGTTGACTTTTGTGCCCCCCGGCCTCTTCTGAAGCAGAGCGTTTTTGCAGCAACCAGTTGTCGTCGTCTGAGGCTTACCCTAGATTGTTTGCATGCCGCATTGCGCGTGCGCGGGGTTGTGGGGGCAAGACAGGTAAGAAAAAAAAAAGCCAGGGTCATCTGGGCCCAAAAAGCACAGATAGTGAGAGAGGGGGAGGAGGGCCGGGGGCCTAGGGAGGAGAGCGCTTAGACGAGAGATGTAGTCTTTTACGAAAATGGAGACTAGGTTCAAGCTGGAAACAGCATCGTGGCAGGCCTCGAATCCTCGCCGAAGTGCCTGCCCGAGTCAAGCTCGGGTTCCGCGGTCCAGAACGGGGTCGCCAGGTTGGCAGATGGATAGGGTTCCTCCAGGCATGGGGACCGTCTTCAGTCAGTCAGTCTGACTGTCTCTGTCTCTGTCTCTCTCTTTTGCCGCCGCCTTGGCTATTTTGTTCTTCATTTTTATTTTTAAACTCGTTTCGAAGCTAGTTGAGTAATGGATACTATGTATGTGCGCACGCATAGGCGCTGTCGCACAACCACAACCAACCAGCTAGGTCTGGACGACGAGGGGGGTGGTGGCACTTGGACGACAGCCCGCCGGTTATGTCCCCTTTTGGGCGGCTAGGGCAACATACAACGTTTCCCCCCCCAGACCCAAAAAAAAGGCCCTTCGCTGTTTTGTCTTTTTCCCTGTCTCCGTGTCAATGCGGGGTTTTGCTGGAGTCAATGGATTGGCCGGCAAGAGTCCGGGTTCTTGGCTGATTGCGGGCGGCGCCGCGCCCTGGCCCAGCACATGGCCCAGCACATGGCCTGGAGTTGAATCTCGATTTGACCGGGGGTTGGTGGAGGCCAGCCCGGGCGAAACCAACCTGTGGGGGGGTTTTGGGATTTTTTGCATCTGCATTTGGAGAACCGAGGAGCATTGCCGTTTTACCTATCGAGAGGGAAATGCGGATGGGTGGCGCGGGATGACCGAGGCATGTTTCTCTGGCTCGCTGGCTGGCTGGTGGTGGGTTGCTGAAAATGCAACATGGCAAGGGGAAGCAGGGACAATTTGATGGCTTGCAGGTGAGCTGCATAGCTTATGTTTGCCGACGGAGACTCACGGAGAAGCGCGTGAATCGAACCAAATCTTGCTGATCCAACGAGAGCCTCCTACTCGCTGCTCAGCAAGTCTCGGCATGTCGGATGCAGATCAGAGTTGAGGCGGCTGACCCGCGGTTTGCCTCTTTTCGACTGATGCCACGGTGCCACCGGCCATGGCGCAGTTGGTGTCACTGTGTGCAAGGCGAGGGACAAGCCGTTGCCTTTTTTTTTTTTTGCATCACATCACAGCAATGTAATGTGCGGTCTGGTGCACATACCGCGACGGCCGCCGCCGCCACCACCACCACCACCACCATAACGACCAATACCACCTCCACCACAACACATTTCCACAGCGGCCGGCACGCCGTGACAAACTGGGGATTTCAACCGGGGTGGCGGGCCTGAACTCTGGACCGAACCGGCCGCCGGGATAATTTTACCCACAGCAGAGTTGCAGGGTTCTTCCAACTGCTTTGCCCCGTGGCCGTGGCCTGAGTGACCAAGTACTTGGGATGGGAGAGCTGCGGGGTGCAGCCATGAGCATCTTGGGATGTTCATGAGGAGAAGCAGCTGGCCCCCCTCCACGTCTGCTGTTCCCCAAGGGTATGGAAGCGCAGTAGCAGCAGCTTCCTGAGTAGGGATAGGGACCTGAAGATCTAACCCCCCATTTGCCGCGAAGCGCCGGGCTGATAGCTCGGGGGGGGAGGATTGGATGGGGGGTATAGTTGGAGTGCTTCTAGATTTCCGAGCAACCCTTTTTTGTCTGCTTTGGGGGCCGCAGCGTGGTACTTGCTTGGGCGGGATTGTATCCAATGTCTCAGATGAGAAGCTAGCACAGCCAGCCACCGGGTGGGAAGAGCTACATAGCCGGTCGGGCTGAAGCCGGGAATTTTGGTACTTGTGTCATCATCGGTCAGGGCCAAGGAAATCGAAGAGTCATAGTTTCCAGGTACGTTGCCAAGGATCTGGCATCAGATAAGTAAACAAAGGGAAAAAAGAAAAAGAAAAAGAAAAAGAGAAATGCGCGTAAAATTTCGGACCCTTTGCGTCAACGAGGCTTGCAGTGAGAGAGGGTCGGCAAACATGGACATGGGGGTACATACCGTCACCAGCGCTGTGCTGTATGTACCTGGGCCCCCACACGTCAATCCCATGGTCCATGCGGATCGGATCCCAGTCCGCAATAAAGAAGATGCAGAGCAGCATAGAGCATGGAGGGCCTAATTAACACGGAAAACACCACGCAGTTGTGTGTATATTAACGACCCTTTGTCTGCTTTGGCGATGTTACTTTTTTTGGTCACATTTTTTGGACCCTGAGGCAAGCCGAGGCGAGGCGAGACAAAAGTGGCGAGACGGACAAGGCCACGCACAGATTGCACGCAAAAATCTGACCTGACGAATGAGACATGCGGCATGACCTCGTTCATGGGTGTCACATAAGAGTCAAGGTCTGGAGATAAACGTCCAACTGCGTTGACCGGCTGCTCGGATAAGCAGGCATCCCATCCTTCGGGATATCAGGGAAGCATCAGAAAATCTGGTTGAGGCCTTCTTGGCAATCATGATGCTCAGCAAGAAAATGCAAGCCGTCATCACACACAGTCCTTCTTGACAAGGACATTGGACGTGCACCGCCCAGATGACGGGTCACTTTTTTTTTCTTTCCTTTTGGTGTAGGTGATTTTTTTCCCTTCCTTCTCGTTGCCAGTGGCAAGTTGAGGCTTGGAAGAGGGTCTGTACAGATACAAAGAAAAATGCCACGACGGCGCTCGCTCACACATGCACTCGCATGTACTCACACAGGCGCGCACACACGCCGGTTGTGGCCTTGGCACACCCTGGCCAAGGGTGTGGACACCGGGCGCGGGCGTTTGTGTGCGTCGTGTGTTTTGGGATCGTCGCAGAGCCGAAATCTCTCTCACAGAAAAAAAATGCAAGATGAGGGGGGGCTGCCGGGCAGGACGCAGGACCGTCCGGGGTGGGCTTTTGTCCTATCTGCCGTCAACTGAGGACCGCGTGACGGCATCTCTTGGATCTGGTGAATCGGCCGCCGCAGGTTGGCATATGTACATCACGAGAGGGAGAGAGCGTGCATGACGAGCCGAAAGCGACATTTTGCCCAGATGTGCGGTCCTTTGGCTGCTGACAAGGGTGCGAGGGTGAATTGGATCCGTATGGTGGACTCTGGACTCGGAGGGAGCCAAAGCCAAGCATTTTTTTTCTATGTTCCTGGTTTTCCTTCTGTCTGCTGCACTGTATGAATGACATGGCCTGGGGCGTGTTTGGTATCTATGAGACGGCCACGATTTTTCCTTGCAGTAGGATTGTTGAGAAATCTAATTAGGGCGTCCGTCTGATATCGAGGCATCAGAATCTCGCCTGATTACCTCCAGGGTTGCATTTCTCGTGCTTGCAGCCCACCATAAGCGCATCATACATTCATCATCCATCTACATCTCCACTGCAGTGTACCTCGCCTCCAAACACCCGGGTACCCTCCCTTCTTCCCGCTCCGAGATGTGTGCGCCTCTGTATCTCTCTGGTGTGTGCATATTGGTGTGCGGTGCATGGCCGCTGGGACCTCTCTCCCCCCTCTCCGTCCATCCATCCCATCACCCCCCCTCAGACTCCATCCCATCCATCCCATCACGGCCTCGTTCTGCTTTTGTCAAGGTACCCGGCGGCAACATTGTCTCGCCTGCACTCTGGCTTGCTCTGCGCCCTACCCTTTGTACAGGGATTCCCGCATCACGGCGCCCCGCTGGCCCGTCTTTAGCCTCAGCGCTAAATCCAACCCAACCTGGAGCTCCGGGCCCGAAGGCGCGCAGTCCCAACGCCCAAAGGCGGCGGCGACCCAAAAAGTAGGGTACACGATGGGGACCAAGAGCCAGCAAGGAAAAAAAAAAAAGAGGCCCAAGCCTTTTGGCTGTGCGCGCATCGGCCCTCTCTCCGACCTTGACCTGGACCATCGTAGCTTGGCCCCATCGTGAGAGAAAAAAAAAAGTTACATCGACCTATGGAGTCAATGCAAAGTACAGTACACTGCAACACTGTACTCCTCTTTCTCGTCCCCTCTCTCGCTCAATCGATGCCTGTCCCGTCCCGCGTCGGTCTGTAGTATCTGACATCGTGACCCATGTCTCATTTTTCCCTCTCTTCCCGTCATGGCTCTTTTATACGACGTCGTTTCCCCCTCCACGAAGCTTCTGCCCCTCCCCCTCTTTCTCGTTGCCCTCTGTAGCCGCGGACTAAACGCTCCAGCTCCTGGTTTGAAATCCTGGTTTCAAAGACGTCACGACTTTTTATTCGCTCCGTCTCGCCGTTGATTTTTTTTCTACTCTTTTTTCTTACTCGCCGGTCCCCAAACCCTATCCCGCATCGGCATCGTATCTTCGTCCTTGGCTTACACGCAGGGCCAAGATAAAACCTCGTTCCTTGTCGTTCCCTCCCCCAGGGTTCGCTCTCTGATCGGGTTCCTCTCCTCGTCAACAGACACCCATTACGTCAGTGCTCCCCGTCGTGCTCCCTCCCGGGACGCAATTCCTTTGTTCCCCGGAATCCCTACTCCCTACTCCCTACTTCCCTACCACTCTTTTGATCCCTGTCGTCCCTGTCGCTCTCTCTCTCCCTCTCGCCTCGCAATTGCGCCGTCCGCGTGTTGGAAAAAAACGGGCGCCAATCCCAAGCCGCGGGCCATAGAGCTGTCCAAGCTTGTAGCTGTCGGGCAGCTTGTCGAACCACCTGACCTTAAAACTGGCGGCACCACTTCAGTGGATCGCACGTCAGCCCGGCCACCCTCGGAGATTGAGAGTAAAGGGTAAATCACCACATTGAGCAAGCAGAAGCTTCTCTCGTGTCACGACCTTTTTTTCCCTCGTCTCGTGTTTTATTCCCTCTTTGTTTTTTTTTTCTCTTCTCCCTTCATTGCCTCAATCCTCGCATCGTTCTGTGCTTTTTTTCCCTTTGCGCCACGCACTGCCCACCCTTGGTCGCATCTCCCTTGTTAGAGTTGGGAGCTAACAAGCCCTGTCTCAGTGTCAGTGGCAAGTGTCAGTGTGTCGTGCGTGTTGCATCGCTGTTGCTGCGCCTGCACGCCCCAGACTAGCCAAGCTTCCCCTGCTCGCTGATCAAATCTGCGACAACGAGGCGTTCTGCTTTACCACAGGCAAACAAAACACAAAACTAAGCGCCGTCCGTCGCCCATTTTCTGGCTTGGACAGTTTTCAACTCGAAAAAGTTTTGAATCGGCCACCCCAATCACACATGAACTCGTCATACGGGAGCCTTCAGTTACACCCGACTCCCAAGACCGACCTCTGTGCGCAGAGCCACTTACATACGTCACCTTTAATTCCTATACGACTCCTTCAGAACACTCTCTAGCCCAAAATGACCGTCTTCGTGTGTTCTCTGTAAGTTGTCCTCATCTTCTTCATCCCATTCCGGCGCTCCGTTTGCTTTGCGCAGCACGTCCCAGCCTGCGCATCACGGGTGCTCACCCCCCCACCTCGTGCTAATGCGCCGTCAGCTTCCTCCCCAAGACCATCCACTTCAACCTCCCCGGCACCCCTCCTCGAGGTGCCGAGCCTGGACGACGCCGACCCAAGACGACCAGCTCAGTGCCCAAGCCCCCAAAGGCAGTAAAGGAGCCTGAGCGCCAGCCGAGCCTCTTCTCAAACCGAGACGACCTCACCCCGCCACACACCCCAGTCGAAGAGCCTGACTCACCGGGTCTCTACTCCAACGAAGATGGCTTCCGGATACAGTTTCCCAACGAGGAGGAGATCCGTTCCTGGGGAAGCCGCGCCAATCAGCCCAAGTCGCGC
This sequence comes from Calonectria honghensis, assembly GCA_013403855.1. Taxonomy (NCBI): domain Eukaryota; kingdom Fungi; phylum Ascomycota; class Sordariomycetes; order Hypocreales; family Nectriaceae; genus Calonectria; species Calonectria honghensis. The sequence continues at coordinate 522,164 of VTGB01000008.1, read as the reverse complement.
GCAAACTCGCCGCCGCCCGCAGCCATAGCAGAGCACACCCGGACGCTGCAGAAGGCCCGCGAGCTGGGCCGCCAGGGAGTCATCCAGCCCAAGCCTCTTGTTAGGAGCGAGAGCCATGATCGTGTCTTTGCCTCGGCGAATTGGAGGGTCGTGAGCGCCGATCAGGGTAACGGTGGTCTGCGCAATGCCGCCGAGGCGGCTGCCCGCGACGGCAAGTTGGACGACTACACCTGGGTGGGAACCCTGGGAATGCCCACAGACGCCCTCGAGGGCACGCAGCAGAAGCAGGACATCGAGGACACGCTCGCCACGGAGCACAATATGCTGACCGTCTTCTGCTCCGACAAGGACTTTGACGGCCACTACGCCCACTTTTGCAAGCACATTCTGTGGCCCGTATTCCACTACCAGATCCCCGACAACCCCAAGAGCAAGGCGTACGAGGACCACTCGTGGAAGTACTACGTAAATGTCAACCAGGCGTTTGCCGACCGAATTATCCAGAACTGGAAGCGCGGCGATGTCATCTGGATCCACGACTACCACCTGCTCCTGGTCCCCGGCATGGTGCGGAAGAAGCTTCCCGACGCCAAGATCGGCTTCTTTCTCCACGTCGCATTCCCTTCATCCGAGGTTTTCCGCTGCCTCGCTGTTCGAAAAGAGCTTCTCGAGGGCATTCTAGGTGCCAACTTGGTCGGTTTCCAGATCCACGAGTACACGCGACACTTTTTGCAGACCTGCAGCCGAATTCTCAGCGCCGAGGCGACCCCGGACGGCCTACAGCTTGAGGACCGATTTGTCGACGTCATTCACTTGCCCATCGGCATTGACCCCATCAGCCTGCGCGAACACCTGGCCGATGATGATGTGACCAAGTGGCTGCAGATCATGCAAGAACGCTACAAGGGCAAGAAGCTTATTGTTGCCCGAGACAAGCTGGACCATGTCCGTGGTGTGCGACAAAAGCTTTTGTCGTACGAGTTGTTCCTTAACAAGAACCCCCAGTGGCGCGAAAACACCGTCTTGATCCAGGTTGCCCTGTCATCCAGCGAGAAGAGCGACCTCGAGGCCACCGTTTCCGACATTGTCACCCGTGTCAACTCATCTTGGGCCAACCTCGCCTACCAGCCCGTCGTGTACCTCAAGCAGGATATTGACTATGCTCAGTACCTGGCGCTGCTCACGATTGCCGATGCTCTTATGATCACAAGCCAGCGCGAGGGCATGAACTTGACCTCGCACGAGTACCTCTTTTGCCAGGACGGAAAGCTCCTCCCCGAGAAGAAGCACGGCTCCCTGATCCTCTCCGAGTTTACCGGCACCTCGTCACTGTTCGGCAAAAATGAGCTGTCAGTGAACCCCTGGGATTATCGCCAGTGCGCCAATGCCATCAAGCAGGCTCTGGAGATGGGCGAGGAGGAGAAGGAGGACCGCTGGACGAAGCTGTACTCTCGCGTGACGAACCACACTGGCTCTCACTGGTTCTCGGAATTCCTCACCCGCCTCGACGCTGTCTACGACGAGCAGCACAAGCGAGACCAGACATCTGTTCCCCGCCTCTCGATCCAGACACTGTCCAACAAGTACCAGAAGGCCAACCGCCGCCTGTTCATTGTCGACTACGAAGGCACCCTGGTCAGCTGGGGCCCCGTTAACCAGATCATCCCCATCAGCCCCCAGCGCACCCTGGATGTGCTAAACGACCTGCTTCTCGACGAGCGCAACACCGTTTATGTCATGTCCGGACGCCGCCCCGAGGAGCTCGATCGGGTCTTCCGCCGTGTCCCGAACCTCGGTCTTATTGCAGAGAACGGCTGTTTTGTGCGGGAGACTGGCGCCGACAAGTGGGTCGAGATGGCGGACCTTGCCCAGGTCAAGGATTGGAAAGACTCTGTCAGGCCCATTATGACGTACTACCTCGAGCGAACACCCGGAGCCGAAATCGAGGAGCGCCGATGCAGTCTGATCTTCCACTACAAGAGCGCCGAAGACTACGAATCCGCCGCACGACAGGCCTCGGACTGCGCGAGCCACGTCAACGACGCCTGCGAAGCCCAGCGAGTGCACGCCATCCCCCTGGACGGCTGCATCGTCGTCGAGGCCATTGACTGGACCAAGAAGGGCGCCGCTCGCAAGGTGTTTGAGAACCTGAAGGGCTGCATGGGCCCCGATGAAACACACCCCAATCCTGTTGACTTCCTTATGGTTATCGGTGATGGACGCGAGGACGAAAAGGTCTTTAAGTGGGCCAACAAGCTTCAGGACGATGGCAACGTCAAGAACGTTGTCACAGTCAGTCTCGGTAACCGAAACACGGAGGCGACGGCTACATTGACGCAGGGCGTCAGTGGTGAGTACTATTTGGTCGTGCTTGAATGTCACAATTGCTAACAACGACTCAGGTGTTTTGTCTTGTCTCCAGCGACTGGCCGCTATTGCCTGACTAGAAGCGTATGCCGGCCTCATGGCCTTTTGTGCCATGACGTGCTGTTATGCGGCAGGCGCTGGGTTTAAGGGACCCGCGTTGGGCACAGGGATGGGAACCCTGAAGGGAGCCAAACCCTCATTCACGAAGCGCCCCCCACACGAAACGCGCCCGAACATTTAGCGATTGATTTCTCCATTACACCACTTGCCGTTTATGATGTGCCGATGCCGGGACGACACTATCCCCCACAAATCGACTTTCAGCAACGGCTCTTACGAATACCCTCGTATTCTCTGACGACTCTCCACTTTTCTTTTTCACTTTAGCATTTGGGCGCGTTTAACATTCGTTTCTTGTGTTATGATATGGGTTTTTTTGAGGAATAAAGAACGGAAGAAAAAGACAGCTTTCCATGATGGAGGGCCACAGCCCACGCGAAACATAGGGACGGACACATTGGTTGCTTTTTGTAGTTTTTTCTTGCAGTGCACTTCTTATGGTAGCGATACACAGACACAATGATATGAGACTAAAAAAGATGAGGCACGAAGCACAGTAATGCTTGGCAAAAGACCTCCATGTTTATAGACGACTAATTGACTTTTGAGAATTCATGCCCCGTTTGACGTTGTCATGTGGTGATTGAGTTTCGTTTTCGGGTCCGAGGTAACTGGGAACCAGATCCTTGTCTGTTCCCGAAATAACTTGTGACCAATCACGGGTACTTTCTGCTTACTGGAGCAATTAGTCTGCCAGCCGTGTAGGATTCGAGCGGGCCGATTCGCTGAATCTTACGTGTGTTGCCGTTTTCTAGAATCCTAACTGGAATCCTGATTCTTTTTTTGGATGGTTGACGATCAATACCCTTTTGCTCGCAGCCAGATCCGGCCATGGCCGTAGGGCTCGTCTTCGTTCGGAACAAGGTCCAATTGGCGCGCTGACCTTTGCGCCAGCCATTAGCTTTTCATATTCCACATCTACTTTCCTCTCTTGGCTAGACCCCGGTTTTCATGGAGGCACGGAGGAGGAGTCTGGGCCAGCATGAAACAACTGGTTGAATTTTAAATAGTTGTAAAGGAAAAGAGTTCTGGTAAAGCAACTTGGACCACCGTACTGTGACTTTTCCGAGCACATTCTATATTTTACTCTATGAACTTTTTGCATTCTGCCCCAAAACGAGAAGAACAAGCAAGTAGTTGCTACACACTATTATAGTACTTTTTAGACGGCTCCCTTGACAATCTCGAAATCAACGCCAACTTTTTGCAACCTGTTGATGTATTCGTCGCCCAATGTTGCTGATGTTAAGAAGCCCCCGCCAACTTTGGACGCGTACGTGATTTTGCCTCGCAGAATAGTCAGCGCAGCTTCCGCGACACAGATCCCGGTAAGAAGATAGATGCTGCCGCTGAAGCCGGACTTGGCAAAGACACGCTCTCGGTTGGGGGTGTCCGCGGTAGCCACGGCCGTGTTGCGGTAGTACTCGAGTTTTGCGGCCCTAGACGCGGGTGTTAGTATTATCGTGCCCCATTTTGTGTAAAGTAAATTATCCTGTGCAACGCACTCTGGGTTTTCGGCTGGAGGAGGCAAGCGCCTCAGAAGCCACCGAACAGGCGATAGCGATAGCGCAAACATCAACATGGCGTACCCGAAGTGCTGGCAGAAGGCGGCCCAGGCTCCGGCGGCGGGCTTGAGCTCGTCGTACTGGAAGTTGGCGCCGTAAAACTTGCCCCCGTCGAGCAGGCCCCAGCTTCTTTCCACCAGCGGCTTGTCGATGACGGCTTGTTCAAAGTTGGTCAGGGCGCCCAGGGACTCGTCGCGGCCGATGCCGATGAAGCCCTCCCAGCCGCGCCGGTGGGCTGGCGGCGCCTGCGGGCCGCGATCCACCGGCGAAAGGGCAAAGGGAACGCGGCATTCCGCCATGTGGGCACTGCCGTACACGTCGAACTCGGATAGGACTGCGTCCATCGAGCCGGCGCTCGGCTTGACCTTTAGTTGGGATCCGCTGATGACTTGAAGAGTTCCGGCACTGAGCGTTTTGCGTATGTGATTGGCCAGAAGGTAAACAGTGAGATCTGCGGGTGCGCTGCCTGCGCCTGTCTGGGGAATGATCTGTTTCGAGGTCCAAGTCAGTCGTGGGCTTCTTTGGATAGATGACCTTTTGGGTAGCGAATTACAATAGCACCAGTCTCCTTTGCAACCGCATCGAACTTTTCAATCATCTTTCGATGCCACGGAACTTCTGCAGAGCTACGTTATTTTTAATTTCCCTATCCAACTGATCCTCTCAAGAAGCCTGCGGGGCAGCAACAAACTCACCAGTCCACATAATGGGTTCCGTTGCGAGCACAAGCCTCGACTATCGGCGTGGCGTACTTCATAAAGGGACCGACTGTCGACGCAACAACCTGTGCTTTGGTGACGAGAGCCGCGAGACTTGGTCCGTCAACGCTAAACAGCTCAATGGCTGATCGGTTCTGTTAGCCGGAGTTGAAGCAGTCTATCAGTTGTTGACATGCCTGGTTGAGCGCGGTCGGAGTTCAGCTTCTGGAGGCGCGCGGCCAAACTGGCGAGTTTGGCCTCCGATCGCCCCCCCAGAGCCCAGCGTAGGTCGGTTGGTGCATGCCGTGTTAGATGCTCGGCCATGAGCTTGCCTGTGTGGCCGGTGGCACCGAGAAGAACCAATTCGTATGGTCGCGCCATCGTAAGTGAGACCACCAGATTGTTTGTGCACCGTCATGGGTTGGCGTCAAAATTGTCATTGGATTTAAGAAATAACGAGACGATCTATAACCTATAAACCCGACTTGAGCCTCATACCGCCTGAGCCTCAAACCTGCAGCATTGCGCTATCATCCTGGTTGGCCCATGCTCGATTAGAAATCGACCCTATCGCGAAGACAAATTCGCATTCTAGCGTCTCCACCAGCCCACTTTTGCCGTTTATACACCGACCTGGTTCGTAAACTTAGGCTCTGTGAGAGCGCTAGAGGCACGAATTTGTCTTCACGTTATAAATCGGACTGAGTCGCATAGGCCATGTATGCAAAAAGATGCAGCTTCATGCCCCTTACTGGCCTGGTATTGGTACATTTCTAATCAGCATTCGCACGGTCGTAAAAAATTGATGATTAATTTGTTATTTTGTATCCGAATTCGTTGTCTTGGTGTATGCGATGCGGGTGGTGAGCGGCCCGCCACTCCAAGTTGAGGTGCAAGGCGCCCGGCCCGGCCCGCAAGTGTGCTCGGCATATATGTACCACGGAGTTCTTCAATTCTATAATGCGAACAAACACATCCATTTGATACAATCATCTACATCCTAAACCATCCAACACTCAAAATGCAGGAAGCTTTCGTCACCCCGGACTTGCAGGTTGAAATCCGCAATGTCGTGATGCCTACTCCCAAGGCAGGCGAGGTTCTGGTCAAGGTTGCCGTATCTGGTATGTATTGTGTATTTTGGGGAAGCACTAGCGACTAAACGAAATCTAGGTACGAACCCGAAGGACTGGAAGATGCCGACGTATGCCCAGCAACCTCTCAACTCTGGCGACGACTTGGCAGGCATAGTTGAAGCCGTGGGAGAAGGCGTGTATGAATTTGGGCCCGGAGACAGAGTGGCCGCCATGCATGCGATTGGAGGTGCCCATGGTTCCTTTGCCGAGTATGCCATTGCTCCGGCATCGACCACTTTTCACATTCCTCCTCAGATCACTTTTGAAGAGGTATACTTACTCTCCTCACCTAAATGCATCACGTGATTGGAAGAGTTGGCTAACAGATTCGCTATATAGGCAGCTACGGTTCCAATGGCAGCTCTTGTGGCGGCGTATGGACTATACGATGTGCTTTCCCTCCCACCTCCGTGGTCGGCTGGTCCTCCCAAGAGCGGACCTCTGGTCATCCACGGCGCGGGCACGGCCGTTGGCGCGTTTGCCATAAAACTCGCCAAAGCTTCGCAAATCCACCCCATCATCGCTACTGCGGGTAATTCAACCGAGTTTGTGGGCAGTCTTCTCAGTCCGGAAAAGGGAGACGTCGTCATTGATTACAGAAAACCCCGGGAGAAGTTGGTGGCTGAGATTCAAGCAGCCATCGCATCGGCGGGCTGCGGGCCGGCTTGGTACGGACTCGACCCGGCCACGAACCAAGACGGCGCACCCGAGTATGCGGGAGTGCTAAAGGATGCATTGGGAACGCAGCAAGGGCTCGAGGTGTCTCCTGAGCGAAAACCTTTGGTTGCCACTGTCCAGGTCGGCGCCAAGATGACCGGCAACATTGGCGGGGGTGATATAAACGTGGGACTCGCACAGTACGGCTCAGAGGATCAAAAGTGTTTCGCTCATCAACTGTGCCGATTGTTTGGATACGGACTGGCGCAGGGCTGGCTCACGGGACACCCGACTGAGATGCTCGAGGGAGGTTTGCCCGTGTTGGGAGCGGGATTGCAGCGGCTCAAGGATGGCAAGGTTTACGGAAAGAAGTTGCTCGTCAAACCGTAATGGCAAGGGCTTTCTCGAATAATAGGAGGAATTTCGCCATGGTGGCCTTGTTGAACATGGCTACATGAAGGGACTACTCTGGTCTGGTCAAGAAAGCCGCTGGTTTGGACTCCAAGCACCGGAAGCATTGGAAGACTATGCGAGCTTAAAATATCTCCAGTTTTTAGTTGGAACTCTATGGAATCAGAATGAAAACTGCTACAATCCTAGTGCCAAGTGTAATCGGTATCGGATTCTTGTCAAGTCCGGTACCCGCTTCTTGTCTGTGCCATCTCGACACACGTTGCCTATTCCCAGCCGGCTTTTTCCCAGACATGTTTCTCCGTCAAGACAGAAAGGCCAGCCCTGCCTCCCGAGTTATGAGCGGCTATAAGACATCTCACAACTGTGGGTCTAATCTGCCAAGTCCTCAAAGCCAATTCGAGCTGTCAAGGACAAGGCTGTGTTTCAATTTATTCCTCCAACGCCGCCCCCCCACGCCACCCCGGCCCCCAACCATTTGAGCCGCCTCTGCAAGAGTCCGCAGCTTCCGAAAATTGATAGCCTTTCTCTTATTTGGCGGACCATCGTGAAATGAGAATTCTCAATGGGATACTTTTCGTCACACGGATTCACGTAACGCGAGCCTATTGGATCACCACCCCGCTTTTTAACGGGGGCGGTTCGTTCACGTAATACGAGCATGGGCTCGCACACGTAAAGCTCGCTTCCGCCAGCCTGGTGCTTATTGTAGAGCATGTGGCGGTTGCCATTGGTGGGTTCGTCAAGGCATATCGCGTGCAGTTCCCGGATACATGCGCTTGTCGTATCGGTTATTCAGTCTTCTGGCGTGCATCGTAAACTACTACAAGGTTGGTTCTTAGCAAGGCCGGTTTTGGCACGGCTAGTATTAGTATCCGGCACGGCTAGTTTTCGGGACGGCTGCTTGATGTGGTAGATCCGCACATCTGTGTCAGTCTCAGACAAGCACTTGGTTGCTGCGAAACAGGGGCGGCTTCGTCTCGGATTTCGGCTTCTCCCTTAAAGCGAGACCGAAATCTTGTACGAGCACCGGCCGCCTTGTATGAGCTGGCGGTGACAGGCCCGGAGCTTTCGGTGCCGCCGCACGGTGGAAGGACGGCGGAACGTGTGCTGGAAAAAGCTTGGGCTGGAGATTCGGGGAGGATCAGGGCGCTGCAGGGGGGGCCTCCGGGGTCCAGCGCTGGGCCAGCCAGTCAGGCGGCTTACCGAGGGTGCGATAGGGCGTAAGGCCAATGGGATGATGCGGATTAGCGGGCGCGTCGCGCCGGGATCCAGGGCTCTCCCACGTGCCGGATCGCTGTAGAAACCTTGCGCGATGGCGCGACGCGGGACCAGGCCAGCGACATCGGCGGCGCGGGGTTTTGTCATGGAGGGACGGATGAGAAGCGCATTTGCTGAGTCAAAGGCATGATAATGGAAGGAAAGCTTAAAATTGCGGTCAGGATGGATTGTTACTTATACTCGGGGACTTCCCAAGCCGGAGACTTGTTCTGCCATGCAAGATTGATACCCCGTGTGCTCGTTTGCTGCCTCTGAAATTCGCCCGTTTTCGCGCTCGCACTTTGTCTTTGTCCGCCCAAAAGAACTGATAAACTTACCCGTTAAGATGGCTGCTTTCCCCCCTCCCGCCGTTGACGGCATTGACTGGGCGCACATTGGCTTTGAGCTTCAGGAAGGTGAGCAGAACTGAAAAATTGCCCTCAGCCTTTTTGGTTTTCCCCCCGTAAAACTGACAATTGTCGCGTTCCACAGTCAACGGTCACATCGAATCCACCTACACCAAGTCGACAGGAAAATGGGGCCCCCTCCGGTTCGTCAAGGACCCCTTCGTCAAGGTCCACGGCCTGTCGCCGGCGCTCAACTACGGGCAGCAGGCGTTTGAGGGCCTCAAGGCGTTCCGCACGCCCGGCGACGAGTCCATCGTCATCTTCCGGCCCGAGCGCAACGGCGTGCGCCTCCAGCACTCGGCCGAGTTCGTGTCGATGCCGCCGTTCCCCGTCGACCTGTTCCTCGAGTCGTGCCGCGCCGCCGTGGCCCTCAACGCCGAGTTCGTGCCCCCGCACGACAGCGGCGCCGCCTTGTACATGCGCCCCCTCATGTACGGCTCCAGCGGCCAGCTGCCGCTGACGCCCGGCGACGAGTTCACCTACTGCCTCTTCGTCGTGCCCTCGGGCTCGTACCACGGCTCCGCCCCCACCAAGGCCCTCATCCTCGAGGACTTTGACCGCACCGCCCCCAACGGCACCGGCAACGCAAAGGTCGGCGGCAACTACGCCCCCGTCCTGCGCTGGAGCGACCGCGCCAAGGCCGACGGCTTCGGCATCACCCTGCACCTCGACAGCGCCCGCCACGAGGAGATTGACGAGTTCAGCACCAGCGGCTTCATCGGCATCACCGTCGACGGCGACAGCATCACCATGGCCGTCCCTGATTCCAAGTGCGTCATCGACAGCGTCACCAGCCGCTCCGTCCAGGAGCTCGGCGCCCACTTCGGCTGGAAGGTTGAGAAGCGCCCCGTCAAGTACACGGAGCTGGACAGCTTCACCGAGGTCATGGCCGCCGGCACCGCCGCCGCCCTCGTCCCCATCCGCTCCATCACCCGCCGCACCGACGCCGGCGAGAAGGTCTCCCAGTACATCCCCGCCGAGCAGGCCGAGCCCGGCCCCCTCTTCACCAAGCTCATCACCACCCTCCAGGGCATCCAGCGCGGCAAGCTCGACGACCCCTTCGGCTGGCGCCTGGTTGTCAACGAGGCTGACACCAAGCTCGCCACCCTGGAGTAAGCGGGCTCCAGAGTCGAGGTGCGGCAAATATTAAATGATAATAATGAAAGCGACTTTTTGTTTTAATTAAACCAGGAGGAAAGCGACCCAGAGAAATTTAAAATGCGCAAAAAAGAATGGACAATTGGGGATGGTTTTGGAGATATCAGTCAATATGGACGTGATTATGTAATTTGGCGTAGTTCTTAGACTAGAGATAGCTGAGGGCAACATGATTTTCATGTTGAATAAAGAAATATCATGTCAGAGTCTGAAGAGTATACCTCCATCACGTGCAAAGATGCGTTGGCCAGGATCGTGATCGGAAATGATGTCGACGTCGATCCATCACGTCGATCAGTGAAATAAGTTCATGCGGGAATCCGGGGACAACATGCAGAATATAAATGGGGAATAGATCAGCAAAATCAAGAAAGATAAGGGAAGGGACCTGCACAAGGCTAATGTTTTTTCATTTATTTGACTTGGTGATTCTATTGTATTTACTGTGTTCCAAGGTCCTGCTGCACCAGTCGTTCACTCAAGCGAGAGAAGGAAACGACGACAGGATAAGCTCCTTGAACGCAACGCCCTTTTCCTTATCATTCAGCTTGGAAAAGTCTGGAATCTCGGGGCTCAGCCCGCTCGGCTTGTCAAGCACCTTGAGGCAGGCCTCGACGAGCGCCGTGTAGGCCAGCCCCATGCGCGGCGGGAGGTACCTCCTGGCGACGGCGACGAGGGTGCGCTTGACCTCGGCAGCGTTGCGGAAGAGGGCGCGCACCTCCTCGGGGCTGGCAAAGTCGGGCAGCCCCGCGGCGCGCTTGAACAGGTCCGACGGCTCCGGGTGGCCGCTGGCGGTGCGGGGCCGCACGAGCGGGTCCCAGAGGCCGACCTCGAGCAGGCACACGCCCAGGCTGTAGACGTCGTGGCCCATGCTGTAGTCGTCCTGCTTGCCGAGCCCCTGCCGCTCCGGGTGCCGGTAGATGTTCTCCCACCAGTGCGACGAGGCCCGCGCCCGCGTCGACGACGACGTCGGCGCGGCGGGTGCTTCGCGCAGGAGCCGCCACTCGGTCAGGTGCGGGTCCCCGAAGCCCATCTTGTGCCGGTCCGCCGCGTGCGCCGGCGTCGCGGCGGGTCGGAGCACCAGGATCGTCTCGGCGCGAATGTTCTTGTGCACAAAGTCCGCCGCGTGCACCGTCAGCACCGCCTGCGCAATCTGCCGCGCCAGCCGCAGCCGGTAGTCCAGCGGGTGGCCCCCGCCGTGCTCCTTGCCCAGGTCCGCCATGAAGAGCGTTTGGAGCGTCTGCGCCTGCGCGTCCTCGGGCAGCTCAAAGATGAGCCCCGCCTCGGGGGTTGTCTGGTAGCCCAGGCACCGCAGCACCCCCGGCTGCGCCTTGTCCCCAAACTTGGAGCAGAGCCTGCTTGTGATTTCCCGCAGGTCCTCCTCGTCCCCGGGTTTTGACTCTGGCTGTCGCTCGATGAGCACGGGCAGGTTCTTCTTTGCTGGCTGCTGCGATGATTCCTTGTACGTTGCGGATGTTATGAAGAGCCTCCTTTTGGCATACGCCACAGGAACGCAGCTTGCCTCCTCGTTTATCGCAAGCCTGTCCATGTCGGGCATAAAGTTTTGGTCTAATGATTGCTTTGCCTTGTTGATGAGCATAATGAGGTTGAAGAGGCCCTCCTCGTGCGGTCTTAGTAGCTCGAGGGCCTCTAGTGCCTTCCGCTCACAGGCAACGTTGTAAAATACCTTTCCTGTAGTGCTTTTGGGCTCCGCTTTGGATAATATGACCTGGGCTTTATTCAGGTCGAGTTCCAGGCCCTTGAGTTCATCGGCGAGAGCATCTTTGAGGCTTGGGTCCAGGCCCGGTATGGTGCAAGCCTCGTTGGCTTCCTGCACGTACGTCTTGAAGCGCCCGTTTTTGAGTCGTTGGCCCACGCTGGCCAGTTCGGTCCAGGCGTCCTTTGACCGTGTGGGCTTCCGTTCGACAAGCCAGTCGGCATACTTTGTGATGATATCCACCACGCCCGGCACGCCAATGGTCAAGTCGGCGATGGCGAGAGCTGGTTCCGTCATAGTGTGAAATCTATATTGTTTAGCGTCTGAAAGAATGTCAGGTGAAGTGCGCACTATAAAGGATCGGCATAGATCACAGATCGCGAGTTCGTCTGCGCGCTTAAATAGGGTGCTTGTGGGGATGAGCCCAAGTGTGTGATGCGTTGTGCTCAGGTACCATCTGGCGACGCCCAGATGCCTGAAGATGCAGCTAGTTGTTAGGCGAGCAGTTTATATCCTATGAGGAGTAAAGATGATTCTCGGAACAAGTAAGCAGCATCACCACACTCCTAAAATTTTATATGGCACTTTTCTGTTTCATTTCTTTCTTTATTCTCCTGTGTCATTCATTGTTGTCCATTGTTCTTTTTCTCGCTAGAGTTGAACATTTTCTTCGCTTTTGTCAGGCATGAGATGCTATGGGACTCGAAGCTACCTAGTCAAGTTGATTGGTTGCCGTACTCCGCCACGGCCCATTTTGGCATGTATGGATGCAGGAAGCGAATTGGATGGCTCCGCGGTGAGGGCCTCACAACGTACCACTCAATTGACCCTCTTTTCATCCCAAGAGTCCACTAAAATTGTGCGAGCGAAATATTGCTCGATACCTGGATGCTTACGTCTTGGTTTTGAGTACATTTCTTATCTCGCCAAGATGAATCACGCTGAAAATGCATCCAGAGTTGATTATATCCATTCATCTTGACAATAGGTCTCCGTGTGAAGCGTCGACAAGAACACAGCGAAGGCAATATGTGATTGAATAGGAGTTGGTCAGTATACATGCGATTGCGAAATTATCTTTGGAAAAACTTTGAAGACTCTTTAGTGCAGGTAGCCAAGGTTCAGAGCTCTCTGCAGGATTGCACCCGTAACTTCCAAGGGGATGCAAAGTCTACGCATGACTGTGGGGCTTCCAAGACCTGAAGTCTCGCTACCACAGTTTGGAAAAACATCAGCAGAGATGACAACCAATAGATGTAAAAATCGCTGCTTGAAAAACTTGTGTCAACAGTAGAGGTCCCTAAATTGCACATATAAAAGGCATTGAAGATCTGGTTTGAGAAGGGGACTTGTTTCTATTTAAAGCATGCTAAAAATCCAATTGTATGTGTATTTATTCAAAGACCACATTCGCAGGAGCTGACCGACCAGCAGATTCCGGTCACACGTCACCCGCACAAGTTCGCTGCCACAAGACACTTCCGCTCACCCGCCATTTCCATGCCCGTGATCATTGCCGCGTCCGTGTATACGCTCCTCATAGCAGCGAGTGTGGCAACCGTATATGCATTGGGACGGAGTGGTAGAAGGGTTGGGGATGAAATAATCTCTGCTGTCAGGAGCTTTCGAAAGGCCTCCAAGACAAGGGAAGATGAAGAGAAAGGTGGTTGTGGGGGCTTCCAATGATGGCAAATCGTCGAGCCATATAAAAGATTGGGAGCTAAATAAATCATTTGTTGTCTCTTGCCTCACAAATAAAAGGTGTTCTATCCCTCCAGGCTAGGAGGACTGAAGGTGCACACATGAGCACAGCTGATCAACATGGGACGATGAATAAGAATGCAATTTGTAAATAGGACTTAGATCGTAGTAAAGCAAGGGACCCTCCAGATTGGGTCAGTCTGAGCTTGTTCGTGCGTCAAACATACTTTTCTGCTCCTCCTAAAATACGCCTTCTTCCCGTGGTACTGAATAATTGACTTTGACCCGATAATTTCGAACTTGTGGCGAGGGATTATTAGGCCATTAAGAATACGCTTTGATCACATCTGCAAAGACAAGGTCCATTCTCTGAATCTGTGCCAGAGTCTCGGCTTGACGCGACACGGGCATCTTTGGAATGACGGCGGCGGCAAACCCATGGGCCGCAGTCCTCTGCTTCTTGAAGTTGTCCAAAACTACAGGCAGGATGCCCAGGCCAGCGACCTTGGGCTTGGCGGTGATGACTGTGCTGCGTGTGCCCTCAATGTTGTCGGCGAGGTCTTTCATCGCCGCCGCAACTTGAGCGGCCTCGGCCTCGGACAGTTGGTTGGATGTCTTGACCACATTGATGCCGGCGTTGGTGTTGGTGAGTAGATTTTCTGCGCTTGCACCAATGACTAAACCGCTGAGTAGGCTTCCATCCCAGGAGGCGGCGGCTGATTTGAGGCTGGTGGCGCTGCCGCCGATTCTCTTGATGGCAGTGACAATGTTGGCACCCGAGGCAATAGCCGTCGCAAACATGCCGGCGGTGGTGAGGAGCTTCGAGAAGCGCATCGTGCGTAGGGTATGAAGATTGGACGGGCTATTGCAGTATAAGTTGTGAAGTTTCGGCACGCGGGCGCCGAGCTGTATCTTGATGGTTTGGGGTAGAGAGGCACCAATTTCGGAACGAGGATGTCCTTTTAAACCAAATGCAGAGCCATCTCCGGTTTGTTGGATTGAGGCTCTTGTGAACCTTGGTATCGACCTGGATGGTTGAGCTTGATCGCCTTCCTCAATGCACCCAAAAAAACTTTATTTTATACTCATATTGCATATTGTGGGAATAAGTTGTTGCAATCATAATGAACATAGGGTAATCTTGGAAACAATGGCTTTATTTGTGTGCCATGGCCAACGCTGTCCCCGACACGAATGAATCACGTGGCAAGAGCCCAGCCTTGCATTACCAAGCTGACTTTTGCAGAATGGGGGATGCGAGATGAATCTGGGGAAGTTGGCCTGATGGTACGGTCGTGCAAGAACGAACTCGAGACCACGCCTGATCTGACAATGTTGCAGCCAGAGCAACGGCGCAGACGGTGTAAGCTCCAGTGGATCCGAGGCGTTTGTGCCACAGTTTCTAATATTGCCAAGAACTCTTCCTACCCCATAGCCGTGTAAATAGCACATCCGGGATGCTCCCGCCGGACGGTTGCTCCTGTTTGCCCAACAAACATTATCGCTCAGACGGCGCGGTTCTCGGACCGAGCCCGGCGTCCCGCTGTGCTTCACAGTGCCTATCTGCTTGAGCGGGCCACTGCATCCTTGTGTGCTCTGGCCGACGCAACGCAAACACTTGTGCCTCTTGGCTGGCCATCCGCACTCGCTGGCGTCACGGTTTGCCGGGTGAGCTTCGGGGATGAGGGCGCGGGAGCACAAACAAATGGCAACTTCTTTTTGCTGTGCTACGTCGGCATTTCGATTTGCGGGACGAAGAAGAAGAAAGAAGGTCTTTTATAGACCGCCCCGGAACGATGGCAGTGCGTCCAACCAAGCATTTTTTCGTACGAGCATCTGAACACGAAAAAAAAGAAATCAGTTTGAGGATATCTGAATATACAACATATATTCGACGAAGTTCACCACAACGACAAGAAAGGCTAGTACATGCCGGCACCAGGTTACGGAGTCTCTCCTAGACGTGGGAGGCAGTCCAGCCTGACTCGCAAAGCCCAGGACAGTACCATCTCCACACTCGACAAGACGTCCAACTACACGACAACGACAACAGCGAGGACGACGAGGCCATGTGCACATATTCATTCCAGCAAATGGTCTGCTCGTGCGCCAAGGGCGCAGAGTGCCCTCAAATGTCGCGCGGGCGAGCTGTCGTCGGCGGCGAGGTCTTCCACCTCATGGACATGTTCTTCGCCATCGACGACCTGGGCGCGGCGTGCGACTACCAGCGGCGGCTGCACGGGCGCGGAGCGACGCCGACGATGCACTGCCCGCGCTACGCCTTTGACGAGAAGCGCGTCATCAAAGGCAGCTACAAGAAGAGCGAGCTGGCGTGCGTCAAGTGCGCCGAGACGTGCGCGCCACCGAGCATGAGTTGGCAGGCCCCCGGGCCGCACCGCGGAGGCGCCAGGGTTGTGGCCGAAGGATCGGAGCGGGCTAGGGAAGGGGATGCCAAAGGGTCGATTTGAACCATGCGTCGCCAGAGGGAGGCGCTCGTGTACGAGATATCGGAGTCATCTTTAATTGGCTGCGATCGCTGGTTTGCCATCTTCAAGATGCTTCACCCGGCCCCACTCCGTGGCCAGGTGGGGCCATCTCCGGCCTGGTCCCGGGCCATTCTCTTGATGAAGTGGTGGCGTGGGGTTGTTGGTGTGATGTACGTTAGTTTTATCATTAATAATTCAACGAAGACGGAAATGTTCACGAAATCTAGGATTGCACATGATTTGACAAGCTTGTCGCTTATGGCTGGGCAAATGATTTTATTCAGTGTGCACCGTCTATTTCCACCTGTGGAAATTCACTGCTACGCTCTAGTTCAAGTAAGCAATTTGCTTGCCAAAATAGGACTCGTGACGCAAGATCTCGTGCTCATCGAGAAAGGAGATGTTCTCATCCTTTTCATAACGCTCAATCTGCTCCCTCCACTCTGGGATTTTGTGCTCAAGCTTGAGGGCGTCAGCTAGAAGAACCTGCCATACCGGAACATTCTCCTTGGCAGCGCCATCGATCAATTCCAAGATGGATTCCAGGTGCTCCTTGAATTCAGCTGCATCTAGCTGAGCAATCTGCACGATGCGGAAAAGGACGTCGATCCAGTTCTGGATCAGGTCCACGTCGAAGCTCGCTTGCATGTACCGAAACGCAACAGTGGTCTGGCCGTGCTCCAAATCACCGCCACTTTGGCAATCCACCGCTAAACCCTCTTGATCTCGCAGCGAGATGGAAAAACCTGTGGGCTCGGGCTTCCCCTCCGTTTGAAGGACTCCGCTGAGCCCCTGTAACGACGTCCGCGCCCAGATTCCCTGGAAGAGTCTGAAGAAGATGTCAGGCTTGTAGTTATTCCAAGAGGCTGCGCCGAATTTGCTGCTGTTAGGCATATGATCGTTCATCAGTGGGGGCACGTAATTATTCCGTTGGTCAATGGGAACGTGGCCGCGGACTAGGTGAGACCACTGCTGAATGAAGTAGGCATTTCGCTGTCCGAGTCTGGAAGGAGCGACGAGGTATCTGAAGAGGCTATTCTCTAGGACCGCGGTGAGCGTGGTGATTTTTTGGGCTAGCAAAAGAGTCATGCCATCGGACACGCCAATGTGGATGTGGAGCCCGCAAGAGACGTTAGCAGTGATTTCGGCCTCCATGCCGCGAAGGGCTCTGATCATCGTGTTCACTCCAGGCAACCCTTCGTCCAGCTCTTTCGAGTCAAAGATAGGAGTGGAAATGCGGATGCCGCTCCACGTCTTATGCCTTGAGCTCGGCGGTTTTCGGTGATCTAGGATCTTTCTTTTGCATAGGTATTCCTGTGCCCTCCTGCTCGTAGGGTAGCCGGGGTTGCAGTTGGGGCAATCCCCTTCGTCACTGTGGGCGCTGCACGCATTTCTGACTGGCAGATTGGTGAGTTCTCTCATTTGCTCGACCAATTTGTCCCGGATCGAGCTTTGAGGCAAGAGAGTGCGTGTTCGAAGGCTGGAGGATTTAAAGTCTAGACCGACGCCAAAGGTGAGCTCAGCAGGCTCCGCATCCTTCTGACCGGCGATGACAATATCCATCTTGATAAAAGACAAGTACTACTCAAAAGTTGAAATGATGATGGGCAGGAAGTTTGTAAATTCATGACAATTTATAATTCTTTCAGGCACACTTCGAGTCCATGTTTCTTTATCGTGGGTGTGTTTTTGACAGAATCCAACTTTGTTCATGGATCCGAGCTTTGTTCACTGAAAAATTTCTTTATGATAGAATATGATTAAGTGCGTTCATGACACAATAAATACAGCTGCACAGCGAACCAACTAACGGGGTGTCATTTTATTGTCCGCCATTGGTGACGACTGAATGCCCTGCCCCTGCTGCCACGTATTGTTTCATAGTATAAGCGACCACTTGCGGCTCGGTTTTCTTTTCAGTTTGTCATGAAGTCGGAAGGCTTTCTTGCTCTATGTCGATATCTCTGTCTGGGTTCCCGATCTCCTATCCGATGAGTGATCAATTTCACACGATCCGTACGCAACGTGAGACATAGATGATGCAAAGGAATATCTCACCCAAGAATAAAGCAACTATCTTTGAGGCAGAACTACAGAAAATCACCAAATACCTGACTATTGGTTCTAGTTAGGGGGTCTTGCATATGTGAAATGGGGTGATGTATGTAATCAACCAGCAAGGCTTCATTCAACCTCAGAATGTGAGAGTGGTGGAATAAGCACTGCGCTGGAAAAAGTCACAAGGTTTCAAAGCTATGGCGTGACCAAAATGTACGCAAAAGAGCTCGAGCGGTAAGGGTGAGAGAATAATATTGGATCATACCGTCAAAGTTGGGCTTTGCTCGCCACCGCCATGTGATCGATGAAGAAACGCCTGAGGTAAATCATTTGCCTCTTAGGTATCTTTCACGCCGCCACTCGCAAAACGCTATTGGCTGATTGGCATGGTGCGCGGCCTCAAATGGAACCACAGCTGTGTGCTTCGCCCCACTTGACTTGGCCAAGTCGTACCAAGTAAAATGCATTTAAATCACTGTTGTCTCGGCGTTTTCAACCTTAGTTCACCATCGCCGAGCAGGCCAACTATTTTTCAACTTGACAATTAGATAGACCTGCTAATGGTCAACTATCTGGCATGCTAGGAACCTATGCAGTGGCAGGTGCTAAACGGAGCCGTCCTGTGGAGTCAGGATCTCCAAATAAGCGATGTGGCCGGCGACATGCTACTCGCAAGGGGGCCTCTACGGGGTGCGATTCAATGCCGAGCTCCTCTGAAAGTGAATCAGACGAGAGTTATTTAAGTAGCGAGAGCGAGCTAGGGGATGATGCCCACGATGCGGAATTTTGGGAGAGCAAGTATGACACGGCTTGCCACGTTTGACTACCTTTGCTAATAAGTATAGGTTTCAAACGCTTAGAGAAGATGCATTAAAATTCTCACAAGGACCAGCTCAACGCTGGATGGACTCTATGAAGTACTCGGTCCCCCCTGATGATTATATTCACCACAAGCGCCCCAGGGCACCAGGTCTGGGATCGCAGTCGACGCAGTCTCAAGGCCATGGTGACCGTGATGATGCAGAACCCGCTGGCGCTACCAAACCCGCCAAATACTTTCACCTGTCTTGTCCGTTCTACGCTTCTGAACCTAACAAGTATAAAAACTGCCTCTTGCGGCACGACCTGCAGTCAGTTGACGGGCTGATCCAGCACCTAGGGTGGCATCACATGAAACCCCCATATTGCCCAATGTGCTATGGGATTTTTGATAGCGTGGCAGATCGCGATAGGCACATTCTAAAGAGGACATGTACCTTTTGTGAAAGGAGAGCCATCGACGGGGTAGACCAGTATCAGTGGTTCAAGCTAACCCAGAGGGGTAAATCACGCCTCAACGAGGCGGCACGCTGCAAACGTGTCTGGGCAATCGTCTTTCCCGACTCCGAGCCTCCAGGTTCTTTCTACCTACAAAGCGGTCACGGTCTGGAGGTATCCATGATTCGAGATTACTGGAGGGATTATGGCCTGGGCTGCATGGGGCAGTTTCTCGAGAGTCGGGCGTTTCTCGGTGGCCAGGAGAACAACAATGAAATGCAGATGGCGCTGTCAAAACTGACCCTGAAGGACCTCATCGGCAGAATAACTGAGAAATATCAGTCTTCGAAGAAGTGTATTGAGGGCGTTCGGTTAGAGATAAGAATCAAGGATAATCTCGAGGCTTGAGGAAAAGGCGAATTGGAAACTGCTGCTGCCGCATGATAATCACGATAGCTGACTTTAAGAAGAAACATTGAGGGAAATTCCTAGGTGCTCGCAGATTGAAGAGTCGTGAAATGGGCGCGGGGAGTCATAGAGTCATCAAACATATCTTGGCATCCAATTCCAACTCAACAGGGCGATCCAGGAACGAAGCCACAAGGGTCAAGCGATTGCTCGTATAAACTGAGTCTGCTCCCGAAAAAAGCAATAATAACAATCAACTTAAATCCTTAGTATAGTCTAAATTACAATGCAACCCTTGAATAATTGTCAGCTCGACACACTACTGCATGTGGCTCCTGCAAAAACACCACACGTCTCGGCATTTATGGCTAAGCTAAATAAATGAAAGGCCTATGTGGGTTCATTCCCAGGGTTCAATGACACATCTAATGTCACAGTAGCAGCAGCTGCTAGGGGTCTTCTTGGGGTTGCAATATTCGTTGTTCTATCTAAGCTAGCTAGCTGTGTGATGTTCACTATCTTGACAGGACTAGTGGATTCCAACGCATGTCATGATGCTCCGAAGTCATCGAACACGAGTTATCAAGCAGGATATGAATTGTGGATTCCCCAGTGCTGGAAGCCACCAAGTGGAGGAAAAGTTAGCCTAGAATCGCCAGGCGGCTCGAATATGTGGCTTGGTGGCTGATCCAAAGGCAAGGTCCCGAATGGCCCAAATGGCAAAAGAGGAGCAGGGCGGTTCGGAAAGTTATCCGGGCCATAAAACGACGGATAGTTACCTGCTTGTACTCCTGGGCCCATTCCCAGGAGCCCATCCGAATAGTAGCCGGGGTTGGAGAATGGAGTTTGGATCCGGGACACGAGCCTTTCTTGGTGTGGCGTTGGGGTGCTGGCCACCGTAAAATTATGGTGGGGACTATTTAAAGAGTCATTCGCCTGCGCTGGAGCCATATAATTTCCACCCTGGATGGTATATGAGGGCCCTGAGACGACATTGGGCACATCGCCGGTGCAAGGACTGCTCACTAGGTATGGTGCGCCGTGTTCAATATGTAGCCACTGTGAGGCCGCTGGTGGACTGCAAAGGACCTGACGATCTAACGCAAACAATGGCATCCGGGTGCCTAGCCCAGCCCTAAATTGATGGATCAGCGAATCATCATCAGACACACCAGGTGCGCCGCAGAGATGGCCGTTTTGAGCTAGCAAGTTAACTGCGTCCGTCCCATTGTAAAATACAGGCGTCTGGCTTGACAAGTTGACGCCCCTAGGGATACTCTGTCTTTCCCTTCGGGGAGTCATGGGGAAATTTGTAATTGTTGGATTTACCGGGCTCATAGCAGGAGTTGATGTCACCTCCGAGTGAATGTATGAGGCAGGGGCTGCTTGTACATCAGGGCGATTTCCCTGGCGGCCGAGGGGTCTGGTGCTATCCAACCCATTCTGACGACGGTCTACGCTCGAATTACCGTCAGAAAGATGTTGAAGGCCTCGCGGCCGGTCGTTCGGTTGAATCCTCCCACGCCGGGTCACTATATCTTGTGATAGCCCGTGAGGCGGCCCGGTCTGTGAGACGGAGGATGTCAATTCTGGAGAGGGTTGCAAACGGTTCGAGGGAACACCATTCTTGCCGTATCCCTGAAGGATATCAATGATATCATTTATCATATCTTGTCCAAGTCCCAGTCTGGGCAAGTCAGAACGAAATCCTGTGGAAAATTCGTCGGCCACCTCCTTGAAAGTGGAGCCATAATGATAAGGGGATGGTTCCGGCGATGGTGAAGGGTTGCCAGATATCTTGCGCCAAGTGAAAACCCACATCTCCTTCTCCTTCAGGTGTCTGTCATCAACATTGCATTTGCGGTTGAACAGTTCCCTCCCCTCAGGACTTCTGTGGTTATTTGACAGAATGCAGCATTGCATTTCGTCCCACTGCATTTTCCCCGAGTCATCTTGACCCGTCCGCGCGGCAGCAGTAGATGCACAATCACGGATATGTCGGTCATATTCATGTATAGATTCCTTGACCTTTTTATCCCACGTACGGTGGCACCGAGTACATCGATAAAATGGATGTGTGTGTTTCCGATCGAGATGCTGACATACGTCCGAATACCTCTTCATACGATATCGCATACAGTCCTGGTATTTGTGGGGGTTGATTCGAAAGTAAGGACAAATAAATAGCATATCTGACTCATTGCCACCAGATGACTGTGTGTTGCCCTCATTTGGCGGAATGTCATCGCCATTTCCACTATGATCCACATTGTCGGCCGGACCATTACTCAGGTGAGTTTTGCGCCGTTGCTTCTTGCCTCTCTCGCGTTCGCCCTTGGAGGTGCCTCGCTTTTGGGTGGCGGATCCTGTGGACGAGCCCCCAATGGCCACGATACCGGGAATGGGGCCTAGGTCGCTCTCATCTTTCTTATACGGCTCTACACCGGTCTGGACAACGGGAAAAGGGAACCTGCTTTGACGTGATGCATGTCCATACAACACCATCGTTTGCACAAATACTTCATGATCCTTGCTTTCAGAGAATTGACAGGAAGTGTTCGAAGCAATTGCAGTGTTGCTTGCCGCAGTCGCTAGGCTACGTCGATGCACAGTTGCCGGCAGTATAGAGTCTTGAGTATCGGAAAGAACAAGGTCTGGAAGGAGCAGATGTTAGCGCAACATACTTCAGGTTTTTGAACTCTATTTTTGAGGATTTACCCTTGAGTATGGCATTCTCCTTGATTGGAGAGGTTTTAGATTTTGGCCAATCTAACGAGATGCCGCGAGCGGAGGATGGCGTCGTCGGCTTTCCATCCCTCTTGACGACATCCTGGCCCGCTTGGATCACCGAGCCCCTCCGGAGTGGGGGAGCAAGCCAAACTCGGATTGATGAATCCAGTTTGATTGCCCGGGGCCGAGAGCCAATGAAAGCGTTCTCGCCATCTTGAGCCTGTGGGGAGCAGCTTTGAAGGGAAGCCCAGAACATCATGATGTTTAAGCAACACCGAATAATAAACAAAAGTAAGTAAAAGGTGAATTCAGGCCAAGTATCATCAATGATGGAGAGGGCCACGAATTTTATGACCTCGATTCGTCTTTGGAGACTCGGCAGATTGGGTCGAGTCAGCCGCAGCGGCTCTGTAACTGTTCTACGACTCGACCAACTGTCTCCCCCCCATTTGTGATGAACAGGACCCGAGACCACTACAAAATGAATAATAAAATCATGCACGATCGAGATGGACATTGTCATCACAGAAAATTTTACTATCACAATTACGGCAGCTGTTTACTGCAATTGATCTCACATCTGTGGTGGGATGTCACTGAGAGAGGATGAACTGGATATACTACACAAAAAACAGGCTACGAGCGGAAGCCAGCACATAACAAGTGGATCCTCTCCACCCCCATCTTTCAACAAGGCACACACCTTGAAGCATTCGAACTAGCTCATGGTATTTGATCGCGTTCCGAACCGACTCCTCACAACGGGCTGCCGGTGAGTTTTGGTTGTGCTTGATGTAAATAAAAATGAGAGGACCCCTGAGATTGTAATTATCGTCGCTTGCTGGGCATGCTGGACTCAAACGATGAATCCTATCATATTGGGAACCAGTCGAAGAAACTTGCCCTCTATTTATCTCATTGCTCAGAGCATGCCTTTGGGTATATACTACCCCGCCATGGACTTGTTTCCGATTTTAGCGGAGCGTTTGGAAGCCAATGATGGTGTCAGATACTAAATTCACCACATTTGTGACAGACTAAGGTCCCCATCATGCAGCTTATTTACCACCACATATGTGACATACTTGATGTGACACACCCGTGGCCTCAAAATGAAGTCAATTCGAATACGAATTGGGGGGCCTCGGCTTTTCTCAAAAAAAGTTTCATGTGCCAAATAATTTCAGAATTACTCCTCAGCTAGTGCCTCTTTCATAATGGGTGATTCGTACCGACATTCGACATTTGAGCAGCCGGGAGGTGGACGTGGCCATCGGGACTCACAGCCCCATCGCTGAGTCTGCGTGAATGGTGGACCGCCAAGTCCCATTATGATGCTGGTGGTACGCAGCGACATTTGCATAGAAAAGCACATAAGTTGTGTCAGCCCTAGCCCTCGCTAACCACTATAACAAGTCCCCAAGTCCATGCGAAGCAGCCATGGGATTTCTCGGCGCTTGGTGTTCACACTGTGGAACACGCGCGAGAATGCGCCACATGGCCGACCGATTTCAAGTGTCGCTGGCGATGACATGTGCCGTATCTTCACCTTCCGTGTCCCCAGGTCTCGCAATGCTTCCATTCTGGTGCCTCGAGGTAGAATGCCATCATCATGCCTCGTGGTTTTCTCCCATCTGACGTCAACTATTAAGAAGTATTCAACACATCTCATTATTATTTGTGAGATGGCAATATTCCCTTGATGGTGTCTCGGATCGTGGTAGGACTTTGGTCCCCCCTATTGGGTTGCACCTTGGGACAGTTTAATCCACACCCAAAAGTGCACCAGGGATGATGGATTTGGCTTAGTGTGTGATGCGCTAAATCATTGACAATGAATCGTGTATACATATTGAGGCCCCTCACAACATGCAGCCGCCGTAGTTTACCACCCAACATCAACCAGCGTTACGGTCCTCTTTACATACGCTTCATATTTGCTCATTTTGCAAGCACATAACAACGTAATCCGAAGAATAAATTATTTACCGCTACTAGGTACCTCCTGCAAAATACGGCTACCATCTGTTGAGTTGGTTGTCTCCTGCGCTGGCTAAGTAAGCGACTTCGCGGGCACGAAACGCTTACATTGACCTTGGCGGAATATCAAGACCCCGATCAACATTCCGCTAATGCTGACATATTCCAACTCACTATATCCGTCTTGTCAGTCTTTGGGATCTGGTTTATCAAGCGACAACCACGAGGGGTGTCCAAAACGTTTGGGTCGTGGTATCAATGATTCAAATGCACAAGCAAAGCGGCGCCGAAGAGGTTACGACTCGAGAGACCACATTGGAAACAGCTCAGACTATGATGAGGCGGAAGGGAGTGAATCCCAAGGCCAAACCACATGGGCATGCCCGTTCGTCAAGTTAGACCCGATTCAACACCTGGAATGCATGCAACTTAAACTACAGCGCACCACAGACGTGAAGCAGCACATCAAACGCAGACACGTTCTGTCCGAGAATTATTGCCCCAGGTGCTACAAGGGCTTCGCGTTAAGGGATGATTTGGATCTCCACGAGAGCCATCAAACGTGCAAGGAAGAATCCTATTCCATCAGCAAACACGGCATTTCAGCCGATCAAAGGAATCGCCTCGCGCAACGGGTCCCCAGAACCATGACCCACAACGAGCAGTGGAATGACATTTGGGCCATATTATTTGGAGAGGAACCCAGGCCGCTAGATGGGCGCCTCGGGAATGTATTGGAGGAAGTTATCGGGATGATAAGGGAATTTTGGTATCGCAAGGGTTCTCCCGCTGCCTCGAGGTTTCTCGAGGCTGCGCAGTGTCAGTTTGGGGACAAGACTCAGGTTTCCACGTTACTTGATAGTCTAGTTGAGGAGATGGAAGATCACTTTGGCCTGAGATCTGCAGAATCGAATCCGGCGCAGGGGTTTGGGGGTGACATTTGCGCCTGGGAACAGAGTAGCCCAGACACAGAGGCGGATGTATCCAATACTAACTCGCAGTCGGCCGAGAGCGATTCAAGCTTTCAAACGCTCGCGTTGTTTGATTCTTTTATTATTGATCAAAATGACTATTTGGAGCACATCTACCAGGAGGACCCATTGGCACCTTTCCCGTACGCATCTCCTCAGCAGTACCGCTGAATTGGGTTGACTTAAATTTCCGAATCCGATTCTTGACTCCTGAACCAAGGAGCTTATATGGACAAGATTACTGACCTTTAGTCTCACTTTCAAGTCACTTTGACTTTCTTTCTTATTCGACATCGAATTTGGTCCATCATTTGTCGAACTAAACCGCTAGATGGCAATTCTCTTCTCAAAGCAAACGACGCAGAGGGCTGCTCTCCATTGTTAGGGTACGCAACTCAATAGTTATGATGTCACTTCAACGTTGACTTTGTTTATTAAATTGATACAATGCATGTTAATCAATGGTGCACCACCGTATACAAGCATTTCGCATGTGTCAGTATATTTTACAACACAACAACAGGTGAGTTCTGGCCTGCGGATATGCGTGCACATAACCGCAAGGCGTGAAGAGGATATTTGATGCCTTCTTCCGACTGCCCTAGTTTACATCTCTTACATCATGATCCTCTGCTACTAAGTATTGTCCGAAAAAAAGGTCTCGGGGCCGGTTTGGATATCCCAAGCTTAGTGGGGTTACTTGGTTGGCTTGGGCCATTTAGTAAATTAATTTCTCAATTTTTGTCTAGACCCATGTGACTTCTTGTGTATAACTCTACGACAGTACTCTGTTCCAGTTTCCAAAGACCAGTCCGAGGCAAACGATGAATCGATGAATGCAGTTACCGCATCCATTAGGTCCACTGCACCTAATCATCACACACTGCCGCCCGTAACCCCTCAGCCCTAGCTGACAAGCACCTATGTTAAATTGTGAATATCATAGGTTTTTTTAGCCAAAATATCATGCCGGTCATGTTTTCTAATGTCAACCAGACTGGTGCGGTGTCATTGTCTCTCATTGTAGGCCTGCACATGTGCGAGGATCAAGATAGCAAAGGCAGTAACGACGATGCTAAATTAGAATGGGGGATTTCTATCCTTTGCAAACCGGCAAGGTATCCCACTACTGTTTAAAATTGTCACGTTCCGATACTCGGCGAGCCGAAGTTTAGTTCATGGTGTCCATTTTGGAACTCGTTTCAAGGAAAGTCACCAAGAAATGGCGGTTGTCCATTTAGGCAGGTCGACTCAGCAATACCTGAATCAGGTGGACATTGTCTTAGGAACAACGAAGAAGTCTGATTTAGCATCGACGATCACTTCAATTCCCTCTTCCCATCGGCACGAGTAACGAACAGCCCCTCTTTCACATGAGACAAAGGCGGAAGGAAAAATGCCAAGCGAGAGACTATCCAACATTCGGGAACAGATCAACACGTCTAAGCTTTCAGCACGACTCAACGGCTCGCCGTGTGGGTGGCAGTCAATTTCCCTGTCCGAATTTGCGTCTCCCGTGGTGCGCACAAACACCGCCCTCGCGGGCTTATCTAAGACCGGTTCGGCGGTGGGTGGTGACATTCTGGTTAGGGTTTGCCGGGTAGGCGAGTCGTCGCGAAGTTTCAGCCACGAAACTTGTGGCGGACACGAGGGAAGTGAGACAACAGCGAAAAAGAAAGGAAAGCGAAAACAGGAACGAAAACAGAACAAGACCGGCGCGACACCATCGCCAGCTCGTTACCCGTTCCCGAACCCTCATGTTGTAGGTTGCTGCGCACTGACGCTCTCGAGGATTCACCAGTCCACGCCCCCCGGGCACTGATCACTAGATGCGATCGACAGGCATCAGCCTTCTAACTCCCGTATCGCTGAGGCACAGTTCCTGCAGGCCGCGGGGTTCTGCGTCATGGGCCTCCCCTCGAGCCTAGAGAGATCGTGGGCTAGCCGGGATCCCGGTGACAGGGTCAAAGGCGCCGGCCAACTTATCCCATCAGCAATTCCCTGAGGGGCCATTGGGCGCAGAGAGGTGTGCAAAACAAGGGGTGGGAGATATCAAGCTGCATCTGTTCCCAACAGTGCGGCTAAAAGATTTGATTTTGATCTTTTTTACGTATGGATCGGCGTGCCACGTAACATTTCGTTGGTTGGCTTTGATGCTGCATCAGCCGGCCAAGCTTGACGGGCTGGAAATTTCATTTCCCAGCCTTTGATTGAACATTCAATGCACCAATCCAACTAAAGTGGTCTGATTTCCATCTGTCTAGCACGATTCGCGCTGCGCGCACGCATACGCAGTTTATCACGGGCCGCACAGCGCCAACGTTTGTTCATCCGGACTTCGGCTTGCAAGTCAGGGCAGCGCCGCCCTCGCGATAATTTTGCCCAACGCTAATAGCCTGCTGTGGGGAGGATGGAGCTTGCTTCTTGCTGGGGAACCCCAGATTGCCATGGTGCTCCGCTTCAGATGGGCAAATTCCCATCTTTTTCCCTGGGCCTTTTTTGTTTTTTTCCTGCTAATGGGACGAGCAAGCCACGGCAGCGCAAATGGGCGGCGTGGGTCAGCGGGGCTGACGGGGGCTAAGTGCCGACTACCCAGCCCGGGTCCCGCCGATCGGTCGGAGCCAGGTCCCTGTGCAAGGTTGTGCAAGGCTCGAGCATTTGACAGGCGTCACAGTGACGGTGTGCGATGCTGGAGCGCGGGACGAGACGGAAAGGGCGAAGTGAAAGAGATGAGAGGGAAAGAGGGTTTGGGGGTTGGGTGTTGGAAAGAGAGCTGACACAGCCATCACGCACGCACTTTCCTCAGCAGGCAACGTCTTCTTTCTAGAATGTGTTCGCATCTGAACTACGCCGACCCTTTTGTCTCTGCCTTTTCTCCTTAGATCGCCAGGGGACCCATCATGGCTGCAAAGCAAGACAGCCATCATGTCCAAATGTCGCCATCTTATTTGCTTCTGAGACTCGGTGCCACCCAGCGACACCATCAACGTCAGCGAGGTTGCATGTGGGCAAAGGACGGCCGTTGACAATTCACTGTTTGGCCATACCTGCGTCCCCGCGCTGTGTGCACTAACGTGCTAGCCCAAACCCTATTCTCTGGGAAACCCTGCCTGAGCGTTTCCCACACCCGTTTTGCTGGTGTGAATCCGGCTGTCACGGGTGGGTAATCCGAATTGGCCGCTAGCACGCTGGCCGTCTCACCCCAGCCCTTTGGGCCATGCGCTGCGCGTTTCCCATTGCCATTCGCCTCGGCCGGTGGTGATCGACACTTTTTCGTTTATAGCTGGGGTCTATTCATCCCCTGCCCTGGCGAAACCGATGTGCAGTAGAGCCAGTCGGGGTGTGCGAGTCAGCCGCCTCGATGTACGCTCGCTCGGCGCCCCCATCATTCGCTCAGTGACGTCTCCCTCGACGCTCTCCCTCCTGGATGCAGACATGGATGCGAATCGCATCCCCAGGCCCCATTCCCGACCGGCTCTTTGGGCTGCGGATCCAGTCTCAGCCGCCGCTAGCGGGATGATGGACCAGGGAAACGAGGGGAGAACCCTGCTTTACTGGCGAGTCGCCTAGCATCAGGGTACGTATTAGATACATCGATGATGAGCCGATCTTGGGCCCAAATCTGCTAGCAGCTCGCAGCCATCTGTGTCCGACAGTTGCCCGAGGAAAATCTTTGACAGGGTGAGGGTGTGTTGAGGACCGTGCAACGGGACCGATAGCACGAGGGTTGTTGTTGTGCATGATACTTGGATGACTTTGCATATCAAGGTTCCTGAATCCCTCTTCCATCTGTGATTTCTCGTTTGCATATCTCACCCATCCGTCTTCATCTTTGAAGGCCCTCGGTGCGAGGGCAGCCCCTCCTTCAACTTGCTGTCCACCGAGTTTTCCACGACGCCCTTCCACCTCCGCAGCCATGAACACCGACAGCTTCGGTTCGGGGACGGAGGGGTACTCCAAGGTCGCCCTATACGTCATTGTCGTCTTCTTGTCAATCGCCATGTACAATGTCATCGAGCTGACCTTTATCATCTGGGGAACCTTCAAGAGACACTCGGGGCTCTACTTTTGGTCCTTTCTGGGAGCGTCTTGGGGCATTCCCATCTATGCCGGAGGTTTCCTTGTCAAGTACTTTGCCTTGGCGTCAATCGGATACCTGGCTGCCACCATGATCTCCATCGGCTGGGTCGCGATGGTGACAGGCCAGTCACTTGTGTTGTGGTCGCGGCTTCATTTGGTATTGCGGAATCGAAAGCGGCTCAACATGGTCCTGTGGATGATTGTGGTCGACGCCTTTCTCTGCCACGGCGCCATCATCCCCATGATTTACGGATCCTTTTCCAACCAGCCCGAAATCTGGAAGAAGCCATACAACGTCATGGAAAAGATTCAGGTCTCCATCTTCTTTGTCCAGGAAATCGTCATCTCTTGCTTTTACATTTTCGAAACCGTCAAGCTCATGAAGATTGAGACGACTATCAGCAACGGCCAAGCCAGCCGCCGTCTCATGAATCATCTCATTTTTGTAAACATTATCATTATCCTCCTCGACATCACCATCCTCGGGCTCGAGTACGCCGACCAGTATCAGTACCAGACGTCCTACAAGGCGTTCGTGTACAGCACCAAGCTGAAGCTTGAGTTCACCATCCTGAACCGCCTGGTGGAGATGACAACTGGAAACCGAGACGCCAGCTCGGACCCCCGAAGCCGAACGCAACCCACTGTCAAGACGTCAATCGGTCTCGATACCTTTGCGAGCGAGCCTGGAACAAAGCCCCCAGGTGACGTGCAATATGAGGCATATGCCATGGGCGGTGGCGAAAACGGTTCTTCCAGCAGCCAACAGTATCCTCCTCGAGCCCCTCGAGATGCTGGAGTAATGATGACGACAGAGATTATGGTTCACCGAGAGGTTCGAAGCGAAGATACCAACAGCGAAGGCAGGATATCATCAGCGGAATCCACCTTAGGTAAGGCGTTTGACGAGGCCACGTCCAAGTCGTCGTCGGAGATACATCTAGCCACACGCGGTTACTAGAACGAACCAGGGCGTAGTTTCTTTTTTTAAGGATACCCTCCATAGCGATATAGTGTTATACCCCCCGTTATTTCGGGCACAATGAATCGACGCAGTGCATTCCAAATCTGGCGTGTTGGCGCTTAAGTTGATGTCCATGTCAAATCTCCCAACGTTGGAAAGAGTCAGTCTGGTGTTTCGCCAAGCAGACGGCTGGTGGGCTAGGCTGCACGATTTTATACAAGAGTGCAAGAAGGGGCAGATCGCCGTTTAAGGTTCAGATGGACATTTCAGCCACGTTGAAGGAGATTTGTTCCCCGGCCGGTGGCAATGTAGATCCATCAGGGATCATGCGAAGCCCTCTGGATAGTACGTTGTGACAAGAATGCTAGCCACAACGAATCCCCGCGAAAATCCCCAACGTACGCTCAGCCTAGCGAGTGGCTTGAAACCAATCCTAAGCGCCATGCATTAGCGCTTGCTTCCCTGGTGGCCGACCATTTCCAACGGCCCTTGGCCGTGGCACCGAGTACCGGGCGCCGGCTTTCGGTGTGACAAGGCCAAGCGTGCTCAATGGTTGATTAGGTCGCAAAAGGCCAAAGGGTCATGTAGGTTGGCTCTGCGACGTAGAATGAGCAAAAGACAAGTCTTAATTTCCGACTCGCCTACCATACACTAAAGCTGCTATTGCGCGCGCGCGAATCGAAACGGTAGCTATTTAGCTAGCAGCAATTAGGAGCAACCTCAGCGTAACCAAAACAGAACCAGGAGGATTTAAGCTATTAATTATGCTTGACGGGCAAAGGGTCGTATCGCATCATGGCCACAGACCACAACTTCCCCTTCTGAAGACCGAGGCGACAGGCATTAGCGGAGAAACACAAGGGCCGCCAGTGAGCAAAGGGCGGTAAAATGTAACGCTGGGGTGCCGCGGGCCCAATGGCACTACCCAATGCTCCACGCAACTGTGGTGCTGGTTCCCGATTCAGAGCCAAGGCCGTGGAGGCACGCAGAGGTAATCTCTGAAACAGAAAAAAAGACTGGCAACCAAGGCGCGTGATGTCATTTCCTACAATGCCCCCATGTCTATGTGCATCGAGATATAGCAAAATCCCTGTCTCATCGCCCAATTGAAGTCTATGCCTCGGACACGAGTTAACAGAATGAACAGGGGACGACATCTTGTGGGACGACGCCCATGGCTTATAAGACGACGCAGCGTCCCGACGAGGGCCGCCATGCGCCAGCAACCCGGAATCTCTGTGTTGCAGCCATGATCGTCTCGGGCTTCGTCGGCCTGCTGGCCATTGCCCTGCAGTCGTGGTCCGCCGCGGCCGCAGTCGTCGAGCTCAACGTCAACGTCACCGCCATGACGGCCAAGGTCGAAGCCGACCGCACCGCCAACTACTACTCGGCCAAGAGCCCGCTGCTAATTGGAAACGACGGAGACGCGGCCACGGGCGGGTTCCACATCTACAACCTGGACTCGGACGGCCTCACGGAGGTCGCCTCGAAGCTGACGGGCCGCACCAAGCTGGTCGCTACCGTTTACGGTGTGGGAAACAAGGATCTTGTCGCCACGGTCGCCGCCCCGGATTCCATCATTCGGCTCTTCGAAGCCCCCGGCATCACCCACATTGAGGACGCCGACTTTAAAATTCTAGGGGACTGGTCCGCGGTGTGCTCGTGGAAGAGCAAGTCTGGAAACAATTATCTCTACTTTTTCGGCAAGGGACAGGCCGTGCAGCTGCTTGTTCGCGAGGCAGGGCGGTCAGTGGAGATTCTAGAGGTAAGGCAACTAACACGCAGAAACCAAGAGAAAAAAAGAAGGGAAAATGCTAACAGGATTAGGTACAAACCTTTAGCACTAAATTCGAAGCCTCTGGGTGCGCTGTGTCACAGTCCCAGTCGCGCATGCTTGTGTCTGTGGACGACGACAAGAATGTCTACACGTTTCCGCTGGCAGAGAGCACCAAGGCGCCTGAAATCACCAAGCTCGGCGAAGCAGCAGACGAGGTGACTGGCCTGGCCGTCTACGTCTCCAAGACGGAGGGTTCTGATTACCTCTTTGTTGCGCTCGAGGACAAAATTGCCGTCTACGACAAGTCCTTCGCGCTGCTGGCTAACCTGGCCTTGACCGGGCTGGAGGATATTGAGATTGAGGGTCTGGACATCTACCAAGCACCAACCTCCAACTACCCTGAGGGTATCCTGACTTATGCGATTGAAACTGCGGATTCAAAGGCATTTGGTGTTACTTCTCTGGAGAATATTCTTGACAAGGTGGGCATTGAGGCAAACACGGCATACAGCCCACGGAGCGGAAACAGCACTTCCAAGAACCCCATTGCGGCAACCTGTTCCAAGAGCGGCTACGTCGACAGCACCGGCTCGCAGTGCGAATGCTTTGCGGGATTCGACGGCACCCATTGCGACACCTTCACCTGCACTGATAACTGCTCCAGCCACGGAACCTGCGCCGGGCCAAACACCTGTACCTGCGACAAAGGCTGGGGAGGCCTTCACTGCTCTTTTCTGCTCGTAGAGCCGACTTACGAGACCGACTCGCGGCCTGGCGACGGCGACGACCCGGCTATTTGGATTTCGCCCGTCTCCCGCGGTGATTCTCGAATCGTGGCTACCATAAAGTCCGGGGACGCTGCTGGCCTGGGCGTGTACGACTTGGCGGGCAAGCTTGTCCAGGAGTTTTCTGCCGGCGAACCCAACAACGTTGACATTATCTACGGCTTCGAGGCTGGCAACCGCACTGTTGATCTCGCTTTCGCTGCTTGCCGCAAAGACGATACGCTCTGGTAAGAGTTACACCTCTCTTAAATGATGGGTATTGTGCACTAACGAACCCAGCCTTTTCGAGATGCTCTCCAATGGCACCCTGGTGGACATCAAAGGCGGCTCCCACCCCGTTGTCGACGACTTCTCCGTCTACGGCTCGTGCACCTACCGCTCGCCCAGCACGGGGAAGCAGTACCTCTTCGTCAACGAAAAGTCGGCCCGCTACCTCCAGTACGAGCTGACGTCGACCGCCAACGGCACGCTCGAGGCCGCGCTCGTCAGGGATTTCCAGGGTGGGAGCGGCGGGCAGGTCGAGGGGTGCGTAGCCGACGAGGTCAACGGCTGGATCTTCATCGGCGAGGAGCCGTCGGCCCTCTGGAGGTACGGAGCCGAGCCCGACGCCGGGAACTCGAGCGTGCTCGTCGCGCAGGTCGGCGACGGCCACCTGTACGGCGACGTCGAGGGCGTCACCCTCGTCACCGGGCCCGAGGCCGACCAGGGCTTCATCCTGGTCTCGTGCCAGGGCGTCAGCGCCTACAACGTCTACCGCCGGGGCGAGCCGCACGACTTCGTCACCACCTTTACCATCACCGCGTCTTCGGACGGCAAGATTGACGCTGTGAGCAACACGGACGGAGTGGCTGCCGTGGGCGCGGCCCTCAACGACGATTTCCCCTACGGCTTGCTGGTGACGCACGACGACGCCAATCAGCTGCCCAACGGGTCCACGAGCGCCGAGGCCAGCTTCAAGATTATTAGCCTCAAGGAAATTTTGGGCTCCGAGAGCCTTGGTATTGATGGGCTGCTGGATGAAATAGACCGGGACTGGGATCCTCGGGCTTGATGATAGATGCTTCACGCCGTTGAATGATTATTTATTCGTTGCAAATACCCTCTAGTGTGAGTGGTAGTTCCTGAATATATACGACATAGTTTCAATCGTCGCTTTTAGTTATTATAAACATGTTATATAAACACTTCAGCCATCTCCTCGTCCAGTAGCCAAAGCGAACCCGACGAAGGGTCAACATCTCCCCTTGCATCGATGCCGTACTAGGTTAATTCTTGATTCACAATAATGCGAGGGATTAGTTTCCCATATCCAAGCGATTTAAAATTGAAAAGGCTTTGTCGGGTTCTGCAAGCTTTTTACACAACTTGGTGACAGCGGAGTTAATGTGTGGATGCTGAATCAGGAGTTGGGGAGCAGTGTTTTTGATGCATTCATCTTTAGAAAACCAGACCTTCTGTCCCGATGTCGAGAATTTCCGCATAGAATTGAAGTTAAACAAATACCTCTACTTAATTGAGATCATCGGGAAACCGACTTGTCATAATTCTTGGCAACTTTGGTTTCATAGGGGTTGCTCAATGTGCCAGGAAGCCTTTTACCCTACAGTTGACGAGCACTACCTTTGGGTCACATGCCAGCACATCCAACAAGTACTCAATGGATAATGTTGCTGTCTTAAATTGGGTGCGTAATTTTAAGTTGTATTTGAAGACATGAATCATTTCTTTCATTCCAATACGGCAATGTGCGGCCCCGAGGTATCCCGACGATGATCGCTGTTGGAATGCTCCTGCGAAAAAGAACCCAAGAACTCCCCCAGCATCGACCCAAACAACTGTTCCCCGCTCCGAACACAAATTTTGCCTCTCTGAAAAAAAAAAGGATCACATGAGCCGTAGAAAATTTTGATGTCAAAAGCCGCTCGTTGTGGCGGTGGGGCACTCTCTTACCGCTTTTGGTGTTGAATAGAACCTCAATACGACTCTGCACGTCAACCCACCTGCTGCCAACTGCTCCACTGTCTACGCTTCTGTCAACGCCTCTGCCTTGGAAAAATTGTGGCAACGCTCCAGAATTAGTCCAGATGAAAGGTGCTGCCACTGGTTCTTGGCGTTAGGATGTAATTTGGCGAGTCAGTTCTGGGTCTGTCGTGAGTAAGCTGGAACACCAAGGCGCTTGGACTGAATGATTGGGCTATCGACGGGCAAAGTGGGGGGCGGTTACGGGTAACTGTGTGGGCGTTGGATCTGGTCTCTTTCTGAATAACCACCTCAATAAGCTCCACTGATCGCATCCATTGACACCATCACACACTCTGATTCGCCCTGAGGTGCCAAGGTTGGAGGCTTCAATGACCAAACCCTTTTTCTTTCATTTCCTTGGAAAGACTATGAATGGAGGCGACTGCATCCGCTCCGTCGCTTTGAAGTGTTTTGGCTCGTCTTCGGTCTGGACTCACCTTATTGACGACTGGCGGGTCAATAGACTCAATAACTAGCCAACTCAGAATGCGATAGAACACCAACCGTTTCTCATGCTGAATACCTATTGACCATGACTTGTATAAAGAAACCCGTAGATCCCATCTGGATTCATCTCTTCTCCCCAGGCTTGTTTCAACATCTCAATCGCATCCCCATCAACAACCTCACTCTCAACACCGAGAAGATAACCTCCAAGAACGAACAACAGAGCCCTCATCATCATGAAGTTTACTCTTGCCACTCTTGCCCTTGTGGCAACCACGACCCTCGCTGCTCCCACCGCCGAGGCCGAGCCTTGGTGCGAGCGAATCGGCCAGTCCTGCTGGAAGGAAAAGCGTGAAGCCGCCCCCGAAGCCGCCCCCGTCCCCTGGTGCGAGCGCATTGGTCAATCCTGCTGGAAGGTGAAGCGCGCTGCCGAAGCCTTCAGCGAGACCCTCGCCTCCTCTGGCGCCGTCAAGGCCCGCGACGCCGCCTCCGACCTCAGCAACCTCGCCGGCGGCGCTGCCTTCAAGGCCAAGCGCGCCGTCAACGAGCTCGCCGGCCACCTGGCCCTCACCGCGCCCAGCCCCGAGGAGTACTACCGGGCTCTCGCCCTCGCCGAGCACTTCCACCCGGACAGCGACGAGAAGGAGAAGCGCGACGCCCTCCCCAACCCCTGGTGCGAGCGCATCGGCCAGTCGTGCTGGAAGCGCGACGCAGAGGCCGACGCCGAAGCCGTCGCCAACGACAAGCGGTGGTGCGAGCGCATCGGCCAATCCTGCTGGAAGGCCAAGCGCGTGGCCCAGGCGGTCCTCGACGTCATCGGCGAGGAAGACGACGAGGGCCTCGAGAAGCGGTCCTTTGACCCCGAGTTCTTCTCCAAGCGCGAGGCCCAGCCGTGGTGCGAGCGCATCGGTCAGTCGTGCTGGAAGGAGAAGCGAGAGGCTCACCCCGAGCCCTGGTGCGAGCGTATCGGCCAGTCTTGCTGGAAAGCTCGCCGAGACCTCACCACCATGCGCACTGTTGCACGAAGCATCGTCGAATCCTAAGAGTAAGCCGGTTGATCCCGTTCCCCCCCCTCCCTGGCAGACATGCATTCTAATACGTTCGCTTTAGGAACCTCCTCGAACGCTTACGCCTGATGAATTTGACACACGACGACACCGATAGTCTTTTAATTATTCTTCTCGACTCCTGGATATGATGAAATTGAACATCATCCGGCACGCAAAGGGTTTGACATACCTTTCTTCAATTCTTTGCAGCCATAAAGTGCTGCCCCTCTTTTGAATAACGGCGGCGGGCGGGAGTCTGCTGCTCTTCGGACAAGCATGTTGGTCAAGAACGCACCAGCATGCGAAAGCGTGGCTTGGCCAGATAGTCAGAGTACATATATGAATGAACAAGTACTGCCTTGAATATTTTTGAATTTCCGTAGCTGTTGACCGCCTATGTCTATCCAAGCCATTCCCCATGACCTTTTCTATCACTTTTCCTCTTTTTGTTTTCGCCTGGCTGCGCCTTGATCATAGCAATATTACTATACAAATATTTCGACAAGTGTCATGCGTTAGTGGTGATTATTAGCCTTGTGTACAGTGGCTCCTTGGGGTAGCCGTCATTCATCTTTTTCGAGTGTCTTTTCCCTTCTTCTTGCCCTTCTTCTTATCTTTGGGTAGCTCCAGCTTCGTTCCCTTGAGTAGCTCTGCCATAATCTGGAGCATGTAATCATCAATGTTATGCATCCGCCCTCCCCATGCATTGTATTCAACCTCTTGCTCTGTCTGTGATTCCAATTCATCCAAGCCACCATCCAGTACGGATTTTCTCACTGGTGTCCCTTGTCGTGTTGTCGAGGCACCGGATGCGTTGTTGCTGGGTTTCTCCGTAAAGTCCGCGTCATCAGCTTGGATCTCCTTTTCTGCCACACGTGCGGCGGCAACATCCTCCCGGTCTTCTGCCTGCTCAAGCACCCGACCAACAGTTCGCTGGTCTGAGTGGCCACTGGACCCACCTAATACTCGATCCAAGGCAGCATCTGCGGCGTCGACACCTTCGCTCGTCGAATCGACCTTGTCAACCAAGGCTTGTTGCACAGAGACTTTGTTGAAGTGATCTGTGGTGAATTCACCTTCTTGAATGACGACATCGTCAAGCATCTGTTTCTGAGATGCCTTGCGGAGAATGTTGGCCTCAATAGTGTGTTCACTGATGAGGCGGTAGATGTGTACATCACGGGTTTGTCCGATTCGGTGGCATCGATCTTGACATTGCTTATCCATTGCCGGGTTCCAGTCTTGGTCGTAAAAAATGACTGTGTCAGCACCGGTGAGGTTGATTCCAAGACCGCCAGATCGTGTGGACAGGATGAAGCACAGGATTCGAGTGTCATGGTTGAATCGGTCGGTGAGAATTTGACGCTGCTCGACCTTGGTAGCTCCGTCCAAACGAAGGTATTTGTGTCCATGAATGTTGAGAAACCTTTCGAGAACATCCAGCACCTTGGTCATCTGTGTAAAGATGAGCGCACGATGACCGCCTGCCTGCAGCTTTCGCAATAACTTGTCCAGGGCTTGAAGTTTGCCGCAGTCGTATTGTAGAAGTCGCTTGTCAGGGAACTGGATGCTTAGCCGCATGCGCGCCTCATGCCAGGGGTCCAAAGGAGCCTGTTTGGGCAAGAAAGGTGCCCAGCGGACAGGTGCAGATAATTTGAGATCCTCCTCAGTGAACGCCTCCACACCTTTGCGACCGAGAACAATTTGGTCATGATCCCGAGTGACAACCGCGGGAGTAACGCAGGAGAACTTTTCAATTGTAGTCTTGTAACTATCAGCACGCTGGTCAATGGTTGCGATCATGGATTGAATGATCGGCGACTCCTCCTCAAACCAAGCCATGATTTGCTGAGGTACCTTTGGTCGCGGCTTGTGTGGGCGTTTGTGGGTATCGAGGGTGAGGAACTTCACGACATTTTTGCCGTATATTGGTTTCTGTTGCCGACGCAAAGCATTTAGATAGACGCAGTGCTGTAGCTCTTCAAAACGTCCCCAGCGAGATGCGCCTTCTAGGTAGGCAATGCTTGACTCGACGGTAGCCGGATCCAAGGTCATGCACGACTTTTGCGCTCGAGCTTTTTGGGTCTCACGAAGATCTAGTAACGCTCTGTGAGTACTCAACTGTGCAATCCGATCCGTTTTAGCTGATGACAGCTGCTCATACTTGGTGGGAATGAGATTGAGGAACCCCAAGTCGACGATACTCATGGGCTTCACCGCGAGCAGTTTGCGAACCTTTTGCTCAGTCACGTCATACTCCGCACCAACGGACTTTGCCATTCGGAAGGATGTCATGATTGGGCGGTCAACGAAGAGGTCTGGGTGATTACAGACCTTTCGTAGTTGCATCAAACAATTGATGATGGACAAGTAGTTTCCAGAGGCTAGGGTAGCTTTGGTGTCTGTTCGGGATAGGAATCCATCATAGAGCTCGCGCTGGCGCTTGGAGAGACGGCAAAATTCCACATGCTCATATTTGGCTGGCATCTGCTTTTCAACGTCTGCCTTGAGTCGTCGCAGTAGATATGGCCGGAGAACTTTGTGGAGTTTGGAAATGATAGCCCTGGCCTCATCATCCATCTGCTCTCGACCACTTTCTAGAATTTGTGATTCTGGTTTGTGAAACCAATCGTGAAACTCTTGCAGGTCGGCGAATCCACCAACGCCATTTTGAGCTGGCATTAAGAAGAATAGCAAGGACCAAAGCTCAGTTAGGTTGTTTTGAAGTGGAGTTCCTGTGAGCAGCAGTCGAGCCTGTGTGTTGAAGCCGAGAAGGGTTTGCCATCGTTGGGACTTGAAGTTCTTGATGTTGTGAGCCTCGTCCAAGATCATGTAATGCCAGCGACGCCGTTTGAACACCTGCTGGTCTTGAAGAACAAGCTGGTAGGATGTAATGCATACATTCCAGACATCGTCATTGTTCCACCCCTGTCGTTTTCTCTTTCGTTCTTCCTGTGAACCATAATAAGACAAGATCTTGAAGCCAGGGCACCACTTTTTGAACTCCATCTCCCAGTTAAGCATGACACTGGTGGGGACGATGACAAGATGTGGCCCCCAGACTTCATGCTGACAGGCTAAGTGGGCGAGGAGCGCAATTGTTTGGATAGTTTTGCCGAGACCCATTTCGTCCGCTAGAATGCCATTGGTCTTGTTGGCATAGAGTCCTGATAACCAATCGAGCCCATCGCGTTGGTATTCTCGGAGGGTACCGCGGAGAAGGAACGGCACCTCTGTCTTGTGTCTCGATGTTGACTCTGGTGAGGCACATCTGCTTGGCTGGGGCTTATCGACAACCATACCGGTATCAGAGGTGACATCGAGGTCGGAAGGTTTTGTCTCTGAGCTGGGTGGAGGCGAGAGACTGTCGTTTGAACTTGGAGGATTAGTGGCTGGGTCCATTTCACCAGGATGCGGTTTCTCGGTTGCTGTTTCCGCTGCCGTTTCCTCGATGGGATCTTTGCTCGGCTCGTCATTCACTTCCGCCATAGTGACATCCGCCGCGGCAACAGGTTCGTTTTTGACATCTGGAGCAGTGACCTCGGAGGTTGGTGCGATTTCGGGATCTTGAGGAGGCGTCATTGAAGTAAGTTTCGTATC
Organism: Calonectria honghensis; assembly: GCA_013403855.1. Classification (NCBI taxonomy): domain Eukaryota; kingdom Fungi; phylum Ascomycota; class Sordariomycetes; order Hypocreales; family Nectriaceae; genus Calonectria; species Calonectria honghensis. The sequence continues at coordinate 482,353 of VTGB01000008.1, read as the reverse complement.
GTCATCTGCACCAACTGGTGTGGTGCTGGCTTGTTCTTCCGTAGGCGAAGATTCTTCCTCATCAGCCGGGGCAGGGCTGGGCTGGCCATCTGTGGTTGGTTCGCCATTTATGGAGTCGGGATGTTGGACCAGGGAAACCTCATCATCCTCGGCAGGCTCCGTAGTATCCAGGGGTGTGTCTTCGGCATCTACATCTTCCATTTGAACATCTTCACTCGTCGTTACTGGCGTTTCCGCAACGGCTTCTTCGTTCATCTTTTTGAGCTCGGACTTTTCGAAGAACAGACCCAATAAACCGCCAGCTTCATCACCGGATTCTTCCTCAGATTCGTCATCAGATGCTGCGTCACCTTCGTCGGAGCCGGTATCCATGTCTGTTGAGCCCATGTCATCATCCATGTCGACAGACTCGTCGCTGGTCTCGGCAGCCTCCGTGGCGGTTGCTTCTACTGCCTCGGTATCTTCCCGACTGGGGCCTTCGATAGGCGTTTCGATATCCTCTGTTGACTTGTCTAGCTCAGGTATGTTTGCATATTTAGCACGTAGTTGATCTTGTGTCAGGTTTTCGTCGGCAGGGTCGAGCTCATCGTCTTCATCCTCTCCGTCTTCGTCGTCGGACATGTTGTCGCTGTCTTCGGCCTTGAGTTCCTCTATCTCGTCGTCGCCATCATCTTCATTTGATGCCAACCCTAGATCATCGTCATCGTCTGCTAGGCTCGCATCGTCGGTCAAATCATCAAACCCGTCTTCTTCATCCGACTCGGGCTGCTCCGAATCCAATCCAGCACGGCGAGCTTGAAGCTTCTGTTCAGAGAGGTGGACAGCCTCGTTAAGTGCGGCCTTGACTCTCCTTTGTTCCTCTTGCTCCCATTCCTCCAAGCGGCGACGATTGACCTCCAATCGGACATTTTCCCAAGTTCCAAAGATAGCTTTGATAACAACACGATATCGGGCTACCCATACCTCTCTTGCCTCGGCTTCAATCTGCTCGGCGGATTTTGGTTGACGACGGATCCATTCATCGCGACAGGCTTCGGCCAGCTTCTTGGCAGTTGATCGATGTCTTTGCTGCTCCGCCAACATGAGCTTTCGGAAGTTGGACATGGCCTTGACCATGTGGTCTTGGCGAGCCCACTGTCGAGGTGGCTCCTCCTCCGGCTCAGGCAAGAAAATGGAGCATCGGCCTTGAGACAGAAGACCTCCAGGTTCAACCTCATCCTCAATCTGCATTATCAGCTTGGCATCTTTCTGTGCCATTTCGTCTGTATAGGGAGGACCATCCTCCGAGGCCATCAGCCCTCCTTCTTCGACAGGGATGGTTCCAGCGCGGCTCCAGAAATCTTCAAAGCTCGTCCCGATCTTTGGTCTCTTGCGGACCTGATCAGGGTGAACAAGAGGAATGTCGCCTGACCGCCCGACCCTGAGTTTTATACGAGGCGACCGGCCGGTGCTATCATATTTCGAATCCTTGGGTTTCTCATCCTTAATATCAGTCACATCACTGAATCGTGCAGAGCGCCGGGATCGGATTGACTGCCGAGTAGGTTGTGGGGGAGGGGAGGGGCTCTTTCGGCGAGTGAATCGGGATGAGGTTCGAACTTCTGCGGCAGGCTTCTTGGTCGTGGTCTTCGGTGTTGGTGTCGTCGTAGCTTTCGCGGGTGCAATTTTGGTGGCGGGACTCGACTTGTGCGCGCCATTTGACAATCTTCTCGATTTCCCATTGGGCAAGCGAGCCTCGGACTTTGCTGGGGTGGCGGGCTTCCCACCTTGTGATCGCCTGGTTGCCCGCGACGGAGCTTTCGGTGTGAGCTCCAGAGGTAATGTGTTGATGCGGCCAGACTTGCGCCGGCCATTCTCGGTAAATGTGGTAGGGCCGTCAGCCTCGATCCTCTTCCAGGGCGGAGACTCTGGTTTAGGCTTCTTGGCAGAGGGGGGAGGGGTTGCATCTCGGGTTCGGCGTCGCTTCGATGGTCGCTCATCACCTTGGGCATGGCCGTTGGGCGAGCCATGGACGTGGCCGTTGGTTTTGGGAGTGGTAGCTCGGCCAGCTTCCTGGGGCGCATCAACGCCGTTTGTGGTCCCGTTCAACACGCCATGACCTTCGGATGCCGGTGTAGGCGCGTCATCTTCGATCTTGAGGGCATCGGGGTTCGAAGTGGGCAGCACTTTGTCGGGCGACGCGGTCTCGGGCATAGTAGCAGCGTGGAGCCTGGAGACGCAGTGGGCGAGGTCTCTGCGGAGCTGGCATTTGCGGGGGCAAAATTAATGTCTACGGAATCGTAGCGCTTCAGCGGATCTCCATACAAAGTTTGCACATGATCAGAGGCCTGGAGGGCGAGCTGCGTCGGATTTTGTCGCAAAATCTCGTGTCGTCAGCAAAACTTTTGATCTTGAGGAAAGGCAAACTTGCACGCCCTGGACCTGGGCTCCACTAACCGAAAAGAGGCGAGCACGCGCCTGGCGTGGCCACTTCCATGCCTCAGGCACCAAAATAAGTTGAGAATCATCACGGCCTCGATTGGCTAAAGCTTCGATGAACAGCCATCACATCACGTCACAGAGCAATTGGGCGCCGACAACACTGTCAACTCGCCCGAGGTGCGTCGCTATGGTCACTTCGTCACTAGATCAATTGATTGGGCTAACTTTTCTTGTACTCGCAGATGCTTCCCCAACGAATCGTGAGGGCCTCGGCCCTGCGCAACGGCGTTTCGGCTGCCCAGCGACTGCCCATGATCCAGCGTCGATGCTTCCTCCCTCACTCCTACACCGACAAGAAGACGATTGATGCCAAGTACCCCGAGCCTCCCAGTCTGACCGAGGCCGAGGATCCCGGCATGGTTAGTTCTTGACCTGCGTGCACCCCCGAGAAGAGCCGCAGTGCTGATGGATAATATCGCAGAACGGTGGCTACATCAACCCGCCCCGAATCAAGCGCCAGTTCCGTGACCCCCGCGCCAACTGGTGGGATCCCCAGGAGCGCCGAAACTTTGGCGAGCCCATCCACGAGGACAACGATGTCCTGGGTATCTTCTCCCCTTGGGAGTACACCTGGACCACTACCCGTCCTGGTCTAGTCATGGTCGGAAGCTTCCTTGTCGTCTTCTTCAGCGTCACTGGACTCGTCTACCTCAACTACCCTGACACCGTCGCTTACCCCCGAGAGTTTGAGGGTGGTCTGGAGCGAGAGCTGGGTGGACCTGGAGCTACAAGGGTAGGTGATGCGTGGAATTATGATGTCGGCGATGTGCTAACGAAATACCTTAGGCTCGAATGGAGGGCGATGCTGCCCCTTGAACAGAGGATTCCCGTTTGTACATAAATAAAGAATGGAAAGGAATCAATGGATTCTAAATGGACGATGCAACTAGCCAAAGATTTCGTTTGTGGGATGCCGTCATCTGCGAATTATCAACCTGTGTGTATGCAACTCCTCCTTGGGCCAACATACTCGCTCATTGGGAGCTTGCATTACGAAAATTCTAGGATATGTAGAGGCCATGTCAACGTGTCTCGGTGATTTGAGGTGTTTTTGCAGTAACCAGAGTAGCCTGTCCAAGTACCCAGAGCTCCTGCGCCATCAAGTACAAAACCATCAACCATTTCATCGCCCAGCTTGGCTTGCGACTCTAACCAAACTTTTCTGAGTGTTATCCTTCTTGGCCCAAGTATCGGGATCCGAATTGAACATCATCAGATGCCTGTCTTGGCTCTATTTCGTTTCCTCGTCCGATTCCAAGTGCATTTACCGGCTACAAGAGGACAATGCCGGCCATGTCAGCCATGTCAGCCATGCTCTTACAGCGATACTCGTACAGCGAATTGTGGCGGGCTTAGGGGTGCTCCCCTGCCATAGCAGGTAGTTGGCACCGACTTTGCAATTACAATTAGCCCTTAGAACGTTAGAATGTTTGGCTCTTTCCTTTCTCGAGCCCCATAGCTCCTAGCTCAATTACTCAGAAGACTGGTGTCGGCTATGGGGTGAGTCCGACCGCGGAGGCGAGTATTGCTACTTCCCCAGATGAAGGAAGGGCATGCTCCTTTGCCGTATTATCCAAACATCCCCCGCCCCCAGTAAATCATCAACCACCACTTCCTCATCTCTCTTTGTCTTCTTCCTCATGCTGCAGAGGAACATCTAAATTCTCCGTTTATTTCGGCGCTCATCTCCTACAAACATCTTAGCGAACTGCATCCCAGATCATACCAAAACCATGCGGTACGAGGACTGGGACGTTTTGCTCTTCCCCCAGGGTTTGTGCGCACCCATAAAAGAGTTCAGTGTGGCCTGCCACATCGTCCATGACACCGGTAAGCCATCCAGCTTCTCCTCCTTTCCTCTCCAGAGATACTCTTTGTACTTTGTCCATATTGACGCCTGTTTCAAACAGAATTCCCTCAAGCACATGGCGCGTCCGGGCTCCCAACGCTTTGCTGCTTCGTTCCGAGTTTGCCTGCAGGGATGCCATTCCAAATCTCTATCCATTCTTGGAGTACTCCCTCCCTCAGTCAATTCACAAAACTGTACTCTATGCATCCAGAAGATGCAAAGTTTGAAGTCAGAGTCTTCGTTGACGGCCAGCTTGTCGCGTATGGTGTTTTCTATTGCGTAGCCATGATTGAGTCTATTCTAACCAAGATATGACAGATCGGCGTCTCTCGACCGAGATACTGATGGGCCACATATCATTGCGCATTGTTTTAGTACCGTCAACCCAAAGCTTATTCCTTTTCAATGGATCTACTAACAGTCGACATAGATTTCGCAAAGAACGGTGATCTTGAGCCCCTCAAGTTCCCCATCTTCCAAAAGGAGATCATACATCAGAGCTACTGGGACCCTGCAGACAGCCTAGGACGAATCAAAGTGGTAATAAGCGAAGGATTCCCGCGAGACTCTTTATCTATGCCCATCGAACGAGTTAAAAACATCATTGCTTTCTCATTTCAGCATGCTCCACTAGGTAAGTGTGGCTTGGTCCCTTCAATCTTATCATGCATCTTCTAATATTCTGTGTTTGCATTTACAGAGATTCTTGAAAGCTCATCTATCGCTTGGCCTAATCCCTCCATGTGGCGACGAGCCCCATTTGCGTCTTCCATGCCCGTCCCTGCGTACCCCTCCGAAGACGCCAAATCCCACGCACACTCCCCGCGACGTCGCACTCTAGGTCCCCCAGCAGCGTCGCAAGTCCATGGTATGCCTAATGTCGGCGATATACTGACCAGTGGATCTGTACGGCGTGTGCCTCAAGGTCTGGGGCGATCTGACCATCTCACCAAAACAACAAACGTGCCACTCGGTGTTGAAAGCATCGATTCTTTCGAAGACTCCAACTCCTATTTAGAGTGGCTTACCAACATGGATATGAATATGACTGATGTGCCTCCCCAGCCTGTGGAGTCATTTCCCAAAACTCGCAGCGCTAGAAAAACAAGCACAGATGTTAGCATGCTGGACTTTTCGTCGGTTCGGAGCGGGCAAAATTCCATGTCTGGCGATACTCCTTTTACTCATTCAAGCTTCCAGCCTGAGGATGATTGCATCTACAGATATTTAAAAGCGCCGTCCAATACTCCGACCACGAGGCCGGATATGAATGAAGTACGGAGCTCAGCATCTATTCACTCACTGGACGAAAAAGGAGTACCATTTCCTATTAGCTCCCGCGGCAGTGCACTTTCTTCTGATTTTGCCGACACTTTGACTAGCTCATTGCTCAACCAATCCGGTCCCCTTCCTTGTCGCACACCCAAAATGCCAGGGCCAATTCGTGAGCCCCGATCTCGCAAAGAAGCTCTCATGTGTCGAGCCACCCCATCGATAACCCCTTCACATTTCAATCAAAGCGAAAATCTCCCAGATAGGGAAGGTATTTTTGAACAAATCTCACTGCCGCCTGATTCACAAGTCATCATCTCGATGAAACAATCACGAACGACAACCCCAAAGAGTTTGAACAGCTCGGAGATGACAGTGAAGACTGCTTCAGTGGTGGGACACGGTGACAAGTTGCCCAGAAAAGAAGAGCAAGAGAACCTATTAAATGAGGCGGAAATGGCGTGCGATAAGAGTACAAAGCGAGTTCGCCACGTCACTCCGGTGTCTGCGAAAGCCCATATCCAAATACATGGAGTGCAGCGAGACACTCCGCGAGCCCGGCTCGCTCAATTTACAGAAAATAACACTACCAACAAATCAAGCCCAGTCTAGGACGTAACCGGTGCTGCGGGCGATCCTTTTATACTTATTAATGGAAATCAGTATGAGGGTAACGTGAGATGTTGTGCGAGGGGTGGTTTTGGTGCAGTTACACGTTCCCACATATGCTTACGCTTATCCCTCATGGCAAATTCGGTTCAAATAACGAAGGCTACAAACTGTTTGATTAAAATAGATTCCGCTTGCTTTTATACTGTCCCAAGTTCCAATAATTGGGTGAACAGCCGGTCAACCAAATGCAGCAGCAGTGAAGTTTATCCAACCAACAGCGCATGACTAGTGACCGAAGCCCTACCTGAATTATAATTGGCTGTGCATTGGGGTGGCCTGGCGGAGGAGAGCCGCCGGCTTAGTCAGTGCTCTCCGACTCCGACTCCGGGTCCACCAGCGCAGCTCTCCGCGCAGACATGGACGCACCCCCGAGGAGCTCCCGGTGCCATTTCTTGATCGGAATTTGTGTTTGCCGAGTATGCCAAGTTTGCCACGTATGACAGCGTGATCATTGAAGAATACAGTCAAATTGGTCAAAATTTTGTCAAGTTGTGTGAGCGGCGAAGCAAGATATTTACAAGACACAGCGGTGGCAACTGGGTGTCCAGCAGGACGGTGAGAGTGGTACAAGTCACGATTGAGACGAATCGGCCATTTGTGAAACGCTGGCAGAGAACCGTTTCATTCAATTCTGCACCAGCCTCAAGCGTGGCTGATATTGCCATTTGAGTCACATGATGAGCGTAGCTGTGGTTAGGCCCGAAGCACTCGGTGGGCGAGATGATGGACACGGCAAACACTGCGCCAAGGCGCCTCAGCCGCAATGCTCAATCCTCCATCTCGATTTCCGTTCTTGGCCGGCTAGAATTCGATACGAGATGATTTTCAGGTGCAACCAACAAATTTACGTCTAGTAGCTATGCCCGGAGTTACAATGGCAAGTGCATTAGTTCATCAGAACTAAGTCAAGGCGGCGTGGATCGTCATCATCCCGTTCGCATCCCGGCCTCCGGAATCCGCCTTTCGTAGCTAGTATCACCAGGCCATGCTGGATTCGCGAATGCATCATGTCACAAATCATCAAAAGCGATCCTTCGCGATCTCTAATTCGCCCAGCAGAGTCTCTCGGCCTTATAGCAAAGTCCGTCGGGTTGCACCAACAAGCCGGTTCTTGACGCTTACAAGTTTAGCAGCAAAGATGAGCTGCACGTGTCAGAGGAATGCCCAAGTCCTGCAGGCTTGGCGTCACCTCCGTCATCACCTTAAACTGGGTCCATCCATCTGCGGCCACTTTAAACGGCTGAGTAGTGTATGTGGGCGGAGGGTGTGTGTCTTGAACGCCTGGCTCTCGCACCCTTCCACCGGCGGAGACAGGCCGGCCGCCCATGGAACCCACCACCTCGCCCTCGGAGGCTGCTGACTTTGATGTGTTATACGGCCTCATGTATCTGTATAGGACAATATGTCATTGAACTTCGGGCAATATAAGTTGTCGCCTCGGTTCCCTCAGCTGTTCGTCCATCAAGCCTCTCAAGTCAAGTTTCAGTCATCTTACAGAGATACCTAGTCAAGATGGCCTCAGTACCAACCGCCCCCGACTACTCGATAGCGCGATCACACCTTAGTGTTCGCATCCCTAAAGACTCCCTTCGATCTTCCCTTGCACAGTCGTCTCAATACTTTAATCTTGATCCCGAGACGGCGAGGTCGGCTCGCCATGCCCACCTGTGGCTTTCATCCGAGGAGGAGCTTGCGCGACCTGCCTCCGTTGCCCCTAGCACCTTTAGCAGACGATCCATGGCTCACGAGGATTACACGCAGCCCCCTAGAGACCCTCCCCCTAGCAGCTCTAATTTCGCACGCTGGAACTCGCTTCGCTACACTACACGCTATGACGACGTTCGGCCTCGTACTGCTCCCATTATGTCGGAGAGCACCGAGAAACTAACACATGGGGTTAACTACAACAGCGACTCGGATGCAAATGCAACCGCTACCGACGATGAAGACGATTTCGACTATCCCACGGGCATGAAGCTTGCTCTCATCACATTGGCGCTCTGCTTGGCCGTCTTTGTCATGGCCCTTGGTGAGCATGCACCGGTTCGCATCTATTCTTACCTGCCACTAATAAGCCTCCAGACAACTCCATCATCGCTACTGCAATTCCCAAGATTACCGACGAGTTCAAGAGCCTCAACGACGTGGGTTGGTATGGGTCCGCATACATGCTCACGGGTGCCGGCCTGCAGCTCTTCTTTGGCAAGTTTTACACCTTTATTACCATCAAGTGGACCTTCCTCGCCGTCGTCGTCATCTTTGAGGTTGGCAGCTTCATCTGCGGCATTGCCCCCAACAGCGTCACCCTCATCATCGGCCGCGCTATTGCCGGTGTCGGCTCAGCTGGCATCTTCGCTGGTGCGCTAACAATTCTGGCTTACACGGTTCCCCTGCGTCGCCGACCTATCTACACCGGCCTGGTCAGTGGCATGTGGGGAATATCCTCTGTCGCGGGCCCGCTGCTCGGCGGTCTCTTCACCGACAAGGTGTCGTGGCGCTGGTGCTTCTACATCAACCTGCCCATCGGAGTGATCACCCTTGTGGTCATCTTCTTCTACTTCCCTGATCCCAAGCGAGACATTGTGCCCGCGACTTGGCAGACCCGTATCTGGCAACTCGACCCTATCGGAACCGTCATCTTCATGCCCGCCATCGTTTGCCTGCTACTTGCTCTGCAGTGGGGCGGCGTCGACTACGCGTGGAACGACTCAAAGATTACATCCCTGTTCATGCTGGCGGCTGTGCTGATCCTCCTCTTCATCTACGTCCAGTATAGGATGGGAGAGAATGCCACCGTGCCCGTCCGCATCTTCAGGAAGCGCTCCGTCTGGGCCTCGTGTTTCTTTGCTTTCAACACCGGCGCCTGCTTCCTGACATCAGTGTACTTCTTGCCCATCTGGTTCCAGGCTGTGAAGGGCTCCACTGCTATAGAGTCTGGTATCAGAAACCTTCCCATGCTACTGGGAGTAGTTCTCTTCTCCATGGTCGCCGGTGCTGTCGTCACTTACTGGGGTTACTACACTCCCTTCATGATTGGCGGTGCCATCTTCATGGCGCTTGGCTACGGCCTCCTATCCAGCATCAAGCCAAGCACTGGTGCTGGTGGCTGGATTGGCTACCAGCTCCTTGCCGGTGTTGGTGTGGGTATTGGCATGCAGCAGCCGCTCATAGCAGTACAGGTAGTGTGCGACATGGCGGATGTTCCCACTGGCACAGCCATGATCATCTTTGTGCAGACTCTTGGCGGTGCCTTGTTCGTGACCGGTGCACAGTCCGTATTCACCAACAAGCTTATTGAGAACATCAGGGAAAAGGTCCCCGGCCTCGACCCTCAGACGGTGATTGACGCCGGCGCGACCAACATCCGCGAGGCCATCAAGGCGGAGTGGCTGCCTGGAGTCATCTCCTCTTACAATAGCGCACTCAACGTCTGCTTTTGGCTTGCCGCGGCCACTGCGTCAGCAACTATTATTGGCGCGGTGCTGACTGAATGGAAGAGCGTCAAGGGCAAGAACATTGAGATGGCTGGCGGCGCTTGAACTAGGCCTCACTCTGCTCTCACACTATCTTCAACAGGCGATTTCGACCCTTTTCTCTTGCATAATATTCATTCCTTTGAATTAAAATTCGCATACATAGCATTTTGGCGTTGATTGGAGAGCTTTTTTCTGTCTACTCTCCTTTTTTCCTTTGTCACTTTTTTTCGCTGATGTTTCGCTCGGAGATAGGTGGAGGTGGCTCCGTCTCGAGACGGAGATGTAGGGTAGGGTGGTCGGAGTGGCAAACGAGACAAACGGGAAGTGCCAGGAGATCATCGGATGAGAAGATAATTTAGATTACGATTTGGTTAATGAATAAAGTTTCTTTAAATACTTTGGCTGACCCTAATCCCGGCGAATATGAATAGTCTTCTACTAAGAATATGTGATGAGCCGTGCCCCTAACTAAAGAAAAAGCGCCTTATTTATTTCGTGATACTGAGACAAAATTATATTTGGATTTCTACTCAGTCCTTATTAGAAACTAAGAAACAAAATTGATCAGCCGGCGCAAGTTCCTATTGATAGCGCGTGGGTGGTATCAAAACCGACCTATGTTTTATTTCACTTCGCTCGCTTCAGGGCATTCTGACAGAAGACTACTTCGACCATTTCATAAACCTCAATACAAACACCAAAACTCCTAAGAAAGCTGTGAAATAATTGATAGATATGCTAGGGTATGTTGAGTTCTTTCTCCACACTTTGAACATGATTTAAATAGTCCTCACCCTCCTCATCGCACCTTGAACTTGCACCCTGGAAACTAAAACATGCATGAATGTTCATATGTGTTACATATACATGAAGTGGTGCCGAAAATGCAAACAGCCAATCGGTAATATCAACAACTTGAAAGTCATCAAGGTCACCGAGGCAGAAAGGTCCGCGATCAGAATGGCGGCCTTATGTTAAGAGACTTGACATGTAGGGTCGAAAAAAGAGACAACGGAATTAAATAAAACGGAGTATGGAATAAGCGGGAGGGAGAACAGTGGTGGGACAAAAAGAAATGCCCATGAATAATTCAAGAAGTCTTATGACGAGGCAAAAACAAGGGCTCCGCCGGGGCTCGAACCCGGGGCCTCGTGCAATTAGGCAGTGAACCCAAAGCACGAATCATACCACTAGACCACGAAGCCAATGAGAATGTACCGGGATGCACTAGTAATGCATATTATAAATGGATGCTGATCCTCGGAAGTATTTAGCATCTGGAGCTTCTTTCTATAGAACAGAATTTTACAGCACAGGGTATTTACTCAATCATGATAATTGCCATATACCTCATCCTGAAGAAATGGCTAATGTTCTGGTTGTTTGGAACTCATTTGTTCTGAACGCAATCGCCGTTTTGCGCCGTGATCCATAATCGTCCGCGCGTTGAGATAACGAGTTGTTGCAGCTCGATCGTCTGGCAACAAAACCCTACTGTGACAGAGTTTAGGTGAACCTGGTTGCTTTTACTTTTGGCAAGCAATATTTGCTCCGTCGCGTCTAGACATGCCATCAATCCGCTCCCAACGAATTCAATTGTAAATCAGTTAGACATTTACAGGCTGAAGAAATTTCGGCTACGGAAAATCCGACATCTTCCTTCTAGATCGCTACACCCAGTGCATTATTTTGTGAAACAGTGACTTTTTCTCGGGGACTCTGCTCCGGAAATCCTGTTCTATGTCTGCGAATTCCTTTGCAAAGTCGATTTCTGTCAATGGGACCACCTTTGATTTCAAGAAAATCTTGAAAAATATGTACAGAGCTGCAGTCGACAAAGTTAGCATACAGAGATACCTATGAGATTGATGTATCGCTAGCTTACCGGCAAAGATTCCAATATTGAGATAACAAGACAGAAAGCCCGATGCAGTGAAATTGCCCTTCACAAACACGTCGAAGCCTGAATTCCATTCACGTTAAACCTGGTTCAAATGCGTTTGGCAGCAACTCGGCGACATACCTGAGAAAATGACCACAAGACTGACGACGACGAGGGTTACCCACGAAATGTAAGGCTGGCCTGGGACGCGATACGGAAGGTCTGGAGGTTCAATAATTAGAGCGGAAAACGAAACAGGGGAATAAACGCTTACCTCGTCGTGAGTAACCCTGTGCCTTCAGACCAGCATAGAAACGCAAATAAGTCACCTCAATGACGATCCATCCGATCAAACCCGCCACGGTCGTAATATTGACAAACCAGCCGAATACAGTGGCCGTGTTGTTCGCAACATTAAGATATACTAGAGGGAGCAGAATGCACGTCACGCCGACCGCAAAGTGCGGCGTTCCGAATCGGTTGCATCGCTGGAGCCAAGCGGGGGCATGACCATCGCGGCTGAGACCGTACAATGTTCGAGAGGCAATGAAGATGCAAGCAGAACCACTGCTAATGGCTGAAGTGCAAACCACGGCATTGACAATTGAAGGCACTGCAGAGACTCCAGACCTCACAAAGGCGATGACAAATGGAGATTGCGAGGCGGTGCCGGTGGAGACGCTCAGAGAAGAGTCATCGTAGCGGCTGCGTTGCACAGTCAGTTACCACTTTCGACTAAATTTGAAAGGAGAAAAGGCAACTTACACGACCAATCCGACCATGAAGATGCTGAGGACATAAAAAACGAAGACGCGCATAAAGGTCTTCCTCGTGGCTGCGGGGATGATTTCTCGGGGGTTTCGCGTCTCGGACCCGGAAATGGCCACCACCTGAATGTTTCCATAGCTGAACGCTGCGGACAACATGACCTTCCAGAAAGCCAGAAATCTACCGAGAGATCCCTCGTCGATGTAGGTGTTGAAGGCACCAGGGTGACTCCAGTATCGGAATCCCAAACGCTCGTGGTTGGGGGCGCCGCCTAGATCGATGACGAGACAGCCAATAATGAGGCCGATGATGAGCATGATCTTCAGCGAGGCAAAGATGACCTCGGACTGGATTGCATCGTGTCAGGAAAAAAACACACGAGAAGGATGGAGAGATGCTCGCAACGTACCTCACCGTACAAGCGGACTCCGCAAAAGTTAATAGTGACAATGAAGACGAGGAAGATTGTAATCCAGACAGCCGGGTTAATTGAGTCATTCCAGAACTGTATCAGCGTGGCGGCAGCGCTCAGCTCTGCTGGGACTGAGATGGCCATTGTGTACCCTTTTCCAAAGATGGCGTGTTAGCGCGAGCGAAAAAAAAAAAGCACTCTGAACACCCAACTTACAAAAGTTCCATCCTGTCGCGGCGCCTAGAGCTGGCTCGACGAACTTTGTGGCATGGCGGATGAAGCCTCCCGTACACGGCATGAAGGATGTAATCTCTCCTGTCGTGTAAGAGACGCCAGCAGTGACAAAGCCCATAACGATGTACGCCAAGAGGGCGCCAGCGGGCCCAGCCGTAGCGATGGCGGTGCCAGAGCTAAGGAACAAACCAGTGCCCTGGGTATCAATCAGTCCGAGATCCCCAAATATCTTCCAAAAGAAAAAAAGAAAGAAAAAAAACGCTGCGAAACACTTACAATCATTCCCGCAATGGCAATCATGTTGATGTGGCGCGACGACATGTCGCGCCTGATCTCCTCCGACTCGCCCACCACAGGGATGCCACTGTCGGCCGAGACCTCCATTGCAGGAGCGGCCTCGAAGCTTTTCGCGTCCACCTCGTCCTTGGTCATCTTGAGAGGCGCGCCAGGATTCGTTACCAAAAACTGCAAACTGGGCAACAGCGATGCGCGCGTGGGAAAAGCCCGCCCCGATTCCATCATCCACCGCCGAGTTCTTGTATGCACCGCTCGGTGACCCCATGCCACACCCGGTCAACCGCCCCCACAGATACGTGCGCTCTATCAGATAGCTGCGGCGTAGGTCGCCGGCCAGCGGGTTTAGTCGCCGGCGGTGTTCGAGATATGGGCGCGGCCGACCGACCTAGCCACTAATTTTGAACGCCGGCTCCGCAAAGCTACTGTGGGCTGCTCTCTTGAGATAAAAGTCTCGGCGATGGTAGCGAGTGATCAATTCTCCAAGGGAAGTCAGCAAATCAAGGGAATCTACCTTGCGAGTAAAATTGACCACCATCATTAAAAAAAATGTCGAACCCGAGTCCTTCTGAGGAGTTTGAGCTGTACGACCTCCGCGTCGAGGTTGTATGCCCCCCTGGCAAGAGAATCATGTGCGGGGCCAAGGATGGCGATTACTTTACCCTCCAGGGCGAGATGCTCTACCTCCCTCCCAACCAGGGTTTCAGCATCTACAGCCTCTGTAAGTGCTCTAATTCCGGCTTGGGAAAAACGCAGCTGACCAATTTGATAGCATCGGTTCTTCCACTCCTGGCGGCAAAGCAACGCCCAACATCTAAAAACGACTGGATGACGACTGATGCTTGTGTCGCATGCCCTGATCCCCATTGCCCTTCCCAACTAAAGATCACTCGGGAAGGAATCCGCAAATTTAACCATTCCGACACCACGGTAGTACCCCTGGAAAAGTAAGCCGGGGTTCATGCTGCCCGGGACGCTCGTGTTGCTATGTTGGGTAGCGCGACTGGGCGAATGCCACCACTGGGTAGCTTAATTCGCCGGTGAATTTTACTACACCAAAAGAGGAAAGCCTGATTCGGGATATCAGGACTTTATAAATAGATTCCATTCTTACTGTGTGAAACTGAAACATACAATGGGAATGGGGATTCGGAGGTGTTAATAAAATGGGCTGAAAGGCATCGTTTGCATTGTTAAATCACCAACTGTCACTATTTACTGAGACTGTAATTAAATGTCCATCTAAAATTATGACAGTGAAGGAAGGTGATTTGACGGGTTCACACAGCCCTCAAATTCAGGCTTCCTAGAGTTATGCCTGATCTAAGCTGATAAGAAAATAATATAAAACTCATTAAATATCGACTTTGAACATCATCATATTTCTCTCTAGTAACACGTGCATTGGACGAGATGGCCTTCGAGTGGTGTCAGCTGCTTACAACACAACACTGAGACTGAGATCTGAGTGGTGGGTGAGCCGAATAAGTGGGGGCCTAAGGAAGCTGAATATTACCCAGCCGAATGTCGAAAACGAAGCTCTGCAGGATGTTCCCCTCAAAGCAGCGATAATGGCTGAGGGATTTTCTAATTCCGGCGTTGAGGCACGTAACGTGTTTATGGGAAATACCGTGACAGGGGGATCACCACCATCAACTTCAATGAGTGCGTTATGCTTGGAGTTCGTTTGAGTCGTGCCGAAGAGACGTACAGTTCAACCACAGGCCAAGTGCAGCTTCCCTTTGCAGCTGGGGCGTCCTTTGATTCTCACGCCGAGGAACATAATCCAACATGCCATTCAAGTACATGAGTCGATCTCATACGTGACATACACGCATGGTCAAAAGATCGTGAAGCAAAATCTCTCTATTGGCTTAGTGGAATGGCTGGGACGGGAAGGTTTACCTGTCACGGACAATCTCGCGGGATTTCTGCCAGATGAACTGCCTGGGAGCGAATTTCTTTTTCCGCAGAGGCGAGTCGGATCGCGGAGACGCATCTAAATTTTTCGCCACCTTGGCTGCGCAACTTATGTCAACGCAAACCGCTATAGCATCTCACGTTAAGGCTGCTATTGAATCAGATCCAGGAATTTTCAGTAAGAGATTGCGGGATCAATTTGAGAAGCTCGTTTTCGGACCCTCTCTCGGCTCCCAATACAGGATCACGATACCACCCTTGTGCTTGTCATGAATGCGAGCATCATGATGACATTAGACTCATCATTAACCTGTTTACTCGTTTTGGGGCGCTTCAGACTTTTTAGGTGCGGGCTTTTGTCACGAGCAGACCAGAGTTACCCATTCGTCTGGGCTTCCAGTCTATTTGGGGCACTTGTCAAGACCTCCGTCTCCACGAAATACCACGAGACATCATTGAGCAGGATATAGCGACTTACCCGAAGCACCAATTGTCCGAAATCCGATCTGAATGTAATGAATCTGTCAGCCTAGCCCGGCATCTGGCACCAGACTGGCTTTACGAATTTCACGTCCAGACCCTCGTCGGAATGGCGGTTCCGTTGTTCATCTCTGCTGCCACTGCCTGTCGACTTATCAACGATCGGAGACGTGGAAGTCCTCTAGAACAACTTTAAGAAATTTTGGAGCATCAAACAAGAAGTCAAGAGTCTCAACTAGATGTGACGTACTTGCCAGTCTTGAATAGGTTGATCAAAGGATTGTCTTCTTGACAGAGAAACAAGGTCATTCAAAAGTTCAGAAAAGTTGTTAGCGCCATCATCATTCTGGCCGATCCGCTATCTATCCTTGCTCTAAGCCGAATTCTTGAGATGTCAGTCGAAGCCATCTACACTCTCCTGGACTTGGTTCATTCTGTTATCCATATCCCGGAATCAGAAACCTCTCCCATAAGGATATTCCACCTCTCGCTTCAAGATTTCCTTGTGGATCATGACAAGCGCGAGGCCATGGTCTTTTGGATAGGTGAGAAACAAGGCCATCACGAGATGACTTTGAAATGTCTTGGCATCATGGAGAGAAACCTCAAAGAGGATATCTGCAACCTCTATTACCCAGACACCCGCTGGGATTCGATGAAATACGATGAAACAGATCGAAATCTTCCGCCAGAGGTCAAATATGCGTGCCTTTACTGGTATCACCATCTCAGAGAAGCAGATATTACGATCAAGGACGAAGATGCTATTGATAGATTTTTGAGATCTCACTTTCTCCACTGGCTCGAAGCATTAAGCATCATCGGAAGAATGCTTGAAAGCCCACAAATCATGGAGCTATTGTTATCAATTCTGGACGTATGTGGATGAGCTTTACCAGATGGATACATGCTAACTGAAATAGCCTAGGAATAGTTCCAAGATTGCAGTATTCATTAAGGATGTTCTGAAATTCCCATTATATAACATAGCAGTCTTTCATTCAACACCCCTCCAAATTTACTCCTCAGCTCTGATGTTCGCCCTGAATACGAGTATCATTATGAAAACATTTGAGTCGCACCTGTCACAATGGATATCGCTTGCTCCCAAGTTGCAAGATCATCGGGGCTCATGTCAACAAACATTAGAAGGACATGAAGCAGCGATTAATTCTATTATTGTCTCCCCAAACTCAAAAGAGATAGTCTCAACTTCTGCAGACGGACCTGTGTGGCTGTGGAGTGCAGATACAGGGAAACCTAAGTACCAGTTTAAAGACGATGACAAGAACCTGTCAGGTTCCGTATTTTCCCCCGACTCACTCTTTCTGGCTGCCAGTAATGGACTCAATATTTTGGTGTTAAACACAAGTGGTGGGACCTGTGTATCAAGACTGTCGGCTGGCGAACCTGAGATCTCCCCACTCTCGTTTTCTCATGACTCCAAGTTCTTGACCTGCATCGTCGCAAATTTCCTTTTTGGCCTTGTCCCCTACATCAACCTGTTGGAACCAACATTCAGATTTGATTTGATGCGGCATTAGTGCGAACGCCAAATAACTGTGGCGGTTTGGACTTGAACTAGGGAAATACTTGAGTCGTGATTGGGTCGCCTTTCAAGTGGCGCTACAAGCCATCATGTTCGACTCATAACAAAATCGCCAGGGTTCAATCAGGTTGCACCGAAAGCCAGGTGCATTTGGACGAGGATTAATGGCTATTTGGATGAATCAATGAGAGTAAATGGGCCAAATATTGAGCCTGCAGCTATGAAAAGGGCATCAACCCACCTGTTTGTTCGCATTTCTCCAAATACATGCATTTCCCCCGTCTGGGGTTTCTGCCCCTCATCCCCTGTCTAGCCTACAGCCCATTTTGATCGACTGGCGCTAGTCCTCGCTTCACTGGAGCGGCCCGCAACTAGGAGCATCTGGCGTGGAATGAACGGGGGGGAATTTGTCTTGAGCTGTCGTGTTGGTATGTGTTGTCTAGGTGACACTGGTCTTGGTCAAAATACGTTCGCATGGCTACCAAATTCCCCCACGTTCGCTCATTACTCAACCCCCTTCTGTTGCTAATAGGGCTCTACGACGACGATTGGGACAATTCCGATCGCAAAGGCGCCCAAAGAATGCCACCGAACCCTAACAACCCAGGCGGAAATCGTGCCAAATGGATGTTCAAGTCACTCGGATGAAGTCCGAGGAGCGTTCGCGCATGCTCAAGCTGGCCTGGATGAATCGAATGCTCCCGCCTCCGCGACCAAAGGTCCCCGCAAAGCCCACCATCATAGCAGTCCCCAACGATGATCCGCCGGAAGCTGCTACCCCAGTGCCAATGCAGCTGCCCATGGTACCGAGCCCAAAGTTGCATCTAGGCATGTTTGAGATCGGAAAGCCCCTGGGCAAGGGCAAGTTTGGGCGTGTCTATCTCGCCAAGCACCGCATCTCGGGCTACATCTGCGCCCTCAAGGTGCTGGATAAGGAAGAAATCCGACGGGAAAATGCAGAAGTCCACGTGCGGCGCGAGATCGAAGTTCACAGCAACCTGCGACACCCCGGAATCCTCGCCTTCCACACCTGGTTTCACGACTCCCGACGAATATTTCTCATCCTCGACTACGCCCCCGGCGGCGAGCTGTACAAGGTGCTGAGGAAGGTGGGGTGCTTTTCTGAGAAGCGAGCGGCTCAGTACGTGGCGCAAGTTGCGGAGGCGCTGAACTATCTTCACAAGAAGAATATCATGCACCGTGACATCAAGCCCGAGAACATTCTCCTCGGCCCCTACGGGGAGCTGAAGCTGGCAGATTTCGGGTACAGTGTGCACACGTCCAGCAACAGGAGAGAGACCCTTTGCGGAACACTAGATTATCTGCCTCCAGAAATGTTGTCTGTGCAGAAAAAGAAGTACACGAGCGCGGTGGACCAGTGGACTTTGGGGGTTTTGACATATGAATTCCTCACGGGGGAGGCTCCCTTTGAAGAGGACGCAGCTCTCTTGACGAAGTTGAGGATTTCCAGGGGTGACATGAAGCCACTCCCGACTTATCTGAGCCCCATGGCAAAGAACTTTGTGAAGTCGGTAAGTTGTTATGATACCCAACCCACGAGCTGAACTTTCAAGCTGATAAAATCTTTGTAGCTCTTGAAAATTGATGCAAAAAAGCGACTGCCTCTCGACCAGGTGCTGACGCATCCTTGGATTGTGAAGAATTGTGCTCAGGGATAGCTAATAATTTGGTTTAATAATGCATGGAGTTGAAGGGATATTTATTTTGGCGTTTGGGGCGATACTTGGCATCACTTCATGATTAGAGTAGACTTAGACTGGATCTTTGTATTCGGTTGCCGGGCGATCTTATATGCATTGTCGAGGGAATACTGCACTCGAGGACTTTACAGGGCACAAATTTAATACAGCAAGTTCTTTCTTCGATTATACCGAGCATAGATGCTATTCAAGGCCTTTGGCTTCTTCATGGCAGTAGCATCTTTCCCTCTGTTACGAGTGTTGCGCAGCCAGACAGCAACACAGACTTGATTCCGGTTCCATTCTCGTCAAGCTCTATATCAACGATTATGTTGCTGTCTCTTCCGATCTCGGACCCCTGGTCCAGGTAGAACCTGTAGGAGCCATTCGCCTGGCCGTGCTGGAGAGCGAGATATGCGCCCAAGGAACAAGCGCCGCTGCCACAAGCTGGGTCCTCCAGGTTGATGGCAATCATCCGCACTCGAAGGTCCCAGACGAATTTCCCTTCGGAGCTGCGAGTTCCCATGACCTTGTAATACATGGTTCCCACAAACGATGGAGCCCATTCCTCGTCAAGCGGGACTTGGGGGCTGGGGCCAGGTTTTAAGGATGCAAACACATCAGAGTGGTCCGTCAAATCTACCAAGACATAGGCAACTCCCTTGACAATCGAAATAACGGGGATCTCGGTCTTTATTTGGGCACCGGCAAGCCCTGGCTGGGTCTTGACCATGCTTTCCAGTGGCGCTGCGGTGGAGTGAACGTGCACGTTGTGTGGCACTTGGGCCGAAACTGTCTGTGCATCCGCATCGTATTCCACTGTGACAATGCCCGCTTTAGTCTGGATTTCTAGAGATTTTGGCGTTGGTTTGGTTGAATCCTTGGAGCACGGCAAAAGCTGCTTGAACAATGCATGACCAGTGCCGATGACTGGATGCCCCGCAAAGTCCATCTCATTAACCGGTGTAAAAATGCTGATCCGGGGCCTCTGCGACGGATCCGGCTGGTGAAGGAACACTGTCTCCGAAAAGTTGAATTCCCGAGCGATCATCTGCATGCTCTCTGGCGACAATGCATCGGCCACCTCCACGATGGCCACCTGATTGCCTTTGAACCTGCGAATATTCCAGTTAGCCACAAATTACAACAGACACATTATTTCTTACCTTCTATCTGTGAATACATCGAGAGTAACTAGAAGAATTCGTAAGTTTCAACTTCGCTCCGGATTGTGTGGAACATACCGTAGGGCGCTAAATTGTTGGCCATTTTGACGATGATTGATTTTTATCGCACTGGACAAGGGGAATTTTCTCAGGAGTGATCAAATGTTGTCAGATTAAGAGTCAAACTTGGTCAAAAAGATTAATACTTATAACACAGAAATTTTTCAACGATTGATGGGTCGTGGTTGTTGATCTGGTGTGTGAGTCAAGGGCGAAATCCTTCGCGCCCTTTATTTGACGAGGTGGAGTGTGTTGCACGGTTACACTCTCGGGCGCACAACCACCAATCCTGAATATAAGAGCCTTGAACGACTCCAGCCAATTATATACCAATGCCAAGTCGCGCCAGTTGAACCTTATGGTGACGACGCCCGCGGCGGCTGTTGAAAGGCGCCCTAAGCAGCCGTCAGTAACGATACGGAGAAGAGCCTCAGATGGAACTTCCTTTGAATAAATAAAGACTTTCCAGTGTCCCCCAAATCGTAGGAATTGGATACATGCCTTGGATCTGCACTGTCGCATTCTTATCGACCATCATCGCCCATATAGCATTGGTCAAGGATTAGATCGAGGCTGGGATGACAATCGTAAATAAGCCAATGGTTTGCTCTCGCCGTGAATCAATACAACAAGACTGAATTTCTTACAGATACTAGCATAATAGTTTTGTATCGATGAATCAAGGTGAATCAAGGTGAATCAAGGAAGGGGCAAATCAAAGGCTTGCATTCTTTTTTTATTCTATGGCTTATCCAAATGGTATAGAGCATTCTAATTGAGTGAATTGAGTGGAGTTCCTAGAGGCGATCCCAGACTGATGATGTCTGACATTTGTCCCCCCATCATCTAGAAAAAGCCTTAATGGCCTCCAAGATAATATCAGCAGTCTCGGTCGGCTTGCTCAACATAGGTGAGTGGCTGCTCTCGATTTCCCGCAATGTCACGTCACATCCCATTGACTTTGCGCCTTGGACCATGACCTTTTGCACTTCAAAGGGCAATGCCTTGTCCTGTACTGTCGCTAGGTACCAGACCGGAACCTCCTTCCAACCTGTATAGGCAGCCTCATACCCCTCCGTAAATGCCTTCATGGATTGGTCTCGAAGTTTGCTAACCCAGTCGTTTCCTTCTTGCTCCGGAAGATCATGGTAAAACATTTCCCTTGCATCGACGACGATTTTTGCAAGGTCAGTCTCTGTGTCATGCTCCCAAGTTGGTGGTGGTTTCCCGCCTATTCCATCCATAAATGTCATGCCTTCAACAACAAAACCGGTGCTTATCATAAAAGCTCCGATGACATGACCCGATGGTTCGTTGCTCAAAGCAGAGCCCTGAGGGGGTGGAGTGAGACCCTTGGTGGCACTAACACCGACTGCACCGCCATACGAGTGTACAACCACAACCACATTGCGGCCCTGAGTCGTTTCGCCCACAATGGCATCTCGTACGGCCTTGACATCAGAGGAAAAGTTTGCTGAGGGGTCTGAGTCTGTGGTGGGTAGGGTAACAGCGACAGAATTGATGTTGTGACTCTTTAGTGCAGATGCAAGGCTATCCCAGGTTTCGGGGCCGTGCCATGCACCAGGAACCATGACGAGTGTGGGGCTTGAGGACATTGTGGATCAGTTGATGATTGTAAGGATGAGTCTGTTGAGTATATCACCACTTCATGGACTGACCCCGAGATATTTATATACAGGAAATATTTATTTTGAGGCGGTATTTTGAGGTCGGTCAGCCGTGCAAATTCTCGTCTACCGAATGTTTTTCGTGAATGCCCTCAACTGATGAACGCCACTTGGGTCGAGGATCTTTTTCACAGATGGCTCGTCAAATCGTCCGGAAGAGGCATAGCGGCATCTCGAATACCCACCCCGGCCAGCCCCGGCACCCGCTCCCGCCTCCACGACTCATCATTCGCACTCTCTCCCTCACGTTGGCAGCGCCTCGTTGGCTCAGGGGTAGTATTTTGGCCAGAACCCGTCCCATACCAGGCCTGCCGCACAGATCCTGTTCTGGACGCAACGATTTCCTAGCGCGATGGAGCAGCCGCCTACATTGCCGGTGGGGGCCAGCAGGACCCGGAAGCCGCATACTCGGAGCAAGGCAGGTTGTCTGACATGTAGGAAGCGCCATGTCCGATGCGATGGCAATCAGCCAACCTGGTAAGCTGACACCCATTTCCTCTTCTGACCCAATAGGCGGCTTAAAATGTCTGTGCTTTCGGGCTCTACTAACCACTACTAAGCAGCACCCGATGCATCAAGGCTGAAAGAGAATGCGACTTTGGCGGTCCTACTGTTCCGCTTCGCGACCGCAGAGCCAAGGTGGTTCCGGGCGAGCAGCAACCATGGATTTTGCATACGGCCGAGAAACAATTGATCACACTCAAGCCACCGCTGCTGTCCAATAACATCGGCCCCTTTGATGCCTTCTCCATTCAGATGCCATTCAAGTCAAAGGAGCTGCTCCACTACTGTACGCCAACCGCCAAGGTCCCCTCTACTCATCTAAGCTGACCCTCAGCCCAGTTCACCAATCGCGAGATGCCAGTTCTATTTCACCGAATTTCAGGGAAAAAGACCTGTAGGACCCCCACCATCTTATCATTTTATGCACCTGCCTGGTCTGACCTGCAATCGCCAACAGCCTCCCCACCATCGTAAAACACCCAGACGCTCTCCGAGACACCATGATGGTGGCGGGATTGCACTATGCCTGGACTGTCGGCGGCCTAAAAGAATTCGAATCCACTTTTTTATTCCACATGGTTGAGGTCATTCGGATACTCAATGAATGGATTCAAAGCCCACAATCAACCGGTTTCACAACCTTCATGAGGCACATTGCTACGCTATGTTTGACTGAGGTGGGTAGCAGCCAATGCTAGTTCTTTCCAGATTCCCGGGCCCATCATCACACTACCACTCTGCAACCCTTCTAGCCCTATACTGATGTTGCATTGAAGTGCAGTTTCGGTAACGTGGCAAGCGCTGAGGCCCACCTCGAGGGCCTTGTGACGGTGGTCGACATGCACCGCCCATTAAATCCTGATCCCAACACCCATGTCTCATTTGATGATGAGCTCGCATACCGCTATCTTATATTGTAAATCTTCACCAGCACAGAATGCGGCCCTTGCTAAACCGTTTCCAGGACCTACATCTGCATTCATGGCGCCAAGGGTCGAATTGCTAGCAGCAGAACTCTCACTCAAATGATGGGGCCTTCCAATGCCACAGACTACATGAGCTTCATATCGCAGATCCATCAATGGCACGAAGAGGATATTGGATGTCTGGGAAGGCGACTAGAGGCAGCGGGTCTATCCCCATTCTTTTTTGGGGCACTCCCCGCAGGCTCCAAATTTTCCGACATTGACGGGTCGCCAATGATCGAATGCCTAAGAACCTTAACCAAAACGACCCAGCTAATGAAGACCAAATTGGGCCACGGCGATCCTGGCTTAGTTTGGAGTGAGGGGGCGGCATCCAGGCTGGACCTGCTCATTGCCCAATCCCACATCACCTCCCTTTTCGGCACCCGCGATAGCAAAGCACCGAAACATTATGAAACACGGCTCATGACTTCCTGGTGTGGTATAGTCGTCGCTACAGGTCTCTACCTGTACAGCGTTTTAGGGCTGTGGAACGGGGGTGAAACCATGGAGGGTCGCCTCTACAGACATGTAATTGTCATTCTGGCTCGAGACTTGCATCATGGCATGCATGAGCTGCAAGATCCTGGTTTGTCGGACTTTTGGTTCTGGAAGGCATTCACTGGCGCTTACAGCTTAGAAAAGCACCAAAATCACAATGAAGATGAGACGCTGCGAGTAGTTGAGGGTCACCTCAATGAGTATATACGCAGCTGGAGCGAGCATTCAAACGTGGCGCAGTGGGAAGAAGCTGAAAAGCGGCTATTGAAAACCAGCTGGAGCTCAGACCGAGCACATGATTTGGGGGAAAAGATATGGGAGAGGGCGATAGGTTAGAACATCTAGATCCAAGCGCATCAGTAGTGATGCACCTTGCAAAAAGGACACCCCCAAGGACACTGCGCTTCTTTTTCTAATAGGGCCAGAAAGTTACGCCAAGCCAGTAAAAATTACGGGTGGCTTACAGCTGCACCTGTGACAATGGCAGTAACATTGCCTACATGTGAACACCTGTTTCAGCTGATATATGCCTCGCTGGGCATAAAAGCCAACCAACATCTCGGCCGAACAGCCTTCGACTAAACTGACTCATCGGGGCTAAGTGTTTACCGGGTCCCCTTGGTCTGATATTTAGCCTACCCAGTCATCCCATCCACCACGTCTAGAACGCTCACGTCAGCCTCCCGGACGTGGCCATCGCACGACTGCAGAGCGGTCGGTCAAGGGCCCAGCCTATTTTAGCTCCAACGCCGCGCGCCCCCCTGACTGGTTTAAATGGCGTCAAAGTGCCCTTGTTTCCTCGCGCTCAAAAGTTCAGGAGTTTGCCAAGCAGAAAATTTGATCAAGAATACACGGCAAGATGGCAGTTTTCCCGACCGAAGTATTGCAGATGGTATGAGATTATCCCCTGTGGGGCTGAATGCAGGCTTACAGTTCAAGGTTGTGAATGGCTGTGATAAAGGAACGCTCAAGAACGTACGACTCGCGAGCAACGTCGCAAATGGCGTTGCGACACCCTTGCTTTTCGAGACGATCGACATTCAGTTCGTCAATGACCATGCTTTGGAAAGATTGAAGGGGATTTCATCAAATAAACTCATTGCGTCGTCCATTACTCGATTTAGATATGGACCAGTTATACGGGATCAATCCAAGGGTGAGCTTTCATCGACACCGCCTAGATTGAGTGGCTCATAATCGTTAGATCCGAGAATAGGACAGCAAATCGCACAACAAAATCGAATTCTGTCCATGGACACGCTCATCGATGCTCTCTCCGACGCCGTTCAATGTCTCGTCAACGTCTCGGCCATCGAGCTCGAGTACCCACAGTATGGGAGACGTTACTTTGCCAATAGTGGAAACCTTCGAGTCCTATCCAGCCTCATCACAACGATTTGCTCCACCCCACTGCCAAAACTCTCATCAGTCTCGATTCAGAACCTAAGCCCAAGCGATATACCAATGGACCTCGGACCAGCTCTTTCCCTAAAGGGTGCGGCCTCGCCACTTTCCACAGTCAAGGACCTCGATCTGTCATTTTACACATTCACCACACCAGTGAATAGCTTAGACGAGACCGTTTCGAACCAATTTAATCAATTCCTCTCTTTATTTACCAACCTGGACTCGCTCAATCTTGGATTTCTTCGCCTCGACGAAAATATGAGGAGCTTCGACTGGTCAGTGCTGCAGAAGTCTAAACTGAGCACTTTGAAACTTCGAAACATTGAAATATCTGAGGAATCCCTTTTCAAAATACTAGACTCGAACTCCGAGTGTCTCGGCGAGCTTTGGCTTCATGACATCGTTCTGTTGGATGGCACCTGGGCCTCAATATACGACCGCTTGTGCACTTTTGAGCATATCATGGACGTGACGGAAGTCCACGGTAGAAGGTACATAAACGGACATGCCTTTTACTCAGAATCCGATGCCGTTGCATACCGTCAACTGTATTCCACAGTGGACGCAAGGAGAGTAAAGAACGGCCTAACGGCAATGGCAAGCGCGTTTGATGTCGATAGTTTGATATTGAGAAGGGGCTTTTGGGTGCAACCGATCGACTTTTGATAGAGGAAAATGGGTAACTGGCGTGCTATTTATACAGAAAGCATCTTCTCGGGGAGGTGTTCGTTATACAAAGCAGGAGACCAACTACAAGGTTCACTAAAGAAATACACCAGACAAGATTTCGTTGCTAGGACCGCGATGATCACTCATATACCTTTGTGCTCTTGATTATCTTAGAAAGAAAGGAGTAGGCAGATTATTTCAAAACAAATGAACCCATTTTCCATTAAGCCTACGTCATACACGGGAAACGCGATGCTAAAATCAACCGCAACGACGTAGACCATGGTTGTAGTTGAATCATGCTTTCAATCGGTAAAGTCAAGAGGTGAGGATAACGAATAAATAACATTAAGAGAACCAAGGTGTGGTAAGTGGCTGCCCCAACTAATTTGGTGCAGTGCATAAAAGATTAAGTCACAAAAGACAAAAGCGTCTCCAAAAGAAAAAGAAAAGTCCAATTCACTCCCGTACATTCATCAAACTTGGGTGAGTGAAATTCACTCAAGGTAGCAGGCCAACAAATCAGTCAACTACATCAGATCCCATACTCTCAATCCAGTCTTGGTTTAGTAGTAGATGGGGTTCTTGGGGTCAGTCAGATCAAAGATGACAGAGCTGTGAGGGCGAGCACCACCGCGAGCAGTGAAAATGCGGTTGAAGTCGATGGTTCGGTTGAAGCTGAGAGAGCCATCTTTGTTGATGTCGATCCAGTGTCCCTTGTAGTCGCCAGGAGTGTTGACAACAGAGATCTTCAATCAAAGTGGTCAGAACAAATTCGTAAGTTATTCAGACGTATGGGAACTTACATCGCCAGCTTGAACAAAGTAGCCAGTGACCAGGAGGTTCTTCTTGTCGGGAGAAATTTTGACGTAGTGGGGACCAATGATTGGCTGGTCCTCATTGGGGTCATCAAGGCGCTTGGGGTTCTTCAGGTCAGAAATGTCAAGGGCAGCTACGTGGTTACCAAGGGTGAAGGTGAAGTAGGCCAGCTTTCCGTCGTCAGAAATGTCTGAGTAGATGGCGAGCGAGTTCTTGGCCTTGGTGCCGAAGTCATAGAGGAGCTCAGCAACACCTTGATTGCCCTTGGAGTCCTTGCGGAATGGGTAGATGATCCAGGCTTGGCCAGGGCCGACGGCACTTGAAGCTTCCATTAGCAAATATATTTCGCTGAGTCACTGGAAAATGCACTCACGTGGCAATTGCAGCGCTCTCCTTGTTGCCGGGGATAAACTTGACATCCTGGATACCTTGGCCCTGCAAGTTTGTTAGCATGGTTTTGAATCCGGGCTCAAAAACAATCTTACATCAGGGATGGTGATAGTTGAGATGATTTTGCGAGCGGCAAGATCCCAGAGTCGCAGCGTGTCAGCCTTTTGAATGCCAGTGGTGGGCTTGAGGATAGATAGAGGAACAACAAAGTCAGATGTGAGGATGATGTTCCTGTCAAAGTCTACACTGAGACCGTGAGGAGAGAACTGGTTCTCGAGGATGTTGAGAGTGCTGTCTACATCCTCGGGCCATTCGTGGATGATGTTGCCCCCGGCGTCAGTCTCAACGAGACGGCCAGGAGAAGTACCAACAGCGCTTCCCATGTAGGTGATGAAGAAGCCACTAGCACCAGGTTAGACATCGCATTATGAACAAACGTGGTTGGTACGTACCCATCAGGCTTGGCACGGACTTCATCCACAATGGAGCTCAGGACACCGCGGTTGCTGTGGCTGAACTTGGGGTGGTAGGGGTCAGTCGTATCAAAGTAAAAGGCTGTATCTTGAGTCTTCAAGAGGGACAGGAGACCGCCACCAACAAGGAGCTTTCCATCGTGAGATGGCCCCAGGTGGTGAGGAGAGTTTCCACTGCTTGGGACATCAGTGATGGCAATGATTTTGCCGAAAGTGGCCTTGAAAAATCATATTAGTGTGAGGAGGCTACTTGAAACACAGCATCTCTTACATCGTCCAGACTGGCTGTGACCAAGAAGTCCTTGTGCTGGTTGTCCCCAGAACCGGTCCAGAAGTAACCAATCTTCTTGGGCTTGATGTTGGCAACTTCGAATGGGGGGCTGCTCAGAGGAGGAGTGGGAAGCTGCAAAATTGGCAGGGGCGGAGCGTTGGAAGTGAGCGGCTCAGTGACTCCTGGGATGGAAGGAATCAGAGGCGGGAGACTGAGGGCAGATGTCTGGGCGGCCAAGAAGCCGGCCAGGGCGCCGAGAGAAACCAAAGAAGGCATTGTAGAAAACTCTCAAAGTGCAAGTGAGTGGGTATGAGCTGTGTGTGATTGGAAGGAATGCGTGAGCAAGTTGATGATCTCTGTCTGAGCGCTGAGAATATTTGAGAGAGTTTCTCGAGAATATATACTTGATCCGAAGCCATTACAAGTATGAAATGTGCCATCTCACTTCCTACTTCGTTCTGACTCCCCCTGAACGGGAGCACCACCATTCGCCTGGTGGATTGTATCATCAAGCCTCACAAAGGCACAATTCATCATGGTGCTTGGTGTTTTTCTCTCTGCCGGCAATCATAATTTCCGAGCTACTCAGCTTTGCGGTCTTCCAACTCGGGTTGTCGAGGCCCGGTGTTCTAAATTGTGCCTAGCTTGAATGGTGTCATGGACAAGATGCAATGCTTTGAGACTCGTGAAAGCAAGGGTTTGGTCATTCTGGGCACTGATCAGCGGAATTCCTTTTTTCGGAATCTAATGAATCCGATACTAATGGTGCATATGACAAGAGTCCATCGTCAAGAGAAACTAGATGACCTTCTCAGACATCATGGTGGTGACAAAACAGGCAAGGTGAAGACCCTCTCTTACCATATTTGGAAAGGGCTCTGGTGCCTTAGACATGCATATTCATAAGGCTAGATCAAAACCAGCCTGGACATGTTGTCACTGGCTGGTTTTAGGTTTTATGGTTCCTTCCGAGTGGCTGCCCTGCAGTCGGACTATCGATCAATCCCGCACTCTGGCGAATTTCGATCAGCGGGGCTGCATAATGATGCAACTTCTGTGCCTCACTTCACCATCAACTCATTTTACACGAACCAGGGTCATGCCAACAGTACGACATGTTGTGATACCAGAGACAGTCGCCAACCCCGCGAAATGATGCTGCAGCACATCTATACGACCCGCGCCTTTACCCAAGTGCACACTAAGTAGCATGCGCGGGGGCACATCATCCAAGTGATCCCTGACCCAGGCGCCATGTAGCGCTCGGCACATACACAATTGCCCTGCTGTCTTAGCTCCACGAACAAACGCCTTGTTAGTCACAATGGCGACTTCCATGTCCAGCGGAGGTCGGGTCCGGTGGCTCCACGCCGATGAACCGAAAGGCCCCATTATTCTTGGTCCACCTTTACCATCTCATCGGCCTTTGTGTATTTGGCGTTACTTCGAAGCACCTCTTTCATATTTATATTATTTGTACCTCTTCTGCCATCACTAATTCTCCTCTTCAAAGGTGTTTTTCACCTTGGGTAGAGGAGAAAATGGGGCAAAGTCGATTTTGATAGCCATACCCGGCCACGGTCGGCGGATGCCCTGGCTCAGATCACCCGAACGTCAAATTTTCTAATCGCTTTGGGCTGGCTTAAACTCAATTAAGGCTCAACTGATGATCAGGAACAGGCCAACGCCGCATGTATCCCCAAGGGGGATATTCCGATGTGTGTGCTTAGCAGATTCGTGATCGAATAGCGCGGCTTCTGATTCGCCCAAACCCATTCGCGGCGCTCAACGTCCAGGCTAAAGGCGCGGATCACATCACGTTATCAACACCACAGATGTCGAATCCGATATTTTGGACTGGGCCTCTGGTAGGCTTACTTTTAAGACATGATCCGTCCCCTGCGGCTGGGAGTCTGGGGTCATCCGACAATCATTCTTGGCAATGTTTCTTGCAGATCCTCTGGCTAGGTAGCATTGCTGCAATTGCTCGCTACAGTGATCATCGATGGCGCCGAAAAAAATGAACGCCCTTTGGATAAAGCACCATATTAGTCGAATTCGCCATTTTCACCCATTATGCGATATGTGACTATGGCTCATAACGCCGTGGGATTTCGCCGATCACATCTCGCTTTCAGACAACACACCACGGGAGGGTTGCAACAACGCTGTGTAACGTCTGCATGATACCCAACACGTTGTTAAAGCTTGGGGTTTTTATTAATTGCGCGCTGTGGCTAAACTAGCTGGCCTCGGCCATTTGGTCGTGATATGAAGGGAGAGCATATAAAGATGCTCACAATGCCGACATAATCACAATTTGAGGCTCACAGACCCAAACACAATACCTTCTTTTGTCAATCCTTTGCCAATACAGTCAGCCAGTCTTTCATTACCATAAACGATGAAGAGTCCATCTTTCCTCTCTGCCTCTTTGGCCTTGGCCTGGGCGACACAGCTCGTGTCTGCTGCTCCACCTGCCGCTGAACTTCAGAAGCGAGCCGAGCCGAAGTTTACAAAGGGGCAGCCTGACGATGGAAACGGCAAAGGAGGTTCCATCTTAGGTTAGTGTTTTTTCTTGGTTAATTCCATTCATTTCTGGTCTTTTGCTGATTCTGGTCATGCGCGACAGGAGGAACCAACAAGCAGCTTGATCTCCAAAACCCTGACAACCTTGGCCAACAGCCTACGGACAGTGGTGTTGTGCCTAACCTCAAATGGAGCTTCTCCGATTCCAAGACTAGAATCTTGAAGGGTGGCTGGGTTCGTGAGCAGGTCATTCAAGATCTCCCTTCCAGCCACGACATCTCTGGAGCTCAGCAACACCTCAAGAAGGGCGCCATCCGTGAGCTTCACTGGCACCGCGTTGTAAGCACATCTTCAGATCTACAGCCACGCCCTTGCATTGCTCAGAATTTGACAATATTTCGCAGGCCGAATGGGGTATTGTCTACAGTGGATCTATCCAGATTTCTGCCGTTGATGAGTTTGGGCGCTACCAAGTCGAGACTCTCAACTATGGCGATATCTGGTACTTCCCCAAGGGCGCTGCCCACACCGTCCAGGGGCTCGATGACGAAAACGAGTACCTCTTGGTCTTTGATGAGGCCGACTTTGACAAAATTGGGTAGGTGCCAAATGTTCCACCCAAAGTCTAGCTACTGACATTTCTCAGAACCACTTTCATGGTTGACGACTGGATTAACCACACTCCCAAGCACATTCTTGCCAAGAACTTCGGTGTTGATCCCGAGGTCTTTGAGAACGTCACCAGCCCCAACCCGTACATCCTTCCCGCCGAGGTTGCCAAGAAGAATGTCACGGACGGCCCCGCGGGTACTCTCAACGGCGCCGACTCGTTTGTGTACCGCACCCTTGAGCACGAGCCCGAGAAGATTGGCGGATCCGGAGGCTCTTTCTACAAGATTGACTCGACCAACTTCCCCATCAGCAAGACCCTGGCCGCCACGTTCGTCACCCTAAAGCCCGGTGGCCTTCGCGAGCTTCACTGGCACCCCAATGTAAGTCGGGCTCCGTCCTCGTCAAAACTATTCTCGGCTAACTCAGAACCTCAGGCTGAGGAGTGGCTTTACTTCCACAAGGGCAAAGGTCGCGCCACCGTCTTCATCGGCAATGCGGCCGCGCGAACCTTTGACTTTTCCGCCGGCGACACCGCGGCCTTCCCCGACAACTCTGGGTAAGTCGAGCGCGAGACGCGCCCCCGAAACGCACCAGAACGTGAGCTGACAAGATAACCCCGCAGACACTACATTGAGAACACCTCTGAAACTGAGGATCTCGTCTGGATTGAAGTCTACAAGAGTGACAGAGTCGCCGATATCTCCCTCACGCAGTGGTTGGCCTTGACTCCTCCCGAGATTGTGGCCCAGACCCTCAACGTGTCCCTCAGCTTTGTTGAGGGCCTCAAGAAGGAGAAGCAGGTCCTAATCGCGTAGGCGCTGGTAAACAATAATGCCTGAAAACAATATGCAAAGCGTCTTGCAGAGAGGGCGTCAGCATTTTCAGCCCCCGTTTGCGCTCCTCTATTGTTCCGGCTACGAGATTAGCTCCGATGCATCAGGTGTACATGATGTAGTATTGTAATCTTCAATTGGTTCTTGAAACCACAATCCCTTGCGGAATTCATAGCTTTTAATGATAATTCTTAGGCTTGGAGCACGTTTTTGTGTAAATTTTCTGACGAATTGAGTGAAAAGATTGGTTTGGCTGCGTGGTGTCGAGTCGTAATTTTGATAGTTTATTCTGTGATAGTACTCGCCAAAAAGGTTAGTGATACCAAATAAAAACTTTTCAGAAAAAATGCTTTTATTACAAGTTGAATGATGTTTGCCATTTAATTGCTTCCCGACTCACGAAGCCTATCCGAACAAAACGATCATTTATACTATCGCAATGGTAACTAGAAACAATGATTTTGTGTATCCAAAATGTAGTATGCTTACTGCTTGTGGACCATTTTGGAGTCCGCGGGTGGCATTTGTGGTTACCACCTAACCTATAGCAACCTTACGAGTACCAGCACACCTAATAACGAAATAACAATATATTCTATATCTAACAAGAATTATTAGATGATAAGACGTAATGAGGAAGCCGCGGGTGTTTATTTTATGTGAAAATGCTGACTGTCCTTATCATGAGGAGTCACACCGTCAGGGATTGGCATACTTTGCCCTTGTGACTTTAAGCCAGTTGGTAATGGGGGATTGCAAACCCGCAGCACCTAATTTTAACCCTGTCTGCGCAAAAATAGCAATAATATTGTATAGATAGTATGCGGTGCACTTCTTAAAAGTTCAAGCTTCGATATCATCATTGTAACATCCTGGTATGCCGCGCTTACGGGGCGAGATCTAGCAACTATCAAGAACAACCTGCTTCCCGCAGCACATCTTCTGGGCTAACGCCTGTCCTCACCCGTACCAAAATAATGTTGGCTTCCGCCAACGTGCAGTTCCGGAGCAGTTCAAACAAACGCTCATAGGTGTTCAGCTTCACCTCAAGGTGGGCACATTTCTCCTTGAGAGCCGCGTGGGCATCCTCGCGATTCAGGTAGTGGCACTCGACCTGATATCTAACGCAAGGAGCACATTTCGGTCGATTTCCATCGCACTGCGGGCCAACATTTCAGTATCCAACGGCGGGATGGGAGGTCGAATTTCACACAGTTTCCGCTCCTACCTTAATCTTGCGTTTCCGGCAGCCTTCGCACGCGATGGGTGTCTTTTGCTGCGAGGCCGTTATTTTCCGTGAGGAAAAGGATCGGAGAGGATCTAGTAGGGAGTCATTTGCCCCTCGAGCTGGAGACGCTGGAAGCAATTCTCGGAGTCGTTTCCCGGAGGAGGATTCCATTATGGCTGGAGGCTGTGGAAGTGGGCGGGGGGAGAAATGACACCATATACACCGATGACAATTACCGCCCCTTTATTCTCTCACTACCCAAGGCACGTCTAAGTCTCACAGGGCAGCTGGGCTGTTTCTCTTGAGTTGTGGAAAACATGACTAGCGGGCAGGACGAACTTGGCTCCGGGCACTCTGAGTGGTTCATTTCTGCTGCCGGGGTTCAACGCGCGCTTCAAATCCTAAGCGGTATCCGGCGGTAGAAACGGCGGGGACCCTCGCTGGGCAGTCTAAAACGGGTGGAGTTTGAGTACGGGTGTTTTGCCATTCCAGGCGTTGATGAGGTCTGAAAGCTGAACCCGAATAGCACGAAATGTCGACGCTGGTTTAGCGATATCGTTGCGTCATAATGAGGTAGGCCGAGCGCGGCTCGGCATCATGCCGGCCTCGTCCCGCTGACCCGCCCCCTCTGGATTTCTCAATTGAGCTTCCACCGCCTCCCTCTCAACACATTTTCTGTGTCCCGAAGCTCCATCACGATGCGAGCCACGACAATTGCCTGCGCTCTCGCCTCGGCGACCCTCTCGCTCTGCGCCCAGGAGCAATCGCCTCTCGGTGCCTCCCGCGACGCCCCCGTTGTGAGCGATTCCGCCGACGCGCCGTCGTACCGATCGGAGCTTCTGCACCTGCACAAGTCGCTCATCTCGATCTCGTCCGTTTCGGGAACCGAGCACGACGTGGGCAACTGGCTTGTCGATTACCTGGCCAAGCGCGGCTACGAGACTGAGAAGCAGCCCATTGCGCCGCGCAACAACACACCCGCCGACAAGCCTCGTTTCAACGTTCTGGCCTGGCCCGCCGCCAATGCCCGCGACCCCAAGGTTCTGGTGACAAGCCACATTGACGTTGTGCCACCTCACATTCCCTACGGCATCGATGATGGCGAAATTACGGGAGAGACCATGATCGTGGGACGAGGAAGTGTCGATGCCAAGGCCAGCGTCGCCGCCCAGATCATTGCGCTGGAGGAGCTCCTCAAGGCCGGCAAGGTTGACGCGAGCGATCTGATGCTCCTCTACGTCATCGGAGAGGAGGTTGGCGGCGAGGGCATGAAGGGCTTCAGCGACGCCATTGCCAAGGACGAACTCCCGTTCAGCTTTGACGCTGTCATCTTTGGTGAGCCCACCGAGAACAAGCTGGCATGCGGCCACAAGGGAGGCTTGTTCTGCGAAATCACCGCCAAGGGCCACGCCGGCCACAGTGGTTACCCGTGGCTGGGCAAGTCCGCCAACGAGCTCATGGTCCGCGCGTTCGCTAAGATCCTCGACACCGACCTGGGCAGCAGCGAGGAGTACGGAAACACGACTATCAACGTTGGTCGATGGGATGGCGGTGTTGCTGCCAATGTCATTCCCGAGGACGCCGTCGTCGGAATGGCTGCCAGAGTCGCCATTGGTCCCGAAAAGACGGGTGCTTGGGTTGTGCGCGACAAGATCCAGGCCATTCTTGATGAGGTTGACGACGAGGCCTTTACTTTCGATTGCAGCCACGGATACGGTTTCGTCGATTGCAACTGCGATGTACAAGGTGAGAAGCTTGTGATCAATCCGAAAAAGAATATACAGTGCTAACTTACCCTCAGGCTTTGACAGCATCGTCGTCAACTACGGCACCGACATTCCCAACTTTGACGGAGATCACACGCGATATCTCTACGGACCTGGAGACATTTTGGTTGCGCACGGCGCGAATGAGAACCTGACGGTTGCTGTTTTAGAGACGGCTGTAGAGGGATACCAAAAGTTGATCCTCCATGCGTTGAAGCAATAAGCCGCTAGATACCCAAATATGATCCAATGAAGCTCCGTCGCTGCTAGTCTAATGTTAAATATGATTTCCCCTTGCTTTTAAACCCTTAAATGACACGATTGATAAACCAAAACGAGTAAAATGGCAGCGCAAGCCCTTATGCGCCAATCACCTGGGCCCAGCGCTCGGGCAGAATGTTGCTGAAGTCAAACTTGCCATCAGGTCCCTTCTCAACAGCACCCTTCTCAGTCACGACCACGTCGATGAACTCGGCGGGGGTGACATCAAAGGCTGGGTTCCAAACACCAACCCGCTGGTCGGCAGTGGCAACGCGCACCTTGGAGGACTCGTCCACGGTGCCGTCGGGCTTGATGACGGCGCCGGTGATCTGGACGAGCTCCTCCTTCTTTCGCTCCTCAATCTTGATGCCGTCGCCCGTCTCGGTCACCAGGTCAAGGCTGGTGGTGGGCGCAGCAACGATGAACTTGATGCCGTGGGCCTTGGCCAGGACAGCTAGCTGGTAGGTGCCAACCTTGTTGGCAGTATCACCGTTGCGAACGACTCGGTCGGCACCGACGATGACGGCGGCAATGTTCTTCTCCTGCTTTCGCGTGCGGAAAAGCGCGGCAGCCATGGAGTCGGTAATCAGGGTGCTGGGAATGTTTTCGTAGACGAGCTCGAATGCAGTAAGTCGGCTTCCCTGGTTGTAGGGGCGGGTCTCGGTGCAAAAGGCGTGCTGGAGGAGGCCCTTGGCCTGGAGAGTGCGGATGATTCCGAGGGCAGTGCCGTGTCCGGAGGTGGCGAGGGAGCCGGTGTTGCAGTGAGTGAGAACGGAAATCTGCTGGCTCTCTGAAGCGCCAACCTGGGCGCGCAGCCACTCGGCACCGTGATCGCCGATGGAGAGGTTGGTCTGGAGATCCTTTTCAAAGATCTTTTCGGCCTCTTCGATAAATGCAGTTACAACGGCGTCCTTGCCAGCGCTAGCCTCCACGGTTCGGATCTTGGCCTTGAGCTGGTTGATAGCATTTGTGAGATCAACCGCAGTAGGGCGGCTCTCCTTGAGATAGTCCAGCGCCTCATCAATCTGGGCAACAGCTTCATCAGCGGAGGAGACGGTCAGACTACCGTTGTGTAGCTCAACAGCGAGTCCCAAGCTGGCCACGATAGCAATAGCAGGAGCACCACGCGTGCGCATAGTAGCAATGCAGTCAAAAGCCTCGGTCCTGTTGGTCACATCATCGTAGTGAAATTCGTGGGGGAGACGAAGCTGGTCTAAGACCTCGAGCTTGCCTCGGGTGTACTTGACGGCCTTGAGGGCAGACATTTTCAAAAAGAGGGGGGTTGGATTTTGGGGAGAAGAGAGAAGGAAAAGGAAAAAACAGTACTGAAGAGAATTACTATAAACTAGGAGAAAGTCCTCATAAAAACTTTCCCTCAGCCTGCTTATTAGGCCTAAGCAGCCCAAGTATTGCCCCTCCATGAAATTCTGCAGCAACCCCGCCATCCGTTTGGGACGGACAGTGGCGTCATGAGGCGTTGGCCAATAATGGCGTCCCACCGTACTGGAAACGGAGAAACACGTGCTCCGTTCTGTGGCGGTGAGCTGACTACCAAAACGGGAGGCGCCCCCCACAACCCCCGGTACAGGGGGGGCCGGAAGCCAGTATAACGGGCCAGCTTGAAATCCAGACCAACAACGCCAATCCATTCGCAACGTAGACGCATGACGATGACATCGGCCGAGCCGCGCTGTTTGCCATGGAACAGCAACTTTCGACGTCAAAAGTGACTGGTGGGTGTTACTGCATCATATCCCCGAGCCTTCTTCAATTACCGTTGCATACTGACATGATTGTCCTTGCGTCCGTCCAGTCGAATATTTCGATCCCCACGATGTCTACAAGCTACTCGCCCCGGGCCTCGTTCCCCGTCTGCCTCTCCACAACCTGAACTGGCAATCGCATGCTGGACCACTGCGATCCATCGATACCCTTCATGTCGAGCTTGTACAGGGAGGCGTCGACCCCTCATCCGCCACATCGACGCAGTCACAGCGACGCTCGGCCAGCACCGCTGACGATGGCTTCCAAACCCAACAAGTAGGCGCGCCTGCCACCGAGACCGACCACACCGATGCCAATTCGCTCTCGTCCAAATCCGCCGCCCAGCGACGCCACCAGATCCCTGGTTTGCGCCGTACTCCGTACCTCAAGGTTCTTCTGGTGCGATGCGATGACAATGATTCCTATAAGGGGTCGGTTCGGTCTGAGATTAAAGAGTGGCTCAAGACAAACACCACACCCCCTCCTAGTACGAAGAAGAGTACTCAGCAAGAGAAGCACGATGCGTTCGAATACCTTATTATTCACGTCGTCATCCCAAATACAGTGGCTTCCACCCAGCCTAGGAGCAGCAACAAGGCCGAAGGATCAGAAAAGGCGACGTCGCGATGGCGCGCAGGATCCACTCCTCTCCTGGAGAAGATGAAGACGGATTTTGGCGGAGCCGGCAAGTCGGCCATAGACCGCATTGCCCAGATTCGAATCGGCATCAACGACCTACCATACGACCTCCTCCCCAGGGTTGTGCCTGCGGTTCCGACTGGATATTCCGAGAATGTCACCGATGCTGAGAATGCCTGGCAAGAACTGGTCGCAAGGATCAAAAGTCTTATTTTGAGCTCATTCGACAATCGGGTAACCCAGTATGAAGAAGACATCAAAGAAAAGGATGGTCAACGAAGTCTCCCTGGTTGGAACTTTTGCACATTCTTCATACTCAAGGAAGGCTTGGCGCGAGGTTTCGAAAGTGTCGGCCTCGTTGAAGATGCCTTGGTGGGTTACGATGAGCTCAGCGTTGGTTTAGATACCATTATCGATGAGCAAGCTACTGAGGGGTCGCCGGAAAGCCATGGGGGCGCCCTGTTGCCCTTCACGGAAGACCTGAAAAAGCATGTTGAAAAGGCGTTGTCCAAGGTGTCTGGAGATGCTGAGGATGAGGAAGCTGTCGACCTTCAGTCAGGGGAAGGGAGCGGCGCCCAGGATCAATTCGAAGAGATCCCCCTCAGTGCAACAAAGAAGGCGTACCGGGATATGATATTGGCAAATAATGTTTCAGTTTTCGATTTCCGCTGCTACATTTTTGCGCGGCAAATCGCTTTACTACTACGACTAGGAAATGCCTGGTCTTCAAGAGAGGAGCTACTGGCTAAACTAAAGGAACAACAAGAGTCTATCCTTCAAGGCGTCGCCCCGCTGGCTCCTCCTCCGAAACAAGCGGAAGAAACGGAAAACTTGTCGATGCTGGCCGAAATTTGCCGAAGGACCTTGCAGTTCATTCCAGCCGTGTCCCAGGTCATGCGCCAAGACATCATCGCCGCGATGGCACCAGCCAAAGCTGAGGACAAAGAAGAGGATGCACCGTTGGATCCTAACTTGGTAGAGGTTGTGGACAACATTGTAGCTTCGTTTGCATTTTCAATTTCGCAGCAAATCCTTGCTCAGACGTCCTCCAAAGCACTCCCAATCCCCCCTTCAACCCTCATTCAGGGAGATGGGCCCGAGCAAAAAGCGTCAATTCCCGAGCCAAAAACCATGATGCATCCTGCACGAACTACGTCACTCCGTAATCAACCTGGAAATCGTTCGTCACAACCCCCGTTGAGCCCAGGGGTTTTCCCAGGGCCTGGGATGCCTTCCATTGAGGATGATGGGCAGGCTGCACAGTTCCTCAAGAATGGACTCGAGGAACTGGCTGCTAGGCGTGCAGATCTTCACATGCTTTCGAGAAGCATTCTTGATGAGCTGGGGAAAAAGCGCGGCTGGAGTGATGGATGGAGCGAAGCACCAGTGGTACGGGAACCAGATGCGAGCGACTTTGTCGAAATAAGCCTTGACGACCCTCCAGCATCATCTGATAAACCAGAAGGCGAGGATGATGATGACGATGATGATGACGATGACGATGACGAGGAAGAAAAAGATGAACAGAAATATACACCTTTGCTGGCAGGTATCGACAGCCACCTGCTCGTAACGGCGATTGACAACTCTGACAATTTCTACCGATTATACGAGATACTCACCGACAAGGCCCTCCGGCATTATACCGTTGCGAACCATGAACATGCTGTTCATGCAAACAGGGCTGACTTGGCTGTGCTGAAATTCTACCTCAAGGATTATGGCTCTGCCAAAAACTACTTTTTCGAGGCCATCCCATTCTTTGGCCGGAGTGGATGGAGCTCGCTTGAGCTGTCGATGTTGGTCATGTACCTGCACTGTCTTCGCGAAATCAAGTCGCAGGATGAGTACATCACCGGTGCGCTGAAGCTCCTCACAAAGGCGTGTGCAGCCGAAAAGGAACGCCTGGACTTGATGTCAAACTCGGTGTCTGTCATGTCCAAGATTAGCATACCGGAAACCCCATCAATGCAGGGTGTGGTTGGAAACCTATTTGACCTTGCTTCGTCCCTCCAATCTCAAGTCAAGGTCCACCTGTCCAACTTTTTCACCGATATTGAATTGGCAGGTGCTCCTGAATACTACGAGGATGAAGACAGATGCTCTCTGACGATTAACATCCGAAGTTTGCTTCCAGACGATATTAAGCTGGATGGTGTTTCGATGAGAGTCTCTGCGACCGAGGGCGGACCGGCAAAGGAGCTAAAGTTTACCTTGCGAGAAGATATTGTGCTCAACCCGGGCAAAAATAGCATAAAGGTCGACTGCATGGTAAGTCAATCGATAACCTGGTAATTTCTAGTTCACATGCTGACGAATCCCAGACCGTTGTGCCCGGAAGATATAGAGTCGACCAGCTTGGCCTATCCTCAAGCAATTTATTTCTTCACTTTGAGCGTGATATTAACCACACTCCACCCCCAAACGCAGACATTTTCAAGAATGCCGATGTCGTCATCTTCCAACGAACAGGAGCACTTGATGTCAAACTGACAGCAACAAAGCACACTGCTCTGGACAAGAACAACACGCTTGACTTGGTCTTGAACCCAGGGTGGAACTCGCTAAAGAGTTGTGAAATCCGAATAAAGCCCGCGACGGGTGGTCTCCGAATCTTGACGGTCGAGGCGAAAGTGATTGACTCGGCCGTGGAGTTTGCGAAGCCTCCCGGGGCAGGCGTTTTTTACTTCAACAAGATTGCACCAAACACCACTGCCACTCTTCGTTTCTCTTACTCGGTAGAGCAGGATATGAGCGACATCTCCACCAAGGTTGAGGTATCTTACACGACGGAATCGAATAAAAAGTTCTTCTTTGCCAAGTTCATGGTGATCCCCATATCGCTTGCTCTAGGGGTTAACGTGCAAGATGTTTTCAAGCATGACTCGCTGCTTTCGCGCTTCAACGTCTCGACAGCAAGCTTCAGCCCTTTGCGGCTGTACAAGAGCGAGCTTATTCACTCGGACCTGTTTGAGGCCGAATTTGGCTTCCCCCCGTCTGATACCGTCATGGTGTTTCCTAAACAGCCAGCCACTCTGCTATACAAGATCAAAAGGAAGCTCGAGGTCAAGAGCACAAAGCGCCCGGCCAAGACAATGTACTTGAAGCTGTTCTACAGCGTATTGCAGAATGAGATTGAAGAGCGCATTGTCGAATCCATCTGCAAGAGCCTTGAACAAACAGGGCTGGAGGAGTTTGTCAAGATTATTTCAGAAGCAGCTGTGAAAGAAATAAGAAAGGGGTTGCAATCCCAAGATATGGAGCGGGCTGCATTGCTGGGGGCTGTCACAACAGTATTCCTGGCAGAGGTCGCTTGGGACCGGTATTTTGCTGGGCTGGGTCGGATCCCCGGCTCCAGAGATGTGGCAGGCAACAAAATCACGGCCCTACTCAGGGACTGGCAAAAGAACAACTCTCGAGTGCCCATCCCGGTACCCGAGACAGAGCCAAGCACGATTCTCATCCCTGTGGAGATTCCCACACTGCCTATTCTCCATACGGCTGACATTCGACTTCACAAGACGGGCAATGGGCTGGTGAAAGAAAAGCCTGGACAAACGCCGACAGTGTGCACCAACCAGATGATGCCGGCCACGCTGCATCTAAAGTGGACACAAATCTGGGACACGGAGATGCTGCGCAACGATGACCAAGAGTTCAGCTACGAAGTGACGGCACCCGTTGATACCTGGCTCTTGGGTGGTCGCCGGAAGGGTCACTTTGTTACCCCCCGAAAGGCAGGGAAAGTACTCTTTTCCACTCCCGAGTCAGAAGCAGAGATTCCCTTGATTCTCATTCCCCTCCGAGAAGGCTGGCTGCCCTATCCCAGTATCGAAGTCCGCGAGGTCAAGGAGTCCTCAAGCATCATGGCGAGCGACCCAGGGCCTTGCGAAGTTGACTGGAAAAACCTCGGCGAGACTGTTAGAGTTGTGGGCGAAAGAAAGGCTGTTACAGTGAGTCTGGATGCAAGCGGCCCTGGGGGCGGGCCGCTGGTGTTGGAGAGCGAGGGATTGGATGGAGATAAAGGGAGGATTGTGGCATAAGCATTATATGGGTAGATAAATGTAATAGACGATGATGTAAATGAACTTGTCAGAGAAAATTCCGAAACACATGGCAATTTATCTGTAACCCGTGACATGCTATCAGGCTGGGGGCGTTGATGTTAGCTGCAGGTTGACAGGGGGCGGAATATATGAACTGTCACAAACAGAGTTGCAGAGTTGTGTTGCATGATCCACCCACAACTCAGAGCAGCAAACCACTCGATCGGAGTTCCTCTTTTGGGAATGTTTCCTCTTCTAAATTTGGAATCCCATGACTACTATAAACACCAAGATATGTCTCCACTGTCAACTGCAGAAGCGTTCGTTCACACGCATATTCTCCATTACCACGCCCGCCAGCCAATCGTGTCTCAAGCCCGCTTGGCCGAGTGGTAAGGCGTTTCACTCGTAATGAAAAGATCGACGGTTCGATTCCGTCAGTGGGCAGAAGGAAGCGAGCAATCGCAGCTTGTTCCTTTTTGCGTACGTTTGGAGGTTGTGAGCGAGGGAGAGTGAGACAGGCCCCTCGCTTTGACACTTTGACAAGGACACACTTTTTTTTTTGTTGGCTAACTACTTACTGTCTGTCTCGGGCGGGGCTATTCTCCGGGTGCTAGCCTGCCTCCCCCCCCCCCTCCCTTCCCCGGGGGCCCGGGATGTGGGCAGATGGCTCTTTTTTTTGTCGGGATTTTGGGGTGGAGGGATAAGGGGCGGTAGGAGTGGGAAGTCGGGACGCCACAAAGAAGCTCGGACAAATATGTACACGTGGTTGAGAGACGGACCCTGTGTAGTCGTGTCGGAACGACCGCCGCGGCGCCGTGCTATCGGTGTCATGGGCCCAGCCTGACGGTAACGAGTCGTGACTTGACTGCACACATTTCATGGTTGATTGATTGATTGGAAAGAACGAACAACAGGAGTTCGCCAATTACCGACAAATGCGTGTATGAATAATGGAGCCTCCCGCCCCTCTCTTCCTTTCCTTCTCTCTCTTTATCCCTGGGAGGAGCAAAAAAAAAACAAAAGCAAAAAGAGAATCCACCCAGCAACCCTACCGATATCACCATCTCCATGTCCATCAAACGGTTCGTGAGACACACCTTGCCTTGCCGGG
Organism: Calonectria honghensis; assembly: GCA_013403855.1. Taxonomy (NCBI): domain Eukaryota; kingdom Fungi; phylum Ascomycota; class Sordariomycetes; order Hypocreales; family Nectriaceae; genus Calonectria; species Calonectria honghensis. Next base: position 439,659 of record VTGB01000008.1, on the reverse strand, counting down.
GGTGGAAGAGGGGACAAATAATAAAAAATCCCTATCAAAAGAACAAGAGCTGCCCCGTTTCCGAAATGAACACCCCCCTTCACCCCCTCCAGCTAGCAAACTAGACTAGCCATATTGGCGCCCAAGACGCTAGAACAACGACAGAACAAAATGAAAAAAAAAAAATAATAAAAAATTTCAACCCCCTCCCTAGTCCTGCTACCGCACTACACCCCCTTGCGTCGAGCGCCGAAACCCGATATGCCCAGACCGGACAGAAGGAGTGCCGGACTAGAAGGAAATCAGAGACAAGACCGGATCTATGTGCTATAATGTTATCTGTCAATCTTTTTTTTACTTTTTATTTCTCGCACTAGTTGAGGAAGAAGAAAAAAAGATGACAAAGGTGAACATCTTTTTTTTTCCCCTCGCCTGCCAAAAAAAGAAAACGGGGAAAAAAGAGAAGAAGCAAAGTTGACCGTTTTTTTTTTTCTCTTACTGCCCTGTATCTCTCACCCACTCACTTTGGCGAAGGATTCAAATTGGGGGCCGAATGAAGCCTAGAAGTGGAGCGCGCGTCATTGAAACGAAAGAGAGAAAAAAAAAGCGAAGCGGATTCGGGGTGACGGACACGGTCTCCCTTGCTCACACACACACACGTATACGCACCACACGCACCACACTTAAGATAAAAAAAAATAAGACCGGGTTACCTAGAACGGGTAGGCGGCTCGTTGGGGCCGAAATCTAGATAGACCAAGACACGACGGAGAGGGAGAAGGAGGAAGCGACGAGGGAAGGTGGACGAGACTCAGATGGGGATGGGGGAGGGTGTGTGGCCCGCCACTGCCTACTGTACATACCTAGTCACGATGGATGGGGGGGGGCCCTAGGCTGGAGGAGACCATGCTAATCCGAAAGAAACAAAGCCCAAGCCATGACCATGACGGTGAGGAAATTTTTCCTGCACAACTAAGGCATAACCAATAATGCACAATATTCTTTTTTTTTTTTTTTTGCGCATTGCCTCTTCCTCTCCGTCCACCGGGTCTGCCTAGCCTACCGACCTAGGCCCCCAGCCTTACGCCTTGCGCCTTGCGCCGCCTGGCTCGCTGCGCCCAACTGCATCATTCAGGCGTCATAGTTGTGTTCAGGTGTCTGCCCCCCTCTCGGCCGAGCTGTCAACAGCCATACGGTCCATACCACGCTGTGGCCCGCGCCAGCTGTCGTCAAAAACGCATACCCGCACATGCATCATGGCCATCCATGGACCGGGATTGGCCGCCTAGATCTTGCATGTGGCGGGCGAGTATCCGTATCCGTAGCCGAGCCCAGGCAAGAGATCCTCCAGCCCAGACCGAACCTCGTTCTTGCCGTTCGCGTCGCCCACAATACGAGCCGCAAACCACAAACTAAGACACTGTTGTAACATGCACATGAAGCCCGCATTCGAGTTCGAGACCACTAACATTTGGGACAAGTCGTATATTGCCTTCTTCAAACACAGTAAATTTTTTTAACGGACCTGACTCCACCAAGAAGCAGCCCCCTCAGCAAGTTTCCGGATCCCTCCACTCCCACCTGGTCTACATTTCCGAGACAGGAGCAACTGTAAAAAAAAAAAAAAAAAAAGTGATGTGAACTAGTAAAACCACAGCATGGCGAAACGAAGAAAAAAGAAACTTCTCGAGGCGTCCAAAATGCCGCCTCTCTCCCCTCCCTGCTTTGCGCGCGCGCCCATGTCGCTCATGTTCCGAAACGCCCAATCCTGCCTCCTGGCATGTTCCAACTCAGGAGCAGTCAAATGCTCCCATTGCATGGTTCCGGTGTATGCAAGTCCAGATAAAAACAGTAATACCAAAATCAGGGCTCCAGCAATGCCTCCTCCGCCTTCGATGATGCCTTCATGCAAGTCTGTTATCCGAAGATTCGTAATGCGTTAATATACAATCAATGTGCTTGTGTGCAGTGCCATCCACGCCCGACTCAAGGCTGCGGTGGGAAATGGAAGAAAAGGAGTTGCGCAAATAGCGCGGGTATCATGCCCTTTGTAGGGCCCCAAAAAGTGTGAATCCAAAAGTGTGCTGACGAGTGCTTCAGAAAAGTTCGAGTTCGAGTTGTGGCCGAGTTCCATCGCACAAATCCGCTCGCATAATCGGGCTGCCTAGCCTCATTCAGAGCTGGTTGACGATTTGATCTTGACATTTGGCTTGGTCGGTTTGGCTGCTCTAATCGCAGCCTTGGTTGATTTTTTTTCCCGCTCAGAGTCGGTTCATTCACTTCTTCCTCTGGCTTCCAGAGGCAGTAATCTTGCTGGTGCTCATGAGATCACCAATGTACTTTTGTAGAAACTTGTTGTTGTTGTCGAGCTTGTCATGTTCCTCACGAACAGCTTCGATGCGGTTGAAGATGGTCAGGAGGGAGTCTTGCAGAGCTTTTGCGTGTCTAGAAATTGTCAGCGCCCAGTTCACAGGCTTTCCATTCTTGTCAGTTGTGACTCACCTCCTCATCTCTTCCCGGGCCTCCTTGCCAATCTTGTCAAGATCTTCGCTCGTTCGCCGAGGACTCATGGCTCTCACATCATCTGGCCCAAAGTTGGGCTCAATGGGTCCAACTGCAGAACTGTCGCGGGGCACGACCAAGGGACCACTGCTCTTCCGCGTAGGCAAAGGTGGCCGCTGGGGGATGGGCTGGTGGATGATGGGTTCGTTGTGATCGGAAGGGCTCGTGGATGTGGAGGAATCGGAACGCGCGATGGGGTGAGGGTGAATAGGGGAGGTGAGAGTCTGAATATCTGTTTCGTCTGACATGCTGAGTAGAGTTGCGAGCTTGCGGGTCTGTGTGATGCGAGAGGGCGTGATAGGCGTCTTTAAGTCCGGGGTGCGGGATGGAGAGGATTGGACAGATCGAACTATGTCGTCACCGGTGGGTTGTTTTGAGATATTTGAAACATCCAAGAGTGGTCGTCGCCAGGACAGGTGACGAGAGAGGCAGTCGTGTGGGTTGAGGGTCCTAATGTCGAGCTAGCGACGGAAGAGGGAGCGATGACGGCGCGAGGCTGAACCAGGTCGCGTGCAGCAATAAAGTAGAGCGAAAGAGCTGAGGGGTGGTGAGAGGCGATTCCCAATGCCAACAGCTCCACGTGGTGTCGAGGGTCTCGATCTCGAAGTGCGGCGCGGCCGAGGCTGATAGATGCTTTTGGGGGCTTTGCAGTCCAGGGTCCACACCGAGTCGAATGGCTGGGTTGGCGAGAGTGGAATTGACAGCAAGGCGGAGAGCCCGAGGGGAGAGTGCGAGAGCGAGACGGCCGAATCGCCTAGGCCGGATTGAAAAAAAAAAAACGTGGCTGCTCGAAAGTTCGGGCGTAGTTTACGGGTTTCGACGAGTTCAGAGCTGACGAGCTGTGAGCGAAATGCAGGGACGGGGTCTGGGCTGCAATGTTTTCGTTTCGCGAGAGACAGAGAAGGGAAATGAATCAAAAGAGTGTCTTGTCTCCTTTGGGGGGGGTATGGTCGTTTTTGGAAGGGCGGGCGGTCAAGGAGGAAGCTCGTGAGTCGTGGGAACGTGGGAAGTGGGTGGGAATCGGAGGGGCGACGGGGACCCAACTAAGTATTGGCATGGCAAGTGCAAGGTGCGAGGACTGAAGGTGAGAGGGGCTTGACTATTTGCTGGTAGTACTTACCTGGACTAGTTTTGCCTGGTTGGTTGGCTGGCTGGGTGCTGGGTGCTGGGTTGTGTGTGCAGTCGGGTACCGGTACTGGTACCAGTCAGGGTATGGTGCTGAGGCAGGTACGGACGGGTACGGTACCGCTGCTGCGTTACAAGGGAGGAGTGACTGGGCTGGCACTGGCACTGGGACACGGGGAGGCGCCTGCTATATTGTGGGGATGGTGGTGACCCTGCAGCAACCAAGCGTCAGAGAATGGGGGACAGAAGACCAAATAGAACAAGCAAGGAGCTGTCGAGGGGGGCGGAAGGAAGCAAATAGTGATTAAAAAAAAGTGCCCCGGGACGATACAGGCTAGGCCGGACACGCCCAAGACAAGGAAGGGTAGTACGAGGAAGCGCAGTAGAAGTGACGGCGTGCGCGGGAAAAGGGGGAAGAGGGGAGATTACTAACAGTTGGGTAATTTTGAGAATAGTAGACGGGAAGCACGATATGCAGGTTTGGGAGGAGGGGAAAGAAAAAAAAAGAAAACAGAAGAGAAATAGAATCAAAAGGGATGGGATGGGAGTTGTGATTATGATTGCCGAGAGCTTCGACAGGCAAACAAGAGGATTCGAAGTCTGAGGTCACTGTGGGGAAGATGAGGCAAGTGGGTGAGAAAAATAGGTGGCAAGAGCAACCTTGGGTTTGGCGGCCGAGAGGCAAGCACCAGAATCCGAATGTCACCAGGAGATGGGCGGGGCAAACCACCAGGAAAAGGACAGGAAAGGGAATGGGAAACGAAAATCCGCCTAGTCCAACCTCTGGTCCGCAGGTAGGCGAAGGGCAAGGGAATGCAATAATTAGCTGCCGTGGCTAATAATTAATTACCAGCTTGCTCCGGACTAGGTACTGAAGGTACCGTACTGTACCGTACCGTACGGCAGATGCTACCGAGCACCCATGTCATTGCATTGGTTTGGTTCTACCACGCTGAGCGCCCGGCCTGTGTCATCACCCCCTTGTACTGGTACTGTACATGGCATGAACATCGACATGTCGTCGTTCGGCAGTCAAAATAAGAAGCACCAGCACGAGGACCAGAGTTAAAAAGAGACGTCGGCCAGAGAATGAGGGAGGACCCTGGGATGCCGGGACAAGGCTCGACGGGCGTAGCCCAATGGGGCAAGTGTCGACACTGCAGGAGTCATGTGGACGTTGGTCCCTCGTCTGTCAGACCAGGTACCTGAGGAGCTATGCCCCTGCCGGTACCGCTGCTCGTTAATAGAGGGGCGCTATACCTGTTTGCACGTGTCGATCCTGGTATCGGGTACGAATGGGTGGCAGCTTGCAATTCTATCTAATGTCGCGCTCCGGCGCCTATCGCTATCGCCCGGGTACCAATACCGCGAATCCTTCCACCTCGCAGAGGCAAAGCCCAGGACCGACGTTTTGTGCAACAGCGAGGGACAGGGACAGGTCGCGAATGAAAAGATGCCGGCGCTAGCGCCCACGCGACCCGGTTGCAGCTTGCTCAGCAGTCGCCGCCCAGCTCTTGATCAGGCCGTAATTCGCTGGCCGCGAGTTGCTCGTCGCAAGCGCTACCCAGTGCTTGGCCGCCCAGGACAGTGCAGGGCCCAGCCGCACCAGCACGGTACGGGGCAAAAGAGGGCCTGGGAGCTTCCTAAGAAACAGTGGACTGACGTCGTCAAGCGCACTGTCGCCCATCCTCATCCCACATTGATTGCTCGCACCCTCGTTTCTTTTGCAGCAACCGTCAATGGTTATCCGTGGCCCCCCTACCTCCGGGATAGGATAAAAAAGCGCGGCGACGATCACCACCACAACCACCACCGACCACCGCATCAGCATCAGCATGCTACCGTTAGGCTGCGCTGCTATAGCCCGGGCCGGCAAGGGAAATCGAAAAATAACAACAGGTTTACCGTCACCGTCGAGGACCCTCAAGCGCCAGGGTCCCCTCGACAACTGGGTCCCTTCAAACGGCCTCCCGCCCCCCTAGCGGGAGACGTCTGGGACAGCTCGGGGAGGCATTGCAGTGGCACAGCACGCCAGAAGCCAAGAGAGATCCGTGAGGAAACCTGCAAATTTTTGGGACGATCAGCGCAAGTGACGCAATGGCTTGGTCCTTGCAGCCCACCACGCTGGCCACATGCTGGAGTTGCCTGGGGGGCACCACAGGCCCGCTGCCAGTGGGGACGTGGGCGCCCATCACCCGTGGAACCAGCAAGCTTACCTCTTGGAGACCAAGCAGGGCGATGGCACCTCCTCATTGGCCTCTTTGGGCCATTCCGCCCTGAACCACACCCCCCGGCGCCCCCCAACCACCCCCTGTGGCCAGGCAAAGCCCCCCCAAGTCCCACTGCCCAGGAGGCTTTCCGGTGCTTCTCACAGCGCCCCGGACCCTCTGAAGCTGTGGGCAGCCAAGAGCTTCGGGTGAGGCGAGGTGGTAGCTGGGCAGCTGGCAGCCTGGGCTAATGAGCTAGTGGGCCGCGAGCTCTTTCATCCCGCTGTCACGTCCGTCTAATCATCGTCATCGTCGTCATCCCCCTTCCTCACCACATGAGACGACGAGGTTCGCGCTTCAAACCGCACGTACCCGCTCTCCACCCATGACCATCAATCATTTCCCCTCACGGGATGGGCTCATGGCCATGGGGATGGACGACCTGCCGATGTACTGTGTCGCCGCCGCTGGTTCTTGTCTGCCACAGTTGCGTGCTTCTCAACGACCCGCCATCTGATTGGGCTTCGTTGAGCCTCGAAAACCGCCGCCCTGGTTGATGTCTCTCGGAAAGTCTGCTTCCCTCGCTTCAGAAGGTCTTGTTTTTTTTTTCCTTCTGGGTCTGTGTGTCCGCGGGTTCTTCTGTTCTTCTCCGCGCGCTCAGGCCATTCAACCGGCCGTTTTGGATGTGCTGCTGTAAGCAAAATGCACGGCTCGACACGAGCGTCGGTCAACCTCCAAGTCGGGTCAAGATTGACAGTGCCCGCCACAGACTCGTGGATCTGAATATTACCGAAGCTTCCAATGCTCCGTCCCAATTTTTGCGAGGTGAGGAAAATGCCCATGCTCCCCCCTCCCACCCGAAGGAATCCCATGGTCCCTCCGTACAGCTCCCGGACGCATCCTGCGGTGTAGTGATGCATTATAGATGCATCTGGGGTCGCATCTGCACGGGATTGGACCCCCAACAACATGCCCTTCGCTATCCGACCGTTTCTTCGACGCATGGTGATGAGGTTGTGATGCGCACTCTTGTCTTATCTCAACGCCATTACCTGATTCATTCTTTCTTCTCTTCAGGGGGTCAAGGGACCAGGACCCGGCCACTGTCACTTCAGAGTTTGCGCCTTTCCTGCAAAGAAAAGATCAACGCGACAAACTCTCCCCAAAGGGATGAACACACTGTGGCTAGGTGGACCAACGACAATCCGCTCATTCACTGCGGGTTACAGAATTTGGTGCCGTCCCCGGGATGCTCCATTAGCGCACCAAAACCAGGGTCCCCCTCAACGGATGCCCTCGGCCGAACTGATGTCATGGATCGACAATCCTCCGCGTCAACCAGGTCAAGGCCCGACCCCAAGCAGGGGCCCACGCCAGTCCCTTAGAGCACTTCGAAACGGTGGTCTGCGCCAAGCACCAATCAGCGCCTCGTCAACCCACGGCACAGTCCAATACGGTGACCGTCTCTTGCAACCTAATGAGCCAGGACGGTGATCATCGCATTACCACAACACAATAACCAACCAGGTCCGCAAATCCCAATTCCCTCATCATTCCTCGTTTCCGCCGAGAAAACTATGTGCAGCCCTGTACAGTACTGTACACATGGTACTGTACTCGGTCGCGCGAGCCATCAGAAGAAAGAAAGAAAAGTGGTCCTCACCCAACAAGACCCAGTCGATAGACGCTCGCTGCAGAACCTGTCAGGATCGTCGGGAAACTCACTGCTGTTCATCGCCAATCTGCTTGTCCCCCCGCTAAGGAGTCATGGATGGGACCAACCTGAAGTCATCGTGGGATTTTCGGTCAGACCTGACACCTCGTGCAGTACTACCTTGTTTAAAAAAAAATCTGACGAGACGCTGACTGTCAGAAATCAGTGAGAGGCAAACACCAAAGGGACCACTCTGACGCAAGGCTACGATCGTCAAGCGAAGCTTGCCAGACATTTCGACGTCATTTTTCGAGTTTGCTCCTCCCCCCTTGTCTGTCATGTCTTTGCCATCCACGGGCGGCTGTCTGTTTTGCCTTGCCGCAGTGACCAGGCAAATCCTTGCTCCCCCAGTCGCCCGCGAATGGATTCATCAGAGCTTCCACGGAACAGGAATTCTGGGGTCCGATCCAGGTCTCAGTTGCGTGACCAACCTTCCGCTCTTCATCTCGGGTGTCACAGACAAGGCGTCAGCCCCGTCTTTTTTTTGTCTTTCAAATCCCAGAATCAGGGTCTCGTCACTGAAATGAAAATCGACGCCGCTCCCTTGTTCAGCATTCCTCCGTCCAACTCCCATCTTGCCGTCGGGCAATTGGGACAGGTCCACGAGCATGGAGACTTTTGTTGTTGCCATGGTCGCTGATTGGCCACGTCGAGCCGCAGCTTTCCACTAACTATCATCACGCTCGACAGCATCCGACAAATACCGTCGTAGTGATCGGCTTCCTACATTTGATCCTCCCCTCCAAGTCCCTGCTTTAACCGCTGCCGATCCCTCTCTCTCCTCTGCATTTCACAGCCTGCTTCCTGTCCACATGGGAGTTCCAAATGCCTCGATTAGGCGGATACTGTGCATTTCATCTTTCCCCGGGCCTCTGAGCGAATCCACGCTGCGCCCCGCCCACACCCTCCTCGAAGCCCCCGTGATAACAACGTCAATATGGCGGTGGACCGCAGCCGCCCTCTGAAACCCCCACGGCAAGTACTGGAACTTGGTCCCTCCAAAGTCGGGCCTCCTCCCACGTCGGGGTGGCTTGAGCCCGGGCCTCTGGTTGCCAGCCGAAAGTCCTCTTGCAACCCATGTATCACCGGTCTGCCAAACCTCAGAGTTCAGCACCGCGATGGTTGTGCACGTGCATGAACCTTGCAGATGCCTCGTCTATTCACAAGCTGCAAGAAGCTCAAAGTGCAACACTCAGGCCGACACCGAATACTCAATCCTCAGACCGGTCAGATTTTTTCCCGCACCCATCCCACCCTCAACCCCGCCAGACACGTGTAAACCTGTAGACCTCACACTATTACACTATCATAGCACTTTTCGCCCGCCTACGTGTCTGCTTGTTCACGGGGCATTTATCTGCAACTAACATCTATTATGGATGTTCACGAGCTCCCTCAACTGTGATGTGTTCAATATCTTAAGGGCCCATACCCTGTAACCGAACCCGAGCTCTGCACAGCACCTCGCTGGACGTTGAGCCTGCCGGTGCCTGCCATGGCCCTCCCGATACTGGTCTTTGTTTTCGCTTCTCGCGGATCCCCGGGACGCCCCGTCTCACCTGGCTGTGACGCTGTCCGTGTAACGCTCCATCAGTGTTGGACATGCTTTTCAACCACCGGCCTCACTCGCGGTGTTGCGACCATCACACAGGTTTTCTTGCTACTTGTACCCGTTCGAGTCAGTGCTTCACAGTTGTTGGCGAAGCTAGACAAGTCAGTATGTCGAGTGACTTTCGTCTCCCGGCCGCGTCTGATCGGCAACCTACATACGCCGCTGCACGGCAGAGTTCCGAGGGCTCGACTATGCGCCTAACGAGATGGTGTGCGCTCTCACAACGTGACCATGACAAAAATGCTCGCTCCCGCTCATCAAGTGGCTATCCGTCTTTCTGCTCGGCAGGTCACCATTTAGCCCGGAACACGAGAAACCCTCCCGCGGTTGCGATATGAGACACCTTCACTCGGCTGGCCGGTCTCGACTTTCTTTTTCGCCAAGGTCAACGGCCTTTGAACTGTGTACCAACAGCCGTCGGATTGTCGTCCTAGGTGTCGCCAGTGGCAAACAAGTCAGTGTGCGTGCGACTTGATCTCCTCTGCGCGGTCCGTGTGATGTTGATCGTGTACTGCCACACCTATTTGTGTCTTACCCGAGTGTGTAAGAATCGACTGATTTCGCCTCCTCTTTCCGTTGTGGCTTTGGTCAAGGCGAATCCAGTAACCCGGGACGAAGGAGTCAAGGAGGCAAATCTCAGCCTCCTCAGGGGCCTGGTCCAGTTACGCTCGCCCTCGCCCTCGCCCTTTTCCGGGTCATCCGTAGAAAACGTAAGTCTTTTTCCATTTGTGAACCAAGCAATACCTCTGCAGCCTCACGATGACGAAATGAAGCTCCCACCATGGTGTCCTGTGACGCTGACCTAGCCGTCATGCGAAATTCCTCGAGTTCCGGATCGACAAAAGAGGGCCAGGCAATCCAACCCGAAACCTAATGCCTTGTGACGTCCAATCTCGTCTGGTGGTTTAGTCTTTGGTGAAGTGGAACTCGTTTCTTGGCCAGCTCTGGTTCAATGCAGTAGGAGTTTCGGGGAATGGATGTGATCATCCGTCGGCGGAATCCCCAGTGCCGACATTGTGCCTTGATGGCATTGGTTCAACTGCGTTCTGGGTCACAACGATCTGCAACCAAGGGCGCTTGGTAATACGTGTCCAGTATGTTCGATTGAGTGAGCATGTCTGCTGGTGCGACAATTCAAGTTTTTTCCACAGGTTTCTTTGAATGGAGGTATGCACGACATTCATTGCCTGACGACAATTGCCCGTCTTTTCATGGCTATGGGTACTGTACTTTGAACTTCAAGTGGTTATACATTGACTGCCATTAGCAGACACTGAAGATTTCGTGGATATTCTCCGAGCCTCATTGTGTATTAAATTGAGCATTCGTTTTATATTTAGAAGTGAAATAGGCAGGGTTTCGGGTGGTTACTATTTATCAGATGTCTTAATTGGTGAGACGTATGCTTCATTCTATCAAAATGATTATTGTATAGGGTAGGTAATGCCACGGTCAATCCGTGAAACGCTTGAACCTTTTTTGCCGGTGATGAGTTCTGTTTTTTTTTAAAAAAAAATTTATTAGCGTATTAGTTTCAGGAGCGTATAAAAAGATCGATCACTGTCATCATGCTTGCTGAAGAAAGCATGGTGTCATTACCAAGTGCACCAATCACCCAAACCTACGGCTCAGTGTTAGCAGCTTGTTGATTGCTGTAAGTTATTTATTGCTCTACGATAGTAAAACAATACTCTAGGATCCTCCAACTTCCATAAGTCTAGCAGAAACCTCCTCAACTTTTCTCAATAATTTGCAGTGGAACCAGTCTTTTGATGCTTCAATCCCTTGGTTGGCAGCTAGCGTCGCCCCTGAATCCACACTTTCGACACGTAGCTGACTCAAGACAATATTTATTCTATTCTAACGAGCTTCCTAGTGCCGTTAAAGCTCCACAACGGGCACTACAGACTACTAATGAAGACTACTGAACATTGTTGGCACATTCTCATCAAGATGAGCAGTGGTTTTGACGAAATTGCGCAGGAGACTCAAGCTTCGCCAGGAGGATGACAAGACAAACCATCTTGGGTCTCAAAACATGGTCACATCAACTATCCGAAGAAGCTTACTACCAAAGGAGGCGGTGGGAACTTTTGTGTGTATTTCAAGTAGCGCGGGTTAGAGTTGCATTGAGTCGAGAGTTCCTCTCAGACGAGAGAGCGCTAAGACACTCTGACCGGAGCTCACATTGCTATTATGTTGGACAACATCAAGGATACAAGGCTTGGAGACGACCATGAATTGTCTAAAGAGGTTACATCATCGAGCAAAACCCCCACCCCGTCGATGATCCGATAAAGCTAGATGCAAGGCATGGCTTAAGTCGTCAGAATCGCCGTCCATCCATCCATCCTCAAGCGCCTGGGAACCAACCTAAATCTTGAGCATATCTGTGAACCTGCCCGTGGCAGCTTGAAGACCGATATACTACAACTTGGTAGCAAAACTAATAACATGCAAGGCCTGCCAAAAAAGCGAACTGGCTACATGTGAAGGCCGGGCTCGGCGAAGTGGGGAATTCGGAGCTCCGGTGCTTGGCAGACATGAACCTCGGGCCCGATGTTTTAATTGTACAATAAGCCGGTCCATTCTTGTTTTAGAATACTGTCCCGCAATCCGATTCATCCAAGCCATTTCTTTGCTTGATTGAAAAAAAAAACGCAATGGCCCTGAAGAAGAACGGATATTTCAAAACTCCGAGGAGATGCAACCATCTCCAAGAAAGGTGCATGCCGCTTGATCCGCCGCCAGGGTCGTATTTCCGCGGCCGAAGTGCCTCTATTCGCATTGTGGCTTGATCTAGGACGCAGTTCGCAGGGTCGTTTTCCCCACCCGCCTTCGTTGCGAGTCCACACCAACAGGCGACGCGCACACGGTTCCGGGATGCCGCTGGAGTCGCTTAAGCCGAGAATCGCGGGGTTTGATGTATTTGGACATCCGATCTTTTTTTTCAGCTCGGGCTGCGAGATCGGACTGGTACGTTGGGGGTGGGCTATATTGAAACCATGACATATAGTATAGCTTGGTTGCCAGTCCACGCTGCAACCTCGGGTGATTCTGCTTGAACCACAAAGGACTGAACCAAGCTGCAGCGTTTACCCATCATGGCACCACCGGATACAGCTCTCCAGTCCGTCGAGGCTAGCTCTCGTGTCCACGAGCTTCTCCAGCGGCTCCATGCCCAGTCTGAAGCCCAGGAAAACTCCATCTCCCAAAAGCTGTGGTACATCAGCAACCTGCTCAGCTACTACATCTGGGGCACGGGCTGGAGCGCGTCCTCGGACGACCACATGCGCGACAAGTTTGTCAGCCTGGAGCAGGACAAGTGCCAGTTCATGTACCTGCTGGCGCGGAGCATCGGCGCGCGCAACATTGTCGAGGCCGGCACCAGCTTCGGCGTCTCGACTATTTACTTGGGGCTGGCCGTGGGGCAGAACGTGGCGGACGAGAGGGCGGCCGGCAGGGCGGTCACGGGCAAGGTGATCGGGACGGAGAAGGAGCCCACAAAGGCGGCGAGGGCGAGGGAGCACTGGAAGCTGGCAGGGGACGAGGTCGAGCCGTGGATCGAGGTGCGCGAGGGCGATTTGCGGGAGACACTCAAGGTGGAGGAGGGAATGCCTGAGCAGATTGACATGCTGCTACTGGACAGTGAGTGGCCTTGGTGTGTTTAATAGGGCATTGGTGATTACTGACAAGATGTGTAGTTTGGACGCCGCTGGCGCTGCCGGCTCTGGAGATTGTCAAGCCGCGGCTTAGACGGGGCGCAATCGTGCTGGCCGATAACACCATCGTGGGCAAGCCCATGTACAAGGATCTTCTGGGGTATCTGCACGACCCAAAGAATGGTTTCAAAACAACGACGACGCCGTATTCAGGTGGCCTGGAGATGGCAGTGTACCTCCCATCATCAGCTTAAGGAGGTTTGACAAAACGATGAAGGAGAAGATGAAGGGGGAGATGATGGTTGATTTGTATGTTGTCATGCCGCGTGGCCAACACAAAAATGGAGAGGATTGTATTTCAAAGTTGATATCTAAACAACGCTGAGTGATGCTTGCAGGTGCGGAATGTATGTTGAAACATTGGTCTCGTCACTGCATTTATATATATAAGAAAAAAGACCCTCAAAGGCCACATGCAGGGTTTCAATATTGAAGGTGAGAAGCGAATCTCCAGGTATAGTACAGGAGAGCACCCATTGACACGAGGTTCAGGTGAATGCACATGGCATGGGCTCTCGAAAACTGCTTCTTGATCAGGGCCATTTCCTGGCTGGGGCCCTGCAGGCCCTTGACCTTGGCATCGAGTTTTCCTGTTTTTAATGTTCTTCGTCAGCATTCAAACATTAAACCGTATATCAATTTCAGTGGGTGAGTATAAACGCACCTTGCTCGACCCGATCGAGCATCAGCTTGCGGGTCTTGGGCCCGTAGACGGCAAAGTTGAGCCCGGCGCAAACGCCGGCCACGGCAAAGGGGATCCAGTCGCGCTTGTCCTGGACGAGGGACACGGGCCCGTGGGGCGGAAAGGTGACGGCGGTGGCGAGCAGCAGCAGCGACTGGGCGTGGAAGTAGACGGGGAAGATGCGCTTCTGGAAGTTGGTGTAGGCCGCCGTAGGGAGCGTGGCGAAGGCGACTTTTGTGACGACAAAGCTCTGGTATAGCTGGGAGCCCAGCAGGGCGGAAAAGGAGAGCAGGTGGAATGGCGCGAGCGTGGCGAGGACCGACTTGAGCACGCCGACGACGGCCATGGTGACGACCATGTCAAACAGGAACCCTGTATAGCGCCGGCGCTTTCTGGATTGGCGCTGTTGGTGCTGGTGTTGGTGCTGGGGAGAGACGGTCGGGAGCGGGCTACTGCTGCTGCTACTGCTGCTGCTGGTGTTCGGCGCATTTTCTCTCTCTGCTTTCGAGGGCATGTTTTTTATAGCAGGACCTCTGCGCGTGCTGGCGCTCGCCGTTGGGCGGCTGACATATTTAACACCCGAGGGCATTCGGATGTTAGCTTAGCGGTGGGCCTGTGCTGATCATTGCCGTCGGACGCTTTTTTTTTTAGAGACCATAGGGCAGAGCAGAGGGGGAGGAGGGGAAGAGAGGGGAGAGTGACGAGCTGGAGGGATCATGCATGGAATACTAGTCATTATCATTGTTTTTTTTTTCTTATTCTTCTTTGTCTTTTGCTTATGCGGGGGAAAACTAGACTAATGAAAATGTGGCTGTTCGTATATTGTTTCTGTTCTGGAAAGAAGTCCGCAATTGAAGGATGATGATGACGCATTTCCACATTTGGTGTTTTGCGGCGACAATGCCTGCAGCCGTAAAAATACCCCGGCTTCGACCTCGCGTAGATCAGTCTTGGGCTGGAAAATCCCCGATGGGAATGGGGGGGATCCCCTCCCGGTACAACGTCGGTAGCTTTTTTTTTTCTCTTTTTCTGCCTCGTTTATTTCTTTTCGCCGATGACAAACGGCTAAGAACGCTTTGTTCCCGCGCACCGTCGGATCGGAGTTAAAAGAGCCATGACGCCACGTAGACGACGCCTAAAGGAGCTGCGAAGGAGTTGTTGAGCAGGCTAGTTTATTTGTGAAACCAGGGGTTTGTGGGCATGGCTGAACGAGCGGTGGGGACAGGCTGAATAGGCACGACTAGGGAACGGCAAGCAGTGCCGTTCCGTTCGGGCATCCAATCCAATCGAGGGGACGGTGCAATCCCGATGTCATTATGGCGTCGGGCTGGCCCACCTGGGCCTTCTGTCGCCCTATGATTCGGACCGTATTCGTTTATGGCCGGGCGGATTCCCTTCCGCATCGCTGTCAGCAGCGTCTATTCCTGCGTTGGTGTTGTTATTGTTGTTGCTATTGGTGTTGCTACTGGTGTTGGTGTTGTGGTTCTTGGAGCTGTCTTTGAAGCTAAATATTGACCCGAATATGCTGCCCTTAGTCTCGTCGCCGTAGCGCCGATCCTGCGCGTAGTCGGCGAGCCGGAGCTCCTCCATGGACCAGTCCTTGTAGTAGTCCTGGCCGCCTATGTTTTGTATCCTCTGAAAGCCGCTGTCCGCGCCACCATTGGGGTCACTTTCTGTGTGCGCTATAAACAGAGGGAAGGATGTGCCGGGGGAATCGCCGACATCATTGTTGCCTGTGCTGCTGTTGGATGGGGTGTTGGGCGCAGTTTTGGAGCTGGATTCGTCCGAGGGCGGGGACGACGACAACAGTTCGAGGAGGCCGTGCGATAGGGTTGAGAACGAGCCCCCATCAAAAAGGCTCTTTGACGGGGCCCATGAGGAGCCCGCCTCGTCCTTCGGCTGCGGCGTCTGCGGAACTAGCGTTTCTATGGCCGCGGCGGCCGCCGAGGTAGATGCCTCCCCAGGCAGTGGGGATGTCCATGCAAAAGGCTGGTCACTACTGGGAGTTGCTGCGTCTGCTGTCACCATAAGCACGGATCCTTCGTGTAAGCGAGAAAAACAAAAGCCATTATCCTTAGAAAAATCATCAACTACCTGGTGTAGACGGTCGCCTTTCTGGATTAGGGGACGGGGACGAGAACGAAAATGAGGACGAGGGACCGTGCCGAGAGGAGAAAACTATCAACTTGTCAGAAAACAGTCTATTTCTAGGATATAATCTTGTTGTTGGAAACCCCGGCAATAATACCTGATTTCATCCTTGCCCGACATCGCTGACACTTCCGAAGCCCCTCGCCGAGCGCCTTGATCTGGTTCTCGAGCCGCCTTCTATCCACCTGCACATCCTCCGTCTCTGCTGCCAGTTCCCTGATTGTCTCCTCATCCATCCGATATATCGCCCTGGGCGTCAAGATTTCGGGGAGATCGGACAGAAGGCAGCTCTCTATGGCGAGGTTGATGACGTTTTCTGTAAATGTACGCCGTGACATCTGTTCATGTTAGAGATACTAGACTGACAAAAGAATTATAGTGTTTGCGTTATTCTCACCTCGTAATATGACATGGTCATGTCAATAACCTTTTCGGCGCCAAACTTGTTGCTCGCCGACGTCTCATCGTCGACCAGCGACTTGAGCAGCTTGATTCGGTGCATTTTATCGGCCTCGGCCTTTTCGTCACCCGGTGCAGGGGCATCCCTCAAGAGGTCGGATATCCTGTCAATGATGCGGTGAATGGCCCTCTTGGATAGCCTGTCGTGGAACTCGGTTTCGAGCGGCAGCACGTAGCCATCAACGTAGGGGCGGATGATTTCCTTGAGCTTCTCCTTCAGAAGCGCTTCCTTTCCGTCGAAGAAGGGGTCAACAAAGGTATAGAGAATGGATGAGAGAGTTGTCCCGTCCGGGCCAATCACGTGGGTCAGGAGCTGCTCGACAAATATTTTGGAGTGCTCGATGATGACGTCGAGATGGAACGAGGCAATCTCCTCCCACGGCCTGGAGTGCATCTTGAAGAAGCCAATCACCAGGTCTGGATTAGGGAGACCAGGAAACTCCTTGCCCTGGTTGTCAGAGGCAAGCTTCTCAAGCTCATCCTTGATCTCGCGCTCAGTGACGGGCTCGGGGTTGGGGAATTTATACAAGTCGAGGTATGGTGTGAGGTATTCAGGGGCTTGGTCGTCTCTTTTCTCAAACTCCTTGATTGAGTATTCTATCTGCTTGGCCTTTGTGTTGACCATTTCAGCCTGCGCCTCTTCTTGTGGCTTCTCCTCTTCGGCTACTTCCCACACGATTTCTCGGCTAGCCCCCTTTGTCGTCATGGTGAGATCAAAGGCGCGGTTCAAGTTTCGGAGCTTGGCCCGGAGCTTGTTTTCGTCATCGTACAGGGTGCCAAAGAAAGTGTCGTTGTATCTTCCGTGGATCGCATCACGGGTCAAGCGCTGGTACTCGTATGTAATGTCTGCCAAGTATTCGCGGATATCGTCGGCATTTGAACGCGCTTTTCCGAGGCGATCAAGCTCCTCTTCTCGAGTTTTGAGGTTCGATTCAATTTCTTCAATGAGCCCCGGCAGGTTCTTTTGAATGTGCACTAGGAGGACCTTGCTGAGCTTCTTGCGCAGGCTGTCGATTCCTCGATTCTTGATGGGTAAGCTTGCCCATCTGCCTGATGCAAAAAATCTCTTTTCGGCTGCATCTCTGTCATGACCCTTGCTTTCAAGATCCTCTTCGGAGCTATTCCTCAACACATGCCACTCGAGGGCAAGCTTGTGGGTGGCTTCCTCGTTTCGGGCGAGCTGGAGAAAAGTGTGCTCCTGGGATGCCCCCTGGACACGGTCGGGTTTGGTGATGATGCCGAGCGTCCGCTCCCTGTTGGGGTCGTGCTTGGCTACTTCGGTGAGAACTTTTTGATTAGCATGATTATATGATGCCGAGACGACGGCGAGGATGATGCAGTTCTTCTGCTTCATGTAGCTTTCGACCAGCTGGTTGACAATGACCATGTCTGGTAACTGGGTAGCGGTTGCGCTGTGGAAGAATCCGGGAAGATCAACCAGAGTTAAAGGATAGACGTCGGGGCCGGTAATCTCGACGCGCAAGACATCCTTGGAGAATTTGCCCGCGGGCAAGCCCATCTGGCTCGTAGCCTCCTCGATGATGGCCGGCAGCGCATCTCGGTCGAAGCTGGTCCACCGAAAGTCCCTTGGCAATGATGACGGGTCCCTCACGGTGTCGGGGGAATACTGGATCGAAACGCAGATGGAAGTGTTTGGCGTTCTTCGCAACACCAGCTCTGTCGCAAACCGAGTGCAGACATCGCCCTTGACGGGGAATCGCACGCGCGAGATGGCTTCGAGAACGGAACTCTTTCCCGACGACTGGTCGCCTACTACAATAATCTGCGGTAGGTTGACGATTTCTCCAATCTGGATCTCTCGGAGGCCGTCTATGGTGTCGAGAAGGTGTCTCGCCTCGCCTTGGCTGAGCTGGTCGAAGACGGCCGTGTCCAATTCAACGGTGTCTGCCATTGTCATGGCGCCCGGTGTGGGGGTCGAGGTTGATTAAACTGGGGATCGATGGTAAAACTGCCAATGAAGTGGGTTAACAAGCTATAGCGAGCGTGCCGGATCTCCAAGGAAAGCGACGAGATGAGCAAGGCCAAGCGATAGACTCCCGGTGTAGCACTAAGCTAACTTCTAGCATAGCTCCGGTAGTTGAAGCCGTCCCCCTGTAACTGGCAAGCTGCTGTGTTGACAAAGCTCCAGCTAGCACTTGGCGATCTCTCTTGGCGGAATTGCAAGCGTCGAGTGAGGGAAAATGAGTGAATTGGGTAAAATCGACCAAAAAAATACGGACCTTGTTTATAGCACGAAAAGAAAGATGAATGTCATGACAGCTGGGGCGCTGCATACGGGCGCTTTATTTGAGCTTGCGTGGGTCGGCAACCCTAGCCCAACTTCCTTGCTCGCCCAACGACAGTGGTCCAATCAAGTGGATAGACAATGCAAGCTTCGTTCAGCTCACATTAACCACCTGCGGGAGGGCCTCCTGCATTCTATTATTGTTTCAGCCATGGGGCCCATCTACAAAAGCATTTCTCTTAATTGCCCAGCCTCGCCCGTGGCGAGCTGGTCGAGCGTGCTCCCTTGGCCCAGGCGTATTCCGCACAGGCCCGGGGAGTCATGGCAGAGCCCGGGTGTCATGACGATTTCACCCGACTAGCCTGCAGATTTTCCCAGCAGTTACTCATCCATCATGGGGTGCTCTCGGTACTGTCAGAATTGGGCAGCCATGCGGGTTTGGCCATTGAGAACATGGCACCGTCACCTCTCATCCCAACCAACTCAGGAACCACACCAGCAATGCGAGGCCAGCTTTCCAGGTGACAGGCCTGACGCCATGGCGAGGACATCTCTCACGGCTGCCTTGGCAAATACGTCTGCCTCTCCAATGCCGGCCCCTTTCATGTACCCCTCTCGGCGACCCATGGCCGCAGAGGCGCGTAGATGGTCGAGTCGGGAGTCATGATTTGCTCAGCGTTTGTCGAATAGGGTGCCGCAGACGCCTTTTGTTTTGAACATGATGACACTTGCGCCTCTATGGCCCCAGATCTCGCCTGAGGGTGGCCTTGGAGGCGCTGTAGGCGGCAAAGGGTTGGCATGCGCCCGCATTGATGATGCCGCTCGCGTTTGCCACCCCCTTGGTCTCGAGCAGCAGCGGCAGCGGCAGGAACGAACGCCTGTGAGACAGTCCATATGGAAAATAGTTGACGTGGAATAGACGCTGCATCGCGGACGGACGTGGTGGCAGAAGACATGACGTGAATGAGGCCCGTTATGACAATATCCAGCGTCCTGGCTCCCACGGCCTCAACCACCGAATCAATTGGCCCCGTGGGCATCACATCCAGTACCAGCGCTTATGCCCCCAGATTTGCCATCTCATCACCAATCTCGTCGGCTGAGCGGCCCGTTGCAAAGCTTCGATATCCGCGCAGGTGATGCTTCCTGGTCAGTGCCGGCCGATGCCGCCCGCCCCGCGCACAGCCAGTGAAGAGGTCGGATTTTTAGAGCCATGTTCCTTGCACAGGGGAAGGGAAGAGAAAAAAAAAAGAAAGGACGAAAAAAACACGCAACAACCTTCGCATCCCGAAAGGACACGTCAGGCTTGCCTCCGTCCAAAAGCAAAACGTTCTTTCCTCGATCGCGAGATGTAGTCGCATCATGTCGCACGCAGGTGGGGTCGGCGCTATGTAGAATTTGGAAAGCACCCGGAAGAGGTGGCTTGGCGAATTGCTAAGCGAGCCAGACGTACCCGAAACAAAGATTGTTTCTAGCGCGAATCACTATCAAGAATGACTATCTGAGCCTCCATGTCCGCGAATAGAACATGCTTTTTTTTTTCGCTTCGAAAGAAACCAGGAAACTCGATGTGATAAAGATGAGGGATACCTGCCAACCCCCAACCTGGCTAGAAAAACAGACAACTGGCACTCTTCCCCGCAGACCGCCCGATCCATGTCTTGTACACAGGCCAACCGCCTACGTAGCATAGCAACTTGCCTCGTTTGAGTGCACGGAGGGTATGGGTACCATATCTTGAGATAGACGTTCCCAGTCGCCCCAACAATGTTAGCAGCGAGAAGTAACTCCCAGCGCATCAACCCGCCAAGGTTGGGACCCCAGCACCCAACTGGGTAGTGTGGATAAGGTCTCGTGAAAGAGCCCCCCCTGCTCCCCGAGCCATTGTGGAATCGCCCTACTTCTTTTTGCGTCTAGCGCTGCCAGATCAACGGAGTTTTGACTGGCATTCCATGCAAGAGATCCGACAAAACCCTGCAGGAATCACGAGAGGCTAGCCATAGACAACCCGAGCCTGCGGTTGCCAGCTGGATACCCCGGATGGGTCGCCGAATTTACCCTCAGCCTTGTACTCTCTGGGCAAAGTTTTAATAGATCGGCCAAGCGGAAAGATTACTTGCAGGATGCCATCTCAAGGCTGACATGCAAGATACAGAGCGTGAGCGGCGGGAATCCCTCCTACATCACCAATGCGGTTGGATACAACCCGGCCTGTACCATGTCAGTTGCCATCAGCTTACTTTACATGTACCGTTTTCTTTATCCGTCATAGTTTGTTCTAAAATGTCTGCATTTCGGCCACGTGTTGCTGCTTCAGCTGAAGATTCAGGGTCCAGTCATGCCCAGTTGCTTGGGGTGAAGCTGCGCGGCCATTCACCGCTTCACCACGAATTTCATCTCGTCTCCTACCTTGAACCCGGCAATCAGCCGCACTGATGTCATGGAGCACTGTGCCGTTGGAAAAGGATCGTGGGGATGCTACGTGGGATGCAGGAGAAGGAGAGTTGAACTCAATGCAGAACCCGGTCCAACAGCTCCGGCTTAAAGAGGCGGCATTATATCTTTGAGCGCGACCCCACCGGCCACGCGAAAACCATCTAGAAGACCAGAACACCCCACATGGGAACATAGTAGGTCTTTTATCAACATGGTAGCTTGGGCTTGAAGCGTGCCGTTCCAGCATTCGGGTCCTTCCGCGCGATAATTGCCGCAATCTATCCATTTTCCATCTGAACGGTCCCCGAATCGGCGATGTGGGTTGTCCACCGATCGATCTGTCGTGTTCATCTACTCCCAGTTGTTTCAATGAGTCATGGCCAAGATTGTGCCATTTTCCGAGTTTCGAGCTCAGTCGACCAAAAAGTCGAAAGAGACCAAGGCTTCATAGAGGAATTTATCTTTATTATGAATAATAATACATTCTAGT
Organism: Calonectria honghensis; assembly: GCA_013403855.1. Lineage (NCBI taxonomy): Eukaryota > Fungi > Ascomycota > Sordariomycetes > Hypocreales > Nectriaceae > Calonectria > Calonectria honghensis. The sequence goes on along the minus strand of VTGB01000008.1, from coordinate 418,275 downwards.
TCGTAACTTTTACAAGTCTAGTATTACAATGAGAGACCAAAGAACCCGCACGCGTGACCCTAGCAGCATACAATACAATACTAGCGTTTTAGACCCCCAAAGTTTATCGTACACTCGATAAATCGCTGTACCTTTTTAGAAACTCATTGATGCCATCAAACGAATCCATCGCAACCTTTGACATGTAGTCGGTCGATGAGTCACCTACTTGATCCACCTTGATGACAATAACGCAGAGCCACCACATTTCCATGGCGTACTTTGTAAACCCCGTGAGATGCACCCTGCCGCTCTCCTTCCTCTCCCTGTCCCAGAGCATCTTCCAGCGCATACAAGCTCGGAGAAGACCCCTGCTCGCCAGCGGGAACAAGCAATTGGTTCGCGCCACGGTGGTTTCGGTGCCGAGAGCTGCGATAATGTTAGCCCTGCCTGCCTTGGAAGCCGAAGTCGACGCCGCGACAGCTGCTTACCGCTGATTATGATTTCCAGGCTCTCCAGCGACCATCGCTTAAACACGTCATCATCGGGTCCAGGCCAGGAATCTTGAAGCAGCAAAGATATTGACTTCGCCAAGGATAGGGGCCGCGGGCCAGGAGGTTCCAGGGACGCCATCTGGACAAAGGCCTCTGCCGTGTCGGCTTCAAACACTTCTTTTCGGCACGGCATGTCGCCCGTCATTTCGCACATGTAAATCTGTGTGTGAGCGACGAAACAGCCAGTCATGTAACTGTTGTTGAGCTCAGTCCAGTGCGCCAGTCTATTTGAACGCGCGGTTAGCTAAACAATGATGGTGATGCGTGGCAGGCGCAGGCTTGACTTGCCGTATCTTGAGCTCTTCGTCGATAAACTGCTCCCAGGTCGCGCTCGTGTACTCTGACAGCTCCATGCTGTGCCTCGCCCCCAGCAAGCCGGCATATCGGACGCAAGCGTTGAGGAGTGGATACCTCTCTACCCGAATACGCCTGCGGGTGGCGGCATCGTTTCTGCTGTTTTGCACGACCTGCATTGTCAGAGCCGCCTGCATCATCTCGAGGTCCCCGCGTGTTACGTCGTCGCAGGGCCCCCGCCTCAGTAGCTTGAGCATCTCAGGGTGGCCGAAGACGTACTCTTCGGCGTCTGCAAAGAAGGCGCGCGCGGAGATGGCGTCATCGGTGGGGGTCGCGAACAGGGCGCCGAAGAGGAAGAGGGAGAGGAGGAGTGGCAGCGCGACCGTCTCGCAGTCGAAGGTCGGCTGGTGGAGGATGGGGCTGTAAGGTTGGATGCGGCGGAAGTACACCCACAGGAAGTGCTCCAAGTTCTGGGGGGTGAAGATTGTGCGCGCGATCTGGCTCTCAAACTCGTTCAGGTCTGGGTCGGCTTGTCTGTTCTTCTCGCGGGCTTGAGCCAGGTGGCGAACCATCTCCTCCAGCCGCGAGACTATTACATCTGACTGATATGCCGAGAAGTCAATGCCGTGCAGATCTTGACCAAAGTCCATAGGCGCCATATCGAGATCCAGATCTATCAGCCAGGATACGGGGCCCCAGGCACAGCCGTCCTCATCAGCCATGAGGCTAGCCCGGGGTCGCGATAGTCCCGGTGGGGTCGGCACGTTCCAAAACTCATCAGCAGGTTCATTATTCATAAACTCCCGGGCTATGGCTTCTGAGGTGCCGATCGCCTCAGGGTTGGTCATGCTCAGCAGCCACGGGAACTCAGTCCTGGTAGGTATGATGCTGGACGAAGCTGCAGCAGCAGCCCTGGCATCAACCCGCAGGTACGAGCAGGCGGCCCCAGCTAGCTGGCATCGAGAGCATGGCGTTTCCAGGTTGCACGAGAGCTTACTCTGCGAGCACCTGTCACAGGCCTTTGGTTTTCTACCTCGCTTTGCAAGGGGCAGGTTAACCTGCGACTCGTCATCGACGCAGTTCCGCATATGGCGACGGGCAATGTCTCTATGTGGGGGGATTCAGCTGGCGATCAAGGGTAAGTCAACGGGGCTAACATACAGCCTTGCAAAGCTCTTGGAACAAGCAGGACATGTGATTTGACGAAGAGAACTGTCTATGTCCCCGTCAGTAAGTTCGCCAATGAGGGACAGCGAGCATGGGGGATGGGGCCCTACGGGTGGCTTCATGGCGACGCAGGTGACTGAGTCTGGAATACGTCTTCTCACAACTCGAGCACTTGAGCCGAGATCCGGCAGAGTGGTTTGGCTGGCCAGACATGCTGCAACTGTGATGTGGGTTTTTTTCCGATTGCCCCGATGGGTTTTCCCAGATTTAATGGGAGCGAACTTGCATCGAAGGGGGTTGTGTGGGGCGGCAAGTGTCATGGGGGACACACGGACGGGCATTGATACGGAAGCTTAAAGCAAATAACCCAATTGACGCGAAGCCATATTAGACTAGTCTCTCGTCATTGCTTTATGCTGGTTATCTCTGCTACTCCATCTCGTTGTGCGGTTGTTTATCTGCAGCCAGACCGAGTGCATCTGGACGAGGCGGTTACACACCATAAATAGCCCGCTTCCAGCAGAACAGAACATTCATCAAAAGGCTGCAATATCTATTTGGTTAACCTACACTGTGAATGGTCATGCACGGCTCTGTTAATGATTGATGCTATTGCGGAAGAGGATTTAATTCTCCGGTACCGCTTAGTCACAGGCAGTTTCAACCAAGTTCGGACAATTCAAATTGCATCAAACATCACTTCTTGCCACATTCCGTAAGTGGTGCATGTTTCGGGTGTTGGTTCAAAACCGAAAACCCTTAATAACTTCAACGAGTAGCTTGGTGCTTCTCTCGGGCTCGGGAATTTATTGTGCTTCTCGGTGACATACTGCTTAATTGGGAAGATTGGGACCGATCTTGTCAGATTAATCCCCCAATCCACTCTAGCTAAACTTAGCTGTGTCCCTAACGCTCACAATGCCACTTCAGATTGTGACTTCAACCATTCAAGTAAAAGAAACAAAAGAGTAAACCCAGAGTAGAATAAAAAATCAATACAAGAAAAAAACTTAATGACACCCACACCTTGCGTTGATCCTGTGTCCTAACACATTATGAAAGGAGGTGGTTGTTCAGGGTAAATAAGCTGTCCTTGCCAGCCCCGTCGGCCCGGCAGAGTGTAGCGCGCTATGAAATTTGGCCAATCGGACCCCTGCCAATTCAAGCTCAACCAAGGATCTGCGGGACATGGCGTCGATTATTGGAGGCTAGTCCCTACTCTGCGTGGGTTTTAGACCGACCTTTAGAGGGTCATTCTCCGTCCAGGCACAGGCGCATCCCCCGATCGAGCCGCAACTTACACATGGTAAACGAGCTGGATAGACCCGTGGGGTCCTTGCAGCGCAAAAGTGTTTGTGTAATTTGGAATTCTGCCCAGCTCATTGGTTCTCCTGCTCCCGAAATGCGTCATCACGTGGTGCCCTCGGGAACAATGTCGACTCCGACATATATTCTTCCTCCCCGTTCCTGCCGGCTTCCAACTTGCCTCGTTAGTGATTAGGCCGCCGTTGAGACAATCCAAATAGACAAGATGAGCAGCAAGATTGCGAGCCGACTGGCCCGGGGTAATACTTCCTTATTAGCCACTGTCTTCCCTCTGTTCGCTTATGCTAACACATGGTCGTCTAGTTGTCCCAACTGTCCCAGCGTGCCGGACGGCGGCACCGTGTACATCGCTCATCACTCACCCAAACTACACAAGGCGGCACTCTTCGACGTCTCTGCTAAAGCCCCAGAGAAAGGAGGTTGCCCTCGACCACGAGAAGGATGGAGCTCTAGGATATGTCTTGTACGAAGAACCGCGCACTCGACCCGGGCGTTCCTTTGCTAACTGTTTTTGTAGTACCAAGCTGGACCAAGTTGTTGCCTGGGCCCGTCAAGGCTCTTTTTGGCCTCTGACCTTTGGCTTGGCCTGCTGCGGTGTTGAGATGATGCACGTCTCCATGCCCCGCTACGACCAAGACAGACTGGGCATCATCTTCCGAGCCTCGCCGCGGCAGTCCGACATCATGATTGTCGCTGGAACCGTTACCAACAAAATGGCCAGTGCCGTCCGACAGTGCTACGATCAGATGCCGGAGCCGAGATGGGTGATTAGCATGGGGAGCTGCGCCAACGGTGGAGGGTACTATCACTATAGTTACAGTGTTGTACGAGGCGTGGACCGCATCATCCCCGTGGACGTGTACGTGCCTGGGTGCCCTCCGACCCCCGAGGCGCTGATGTATGGTGTCTTCATGCTGCAGAGGAAGATGAGAAATACAAAGGTCACCCGAATGTGGTATCGTCGTTGAGAGAGGGGCCTTGGGTGGGAACTTGACCGGATGCATACTCTCTGCATCATTTGGTTCGCAGAATACCTCAAAGAGCAAAGTCTGTAAAATATTGGACGAATTGAAAGTGATAATATTTGGGCCTGGCTGCGTCGGGCGAGAAAGAATAGACATAAAACAAGTCCATGACCTGCGCATCAACCTTGCATCCCTGCCTAAGCTAACATGAATAGGGAAAAAAAAAAGAAAAAAACCATCATAACCATGTCGAGTATTCACAAATCGTCTATTCATCATCCATTTCAAATGTCCTCAAACTCGAACCGCACCAGGATGCTGCATCGTGTATGATGGCCCTGCATATCCAACATCCTGATGAAGCTCCAGCCCGGAACAGCATACGAGAGTCGCACCGCCGCCACAGCAAACATGGGGTTCTTTGACCAGCTTTCATCACTCTTGATCAGCATCCTGATGAATACCAGCTCGTTGTCCTCGTACTCCCACTCCAGCGTCTCATCCCAGACAGGGTCTGTCGGAGGCGGGTTCTCGCCACGGTGCAAGAAGCCCAGCCTGTGTTGCTTGTATGGTGATGTTTTACGCTTCGGTGGCTCAACATCGATATCATCGGGATGATACAAGGTGCAGGTCAAATATGGCTTGATGCCGTCAGATTCTGCGTCTTCGTGGAGAGGGATACCGGTGGCTCCCGCAACGTGGAGCGTGAGTCTTGTCCTCCTGCCAGTGTTTAGAACACCGCTACCACCAGCGCGCAGCGCTGCGGGTTTTAGGACGTAGCCGTCTGTGCCGCTGAAGAGAGCCTCGTTGAGCTGGCTGCTGGTGCCGAAATTTTGCATGTTGAGAGCACAGATCTGGGCGCCGATGCCCCAGAAAGGCACCGGCCTGAGGTTTCCGGAAGAGATGCGAGTTCCCTTGGGGAAAACTCGCATGAGATGATGAGCGTTGTGTCTTGAAATAGCTGCGCGGTGCGGGGAGATGAGGCCGCTGACACCCGTCTCGGAAACGTTGATCAAGTGGTTGTGAGGGCCCTGGAGGAGCTGCGCGGTGTACCACGAGTCGTTGCTGGGCTTGACAGACTGGGCGTAGACTCCTAGGTCGGCTAGTTCCGGGATGATGATTGCGCATGCCTGCTTCTTCTTTTCTTTATACTCTTCGCGTGCCCTCTTGGTTTCCTCGTCCTCCGAGTCGCTTGTGTCGGTTTTGTCGGAACTAGCATCGCTGTCCACCTCGCCAGGAATATGATACTCAACAATGACAGATATCTTGGAGCCCAGCTCTTCTAGTGAGACATGGTTCTCTGCTTGGCCGGCCTGCTCCATGTGGCCATGTTCTCTGACTGGCCTTCCGAGCAGTCGATGGCCCCAGATTTCGTTCATGATTTGGACAAGGCGGAGTTGACCTTCAGCGCCACAGTGGTTTTCTAGTGACAATAGGATGGGTGCTGGGCGGTACGATCCAGAAGCTGCGGCCACCGCAGCTTCTCTGTCGACTACATCGCAGATGGTCTCACAGACGGAGCGAAAGGAGATGTTGGAGACCAAGGTGTAGCCGTGAGTAACCTTGGGTTCCATAATGTCTTCTGGATTGTCCCAGGCGTCAATCTCGACGCATCTTGCACCGGTGTCTAGGGCTAGGGTGTATGCAAGAGCGTTTGATTCACCATAGAGCTGATGGGCCATCAGGTAGGTGTTGTGGCTGGAGCTGATAAAGTACTCGGGCAAGGGATGAGATCGGTCGAGGAGCTCTGGCGGAACTTGAATATGAGGTTTTTTGATAAGAGCGATGAGCGCTTGAGTGGGTGCAGCCCCCTCCTCAAGACCAGCGTCTTGCTCGGATATGATGCCCTTCTCGACCATGAGCGATCGCAGTGCATGGCTGACTCTGAGATCCGTGGTGAGGTTGCGCGCGGTGTGGCCGCCACCCGCAACTGTGGCGCTGTCAATCATGCCGCCGACATCCTCATTGTCGATGCGACGACGGCTCTTGGAAAAGGGGTTGAGGTTCCCCAGGCGCTCTGCGAGTTGTTCTGCCATGACTGTGAATACAGATGGTAGGGCTGAGGCAGATGTCAACGGGAGGATGACGTGAGGAGGGGCGGTTCAGTTCCAGGGAAGGGAGAGCGGGGTGCTTCACCCAAGAACAAAAAAACAGGTGACGCGCGCTGTTTGGTACGGTGAGTCGGGATTCGGAAGAGCAGCAATGCGAAAATTTCCCAAACGGCTGCTGTGATGTGGCGGGTATCGTCTTGGCGATGGAGTCGTAACCGCCAAGCTGAGCGAACATGGAAAATCGGCACGATCAGCTTGCGTTGTTATGCGAGTCGGTGGGGTCGCCCAGAGCATCGCCACAGCTCCAAGCTCCCTTGAGCTAAGGTGTTGGTCTGGGCCTTCTGGGGCTGACCGGCACCTGGGGGCCGCGCCAAACCTTTTGGGACTTTGGACCATTCAAGCGCCGCCTCTCGTATCAGCCGGAACGTGAGACCGTTCAAAGTCCCCTCGTAGTCCGGTGCCGACTTTGCCTGTAGCCTGATTCTCGTGAATCATGAATTGCCATGTGACGGAGTAGGAGATGCTGCCAAAGATGTACTTCTAGTCGGCCTGGTTTTCGTCGTCGCATGTGCCCACTCCTTCTTCCATTGAAAGCAACGTCATTCTCGCTACGTCCTTTTGCCTCAGGGGCACCCAGTATCCTGGGTGAAACATGCAGCCTGCCAATGAATGGCCTCCGATGTCTCTTTTTGCGATGTCCTTGATGTCTTTGCTCGACGCGCCACCCCAGCCTCTCCGCCTGTTTGCCATCGCAATGCAGACTGGTAGGGATCGCAACCGTGCTCGACCTGGGGCTTTAATTTTCTGACTATGTTGTCGACTGGTCCCATAATTGCTTCCTCAATAAGAAAAGTGCGCCTTCATCGGAAATCATCTCGCAATTGCCCAATACCTCTTGCAAAGAGATGCACAACGACGATGGTCCAGGAAAACAGTCAGGACGGGATCCATAAATTCTTGGCATGACTTACGGTCTGAGAGTGGGCCAACCCTCAATTTCCTCTGTTGGGCAAACGGTTCAAAAGCCCAGAGTATGCCAAGAGAATTGACCATTCTCAAGGCTCTGTGACTTGCTGTGTCAGTCATATTTGCTGAGTAGAGAATGCGAATACCCTCCACATATCTGGGCCGCTTACCAAACGTCGATCCAATTTAGCAAATGCGGGGTGGCCTGCGCTTGCCGGCAGGTGAGCAGCCATCCCATAATGCCGATAAAGCAATGCCCGGGCCATATGCTAGGTCAACACTCGCAGTGCACCCATTTCGTACCGCGGAGACGGCATATGTCCAGGGCCGGCTGAACTCTATCGCCCGGTGACCATGTCCCCGCTTCAGGAGTATCCCGGTGGCAGACGGAGCTCCGCTGTCCCCATTTTTTCGGTTGCTCCGTGTCAACCGTCAGCCGGGACTCCTGCTGGTATGAAAACAATTTCACGTTGAGCCCGCGATGTATTGGTAGCGCAGTTACCAGCGACTTTGGATTGGTGATGCTCACGACGTATTGATGAGGGTGATCAGAGAAGACCCATGTGAACCACTCCATTGCTAAAAGCTTCGACTAGGATCTTGTGCCGAAGCTCGGCAGGCAACTTTTGTAATAAAAAAAAAAGAGGCCGTTATTGGGAATCATGGTTTCGTTGCCAAGGGGGCCATGGTTAAAAGTCTGCGGCGTGATGGGACGTGCCCGATTCTTGGGAAGAGTCGGTATTGAGTAGTCATCTCGTATTTGAGTGTAGGTGGATTGGAAAAAATATCAATAGAGAGTTTATCATTTCGGCATTACAGAGGGCAATTGGTTACTTTTCCAGTGGCAAGTCTGACTGTACTCTCATGTCATTCGGAATGGTGTTGAAGCACGTGCATCACCTTGCATCGTCATGATCGTGAAAAGGCAGCTAAAGTTTGTGCCTTGTACGTAAGGCGAAACTAGCCTCCAATTCAGGCATCCCCCAACCACCAGCCCCACTCGCCCGCTCTGTGGGAATAAAAGCAGTTGAAGAAATTTCGCAAGCCATTTTTCTTTTTCTCTTCTCTTTATTCAAAATTGAACAACGCAAATAACAACCTTCAGGTTTCTCTGTAAATTGATGCGAGGTGCGCCGCAAGGCTTGCGCCCAGGACCACTGATAGCGAGGAACACAGAATGGAGAAAAAATCGAACAATCTTGGGTGCGGTGCTCCCCTCGTCTGTGGGGAGGATCGCAATGATTGAGCGTACATACCTACCTGAAAACGTCGATTCGACAAGTGGTGCAGCGGAGGATAGGGCTGGCATTGATTGTGCCCGATCATGTTCCGCATCAAAACCGCGTCTCTCGTGACTTCGTAGTGCTGCTCCTGATACTGGTGCGGCGTTGGGGCGCCTGTGCAATCAATCCGGTGCTGTCGATCCCAAGTGTTCGCATGCGTCAAGCCGGTCCACGTCACGGTCGAATGTGGTCGACGCGGCCAGACAGCCACTGGAAACACTTAAAGAAACAATATGTTTCTGCCTGACGAGCAAGACAATGCTTTCGGGCGCACGCCGCCTCCGGCCGGATGGGGCAGCTTTCAGTCTGTGACAACCAAGAATAGGTATGTTCCCGTCGGGGCCGGGACTCCAGTCCCCACGGTGTTTTGATTAAAGGCCCAGGTCCCTGGACGGAGCGAACGAACCTTTTCGGGCCCCTGGTGGGCTCCTGGCTGGTGCATGCAGGCTATGTCACTCTGTGTTCCACTGGGTGGGTTTGCCTCCTCGGTGTCGTCCTGGTCTTGGACTTTGTCGCGCCACCACCAACGGCTGCAGGCGCCGGTGATGACATGGCCGCCAAGTCTCGACGTGTAGAACTGGACCCGGAAACCCAAGTGCTATCTTGACGTAGTGCGCACCCAGCCGTCTTAACCTGCGACACAGGGCATGGCACCAAGGATCGCGTTTAAATGCGTATTGCGGGATCCGTCCTGCTCGACCCTGCTCCTCTGCAAAGCTCCCTTTTCCGCGACCCATTGCATCTGGAATACAGGGAAAACTACCACCAGCCCAGGTACCCGCCCCGCGCTAGCCCACTGAGCGCTACTTCAGCCACTCGTACCTTTCTTAGGTATCCCAGATCCCAATTTCATCCTATGCCATCCTGAGCCATCCATCCCATCCCCCATGTCCAAACCTTGACTCCTGCTCCTACATCCAACCTCGTCCCGCCGCCGCGCCGTCGCCTTTGCACAGCCGTGTGTCTCCTCTTCTTTCGCTCCCTCAAAGCACGCCGTGCTCTTTCTTTAGATTTGCATCGTCCCGCCGACGAATCTCCCGATAATCCTCCAACGGCCATTCCATCGTGGAGGCGACGGCCTCGCTGACAACGCGTGCGTGTCCTCGGTAACGAGCCCTCCGACGACCAGCTTTTCCTTGCTTCTCTTTCTCCGACCTGAAAAAAAGTCACCCGACGTGTGCTTAATTTCCATCCCACTTCGCTTTTTCGCTTCTCCAAAAGGCCATCCCGCGGATGTGCCGCCACCGTTCCAAAGCCGTGCGACACTGTCACTTGAGACGATCCCGACCCCATCACGACGACGCCGTTTAGACGTGCTACACACCCGCCTCAGCGCAGATCAAATCGATTTTCCGTTTGCCTTTACAGGGCGTAACTGCCCGACATTGGGCTAGGAGGGATGCAGGCCGCAAAGGGGCAGGCCGAGCTAGAACGCAAGGCCAAGGTGCGTTATACCTGGGCTGAGGATGACGCGCGTGCGCATACTGACCGGCATGGTACCCAACAGCTTGCCCGCTCATATCAGCAGCTACTTGAGTAAGTCACTATGCACATTTACAACCAGCCTATCATGACTTGCAGACAGCTAACTCTTTTTCTTTCTTCTCTCTTCAGTGAGTTTGCGAGCAAGGACCTAAAGTCCGTGGGTAGCTACCAACTCGGTCGATTAATTGGAAAAGGCTCCTTTGGCAAGGTTTACCTCGCCAGCCACAAGCTTACCAATGGCTCCAAGGTCAGCAGCAGTCATCTGTTCTAATTTGTGTTCCATTATAGGCTGACTCTTCAACAGGTAGTTCTCAAGTCGGCCAATAAGGCCGACTCAAACCTCGCCCGCGAGATCCACCACCACCGGCAATTCGTCCATCCACACATCGCGAGGCTGTACGAGGTTATTGTGACAGAGAATATGGTCTGGATGGTCCTGGAGTATTGTGCTGGTATTGTTGCGCTGCCTGTCATGACCTTCCCTCATATTGCTGACATCGCCTAGGTGACGAGTTATACAACCACCTTCTCGAACACGGCCCGCTACCAGTCTCGAAGGTCCAAAAGATTTTTGCCCAGCTTGTCGGCGCTGTCAGCTACGTTCACAACCATTCCTGCGTCCACCGCGATTTGAAACTCGAGAATATTCTCTTCGATACGCATGAAAATGTTAAACTGGTCGATTTTGGGTTTACGCGAGAGTACGAGGGCCGGACCAACCATCTGCAGACCTTTTGCGGCACCATTTGTTACTCAGCGCCAGAAATGCTCAAGGGAGAAAGGTATGCTGGCGAAAAGGTGGATGTGTGGAGTCTGGGTGTCATTCTCTACGCGCTCCTCTGCGGCGAGCTTCCATTTGACGACGACGACGACAATGTGACCAGAACCAGGATTTTGTCGGAGGAGCCAAAATTCCCTGCCCATCTACCCGAGGAAGCGATCCCCTTGATCAAGTTACTGCTGTCGAAACGACCGCTACTGCGACCATCACTCCCCGAGATCCTTGCCCATCCTTTCTTGGCCGAGCACGCGCCGGCACAGCAGGCAATTCTCAATGTCAAGCCGAGGCGACCATTCTCCACAGCTATCGAGAAGGACTGCCTCCACCGAATGCGCAGTGCTGGAGTGAACACGGATGCGGTTGTGGAAAGCGTCGTGGCGCAAAAATGCGATGCCCTGGCTGGATGGTGGGCACTTCTTTTAGAAAAGGAGGAGCGCAAAGCTATCAGAAGGGAAAAGAAGCGGAAAGAAAAGGAAGCTGAAAACCGCAGCTTGCGCCGTCTTTCGGCTGCATCAAGTCGATTGGAGCGAATGGCGCCGGTTCTGCATGATGTTGACGAGGATGGTGGTCTCACGCGGCAGTTTATTCGGTTGGAGCATTCTGGATCACACGGACGAGGAAGAAGCAAAAGGAGGAGTGCGCATTACACTGAGTATCTTGTGGATCTACCTCAACTAGTGGAGGTTGGCAAGGAACCCGGTGGTGCGAACAAGGATGGCGACCATCCACCCCCTCCCGTCGACAAGGATTCGATACGATCTGCTTCAACATCTCGACAGCGGAGACCTGTCCCACCACCCAAGGAGGGTCTGATACGCAGCGCTCGGTCTCGGGGATCAACGTTGCATCTGGTCACGACCAATATCGAATCTACTGCCTCAAACACGGCACCTCAAGAGAACGAGCAGAAGCCCAGAAGAAAACCAAGCCAGGGCATCATCTCTCACTGGAAGAACTGGACGCACTGGTTCATTGAGAACACAACCAGGAGAAAGAAGGGACACGAGCGAAGAACAAGCCGCAGCGCACCGGACCTGCATACCAAGGATAGTACCACGAGCAGCAAGGATGGAGGTTCACGGCCACAGACGAGCAAGTACCCGGCCTCGATTTCGCCGAGACTGCAACCGACCGCTGGCCTTCCCAAGGGTGTAGTGGCTAATGGCCATGCCGGGAAAGGGCATTCCCCAGCCCGAAGTGGCGGAAACGGTCATGCCGCCCCTGTAAACCCTGCGTTGATGTCACCAACATATCCGCCTGCGCGTGTATCTACCGGACACTCGTACAAACGACAGTCGCTTTCTCCTTCTCCTCTTACGCCGAGATCCACGATGAGGCGCACATCAACAGGATTGCGAGGACGCAAGTCTACATCTTCATCGGTCTCGTCGGTTCGTTCGATTCACCACCACCACCACTCTCATTCCAAGGCTTCGTCAACGAGCTCAGCGGGATCATTTTCCGCAAGCCTATCAAAGTCCCAGATGCAGCGCGGGCAATCGCCTCACCACTCGGTAAAAGTTCTTCCAGCGACCCCGACAGCAGGGTCATTCCCATCCAACATTCGCCTAGTTCGCGCAACGCCCCCGCCGCTCACCATCTTTAACGAGGGGATGCCCTCTGATGGGGGGAGCGCACCGCAAGCGCCGGGGTCTCCTAACCCCTTTGCATCTGGTGTACTTTTTGCCAAGCGCAAGAGAAACATTTTCAAGGGTCCCACGCTCAACTTTGGGGGACCATCGGGCAGCTCTCGAAACTCTTCATCTGGATCACATTCCCGAAGTGCGAGCGCCTCAGGCCTGGGTCGTCGATCTGGGGAAGTGACGATTCAGGAAGAGGATGAATGTCTGCGGGAAGATGATGAAGAAGTTGAAGAGGTAGAGGTGTTCAGCCCAGTGATTGGTGGTCCCGGAGAAAAGATTGAGGAGCAGATCTTCGAAGAGGACGAGACTGAATCAATCATGGCAAAGGATTTGCCAGCCCCCCCTGTGCCTGCAAAGGGACCATAAAGGGGACGGGCACCAAAAAGCTAATGCTAATACATAGATAAACACCCATGGGTGTGAAAAAGGGGGATGGTCTGAGAGGGGGTCTCATCCCTTTTCTCTCCGAACTGATAGGAGAGACGAGGGAGGGAGTTGAACGACTTGACGACAGAAAAACGTATTCTTAGCAATCCGGCACTCGTTTAGGATGTTGGGATCTTCTTTTTTTTCGCCTATATTTGCTTTGTCTTTTTTTCTTCTTTTTCTTCGGCGATTGGCGGTTTCTAACAGCATTTTTCGGCGCAAGTCGTCGAGGGGCATCTTTATTTACTATGTGTTTCTCTTCTTATACCTCGTTTTATGAGATTCTCTACGCTTTTTCTGTTGCCTCCCGTCGGATGATTGGGTGGTTGTATAGTACCAAAGGATACCAACTTTGCATTCAATTTTTTTTGTTCTATTTTAATGATAGAGGGTCTAATAAGCCTTGGCTTTTACTATTATTATTCTTATTTTCTTTGTTGCATGCAGTAGAAGGTTGGCCGGTTTGATCTTGTGTTTTTGCTTTTGTTTTTTGCATAGAAGACTGGATCACGCTTGGTTTATTCTTCTCCGTGTCGTGTTTTGCGGCTGGGGTATTCGTGTTGGCGAAATCAGATGGTTCCTAGATGTCTGACTAGCGTAGCTGCATTGTTGGTCGAGTGTTAAAAGAGGGGAGGGGAGGGGTCAGCACTTTATTTAGGTCAAAGACGGGCCCGCCAAGAATACTTTAAGCTACGTCAAAGACAGACTAATACGAGTGATGAGTGAAAACCAGAATTTGTAGCAAACAGCAGCGCCCCATTAATATCCTATGCATTCTATTGTTCTACTCCAAACACGATCCGCGGCATCTCTCATCATGGTACCAACACAGGTAGGCTCTTACATGGCACGGGAGAAGGAGTTGCGTCTTCGCGACTTCTTTTCGAGGATGGCATTGCGCTCCTCGCGCAGAGTAATCCAGATCCAGAACCAAGTCATCATCTCAACAAACACAAAGGTAAAGAACAGGCGGTTCTTGAGGCCGTCGCCGCCCCAGCCAGCGGGGCGGTATGCAGGGTTGTGCGAGCTCGGGGCGGCGAAGTGGCCGCGCGAAGTCGTCTGGTAGACGGGTGACGAGGGGCCGAAGAAGAAGATGTAGAGGACGAAGACGAGCGAGAGGAGGAAGCGGAGGGGCGCTGGATCGTAGGTCAGCTGCTGTAAGCCTTCCAGGCTGGGGAGGGAACCGGAGAGAGCGGGAGGGACAGACCTTGGGTTCCCCAGTGGAGGATGAGGCTGACCTCCTCAGGCATAGACAGCGAGAGGAGGTCGCTGATGCCGACGAAGAGCAGGACGGCGGCGAGAAAGGCCAGCGGTGCGCTCTGAGTATCGAAGCCTCGGGCATAGGGCTGCAAAGCAAGTCGCAAAGGGACCATGTTAGCTCGGGGTCGCGCAAGCGGGCTTCGCGAAGCTGCGCGCGGGGGAACTGACCATGCCCATGCTCTCGCCGAGGATGTAGACGAGCGCCTGGCTGTCGACGGAGCTCGGGTTGGTGAGGAAGAAGTAGGCGAGGGTGACGTGGAAGAGGGACATCGATGTGATGATTGTCTTTGCGGATATGAGCGCCATGGTTGTGGCTCTCGTCTAGTCGACGGTTGGTCTCTTGTTCGTTTCTAAGCGGGGTGTTGTTCGTTCGGTGTCGCGCGCGCGCGGGGGAGGGAGGAGGAAGAGAGGGGGAGAGACTGGATTGACGCCGTCGCAAGACGAGATCAGCAACTACCGTCGGTTGAGCTAGTCGGTTGCTCGATGCTTGATCCGTGCTGTCGCGTGCGGACGTGGCTCGGGCAGAAATGCTAGGGACTGGGTGGGGAAGGGAAAGGAGAGGCGGGCCACATGGGGGGAGGGAGATGGAAAATGGGTTCAGAAGCAACAGCAGCAGCAGCAGCAGCAAGCAATATAATTAGCTAACGAGAGGACACTATACGGGATGCAACATTGGCAGAGAGCGAGATGGCCCCAAGTTGGTTTGAGAGTTGGAGGCAGCGTCGCAAGCCGACAAAAGCCAGCGTATTCCTGTTGGTCACACTGACACCGCAGACGACGTGCACTTTTCTACCAAGTGACCCAACAAAGGAAGGCCCATCATCCACACACACACGCACGTTACACGTCACGTCACATGTCTTTCTATTTCCTTTCCTTTCCTTTCTTTTTTTTAGTCCCTTCTGGCCTTTTTTCTTAGGGCCCCCCTCTTATCGCCCGGGCTTATCGCGGCTTGGCTTTGCTCCAGTTTAGGGGGGACCCCGTGGCTAGACACTGATGCTCTCAACCGTTGCAAGTGTGGCGCGCGCCCTCCTTTTGAGGCTGGAGCTAGGACGTGGGGTCGTCAGCCATTGTCCTTGAGTAGGACCTCTTTTGTCCTGTCCGATGGAGCTAGCCTGTCAGCTTGCTTGCTTGCTTGTAAACATGCCATATTGAGATGCATTCTACTCGCATTTAATCCCCCCCTTTGTCATCTCATTTGTGATTCCGCACTCTCGTTTGCTTCGGTGCTTCCATAGGCATAAGACCCTTGTTCATTTCTTCTTAAACTTTGCCTGTTTCAAAGAAAAAAATATCCCATCATGGCCGATGCAGCTGAGGGCCAAAATGCCCCTCCTCAGCTAGACAAGGCGAAACACATCAAGTACTGGCAGCGCTGCCACACAAACTTTCTGCCATCCCCATACACTGCGTATGACTCCACGCGCCTCACATTCGCCTGCTTCACCATTGCTGCCCTCGACCTGCTCTCTGCGCCGCTTACTCCGGCCGACCGCAGCGCCATCCGCCGCTGGGTGCTCAGCTTGCAGCATCCGGACGGCGGCTTCTGCGGTAGCTCCACTCATTCTCTGAGCGGCCAGGATGCTCCCAAGGGGACCGCAAACCTGGCAGCCTCCTTCTTCGCCCTGGTTCTTTTAGGCCTTGCTGCAGATGGAGAGGAGGAGGCCAAGGCAGCCTTCACAGGTGTTGATCGGACAAAATTGCTGTTGTGGCTGAAGGCCCTGCAGAGAAAGGATGGAAGCTTCGGCCAAATGCTTTGGGATGGAGAGTCGGTGGGTGGAAGGGATACGCGCCACAGCTACCTAGCAAGCTGCATCCGATGGATGCTAAGGGGTGATGTAAAGGAGGGGGAAGAGGGTTGGGTAGAGGATGTCGATGTTGAAGAGCTGATCGCTCACATTCGAAGAGGACAGGTTCGTTGCGATTGATTATGAGAGATTGCGAGATGAGGTGAACTAACATGGGCAGACTTATGATGGAGGAGTTGCAGAGTCATCGCAGCACGAGTCTCATGGTATGTGCATCCAGTTGTCAGTATTCCAGCATCCAACTAAACTATTCAGCCGGATACGCATACTGCGCCATTGGGGCTCTCTCTCTGCTCGATCGCCCACTAGATTCTACAGCTCCGCAAACTGAGAAGGCTCTCAAAGAAGGCATTCCTAACCGCGAGGGTCTGCTGCAATTTTTGGCCTCGCGTCAATTCCGGTATCTAGCCGAGCAGGAGGAAGCTGACGAAGTCGAGGAGAACTTCATCGAGGCCCAAATCGGCGAGGGTGAGCTTGGTCATGTAGGTTTCAATGGACGATGGAACAAAAAGGCCGACACGTGCTACTGCTGGTGGGCGGGCGGAACTCTCACAGTAAGTCTACAGCTCAAGCTCAGATTAGACGACGAAGCTTTAACATGCAACTATCTAGATGCTTGGCAATGCCTCCCTAATTAACGTACCGCCATCGCGACGGTACATTCTCGATATTACTCAGCACCAGATTGGCGGTTTCTCCAAAGCTGTGGGAGGTCCTCCCGACATGTATCACTCATATCTCGGATTAGCAGCACTGGCGACCATGGAAGATCCGGACCTGAAGGCGTTTGATGTAGGTCTCTGCTGCAGCAAGGATACGACAGCAAAGATCGAGCTAGCAAGAGCTGGGTTGCTCGCTAAAGTGCAAGCTGGGAAGAAGGCGTGGGAGAATGATGGGTTCTGGTGAGGTCTCACAAGATGACGGCTTTATGCGGACATGTCGCGCGCCAGATCTTTCCAAAGCAAATTAAAAAATATACATTACTACCCAAAAGACGCAAAGAAAAAAGCAAGATCATGATCCGATTCTGCAATGATAGTTACACGGCATTGGCGCTGATGTGACATTCATATCCGACATTCTGCCGATCATGACTTCACCCGCGGGCCGCCTATCTCTTTTGTCGCACTTCGATTTTGCCAGAATCCCCCCAACGCCCTTTCGCAATGTCGTCGCAGGAATCAAAAACGCCCACAGAAACAAAGGCACCTGAGCAGGCCTCGGAGGCTGCCTCGGAAACCCCAGCAGACACCACCAAGGCTTCCGCCTCAGCGAAGGAGAAGGCTCGCAAGTTTCAGAAGTAGGCTTCCCTCGCCGGAGGAGGGGAAGGTTCCCAATGAGCCACTTGAGCTAATGCCACTGCCTGCAGCAAATCCTTGTCCGAATTCTACGATCCATGCCAGGAGGCTGCGCAGGCGAGCTATCGATGCCTGTTCCGAAACGGCGGCGACAAGTCCATGTGCGGCGATTACTTTCAGTCAGTGGCCATGCCCCCCCGCGCGGAGGCAATGGATGGGCTAACATGGTGAGCAGGGCGTATCGCGACTGCAAGCAGGCATGGGTACGTAATTGAGCACTTCTTGAGCCGAATTGTGATCCATTAGGGGCTAATCGTGTGCCAGACTGAGGAGCGCAAGAAAAAGACTGGCGCCTGGTTTTGAGGCGTACAGCACCAAGACGATGCGAGCGACGCGATGCGGCGATTGAAGTCCACAAGGGCTCTAGTAGGCGATACGCAATGCTTTCGGAATATGTATAATGTCAAATAACTGTACAATATCGTGTATATGGACCATCATGGGCCGGGAAGTTAAATGCTGAGGAGATGTCAGGATGGCTCGAGATGAGATCATCTGCGTTAGTGGCGCAGGCTATACTCAACCATGCTAGCTATAGTCAAGATGCGCTTCACGTTGATCAACTATCAATTCGAAATCACCACCCGCCACAAAATTTGGACGTCAAAAAAAAAAAAAGACATTGCCCTGGATCCGTTGATGCTGCCCACATTGAATGAGCCCACTTCCACCCCGAGCTCGCATTGAATTGACGGGCAGTTTTGTGTGGCTCAGCCACTAGCCACACAAACACTCGCAGCCCCGCCAAAGCTCCGGCAACACCCCACGTCACACTTTGAACCCCTCCAAATATTCGCCGGCCGCAACGCATGTTATACGATTGACTGCCTCAAATCCGCAGGAGAAATGAGTCGCCAACGGCCAAACCTGCGCAACGGCGTTGACCTCCAGCTCCAGTCCGCCTTCAACGATGGCAACTGGGCCACCGTCATCCGCTTAGCCTCCCAGCGAGCCCGCACCACCAACGACCAGTACTTTGAGGTCCGTCAGCAGTTTGATCCCATCCTTTCTTGTTTTGGTCTAGTATTTTTTTTTAAAAAAACATGCATTGGAGAAAAAAGAAAAAAGATACATGTGAATCAGAGTGTTGGGGAAATTAACTCGGGTCTAGATTCTCAAAATCTGTGCCGAGAGTCAGCTCGATGACCCAGCCGCAAAGTTTGCGGCCATAGGCGCCATTGCGCAGTTTGTCAAGGACGGCACCGTGGTCAAGGATGCGGAAGGCATTGATCTGCTCGAGTGGGCAACCCAGGGTCTGGCGTCTGACGATGAGTTTTCAGAGACTCTGGGCCCCCTAAGGGTGCGACTCGTCAAGGCCTCGCCCAAAGACAAGATTGCCGCAACGCGGTGCTTGGAGTCGTGTTTGCTGCACTGGGATTTGGTCAGCGCGCAACAGGTAGGATGAGTTTTGTCGCGGTAGGCGAAGCGATGCACTAATATGGCTTCAGATTGCGGCGATAGTAGATAGGTCGTTTCCTCAGGAGAGGTCCTTTCTGTTCTGGAACATTGTCATTACCCACCTACTAGCGGTATGCTGTCTGTCCATGAGTCTAAACCTCATACTCACAATTTCCAGATCAGCCCTCAATCGCCTCCCGAAAAGAAGAAGCTCTACGGGATGCTAGCGCTTAAGCAGATTCAGAGGGCCGCGCAAATTGCGGAGCAGGTAATTGCGCCACAATTGACTCTACAGAATCCTTCTAACAATCACAACAGGCCGAGGCTGCTCAAGGAGACGAGTCCGCAAAGCCCCAGCCCCGAAGCATCCAGACTGAGGAAGAGATGCTGCTTCTCTACGAAATCGTTCAGAAGCACGGAACAAGCGATGACTTTGAAAAGCTCATCAAAAGCCCCGTCTTTTGCCCCTTGGTTCAGTTCCGCAAAGGCAGAAAGGAGTTGTTCACCAGGGTCGTCGCCAAGCAGGAACGCGAGAAGGATTGGGAGGGAGTCTACCAACTTTCCAAGGACTGCCTGTCAACAACTGACGAAAGCGGCGAGCCCAACCTGATGGCTTCGGATTGGTCTGTTTGGCGCAAGTTTATCGAGGCTGCGACTCAGTTGAAGAGTGTCAAACCAGAGTACGCAATCCCCTATCTCATTGGCTTCACCCAGCTCACCCGTCATCAGCGCCGAGTCAACAGTCCAGGAACTACTACTCAAGTTTGCCAAACGATCCAACCTTCAACCCATTTTCAAGCGAATTATCTTCCTCGCCCGTGTATCAGCTGCATTTAACCTTGCCTCAAGCGATGCCGATGACATCGTCGACGGCCAGCCTGCGTCAACAAGACTAAAAGAGCTTATTCACTACATCAACGACCAGGGAACTAGTGCCGCTTGCTTCGACGATATTAAGGCGTTTGTTGAGAGGCTCACACCATCCGCGATTCAGCACATCTCCTACGATTACACCCCCCAGCTAGCCAAGTCCAACGAGGACAAGCTCAGCTCTGCCAGGATCCAGACTTTGGCACTCAAGTTGCAATACTTTGCTGCCACCTGCCCTTCCATGTACACCAACATCCCCGGAGAGAAGCCCTTGAGAAAGTGCATAGTTTCCGGTGTTGAAATCAGCTCTAGCTCCCCAGCACCAAGTTTCGACACGATATCCCAAGCAGCTCTCGAACTCTACAAATCCCTAGTAGAGCTTGCGCCCGATCATCATTCTGTCGAGGCCGAGATCAAGCCAGATATTGCTGTGCTAATCGCTCTCTGCAACGTTCAGATTGCGTTCCCTCCTTCTACTGATCGCACAAACTCCCCCATCTCTCTCGCACCGCTTCTGCGTGCCGCCCTACTCCTGGAACATCAGCTCAACCTCACCCCCAAGCATGGCATCATCTCCCTCCTCCTGGTTCAACTACACCTTCGTCTCGGCTTGCCCCACCGCGCACGCGATATCTGGGAAACCTTGGGCGTGAAGCGTACCATCATGGACTCGCTCGCCCCGATATTCTATGATCGCCTCTCTACTCTTTCACCCGCTCTCATTTCACCCAACGACAACTGGGGATGGGAGCTTGTGGAGCTGCTCCACTCTCACTACAGCGTCTCCTTGAAGCTGAGGATGCACAGGCGGCTCATCGATGCGTTTGAGTCAGGCAGCTATGGGAGTGTAATTGACATTCCAGCCTACATAGATGCGCTGCGTTGGAGCTGCACCAGAGCAATGAGCCTGGTTGAAGAGGCAAGAACAGAGCGTCATTTGGGGCTGAACTTTGCCGAGGTGCTGGAAGATGAGCGGTTCGGTAAGAATTTCTCCTCCGCAAATATGCTCGTTACTGACGACAATTACAGCCGAAGTGACCGATGATACTCAACTAAACGAGGCCATTGACTACGGTTCATTCCCCTCATGGGGCTGCAGCTCGCAACCAGCCGTCTATGCTCGTCTCCGTATAGGTCCACCGATTACAGTACGATTTCACCATCCATCCGTGAGATTTAATTGCTAATGCTTTCCAGAACCGCCGAGCCCACCTTTCTCTCTTGTCCGAGGCATTCCACGAGGTGCTTTCATACAAGCCCCCGCCAGTTTACAAAGCCTCTGCAGCCGCTGCCCCTACGGAACAAGTATTTGTCCTGGAGATGCTCAACCAATTGAGCAACTCATTCACAAGGTTTCTCAACGGACCCAAGTCAGACTTGACGCCGGCGGAAGCCCTTTACTTTGACATTATCAGCTTGCTCACCACTCTCATTCCCTTTTCTATCGGCATCAGCCGAACAGGTCCCTTCCCTGACGTGTTTACACAGATTGTGGATGGGATCAAGGCAGGAATCGAGACCCTTGCAGCAGAAGCCGCCCCGCAGGATTCAGGGGTTGCAAGCCAGCTAAGCACACTGAGCTCGATGCACGAAATCGCCATGCTGAGGGACGCGACCGACGCAACCAAGCAGGCGTGCCAGTGGATCATCAACTTCAACGAGCGCCAGAAGGAGCGCGACAGGTCAGGAAACAGCAACCTCCCGAAGGAGGTGATCAACCAGACCAAGGCGCTGCTCACCACCGCCGAGGGGGTGCTCAAGGACGGCAAGGGCTGGACATCCAAGCTGAAGGAGCAGGTCAACGGCAGAGATTTTGAGCCGGCCGCGCGGCGATGGATTTTCGAGAGCGGCAAGGAGATTCAAGAGGTGGTTGGCGAGGACGCGGTGGGCAGGCTTGTGAAAAACTGGGAGGTGAACGCCAAGGGATGGACCGAGGTGAAGTGGGCTTAGACGATGGAATCGCCATTTCTTTTTACATAGCAAGGGTCAAACAATGTATAAAAGTTGGCCAAACCATATTATTGTCTGTTCAGTTTGTGTTCAGGACCATGCAATCCCTGCAAGTTCGCCTTTCAGTGACTTCCCTCATAGACACGCTTTAGATATTCAACATGCATTGTCAAAAAGCACAGAAAATACCATCAGATCAAGCCAATTAAGCCCTGTGGAATATTTTGGAGTTTTTTTCCCCTTTTGAAGAAGCAAACCTTAATGAATGGATGTCGTGCAGCGATATACAGGGGCGGAACTCCACTGCAAGGATTCTGTATACCCTAGAGGAAGTCTGGACCGGAATAATTGTCACTCATGTGCAGACTCAACCGAAAAAAAGGGGTTTCACAAAAATAAAGTGAGGATTTAGTTTTTTCATTTTATAAATTTGTAATTTGACATCTTCT
Source organism: Calonectria honghensis (assembly GCA_013403855.1). Lineage (NCBI taxonomy): Eukaryota > Fungi > Ascomycota > Sordariomycetes > Hypocreales > Nectriaceae > Calonectria > Calonectria honghensis. The sequence continues at coordinate 396,262 of VTGB01000008.1, read as the reverse complement.
TATGAAAGAGAAGACGAGTTTTGAGGAGGGTAACAGCTAGTAGGATCTTAGATTAAAGTAGGATGAAATCACATACTAGCTATTTCTTTTTAGTAAAATAAAGTTTCCTACTATGAATAGGCAACAGTCACAAAGGAAAACAGATTAAAACTACCCTGCACCCAATCTGAGCCCAACCAACTACATCAAAATTGCAAAAAGTTGCAAAAAACAAATCGAAGCTCCCCCGGGTGGGCTCGAACCACCGATCTTATGATGTGCCGTAGGGTAACAGTCATACGCCTTAGCCAACTGGGCCACAGGGGATATGTGCTTTTGATTTGTGTTGGGACTAGCCCGTTTCATAATTCATAAAGGCCCGCGCTGCTTCTGCATAGGATTCATAGACCAGTCCGACACTCCGACAACCTTTTGCAGAATTGCTTGCCTCCATCTCTAGTATCAATGCGAACAGGTTACAGGACAGAATGATCAGCACGGGTCAATCTGATCCCTTCCGCAAAGTTCTCGGTGGATCGCATAACATAATAGCAAGCTTATTTTTGGCCGGACTGAGTGTAAGTTTTCGCTCCGCCGTCTCCTTTGATGATCAAACGTGGTTTTGCGGAACTAGGTACTCCATATCGCAGACAACATCATGCGATGCTCATCGATCACATATTGTATACGGTTATAGTTTGCCCTCTCATTTAATCTTCTTAGGGTGTTCCAGCTGTAACTGCGTGTAATTGGACGCACACGCGCCCCATCTCAAAGTCTGCAGAGCTCGTGGCTCGCCATCATGCTTCCCATACGATAGAGATTGCGGTGGCCCCCAAAAGCCTCAGCCACGATTGAGCCCGGGTGGTTAATCGCTCAGTATGTGCACCTCAAGCGCTGAAGCTTATTTGGAAGAATTTGATGCTGGTTTTGCGTCAGGGTAAGAGTGCTTCCATCGCGGCGCCGGTGGTTGCCACCCGGGGTCCGGAGGCCGCGCGCTCCGCCGGGTGGTGGCCGCCGGCACTAGTGTTCCGACCCTATGCGCTTGGCCGCAAATTAATCTCGTTCGGCATCGCTCAGGCCGTTTGCCAGTGGACAGAAGCAGAAGTTGCCCTTTCCCTTCTTTGACTGACGCGTGTACCGCAGTTCGTGTTTAATGATTCATTATTTCGTCATTAGCATTAAATATACACAAAACTTTTTTTCTTTCGTCTAGCGGCGATCTCATAGGTGCGATTCTCTGTGTCACGGCCCTCCCTGTCTATCATTTCTCGGCTTTGCCCGATCAGCAAGGTTCTGAGAGGCAATACTCTCCTGACAATCTACTCATACACGCGGATCCATCTTCGTCGACCAGCCTTCGAAGCTGCGCGGTGATGCCGTTGAGCGCTCGAGCTAGCGGGAAGAAGTCCCGTTCCTCAGTGCTCAGAAATGTAACCCTCTCGGCCATTTGCTCCAGTAGCTCCAGGTCGGGTGTAAGTGTGGCCGGGCTGGGTGCATGGATTATGTTGTTGGCCAAGCATGAATATGGCACAAACGCCTGGAAGAAGCCCACCGCAAAGGACAAGATCTCTGCAAGAGGGCATTTGGAAAGTAGGCGGCAGATCATGCTAATGATGTTGCGTGAGGCTTGCACCGCGAGTGGCGAAGTGGGAATGTCGGCGTCGGTCACGACTGGTGTCGGCGAGCCGCAATCTAGAATATTGCATTTGCGAAGCATGAATACGATGCACGTGTATGCAGTGAGATATACGTCGCTGAGGAGCCACCAATGAATGCTGTTGACATCGTCCTCTGCTTGTTGGATCCACTCAAGCTGTAGACTGTTAGCGAGGCTCGCGCGCAGCATCTGTCGTGAGACTTACAACTTGCCACTCGCGCATCAGCGCGTCCACCTGTTCGCACAGGCGTTCAACTTTTGTCAAGAGTGTTGCGTCAGTTGGGTTATCATCAACCAGCTGGAAGAAGTCGATGAGAGTGAGGGTGACGCGCGAGCTGATTAAAAATGTTATGGTCGGGACCGCGTGCATGTCAGGCTGCGACTCGGGCGTCAGCCACGGTAGGTTGACGCGCCAGTTGCTCATGCTCCCGGTCAGCGTTGGTGTCTTGTTGTAAATTAAGCGAAAGAAGAGATCAATCTGCATTAGCTCCCAGAAACCCTTGCGATCGGCGTCGAGAGTGGCCGGGTCCGAGTAGTTGCCGCCCTCATCGCTGTCAAGAATGTGCATATTGAGGCCCGTGGCGTACTCGCAGGCTTGCTTGTACATTTTCCAGCGAAGGTCGTAGTCGAAACACTCTGCAGCTGCTCGCGCCTGGGAAGCTGTAAGCAAAGCGACCGCTCGTGGGTGTGCCAGAGAGCACTCACCATGAATGTGGCGGCTATAAAGTCTGTTGTTGTGCCTGTAGCCTCTCGCTGCCAGTTTGGTAGTGCACGCAAGCAGCACAGATATATCTTGGCAGAGAGCTTGTGCGGGGGAATAAAATTGGACATGGTCGTCGGGAGGGAACATCCATGATAGAGAATTCCATAATAAACGACTTGAATGGCTGCGTCTAGGTGCACCTGCGGCATGTCGATTATGTCGGGAATCATCTTGATCAGTTTCGCATCCACCAGGCTGAGGAACGCCTCAGTGTGCATGTGGGTAAAATAAGCTGGAAAGAATTCGAGATCAGCATCCAAGTCGGAAGCAGGGGGCAGGAGGCCGTACTGTGAATCCATTCCTTTGCCAACTCGGGAGGGATCGAAATGCCTTCTGACAGAGTGGACTTGGCAATTTCCCGTAGCCTCAACTTCTGGACTTGGTTGATGGCATCAGTGAGGACAGAAGTGATATCGAGGTCAGTCAAGGTGTAGACTGAATCGGATGTCCGAGGAGTGTCAGATTGTGCACTTAGCACACTTGGAGCTGCAGGCGAGGCGGGGCTGGATCGAGGGATGCCGCTCTGGATCCGGATCTGCTGAGCTGCCGTGTGCCTCGACGGCAGAGTCTCCGCTTTGGAACCGTTAGGGCTGACAGTCACATCAGTTTGTCCTGGGTTCAAGCCGGTGACGTGTTCCTCGACCTTTTCCAACCTCTCAAGGATGGCAGAGAGGGGGCTGTTGGGTGAGATGAGGCCACTTGTTTTGGTTAGAAATTCGATGCGACGTTGCGAAGGATTTCGTATTCCTACCTCAATCGGGATACGGCAAGACCCTTTCGAGACTTCCTCTTCACTCTCTCCGGGTAGCTGCAGTCGATGCCGTGAGAGATACATCGACCACAGCTCGGCATTACTCGACTGCAGCGGACCTTTTTCAGCTTGCACGTCCTGCACTATCCGCATCAAGAATAGATGAGCTGTTAGTCGAAGCCCTCGATACCGACCGTATGGGCACCCATGTAACTTACGGAGAGCGCGTTCAGCGTGTGCGTCATGTTGGCGGAGATGGACTTTCGGGTTTTGGAGCCAGGTCGTGTCTGACTGCTTGTGGATATGCGGTGGAACAAACGAGTCTTCGGTCCCTTGGTCTTGGGGAGTCCGGCGACTTGTACTCACTATTCGTAGTACAAATCGTCGATGAGAGCTCCGCTGAAACCGGCACCATCCTTGCAATCCCCACTACTCTAATAATGCAAGCTGTCTGTGCTGCACCCCTGCGGAACCCGGACGCCCCGAAAGTCCGAACCACGCTAAGTAGGAGTTCAAGATGCATCTTGGCAAAGTCCGTCTGCCTCGTAAGGCAGTGCTCCGGACTGGGAATTCGGACTCGGTCCTGGGTGCATCTCGATAGAGTCCGGAATTGGTCTGGCAATGCAATGAAATGTTTTGTCAACCGTGCAATTGTTGGATGGGTTATATAAGGGCGCTTGGCTGGCCAGGAAAGAGATCTCGATTGTCGATTTAGCTCAAACTGGACTTGGTTCAGAAAACTCATTACATTTTCTAACTATCTATTCACTTGCTAATCTATTATTGCGATACAACTTACACACTCTTTTGATTATTTCCTTATTCGTTGGCAATTCGCCAAACCAACTGAGACTCCTCAGTCATGTCAGCCGATGATCACAAAGTCGGGGGCTCTGAGCTGTCCGGTGACCCAGAGAAATACAGCCAGAAGCCCCAGTCTTCTTCCAACTCGGAATCGAATTCAACCATCTGCCCAACTGGAAAGGAATGGCCCAACAAGGAGGTTGATGATGCGGAGGCTCGCATGAACGACGAGGTTCATGAACTCGCTCGACGATTGACCACTCGATCCCACGGTCCTCCCGGCTCACTCTTCCCCGTTCCCGCCTCTGGACCTCTCAACCCCTCCAGCCCTGAATTCAATGCTCGTAAGTGGGCCAAGGCCTTCTACGATATTCGAATCGACACCTCTGAGGGAACCCCGCCAAAGACCACCGGCATTGCTTTCCGAGATCTCAACGTCTATGGCTTCGGTTCTGCGACTGATTTCCAGAAGACTGTTGGCAACTACCCCTTGCAGGGTGCCAACTTGCTCAAGAAGCTTACCGGTCAGGAGCAGGAGCGTGTTGATATCCTTCGCAACCTGGAAGGTGTGGTTCACAGCGGCGAGATGTGCGCTGTCCTGGGACCCCCTGGCTCTGGATGTTCAACCTTTTTGCGAACAGTCGCTGGTGACACTCATGGCTTCCACGTCGACGATGCTGCTACCCTCAACTACCAGGGTATTCGACCCAAGGAGATGAAAACTGCCTTCCGAGGCGAGGCCATTTACACCGCCGAGGTCGACCACCATTTCCCCCACATGACTGTTGGTGACACTCTCTACTTTGCTGCCCGCGCCCGTTGCCCCAAGAACATCCCCGCTGGTATTTCTCGGAGGGAATATGCCGAGCATCTCCGCGATGTGACCATGGCCATGTTTGGTATTTCCCACACCATCAACACTCGAGTTGGTGACGACTTTGTTCGAGGTGTCAGTGGTGGTGAGCGAAAGCGTGTCACTATTGCCGAAGCTGCCCTGAGCTACTCTCCTCTCCAGTGCTGGGACAACAGTACCCGAGGTCTTGACAGTGCCAACGCTCTCGAGTTCTGTCGCACTCTCCGCACCCAGGCTGATACCATGGGCTGCACGTCTTGCGTTGCAATTTACCAGGCATCTCAGGATGCGTATGATGTAAGTGAAACAGACGATTGGCATTCTGTGCAGTTTCTAACACTCTCCAGGTATTTGACAAGGTCATTGTTCTTTACGAAGGCCGTCAGATCTTCTTTGGAAAGACCACCGAGGCTAGGGAGTATTTCGAGCGCCTTGGGTTCGTCTGCCCCGAGCAACAAACCACTGCCGATTTCCTTACCTCCATGACCAGCCACCAGGAGCGCATTGTCCGTCCTGGCTGGGAGGGAAAGACCCCGAGAAGCCCTGATGAGTTCGCTCAAGCCTGGAAGGCCAGCGACACACGCGCCCGTCTTATGGAAGAGATTGAGGATTACGTTCAGCGACACCCGTTCGGCGGCGAGCACTACGACAAGTTCCTCCAGTCCCACAAGATGAACCAGTCCGAAATGCAGCGCTCAAAGTCTCCATTCACTCTGTCTTACATTGAGCAGATGAAACTGACTTTGTGGCGATGCTGGGTCTTGTTCAAGGGCGATCCGTCCATTACCCTGACTATGCTGATTTCCAACATTTTCGAAGCCCTGATTGTCGGTAGTATTTTCTACGGAATGAAGGCAAACACGAGCACATTCTTCAAGCGCGGTATCCTCCTCTTCTTCGTCGTCATTGTCAACGCATTCGGTAGCATTCTCGAGATTTTAACCTTGTACGCAAAACGAAAGATTGTCGAGAAGCACGCCCGTTACGCCTTGTATCACCCTAGCGCTGAGGCTCTGTCGGCCATGATTATAGATATTCCCTACAAGATCGTCAACGCAGTTATCCTCAACACCACACTGTACTGGATGGGTAGTCTCCGGCCTGAGGCTGGCAACTACTTCTTCTTCGTGCTGATTAGCTTTATGATGACGCTGACGATGTCCATGATGTTCCGACTTATTGGATCTGTTACCAAATCAGTCTCACAGGCTCTTGCGCCGGCTTCCATCATTCTACTGGCTATTGCACTGTACACCGGTTTTGCTATCCCGCCCAATGAAATGAAAGATTGGCTTGGGTGGATTCGCTGGATCAACCCCATCTTTTACGGCCTTGAATCCCTGCTTCTGAACGAATTTGCCGGACGCAAGTTCCCATGCTCTACATTTGTTCCTTCAGGCGAAGGCTACGAGTCAGTGGCGATGGCAGAAAAGGTATGCAACACTGTGGGATCAATCCCCGGCCAGGACTTTGTTAATGGCAGCGATTACCTCCGAATCTCGTTTGGATTCATCAGCAAGCACAAGTGGCGCAACTTTGGTGTTCTCATTGCCTTTACCATTCTGTTCATGAGTCTTCACCTGATTGCTACCGAGTATGTTTCTTCCGAACGCTCAAAGGGAGAGGTCTTGGTTTTCACTCGCAGCAGCCTCAGCAAGGCACGAAAGCGAGCCAGCGATTCCGAAGTTGGTGGCGACAGCCGACCGGTTCAGGCGACCACGGATGAGTCCGATGGCGCAGGCGAAATGGAAAAACAGTCTGCCGTCTTCCACTGGAAGGATGTTTGCTACGAGGTCAAGATCAAGACTGAGACGCGCCAAATTCTGAACCATGTTGATGGTTGGGTCAAGCCCGGAACTCTGACCGCTCTGATGGTAAGAACTCACACTTCTGGCTTGACAAAAAGTAGATGCTAACGGCAAACAATAGGGTGTATCTGGAGCTGGTAAGACGACTCTTCTTGATGTGCTTGCTACTCGAGTGACCATGGGTGTCGTCACAGGCGACATGCTTGTCGATGGCCAGCCCCGTGATTCCTCATTCCAGCGCAAGACCGGATACGTCCAGCAGCAAGATCTCCACTTGGCCACTTCGACTGTGAGAGAGGCTCTCAACTTCAGCGCCCTTCTCCGACAGCCTGAGCAATACTCGCGCCAGGAAAAGCTTGAATACGTTAACAAGGTTATCTCCATGTTGAACATGGAAGAGTATGCTGATGCACTGGTTGGTGTGCCTGGCGAGGGTCTCAATGTTGAGCAGCGCAAGCGCTTGACCATTGGTGTTGAACTTGCTGCCCGCCCCCAACTCCTGCTGTTCCTCGATGAGCCTACTTCTGGTCTTGACAGTCAAACTTCTTGGTCGATCTGCAACCTGATGGAAAAGCTTACAAAGAGTGGCCAGGCCATTCTCTGCACCATCCACCAGCCCTCTGCTATGCTCTTCCAGCGATTCGATCGTCTTCTCCTGCTTGCTCGTGGTGGCCGAACTGTCTACTTTGGTGAGATTGGCAAGAACTCCAATGTTCTGGTTGACTACTTCGTTCGAAACGGTGCCAAGCCTCTCCCCAAGGGATCCAACCCGGCCGAGTACATGTTGGAGGTCATCGGTGCTGCCCCTGGTGCCACTACGGATATCGATTGGCCCGCTGTCTGGAGAGAAAGCCCCGAGTACCAAGGTGTTCAACAAGAATTGGCTAGACTGTGTGCCGGAAGAAGTGCCCCAGCTTCAGCAACCCAGGATGCCACCACCTACGCCGAGTTCGCTGCCGGTTTGGGTACTCAATTCTTCGAGGTCACCAAGCGTGTCTTCCAGCAGTACTGGCGATCCCCGACTTACATCTACTCCAAGGCTTTCCTTTCTTTTGGCTCGGTAAGTTGCGCGCCTCGCAAACAAAACCACTAAACTAACCATGTACCCAGGCTCTTTTCATCGGTCTTTCGTTCCTCAACGCCACAAACACGATGCGAGGTCTTCAGAGTCAGATGTTCGGTGTTTTCATCTTCGTCACCATCTTCTCCCAGGTAGTCGAGCAGATTCTGCCCAACTTTGTGCAGCAGCGCACTTTGTACGAAGCTCGTGAACGACCCTCCAAGACATACTCGTGGAAGGCATTCATGGTTGCTAACATCACTGTCGAAATTGCTTGGAACTCGGTAAGAAATCGCCCCTTCTGTATTTTTTCAGCGTCTTGGATGCTGACATACTTCAGCTTATGGCCGTCTTTTGTTTCATCTGTTGGTATTTCCCCATCGGTCTTTACCGAAATGCGCGCGCCACGGATGCCGTTGATTCTCGTGGTATCACCATGTTCCTTCACGTCTGGGCCTTCTTCCTCTTCGCTAGCACCTTTGCTACCATGAGCATTTCTGCTTTTGAGAGCGCAGAAGTTGCCAGCGGTATCGTGAACCTCGTCGGAATCATGATGTTCTCTTTCAACGGGTGAGTTACGATCGAAATCTATATGTCCCAAATCAAAGTTAATGAATCGATAGTGTTCTCGCTGGTCCCAAGGACCTTCCAGGCTTCTGGATCTTCATGTACCGTGTCAACCCTTTCACATACGTTGTGGAAGGATTCCTCGGAACATCTTTAGCAAACGCCGCTGTCAAGTGTGCTCCTAAAGAGATTGTTACATTCAGCGCACCTTCCGGTCAGACTTGCGGAGACTACATGTCCTCGTACATTGACGCTCATGGAGGTTACCTCGTCGACACCAACACCAGCAGCTGCCAGTACTGTTCGATGGCCAAGACCAACGACTTCCTTAAGGGAATCAATGTTGATTTCGCCAACCGCTGGCGCGACTTCGGACTGATGTGGGTCTTCATCATCTTCAACATTGCCGTTGCCATCACCGTCTACTGGATCTTCCGAGTTCCCAAGAAGTCAAAGAAGGCGTAAAGCGCTACGCAGATCGCTAGCTACGAGACCCGGAAATGCGCACCTGCTCCGGCGGTGTGGATGTTGACTAATGTAACATGTGTGGCATTCGGTATGGAGCATCGGGACGATCATGTTTAGGTGATCGGCACAGGAACGGACCAAACAGGACTTGACGCCAATGGCGTTGCAACATTAAAAACCATCTTATATCTTTTTTAGACCATATAGAATTTTAATCAAATAGACTAGATCGACCAAACAAAGTTTTTCATTCGCCAATAGAGTTGTAGTAGACTGTAGATCGAGCCAACGGTAATCCCGGATTCGTAACAATCTTTGCCACTCTTCATCCGAGCTGAAAAATCCAGACCCACGCAAAAGAAACCATCGCCCGAACGCTGATTGACTTGCTGGGTAGGGAACCTTTGGAATGCCGGCTCGCTCGGAAAAGGCAAGGGAGCACCCGTTCCTAGACATACTAGTCGAGGCCCGTGCCGTTCTTTGCCAGGTGCATATAATGTGAGACATGGCATGATGAATGGAACGTGACATGTCAATTTCGTCGTATGTGAGGGGTCCAGACTTTTTAAAGTCAGAATGCGTTGCCAGGTTCGCTGAAACCCGAGAAGAAGGACCAGAATTGTCGAATGCCGATCTTCTCAGATTTGTGGCGTCTGCTAGAGCAGGCTCGGCCCCAACGTTTATAAGGGGGCGGCGCACCAGTGGCAGTACGCCTGAGCTTATCGAAACCTAAATCTTCAGCACTTGGAAAACCTGGGGATCTCGATCGGTTTCTTGCAATCAATCTACCCCGCGGTGGCTTCCCGCCTCAGCCGGCCGCGTTCATGTTGCAGTGACGTCGATGACAGGCTTCTTATCGTCGCCAGTCTCAGAATGTGGCCGAGTTCTGCTTCGGAGCTCGGCGATAGGATGCCACCCCACACATGGCTAGAACAAGTTCTAAGTTGAGAACAAGGTTGGGACTTTTGCGCCCAGCTCCCCTCTCTTTCTTAAAAAAGAAAATTCATTTTACTACTTTGGGCAATTCCAAGTTCACGAGGAATGCGGCTGGAATTCCTCAACATGGTACCATGACGTCCATCTTATCTATATAAACGTACACTCTCGCTCTTTGCTTAGGTCTTGTGAATCATCAACAGCAGCCTTTGGTCTGAGAGAAAAACAAATCTAATCCAATCATCTTTTGAATTCTTGAAAATGCGTCTATCAGCTTCCGTCATCGCTCTATCCTTGGTTGGGGTTTTGGCTGTACCCGTGGACCCCCCAGCATCGCAATCGGATTGCCCGGTAGGCGAAAACTTGTCCGATGCCCAGCTTCAGTTTCTGGATACTTATGTGTGTGTGACTTAGGCCAATTCGTACTTGAATGAGTGTGGCTCATCGTGCGAGAGAACCTGTTCCACTCCCGCTGTCGACAATAGGGTATGCACACTACAGTGTACTCGCAAATGCACATGTAATGATGGTTACGTGATTTTCGTAAGTCATTTCGTGTCGAGGTACGGTAGTATGTCTAACTTATTTCTAGGGTGGAAACCGTTGTGTGCTTGCAACCAATTGCGCTGTGTGGCAAGTCTTGGGACTTGTGGGAATTACGCCGCCTTAGGCATGTGGCTTGTCCGCTTCTCTCCACTGCATGATGGCCGTGGAATTTCAACTGGGTTTAAATGAGATCGCTCAGCCTTATTTAATCATGAAGATTGCACTTTCTATACGAGAAGTACGATCGATAGTAATAATAATAGTGTCGCTCTTTAAGTCGCTGCGATGGAGCGTAGGAAGCCGGCCAATATGAGTGCTCCACAACATCGTGATTCAAGCCTCGTCTTTGATAAACTTCCTACCTAATGGAATGAGAAATTTATGCAAAGCCTCAGTCTTCAGAGTACCATTGCCACAGCCGTCGGGGGTTGTCTACAAACATCCTGTGAATCTGCGCCTCGCTCCCAGCCCAGTCTTTGATCATGTCCAAAATGGCAGCGTCGTTGATGTCTCTGTAATTCTGGACGTTGAGTCTTCCGCCAACTGCATCATTGCCCTCCTCGCCCGACGTATGCGGCCAATCGCTACCGTAAACCACCATGTCCGGCCCCGCATTGATGAGAGTTTCGGCAACAACACGCATGTCATCATAATATGGGGCTTTCTTGGAATTTTGGTACGGCGCCGAGATCTTGACAAACAGCAGCTTTCTGCGAACAAGGTCGACCACCTCTGGAAACCCTTTGGTCTTGTACGGGTCGATTGTGTTCTTCGTGTCGTTCGTTCTCGACCCCACCACGGCGTGGCCAAAGTGATCTGCCACGACTGTGACGCCCAGCTCTGGGATGATGGAATGCAGCTCCTCAAATGCTTGCGCAGGTATCCAAAGCTGCAATACCCAGTCGAAGAGACGGGCAATTTTTGCATTCTTCTTCACCGCGGCAACGACGTCTTTGGTGGCAGCGGTTGCGAGATTAACACGGACGCCACGGACGCCGGCTTCATGAAGCTCCTCCAGAGTCTCGTTGGTTACCGTATCAGGGTCAATGACAGCTACGCCACGGAACTGGCCCTTGAACTGTTTGAGAGCGTCGACAAGAACTGCATTGTCAGTGCCGTATACGCTTGGGAGCACAATTGCCGCATGCTTGATGCCATAGGGCTTGAAGTGTTCCGTGGCATTGGAAACAGTGGCAGCTTTCGGCGTGTACCCTAAATAAATTACAAGCGTATTAGCGACGTATCCGTACGTTAAGATTCAAACAGCCCCACCTCTATCTGGGTCCAGCGGAAACCTATCAGGATCAATGATATGGATATGCGAGTCCCTGTTGTTACTGAGCAAAAGCTTCATTAGGTGTGGCAACTGGGATTAAACCACTAACCAGGAATAATCAGGAACTATCAATGAGTTTGCAATCTTGGCAAAAGCCAAAATCGCAACGGAAATGGTTTGTCTCAAGGAGAGCATGACTGGTTGATTTGTCCCTGGAATGGCTGTGGTTACGATCAAATCTGAAAGGCATCTCATCCAACCATTTATATCCACGCACATATGAAGATTCTATTCCTGAAGTCTTCCTTCGGGATATGCCCGATGTATTACAACGGATGCACCCGATGAGAAAGAATAGATCGTACATTTCCGCTCCCAGACACCCTGGCTTATCCGTGTCATGGGTTGATTTCCAATTAATCGCCCGCGCCAAATCGCAGCCATTTTTTCGACGGCCTCAAGGTTCCATCGGCTTGGAGCCGAAGAGAAAATATCTCTCGCGAATTTGACAATGATACGCTGCCATCAGCAGACATGGCAACTTCTCTTCTCGTGGTTAAATCATTCGACCAACCCCACCTCAAAACCCTTGTTGTGGGGGATACAGCGATGAGGAGGTGGATCTTTGCTAGGATAATGCGGGGGAACTGATCAAGTTGGTTCTTCCAATGTTCAAATCCGTCCACTTGCATTTTGGAGCGTTGGTTGGTTGCTGATTGTTGGTTAGTCTGGTTTCTTGGCATTCAGCCCTTCGGAAAAATACCCGAACCCCAAGCACCCGTCGGTCATGTGGGAGGTGAGAGGAACAGGGGTGGACGGGAAGCCGATTGACCCTTGTCCAGTCATCACCAAGGAGTATTTGGAGCTCGGAAGCCGAAAGCGAAATACGCCGTATACCTGCCGCCGTGATAATTTCCCCTCCACAAGGTTTGGATTTACACTAAAAGCGTCACATCGCTCATCCCACAACTGGGCTGCGACCAAGTTTCAGGAGCAATAGCTGATCGGCACAGGGACAGCAATGTGGCGAAAATGACACGCGTCGGGCTTTTCAGCTGGATCATTCGACTTTCAATTTCAATTTAAGGTATATATCATGTATCATAAAGGGTGTTGCAGAACTGATCAAAAACTCAAAACAAACAATCTGGCGCGCCTAGCTCAAGTACTTCTCCGCTAGAGTAAGTTCCTTGAGCTTGTAGCGGCTGGTTCTCATGTGTGAAGCAACGTAGCCCATAACGTACGCGTGCCAGACTTCATCGTAAGGGTGCCTGCCCTTCAAGATGTCACGTGAACGACGGTAATCCGCCACGGCCTGTGATATTGTGGCCTCCAGCACATCAATGGGGCTCTGCCCTCTGTAGAATGCCATCTTGTGCATGTAGTTGTGCTCCTCTCCGGCCTTCTCCTCTTTGTAAAATCTGGACCAATGGTGTAAGTTGACAAAGAAACGGCTGGAATGTTTCGAAATTGGGTGTGTTGGGAAACTTACGATAGAATATCATTTGTCAAGTTGATGAATGTGCACATGTCAGGAATCGCTGGCAGGAAGACCGAGATATCCGGGTAGCGATACTTGGGGAAATTGAAGTAAGCGTAGACCTCGGGCATGCCCTCCTTGTCTCTGAAATAGTAAGGCCAGTTGACAGCGTCCTTTGTGGGGTTAATGGTCTTGTACTCGGGACGCGTTTCGGTAGCATTTGAGTTGACAAAGGCCAGTGCCGATAGGACAATAGAGTTGGCGATAATAGGGTCGTACAACTTGTATGTTCCTCGAAGTACGATTGCAAAGTGCTCAAGAACCTTTGAGGCCTGAGGCTGGCCAGTAGTGAAGCGCTCCTGGAACGAATCCAGATCAGCTCCGACTTGAGTGTTGTCGTCAATGACGAAGCCAAGCCAAGTGAACATTCCGATGTGCAATTGGACCTCCAATGGGTGCAGAGGATACATGTGCTGTAAGTAGCCATAGTCAGCTTCGCTGGACATGTTAACTCGTATTCATGAAATTCATACCGCCGCAGCAGACATTCCAGTTTCGAAGCACATTCTGTGAAACTCATTGTCGTTGAATGGAATGCCCGTCTTGACAGCGCTCTCAACCATGGCTCGTCGTAGAGCGTCTGTCATGGCATCAGGAGGAGGAGTGTAGTTCAGAGCCACAAGCAAATCCGTAAGTAGGGGACTAAGTCTATGAGTGAGGCCCTCCCCGACAGGGGAGTAGGGCTTGCTGGCAACCATTGAGCTGGGCATTGTTTCCAAAAAGTTGACGAAGTTGAGATGCACTGTCAAACTCGACTTTCCAAATTGCGCGGGCTTATCTAGATATTTGATCAAGATTCGAAGTTGCCTAACCGCCCCCCTGACCCCAGATCAGCAACCTCCAGAGCCCGGACCATCTCCAGGGGTAGCCAAGAGAGACATGGGATATCTTCTTGGTGGAGCTCGCTTCAATCCTCCGGTCCAGACAGTTCCAAACTCAATAGAGATTTGACTTCCTTCGTCCGATAGCAGCAGTTTTTTTTAAAGTTATTATTGAGTCGTCGTCGGCCAACTGGTCCAGATTGGCAGAGATTACCGGGTTGGCCCACACGCCCTGGACGGCGGGTAACACGGCTTGCCAGTGGATTGACTTTGTACTATTTTCCGGTGACTGGGATAGCATGGGTACGGCTCCTGAGACCCATGGTAGGATGGCGTTACATTCGCCGTTGGGTTTTGTTCGTCCGCCTCATCCACCGGTCGAACCTGTCACAATTGGACATCAACATGGACGGCTTGCGAGTCTTAGAGTTTAGGTTCGTAAGCCGTGCCTGGCCCCCAGCCTTATACATTGTAGCCTTTGGGACGATCCAATGTAACCTGCTCAGTTGAGCACCGTGACGAGGCTATGGTGAGGTGGAATAAGTCGCGTCTTAATAGACCCTTGCAGGGCGCACTTTTCGCCACTCCCGGGGTTGCCCGGATCTGAACTGACGTGAACCGCGCTAGACCTTGGGCGAAGTCCGCATCCGTCACCGCTGGTTTTGCACGTGCATCATCGCTGCAACTGCAATCGCACGTGAAGATTGGCGTATGTGACCCAAGAAAATTGCGGATGAACCAGTCTCAATACGAACGGGCCAGCTGGGTAGATGCTGGCTGGGTCGGCGAGCGCTGGCTATGATCGTCAACTAAGTGCACTACTTCGGCCGACGTGTGGGCCCTAAATGTTTCAGGTTACAAGAAATTGTAACATTGTTTCCCGCACCAGGACAGATGATGAGCTCCTCCCCTCTGGCGTTTGCTCAAAAGCGTCTTTCCCAAGTGGGACTCGCTTTAGCTGCATCTAGCCCATGAAACCACAAAATCCCAATACATTTTACCCTTCAACGTCTGTCCACCTAAACTTTGGACAAAGCTCGGCCGACAACCGTGCGACCCCGACGACCAGGGACGTTACCGAGCATACCCCGGGCAGTCAGAATTGCCCATGTCGTTGAATACGACGCCAGAAGCACAAAATGCGCACAGGACTTGGGTAATTCCCGGGCAGCGGCTCTTGCAAGGCACAAAGCCACTATAGGCTAGCCCAGCTCCACAATAGGAGCCGGGCCCCATTCTTATCAAATCCCTCGACGCGCAGCCTGCGAAAAACTAACTCCTTCAACGCCTCTATTCCAACCACCGGCACAGCGTGCTCGTCGCCTTGCCGAGTTCCTTTACTGGAGATGATCCACCCAACAAGGGCCCTTGGCCCGACGATTCCGCTCCGACGGACCGGAAATCCTTCAATGCCACCGTAAGACTCGAAAGATCACGCAAACCAGTGGGTACCGAATCGACCTCGATACCGACTCCATAAATCGCGAAATGCCCCAGGTGGCCAATGGGGTTTCCACGGAAAGACAGGCAAAAAGTAAAAATTAGCTTTTGCGGGATGCCTGGAATATCAATCAGGGCAGAACTGTTATACGCTCATCAAACGGAGATGGAATTTTTAATACAAGGTTAACGGCGGCATCGTTAATTATTGCCTAATCATACGTGGGAGCTTAGTCGCCCCCGAACGGCCGAGGCCGAGGAAACCGGTCTCCGTCCATTAGCTAATGCAGCGTTCCTGACCTGGAAGGCAGGTTTCATCCGGGAGGATGAGCTAATCGGGCGTTAAAAGAGATATTATTGGAAGGTGCCACTGTTCTCTCAATGTATCTGAGCAGTTGTCATCCACTGCGCCTTCCTATTGGGGGTTGCCGAATGCACGCGCCCTCATGTCTGGTATCCCACGCAGCCTTACCCAATTCGGCCGCTCATCGTCAAGTTCGCTTGCGACATTAGCTTGAAGATACACCCGGAATAAATCCGAACCTCAAGAAACCCTGGTCGTCGATATCATCGGCAATCCTTTGAGCATGCGCCGTTGTGCGTCATTGGTTGGGCAGCTCTCTATCAACTATTGGGCAGCTGCATCTTTGAGTTCCTATTCGAGGAATCCCGACGGAGGCTTAATTTTTTTTTCCCCAGTAGGTCTTTCTCGTTAAGATTTCTGACTGGATAGGATCTTCGTTTTTGAGATGTAATTTTTCCGTAGGCTGGTGGAGCGTGAGCGCGGAAGTTCATCCGGTCACCCTTTGTTGACTAACGCGCACCGCCACGGCAGTTGAGCTGAGGCATCTTGGCCTTCACATGGGGTAAAGCTTCTCAAACTGGGCTGTGGTCGAGTCTATTACCTGTGCCGTATTTTCCACTGGGCTTACACCGATGCAGTAGCACAGGGTAATTTTTTTTTAGCCTGCATAAAGCCGTGTCGTGTAGCTGGTTGAACTTGTGATGCTTAAACCCATTTGTTTCCATCGATATCGCAATCTTAGAGTTTAGAGCTAGCCGCTTATTAAGATAGAATTGACTCTGTCATTTTCGCGTCACGTCCCATGAATCCGTATTAAATAGCGCATGTTCCTGTCAATAGCATTAAAAGCCGCAATGCACAAAATCATATATGTATGCACATGTTCATGACATGGGCATGAAAACAGCATTTGTGGTCAACAGGCACTATTCTACATTTTAACCCGGCGCCCTGGTCTTATTGGGCAGCTAGTTCCATCGATGTCATCGCCCGGATGTAACCCCGTGACTCCGCAACGAGGATCAATGAAACTCGTCCCTGGGACCCTTGGAGGTAGGAATCCGGAGACATTTTATGACGTAACTCTACATCGCTTGATGATTCGCGAGTAGTGGAATATTGAGACGCGTTGTAGTTGTTGCTTATTCGTCCATTCTAGAGGATAGAAGAT
Organism: Calonectria honghensis; assembly: GCA_013403855.1. NCBI lineage: Eukaryota > Fungi > Ascomycota > Sordariomycetes > Hypocreales > Nectriaceae > Calonectria > Calonectria honghensis. The sequence goes on along the minus strand of VTGB01000008.1, from coordinate 379,515 downwards.
CCTTGGTAAGAAGTTCAAAACAAGTCATCCCAAAAGGCGTGCTACTTATTTAAGGTACTTGAGCACCAATTAATGGTATGTATACTGTATACTGATATTAGATGTCGACGTCATTTGGTACGTTGCAGTTTGGCCACAAGTGTTTCATTTGCGCCAGAGGTTGAGATCAAGTTCCTCAAATTTGGTGAGGCAATTGTTTCATTCAACTTTGAAACATCGCAATTTTTTCTTGAATGCTAAGTTCGTACCAAACTGGCCGAGTGACGGAATAGCGTGCAGTTTGGAGGCTTGGACACCAGCACTGCTCGATAGCATCATCATGTTTTGCGTGTTAGCATTGTCTATTTTCATGAAGTGACAACATAATGGAGTGGTAATTGGACTAGCGATCTTATCAAAACTTCTGCCCATTACTTTATATCCCTCGACAGTGGTTGGCAGAAAGAACACCAATCTTACATTTGGAAGCAAGTTTTGGGTTGATTGAATAGATACCCCGTGAACTGTTAAGTCTCTATATTTTGGATGATTTTGATCTTAATATGAAAGATGCTCAAGACACTACATACATAAAATCACATGCGAGTACAGTTCAATGTATCTAGTTAATCACTGAACACTTCTACTCAACACATTTCCATGCGTCTTCGTCAGTATAGTTACCTGGACCGACATAAACATTGCGGCGGGGATATCTGCAATGCTTTCGGAAGTACTCTGCCGTCTCTCCATCTGCTGATCTTGCACCTCGGACATACTCTGGGGCAACGCCGTTCTCGACCCAATCAACAAGCTTCAAGAGCAGATTGTTCTCCGGCTCGCTGTCTAGATAGGTTTGCGCAGACTGACCAATGTAAGAAGCACCGTTTCCACTTCCGCAGTGTCCCATACCACTGATCCCAAAGAACCTGTAGAACTCGTCTAGCTCAGAAGAGGTCATATTCATCGTCTCTGAAACGCGGTTGTAGTAAAGCTTCGTGTCTTCAGAGCTGATGATGGGGTCCGTTGTGCCATGGTAAGACATGAGCTTTCCACCTCGGTTTTTGAAGGGGGAGATGTCAGCGTCAAACGTTTGGATGTTGAAAGGATTCTGCTCAAGAGCCGTCTTTGCATCTTCGGGGGTCCAGGTATTTGGGTCCCAAGAAGTGTTGTTGTAGACAACGTATCGATACCAATCAGGTCCCGTGGTGTACGGCGTACCCGAGTAGTATACGGCAGCAGCACTATCTTCAGCTCCAGGGTTCAGTCGAGGGTAGTATAGCTTTCCATCAGGGCCGTAGAAATTAGAAAGGACATTCTTAACCGTGTTTAACTGAACTTCAGTAAGGCAGGTAGAGCTGTCTGAAGTCGTGCCATTGCAGAGAAGACCATCATACGTGGCATTGCAAATGGACGGGTCTTCAATGATTCCGTCAGCAGCACCGTCAATTTCATCACACTGATTAAGCACTTCCTCATGAACTGCAGTCCATTGAGCCGTAGTGACGAAAGTGGAAGAATTCTCGGAACCAGTGTAGTAGTAAGCAAAAGAACCCCAAGAAATTAGGTTGACAAAGTTCATGGCAGGCGAGCCAGCCAGAACACCATCAAAATCATCGGGAAAGCTTTGCACCGATTTGTAACCTTCTCTTCCACCAGTTGAGCAGCCAAGGTAGTACGATTTGTTGTACCCACTCTCGTAAAACAAGTCTGTTACTTGCTTCCCGACAACAACACCGGTGTGGACTGAACGGTAGGCAAAATCTTCAAGAACTTCGCTGTTGCCGAAGTAAATTCCAGTGTCTCCATCGTGACCATTGTTGGCGCCCACAGTAGCAAAACCAAACTTGGTTCCGAACGCAAGATCTGTGTACTTGATACCTAATTGAATAGATTAATATCATCAAATCGACCAAAGGGATGCGAGATCGAACTTACATCCTCCAAGTCCTCCATTACCAGTGCTCAAGAATCGACCGTTGAAATTCCGAGGGAACCATGCCTCTAGTCGGATGCCGCTGCGATCAGACGTGGAAACGTTCATGTAAACACGGCAAAGGTCGACATCCACCTGTTGGGCGGTAGTTGAACAGACACTCGGTATTTCAACTAGTGAAATGTTGCTACCTGCTGGCACGTATTCGACAATACCAACGGTAACATTTTCAAGACTGATCTTGTCTTTTATGCCATCGCAGGCAGACGTAAAGGTGGCATTGTCTCTTGGCAGTACAGCGCTTGTACCTGCAGATACCAAGCCAGCCCAAGCCGCCAAATTAGATAGCTTGGCCTTCATGATGAATCGGGAGAGAGACCGAGAAGATTAGGTTTGACGCTGTCAGCTGGGATTTGTTCTAGGCTAGCAAACTATAATAACATCTTGGCTCTTGGCGTGGGCGATGATGGGAGATATAGTCCATCATTGCCAGGATTCCCAAGAATTGCTGCCGGATTTCCGGTCAATGGCAAGTTGAATGGGACTTTGCAAATTAAATGTGACTCTATTATAGGGATTACGCGTCGATCGGCAGCGGGACTTGGGGCGCCGAATAGCCTTAGTGGTAAAATAATTGGCCTAGGCTCAGCAGTGCTAGAGCCAAATGGCGATTGGGGCGAGGTATTGGTGGCAACTGGTGTTCGCGGATCACCTGCCCAATTCAGTCAGGAAACCTTATACCGCGTTGTCGTGGGACGAACCCCGGAAAGCGGGGAATTCGTCGATGAGGGATATTCACCAGTCGTTGTAGAGCCCAATAAACGGCCCGAGGGGAATTATATCCATCTGCCGGCACTTCCCAAGGCAAGGCTTCCGGCAAATATAATACCCACGCATGCATGTTGTTGCACGTGCAAAGCTGATTGCGGACAACAACTTGTCCATAGCCACCCCACTTGTTCATCCGGCGAACAAGACCTGGCCAGTGAGCAAAGCGCTGGCACCAGAAAAAGGATTTAATTCAGATTACCTTGTTCGATTGTTTCAAATAGGTGGTTCCGCAGCGACTCCGTGGATTTCTCAGAACTCATGTAAGCCATCAAAACTCGATGGAGAAACAACCTTGAATGAGACTCCCATTGTGCCAACTGTGAAGAGACATTGACAAATACTGAATGACATACCCAGCATTGGCAAGAACTTGGATTCCCCAATAGTAAAGGATTGATTAGGTTAGATTTGCAAACTAAATCGTCTGGTAATTGTGGTCCTTACGATATCGTGTGGTGTGGGGGTACATGATCAAAACCACCCCCACAGCCCGTGGGACCTGTATCCCACGAGCTGATACAGCTGATAACTGATATTGATGAGACCAGTATCCACAGAGACTCGGCGAGTTTGGCATGATCAGAAATAACGCGCCTTTCCAAGCATGTATCTATTGCAGTTCCAATCTATTGATAAATTACAAGACAGCTGCACCTTATCTCCCGTGCTTTACGGTCAAGATGGTGGCGTATAACCACAAAAGTAACCCCAGAGTTCATTCCGACTGCTCCCCTACAAACTTTCCACAGGCTTCTCCCTTTCCACCGGAGTTTGGATGCCCGCCAAGCGGGATAAGGCTGAAAAGCTACACATGTACTCGTCCTCGGGTGCGACCTCAAAGTCAAATCGACAAAGGTCTTCTTTGTATGGGAACATGTATGTCTGGGTCACCCTGCATTGGCATAGTTAGCAACTGGATTTTAGTCCTAGAAAAGTTCATGCCGTGATTCTCTGGAGCATCACCAAAAGGTTGCCCATGAAAAGAAAGAAAATAACTTGCCAATGATGCTCCTTGCTAGCTTGATACTCATCAAGAGCTGCCCTGTTCTCGTGAAAGCTGAGAAGCGCAAACTCAAAGCCTTTGCTCCTTTCAATCGGATCGGTAACAGAAGGCCCCCCAACAATCAGACGATTGTCTTTCACACAAGAGAGATGCTTCAGCTTCTTCAACTCTCTTACGAACGTATCCTTGTGCTCCTTCGTGACATCGGCACGAAACCGGAAGAAAACTTGATGGCAGGACCGCCGTCAGCCCATGGAACAAGCCATATCAGGTTGAGTGCTCCCACTTACCCATGTGAACGATTGTCATTGTTGCAATATGTATGAGAATTTCCCGTTTACGTAAATATCAGAGGAGTGAAGGAAAAGTGATCGGAAAAGCAGTGACGAGTTAGGTTGCACAAAGACTCTTGGAGAAGTGGAGGAGAAAAGCGGTCTCTAAAGACGGTCCTTGTCGAAGGATCAATTTCCCCTCTGCGCCAAGTCCTGTTCGATGACGGCAAAAGCCCGATGGTACAATTCGGCATGGTCCGACCTCTCGGCGTCAGCCCAGCCCCTGGCCTAAGCATCGGGTTTTGACCGGCCGGTTCATGATTGCGGGGCCCCGCTATGAGTTGGTTTGAGCCGTGTCTTAGTTTCCCACATCTGACCCCAAATCCGGGGTAACATTGGGGTATGTGCAGTAGCTTAGTTGGTTTAGACTATCGTCTGGTTGGTCGTGCAAGGATGCTGAATATGGTCCGTTTCTGCACCCCCTTGACCAGTGTATCAGGCGGGCGACGAGGTTTTCAGCCGACTGTATCATGGGGATTGGAGTACATATTAGACAGTTGCGCCTCGAGTAGTTGGCGTGAAAAATCTGCAAGCTTCGTTCCCATTGCATTTTTTTCAGTGAACATGCCTTCCGAAAACCTTGCAGATATGGAGAAAACCAATATTGAAATGGAAGAGACAAAGAGCCTCGAGGACCAGAATCGCCTGGCCTCAGCTCAAAGCATGTCAGAAGAGGAGTTTCTCGACGCCGAAAAGAAGCTAAAGAAAAAGCTCGATCTCCGGCTGCTCCTCTCGGTCTGGATCATCTTTGTCATGAATTATTTGGACAGGGTACAACCTCCTCTCGCTACTTACTCCCCATCTTCACCGCCCTGACACTTGATAGAACAATATTGCGGCGGCCAAAGTCGCGGGCATCGATGATTCATTGAACATGACAGCAAAGCAATATGCGACTGCCGTTGCCATTCTCTTTGTCGGATATGTTCTCATGCAGATCCCATCGAACATTTTTCTCGCTCAGTTGCGGCCTTCAATCTATTTGCCAGCGTGCATGGCACTTTGGGGTCTCATTTCGACCTTGACCGGGGTGGTAAAAAGCGCTGCTGGATTGTACGCCTGTCGCTTTTTCTTGGGCTTTGTCGAAGCCGCATTCTATCGTGAGTCAAACGCAGCCTCCGAAGTCTCCCCCGCCACATAGCAAGGAAGCTTCATGCATTGCCGATACTGACAATTCTCGGTATAGCTGGCGCTCTCTTCTTAATTTCTTCCTGGTATAAGCGATCAGAGATGGGGCTGAGAAGTGCCGTTCTGTTCTCTGCAACCCAGCTCGGCAGTGCCTTTTCTGGCCTCATCGGAGCCGGTATCCAGCATGGGCTGGAGGGGGCACGAGGGCTTGAGTCTTGGCGGTGGCTTTTTATCATCGAAGGCTCCATTACCATTTTCATTGCCCTCTGCTCCGCAGTTGTGCTTCCAGACTGGCCATCCACCACAAAGTGGCTGACTCCAACAGAGCGTGCAGTCGCTGAGTGGCGATTGATCAAGGACGCTGGCCAAGTTGACGAGGATGACGAGAATTGGAACTACGGCTTCAAGCTCGCCTTCAAGGACTGGCGCATGTACGTGTTTGCGGCCATGTTCTTCTGCCTCCAGGTGGCTGCAGCAACTTCAAACTTCTTCCCTTCAGTTGTCAAGACGCTTGGCTATAGCCGCGTCAACACTCTGCTCCTCACCGCACCGCCGTACATTCTCGGTCTCATCTTTTCCATTGCCAATAATTGGTCGGCGGACCGTCTCAACAACTCATCATTTCACGTCATGTGGCCCTTGGCACTCGCAATTATCGGCTTTGTTGTTGGAGCATCAACATTGAACGTCGGAGCGAGATATTTTGCCATGATGCTCATGGTCGGAGGTGGTCACGGCGCCAATGCCGTGGTCTTGGCTTGGGCGCAAAAGACCATGCTGAGGCCCAGAATCAAGAGAGCCGCAGCGGTCGCATTTGTGAATGCTTTTGGTAACATTTCGCAGGTATGCAGTTTGCAAATCTTTAACCAACATAGATTATGCTGACCTGATTATCAATAGGTTTGGACGGCGTACTTGTATCCGGATGATGCAGCACCGCGCTATGTCTTGGCAATGTCAGTCAACTCTGCTTTTGCGTTTGGAGTCATAATTTTGGCCTTGATCATGCGTATCATACTTCAGCGCGCAAACAAGAGGCTTGATTCTGGTGCAGATGTTGCGGATGTTATGAAGGGCGAGGCTCAATCGAAGGTCCAGGGAATCTCCGAAGAGGATCGCGCAGCAAGGAGAGCAGCATTCCGCTACGTTGCTTAAGAATAGGTATTCAGCTGGTACAAATTGTCACTGATAGTAGTAAAATTGGTCTCTGGAAGGAAACTCACACTGTCCGTACTCCGCACACAAACAAAAAGAATTGTCACATCGGAATCTTCAATTCATGAAATTAACCACATTTTCTTTTTAATCTATCTCTTTTAATTTATATCTCTAGATCTCTTTCCCAAGGCATTCAAGTGCTCTTTACCGCCTGGAGCGACTTCAATGCTTCTAATGTGGCCGATGTACCCAATATGTTTCTCAGCAACGTTTTGTAATCCCATCCTAGAGCGGCAGCAGCCATCAACGTCAGGCTTGCTTGATCATCTCGACCAGGTCGACCGGGACCAGTCATATTCTATTAGAAAACCATGTCAGTGTCTTCAATTGCTTCCAGCTGGCGTCAAAGCTTACCGGTTTCATGTTCACGTCAAATAATGCAAAATTCGATCCCTCTCTGAATCTTCGGACATCAATTCGAATGGGAGCCGTCACACCGAGTAATCGTGCAACATCTTCGCATTCCCTCGCAACTGCCTCGTATGCTGGGTCAGTCGAGTTTGTAACAGCTCTGGAATTAGCAGTGACTGCCACCACTCCGTTGTAGGGCGCGATCCCTTTATCGTGGTTGAACCGCGTAACGATTGGCAGAGACCAGTAATCTCGATCGGCTGTTCGCGGCATCACTGTCACTGTCGCCTCTTCGCCGCCAAGAAACTCCTCCACTATAATAGAATTCAGCCCTTCTTCCCGCAAAGACTTTATGTGCGATGCAAGCTCGGCAGAGTTGTTGCAAACTTTGACTCCGTGGCTTCCACGTCCACGAGAGGGCTTGGCGACAACGGGAAAGGATGAATCTTCCAAATCACCTGGAAAACTCTCATCCGACCGGATGGACCAAGCTCTCGGCATGGTGAACCGGCCAGTTTTGCGGAGGAGCTTGTTGACATAGTCTTTGTCGTCGTACTTTTCCACAACTAGAGGACCCTGGCCGACAACGCGAAGACCGGAGTGGCTGCCAATTCGCGAGGAGGTTTGCAAAGGATGAGAGGCGAACAAAATGGTATTGGCCCAGAGATGCGTGGCGCCTTTTTCGATGGCGCTCAAAATCCCAGCCTCATTGTCGGGGAAAGCCCAGCCTTCGTGCTTGGCAGGGTCGGGATTGGAGGAAGCGGAGAGAACATCAATGCCATCGCATTGGCTCAAGTTATAGGCGATGTCAGCCCCCGAATCTTGGTAGCCTAGTTCGCGTTCTGTCAGCTCAATGATCTGCCAGCATGAAGATGGAGACCTACCGCCTGGTTTCATGGGCTTTCGAGTGCCATCGATTACCGGAGGCTCAATCGCCTGGTACAGCACGGCTACGCGAGGGCCTTCACCTCTGGACTTGGAGAACCATCGAGAGTTAGTGGCGCGGCTTAGCAGGGATGATGTGACGGAGATTGCTGGCGCAATGCGTGTGCCGCGCATGTGCGAAGTGCCGGACCTGCACAAGTATCGACTAAGAGTTGCCATGTTGCATTCAGGTGCCTGATTATCCAACACGCGTTTCTTGGGATGAGATGATTGGGTTTCTTTTCAACATGACTTGGTCACCATCACATGGCGTCGGCTTTAGCCGATCAGTTAGGCCATCGGCATTTGGCCGTGTGGGGGCCCCATGCACCGACGGTTGGACCAAGGTTGTTCCACCAAATTTCGCGAAATCTCATGTCCTGTGGTCCTGACCGAAGTCAAGAGAGAGAAAAGAATTGGGATTAGAGAATGGAGGCGATTACTTAATTCAATTCAATACCTTGGCGGAAATCGCGCGGATTTGAGGATGCAAGTGTCCGTACGTGCCAGCTCCAAACTCAAGTGTAGTCAGCATCCCACCATGCATCCATAATCTCTCTTGTTCTTCGCAGTTTTGACCATTTTTCTATTTTAGACCTTATTTTAATGTCTAGCTTATAACGGGTCGAATGAGTAGGGAGCATCTTGACCGATGGAATCCGCATTCGCGAGCCAGTCGAGGTCAAACCAACCACTCATATCGCCCAGCTCAGTAAAGAACTGGCCTGGTTCAAAATCAAACCTCTGGTAGTTCCGATCATTCATTAACAACATATTCGTCTCATCTATTCCCATCGTGGCATCCTCGCCACATTCATTATCCGCCCTTGATTGGAGGCCATTCGATTGTGACATGGAAACCAATGACTGGCCTGCGGCCAACTCAGGATTGCGACTATTTTGTGAGGCCTTCCAGGAATTGGATGTCACATTGATTAATCGTTCGAGTTTCAGCACAGAGTCTGCAGCTACACTCCAGGTTTTTGCCAGATACTGGAGAAGAGAAATGCAGGCACCGGCAATACTCTCAAACCTTTCCAGCGTCGTCTCTGCCTTGATCTCAGGCTTCACCCATAGGCAGTATAAAAATGTAATACCGCTCACAAAAACGGTATGTGCTGTTAGCCAGCCGTTGGAGAGTTTAGAGAAACGGTGGAGCTCTGAGTTGAGAAGGATCGTGGCTGTAGCTGATTCGCAGCACGTCTTCCAGGATTGTAGGGTTGGCTGAGGCACCGCAGGCGAAGGCCGATGCAGCAGTTGCAAGCAATGATGATATTTTAGCTCCAAAGTTCGGATGGCGCTGTCTGACATGTTCCGACGGGATCGGCGCCGCAATTCGCTCTTTAAATTACTCAGCAGCGTGTCGCAGTTTGATTGTATGTCCCTTCTCCATGAATCCAGGTCCTGCGGCCACGGGAAGCGGTTCGGCAAATTCACGACCCGATGGAGCATCAGCTTGATTTCGGCTGTTATTTGATCGAACCGAAAAGAATACTGAGATACGGTAAATGGAGAGTTGGATAGTCTAGCCCGTTTATTCTCGGGGTTTGCTTCTTGAGGGCCGTTGAACTGACCGCCAACGATGGGAGACATTGCATCGCCAGGACCAACTTCGCCAGGGAACTGAACATCAATGGCCTCATCACGAAGTGTCAGTGGGCGACCGAGAACTACGGCCAGGGTTCTTTCAAGTGAGTATGCCGACCAGAATATCCCTCTCCGAAGGTTGTTGTGGATGAGAAGTTGGTGGTGATTTCTGCTTTCTCGAGGAGACGGAACATTCCATTTTCGTTGGAAACCCAGATCAAGACAGCTAGCAATGATATTTGAGGTCAAAAACCATGCATTGGGGCCGTCTTCAAAGTAAAAACTAGCCAGTGCGAGAAGCAGCATAATCTGAAGGCCTTCAATGCTATCGTGCAAGGCCAAGGATCCAATACGCTGCATTGCTGTAGCAAGGTACCGCTCAGATGAAAACTCGGTGGAGAGGCGAACTTCCAAAACTCGAGCACCGAGCGCAATTACAAGAAACATTTGCACCATGTAGGCAGGAGACAAAGTAGCTTCAACCTCGGATAGCTTGGGCATGTGGAGAGATTGAATTGCCTCTGCCGGCTTTGTATAGAGACGCTCAAGACGATCTGCAACTGCATCTTCGTCGAGAAAAGGGTAGAAGGGCTGATGGGTCTCAAAGTATGCATCAACAAAATGCTGCAAATCAACCTCGGAAGTCCAGTCTTCGGGGAACGGCTGAGTTTGGCTGGTCTTGTTGGCACTATGGCCCCCTTCAGGCGTGGTCCAGCTCGTTGCAAGGCCTTGAGATTGCGGGATAGCTGAAAATATCAATCTGGCAAAAGGCACTCCTGATGAAGGCCCGAGGTATTTTGACTCTTTTGAGTTTGCAAGCGACAGCATGCCAACTTCATGTGCCAGCGGCTCACTAGGCTCGATCTGGGTGGATGCAGCTGGGCTCGCGGAGGCCACATAGGGGACACTAGAGGGGACACCTGGGGAGGATTGACTCTGGCGCAGCACATGATTCGACGGAGTGTTGCTCAGTAGTGCTTCACTATTGGGAAGGCCAGAATCCGAGTGTTGGATGGGCCATGGTGGCGAATCAGGCCGAGCATCAGCGTGGCCTCCCTCCCTACTGAGAGCCTCAACCCGAAAGCTACTATCGCTCACGATAGGAGCCTTTTCCAGCTCTTCGGGGGCGACGCGGCGAAGCGAGTCCTCCAAAGCGCGCAATCGCGTTTCAATCTGCGTGATGTGGCTAGTAGACTGATGGTCAGACCTGAACCGTACTGCTACGGAATAGATGGATATACTTGATAGCATCCTGCTGGTTGGCGAAGTTGTTCCGTATGCAAGGCTGATTTACCCTGGAACAGTTCAGACACGGCGTCGTATCATCGCAGCGAATCTTCTGGCTCCTGCAGCGGGAACAGGCCGTCCCCTTCTTTCGTCCTCGAGCCGGCGGGGGCGGGGCGCTGGGATCAGGGGCTTGGCCGACAGTTGGATCCATCTCCGGTGCCAGTTGGGCTTGTTGCTTGTGTCATTCAGTCGTCGGTGTTGAGGTGGCCACGCGAGCATCTCGGGCTCAGAGCGAAGGGCCGTGGGCTCGGGGAACCCCGACTCTTTTATCCATCAAGGCCAATCCGAGAGCGGACTAAGAGGCCCACACCGGCATAACGCCGATGTTCACTCTCAATGAAATACTCGTCCCTCTTCCCCGGATCACCTCATCCAATGACACGGACCCCGAGCTCACCTGGCGTACCAATTCACCCCCGCATTTTCCAAAGCAATCATCTGGGATTCTCCAACCATGGCGTCACAGGCGCGTTTCTACGCTAAGCCCAGCGAGGCCTCGGACTTCGCAAAGGCCCTACTCATCAAGTCCGGCCTCCCTGAAGACGATGCCAAATTGATGGCAGACTGCCTGGTGCAGGCAGACACACGAGGAGTGGTAAGTCCCCCCTGAATTCGCCGTGTCACCCCTCGCTTCTCACATGTTTCAATTGTGCAGGATACTCACGGCCTTGCCCGACTGCAACAATACGTCGAGCGTGTCAACAGCGGCCTGGTCAATGCTAAGCCAAATATTCAAATCTCACAAAAGACACCTGTCGCGGCCCATCTTGATGGCGACAATGGATTCGGCTTCGTCGTCGCAAGCAAGGCTATGAAGGATGCCATTGCTCGTGCAGAGACGTACGGAATTGGCATCGTCACTGCCAATCACTCTAACCACTTTGGTATGGCGGCAACCTACGTGCTTCAAGCTCTTGATGCCGGCATGATTTCATTGGTTTTTACCAATTCCGCAAAGCAGATGCTTCCCTTTGGTGGCAAGGAGACTCTCCTCGGCATTTCACCCTTCGCAGCTGGCGCCCCCAGCCAAAACGAGGTGCCCTACATCCTAGACATGGCCCCTTCCGTAGTAGCAAAGGGAAAGATTCGCAAGGCAGCCCGCCGCGGAGAAAAGATCCCCCTGGGCTGGGCTTACGACAAAGACGGCAAGCCAACCGAAGATGCCAACGAGGCCTTGAACGGTTCGATGGCTCCCATTGGTGGTCCCAAGGGATCTGGCATTGCCATTTTGATGGACATCATGTCGGGCGTGCTGTCTGGAGCCGAGTTTGGCGGCCAGGTTGGTGATCAGTACAAGGAGTCGCGCCCTCAAAACGTTGGACACAGCTTCATAGTCATCAAGCCTGACATTTTTATGTCCTCGGAGGAATTCCGAGCAAGGATGGATACTTTGGTTCAGCGAGTACACGGTGTGACTCCTGCGGACGGCTTCAAGGAGGTTTTGTTCCCAGGCGAACCCGAGTATCGTCTTGCCGTGGAACGAAACGCCCAGGGCCTTCCATTTGCGGGTGCGGAAAAGAAGATGTTTGATGAGCTTGCTGATAAGTACGGCGTCCCAGCTCTGAACCTGTCCGCCACCCCCTTAGCTTAGAGATCATATTTGTAAAGCATACATTAGATAACATCTGCTTCACGGTATTCCCTGTATAAAGAAATTATATAATTCTATGAAGAAACGGTGATCTGTACACAGTCTCCACCAATCGTCAGAATTTGTGAATCAACTTTCCGCAAGATCGAAGAACAAACTGTCGTCCAGCGCTGTTGTAGGTGCTGTACTCTGGCAACAGGATCACATGCTACATTAGATAAAAGAAACAGGCCATTCGCACAACCCCTGCACTTTTCAAATAGTGGTAATAATAAACATGGGCTGAACTAAACAGCAACATATATTTCTGAATCATTTTCCTCGATATGTGGCGAAAGCCTCTTTAACCGTCATCCCGCCCCGGATCGCCTCGGCACATTTTTCATCTGCTGCCGCCACCCCAGGCACAATTTCGAGGACCTTTTCAGCCAAATCTCCTGGAAGATATACCACACCATCTAAATCGGCGATTAAATACCCCCCAGGGCTAATTATGGCCTCCTGTTTCGAAGATTGGAGCTCCACGGGGACCTCAATTTCTGACGGAAAGCACACTGCTCCGCCAGCCGTCGTTCCTGTTCCTCTGGCAAAAATCTACAGAGAGTTAACGATTTCATTCAAAACTCAGACTTGCAATTAAATCACTCTCGCTTACCGGAAATTCGAGATCTCGGTGCTCCTGAAGGTCCCGCAGGAAGCCATCAATAATGACGCCCCTAGCGCCAAGAGTCTTGGCCCTCAGGGACATGAGTCCTCCATAGCAGGCATTGATATGGGGCAGCGGTTGCGAAATGAACACAACGGACCCATCGGGGATTTGGTCGATCTATCGGCGCGTGAGTAACAAGATCACCCGATTCAGTTGTGGCCAAAATAGTGTGCATCGGCCAGACCAAAGTGAAGAGCCGCGGAGTGACAAATGGGTTTGGATACTATGATGGCGTGAAATATGGCAATCTGTTGGACTTACATAGTTCCCCTTCACCTTTGGGGCGTTTTCATCGCCCTTTGGAGCGAACTTGACCGTGAAGACGGGTCCCGCAATCTTGGTTTTCCCGGCCTGGAGCTGCGGCGAGTACATGATCAAACCTTCGAGGAAGCCGCCATGTTTGTGGCCAAGTTTTGACAATCCATCTGAGATCTAAACACACTCATAAGCTGATTGATTACTGAACAGGAGGAGGAGCCGGCATACGTCGCAGCTGGACCACTGTTGTAGTCGCTCAACAATGTCATTGGTTGATGCCATGGTGTCGCTTGTGATTCGGAATGTGCTATACACGAGATGCCTCCGAATAATTGTACAGATATTTGATGAGGTTAACAACACATGTGCTGCCACATGGTTTTCGCCACTTCGGGTCACCTCACCTCGAGAGACTTTCAGTCGTCCCCATATCGGATCGGGACCGAGCCGAGTGGATAACGCATTTCGCGCAGCCCATCGGGCGACTCGGTAGCGCCTTGTGCCAACTACAGCCAGGCCACTACGGCTGCAGGTGCGACATGAAGCATGAAAATTGCAGAAGTTGTAGGTCGGCTTCTCTAGATTGGGACATAATGAAGATAGTGAGAGGAGGCAGTGGCAGTGGTCATAGGCAGGACTCCGGTATTTCACAAAGCAGACTGGTGAACTGGCATTAACTCAAAAGTGTTTCTTTATGCAGTCTTCATTTTGTACGTTCAGGATCCCAGCTATGCCTTTCCAGCTGATTCCACAAACTCCTCCATAACTTTGACGATGGATGAGACGTATATCTCGAGCGCCAACTCCTTCATCACTGTAAATTCCAATTTTCCAATGTTTTCCGTCACAAATTCCATGTGCGCATCCCTAACTACGTGGTTTAAATTGATCTTGACCATTCCATGCTTTCTAGCGGCTTTGGTAAATTCCTCGGTAAGCCCTGTTGTTCCATGTAGAACAAGAGGAATATCCGGTATGGCATTGTGAATCTCCATCAGCCTATAAAATACATATGCCATTAACTTCAAAGGTTCTTTTTCTTTTTGGAGGGGGGGCGCCGCAGCGGTTCAATGTCTTCGTTACTCACAGTGGTAGTCTCCAAGAACCCTCTATGCCTTTCGGTCCGTACTTCCCGTGGATATTGCCAAACGCTGGTGCCAGGAATTGGACGCCTGTTTGTTCAACGAATTCTTTGACGGACTCGGGCTGTGTCAGAACAGCCTCCATATCCACAGTTGGAAGACCATCCTCCCCACCGTTGATACGTCCCATCTCTGCCTCAATCGCAATCCCCCTAGAATTAGCAATATCAACTACTCGCTTGCACTCCTTGATATTTGCCTCCGGGTCGTGGGTCGATGCATCAATCATGATGGAATCGAATGGGAGCTCAAGTGCCGCCTCGACATCTTCGGGCTCAATGCAGTGGTCGAGGTGGACCGCGATTGGCACAGTCGCGGCATGGGCTGCCCGGACAACGTAGCGGACAAACTCGGCACCATGGTATTTCAAAGTCCAAGGGAAAAGCTGGATGAGCGCAGGTGAACGGCATGCTTCGGCAGCTCGGATCACGGCTATAACTCCATCCTCATTGTAACTGCCTACTGTTAGTCTCTCCAGCTTGCACGCTCTCAAATTTGTTTTGAACCAACCAATTGTATGCTCCGACTGCATATCCGCCCTCTCGGGCAGCTTTGAGGATCTGGAACGTCCTGTTATTGTGGGGAAATCCTGCCATCGTACCAGTCGTCTTGATGAGATAATGAAGTGTGGGAGCACATAGGCACTCATCCTCTTGCATCATTATTTAACCTGGATATCATGTACAGACTGGTCGGGGGAAAGCCGAGGTCACAAACCACTAACGCGGGCTGCTTGAACAAAACTAGGGTTGTAGTGCAGCTACTCAGCTCCATATCCGGCTAATGGCCGACAGCACCAGATGCGAACAATTTCATGGAGGCAAAATCTTGACAACGAGCATCGAGCGCGTAAAATTCAGGCACGTGAAATTTTATGAAAAGTATATTCTCAGAATTATGGGAAATCGTACAATTTGTTTGGGTTATTCACCCACATGTCGTCCCATTCCTCGTCACTCAGCCATTTGCTCAGTGAAGTGATCCACGAAGGGTTGTCAATTTTCAAGAACGGCTCCTCGCTCTCTGCGCTTCGCTTATGCCTGTCCTCGTGTCGCTGCGTATGCGGCCAATCGCTTCCAAAAACCATTCTCTTCGGGTTGGCCTGGACCAGCTGCTTGACGATCGGTTTCAGGTCGTCAAAGTTGGGGTCGTCTCGTGAGCATCGGTACGGAGCCGAGATCTTCACCCAAAGGTTTCCATCTTGGAGAGCACCCAGTAGATCTTGCCATTCAGCAGTCTCAACCACTGGAGTTGATCCTTCAGGGGCCATGCTTGGAGCCTTGACAAGTCCCATGTGGTCAAGAATGATGGGGACTCGCACCTCTTTCGTAACTTCTCTCAATTGCTTCCAATGAGACAGGTTTGGTTGTTGAATCTGAATGCTCCAGCCCTTGGCCGAACTGTCCCACTGAAGAAGCCGTTCGGCAGTTGCGCGAATCAACTGTATCTGCTTCTCCGAATCATGCATTGCCTTGGCTTTGAAAAAGTCCAAACGCACGCTCCTGATTCCTGCGGCATGGTATTGATCGAGCTGCTCGTCCGTCACATTTTCTTCGTCCAATACGCAAATTCCTCGTGCCTGTCCCTTGAATTGTTCCAAGTAGTACAGCAAAGAGGAGCAGTCTGGGCCGTAGGACAATCCATGCGCAATACACACATGAGAGACTCCAATAGAATGCTCGAACGCTCTGAGTTGCTCCAGCGTCGCTACAGAAGGAGTGAAATGTCTTCCTGAAGCGAATGGGAATCGACTTGGTTCAAAGATGTGATGGTGCGTATCCCAAGCGCCTTCGGGCACCGGCTTAGGGGTGTATTCGTCCGTAGTCATCTTGTCCTGGTTATCTGGTCGGATATTTTGTACAAACCAATGCAACTACTCAAAATCTTGGCCTATTTTACGAAGCCTGCTCTCGTGTAATATGCCTTTCCTTCTCCGGCAATGATTCTTCCGCATGCATATGTCAAAGTGAAACACATCGGCCTTCTACCGGTGTCGTACATCGGCTGAATTCCGATGTGTCATGGTTCGTATGCAAGGGATTGTCCGGGAGATCCTGAGCAAATCAGCACCAGGGGTCTTGATGAGCAGCCGACAGTCTGCACCCTTGCAATGGAATTCACCAAAGGCCCATAGTGGCCCCATCATAGACTGCCCACGGGGTATAGCATTTTCTCCACGTTTGATGGACACGAAGCGGGTCAAAGCATTCATTAGCGCCAAAGGAGGCCGGGGAACATTGTTGACCTCGTCGCCAAGAGGTCGCAGAATCCTAGGCTCTGCTTACTCGGTTTTGAGGTTGTCAAATTATCCATCGCGTAACCGGCAACCAATGCTGCCATTTGCTCCACACTCAAATATCCACTTCGGCATCGAGGGAGTCAACGGTACATTTGAAATGTGTAGTTGTCTGGGGACTAATCCCCCCCGCCTCCTGTCCCTGGCGCTTGTGGAGATGGTTAGTGGCCTGATACATGGCTAAAAAAACAAAAAGAACACTGCTGGGTAGGTGATCGGTTTACGCCCGAAAGAATAAGTGTGTGGCGTTTGGTGAAATTAATTTAAAAGATTTCGTGTCCAGTCTGCATCACAATCCATCAAAACACGCGTCGAGATTTCTGATAGCGGACAGAGAGAAACAAGATGCCGATAATTGACAAATCAATCTATGCAGAGACTCCCAAGGAAGTCATTTCTTGGAAGATCGTCTTCTATTGCACCATCTTATCCTTCTCGGGTGCCCTCCATGGTATGTATCATCGCTCTGTATCGACTTGTGTCACTTGGCTAATAATTCTGGTGCAGGCTTCAACACTGCCAATATCTCCGGTGTTCTAGCTATGCAGTCATTCAAGGAGCACTTCAGTTTGAACAACTTATCTGAAGGCTCCTTGGCAAGCTGGACTGGCTGGATCACCTCGATACTTATCCTAGGCTCCTGCCTTGGAGCCTTTGTTTGCGCTCCGGTTACCGACAAATTCGGACGAAAATTCTCTCTTGCATTCTTCACGCTACTCTTTTCGGTTTCGGCTGTGCTTATGAGCGCCAATAAGGGAGGGAAACATGGTCGAGTGGAGTTTCTCGTCGGCAGGGCGTTGTCAGGTTTCGGCTCTGGTGCCGCCAGCGTTGTTGGCACTGGTTATATTGCAGAAATCGCCCCAAAAGCGATCCGTGGTGGCCTCAGTGCTCTTTACAATGCGAACACCATGCTTTCCGTCGGCCTCGCTTATTGGATCAACTATGGTTCCCTGCAGAATATCGATTCCAGCCGCAACGCCCAGTGGCAAGTACCTATGGGGGTACAAGCCCTACCAGGTGTCATCCTTCTCCTTGGACTGCTCTGTATTCCAGAATCACCTCGATGGCTGGCCAACTGCGGGAAGATCGAGGCTGCGAGGGAGTCGTTGGCAAACTTGCGATCGCTCCCGGGCGACCATTCATTCGTTGAGCAGGAGCTTGGTGAAATCCGTTCCAATGTCGAACAGCAACAATCGGTCGAGAAAGGGGGCTCCGGGATCATCAAGGAAATCCTGTCCAAGTCGATCCGCAAGCGAATGATTATGGTGATGCTTATTCAAGTCGGTTTCCAATTTTCCGGAGGGAATATTATCACGTACTACAACACATCGATCCTGACCTCGATTGGCCTGACATCCAAATCCACCAACTATCTGTTTTCTGGCATCTATGGGTTGGTCAAGTTCATCGCAGTGCTTCTTTACTGCCTATATGTGATTGATAGATTCGGACGACGTGCAGGCTTGTTCGGTGGTTCCTTCCTGATAATCGGCTCACTCATTTACTTGACAGTATATCTGGCAGTTGCCAGTCCAACAACAGACGGAAGCTCCAGAACGGCGGCAGCTGGGTGGGTGGCAGTTGTTGCCATTTACATTTTCGCTATCGGATATGCTGTGTCTTGGGGGACGATTCCCTGGATCATCAACTCCGAGGTTTTCCCAAACAGAGTACGCTCGACATGCATGGCGATTTGCATTACTTGGCAGTATCTCGTCAATTTTGCTTTGACGAGAGCCCAACCCAACATGGTCATGGCAATGCACTCTTGGGGTCCATTTCTGCTGTTTGCTGTGACTACAACTTTATTTACAACCTACAGCTACTTTGCCTATCCAGAAACTAAGGGAATGTCAATGGAGCGGATGGATGAGCTTTTTACGATGCCGTGGTATAGGGTTGGTCGAGCAAGTCTCCGAATGAAACCAGTAGCTGTTGATGAAAACCAAGCGCCAACGGAGAAGGAATATGGCGTGCAACACAAAGAAGGGCTCTGATTATTTTAACTTTTCCTGTGCAAAAGTAACATAAACCTAAATAATACAGCCTCAAGTCCTGGCCAAGTCTTGAACAAGTGGGATGCAGTGTTCTACATATTGGGCACGATGAAGTACACTCACCATTTTGGCAATGCATAATAAAACCGGGATTGGTGGTCCAGCTCTGCATAACTATGTCAAGGTGGCCATGGCCAAGTAATCTCCGTCATGATCAATCAATTGACCGCCTTTTCTGCCCCTGAAGACGACAATTCCAGCCGAAATTATACGCTGAGCTTGGACGAAGCCGCGTGCTGCTGCCGTGGCGTGCGCGCGCCATTGCTCGGACAATCGGGGCATCGGAGAAACACTCACACCGCTATAGGCAGCAGTCCCAGCCGCAATCAGCCAGCGCTTGGGCCATGCTATTTTGTGTATATAATCTCGCCTTGCCCCCTCCCCTTTCAGTTCTCTTTTTCTCTTTTCTCTTCATACTTACCTTATCTGGAGACTTGCCGCTCAAGACTGGCGATCCTCAGCATGGAGGGCCTGCATTGCACATCGCGGTGTCGCTCCGTGCTCCATTGTCCTTCGGGGCCATGGCGGGTGCAATTTTTGATTTACCACTCTTTCATTGTGGTCTGCTGTTCACGGCGGGCGCGAGGAAGGACTTCGTAGTGTGATTTTTCGTTAATATTGTTTGGTCGTCAGGCTTGAGGTCCATTTTGGCGTGTACCTACTCGGTCCACCGTTGATCTGTCGAGGTGTGCATGAGTTTGCCAGGCCCTTGCTTTATAGCGACCCCTGCCCGGAAACCAGCAGGTGCACAGGGCGTTCTAGGGACGTTCATCACTTAGGCTACTGTCGGTATCCAAAATAGCACCCCTGTTCAGCCTCATTCATCAACCTGACTTGGAAGACTTGAATAATGGATGTCCACATCTATCTTCAGCTGTATGGTAGGTAGTAGAATATGTCTAATACAGAACGGTACTAGGGTGTATGCGTGTGTACTGCCTCTGGGATTCCTGCCTGTCTTGCTCTTTTGCGTGCATTTGCGATTGGCTCTAGTTTGCCAGTGGTCTGTCCTGTCTCACGTGGGTGTGGACAGATGTCCATCGTCGTAAGGACAGGCACCAAACTGAAAAGCGAAAAAAGACACTCTCGACGAATTCTCGTCAGACTTCTATACCAAGCATGACATTACGGCATTCCACATCATGCAGGAATCCCAGAGGTCATAATCTTGATGCTACATCTACATCCGATGCTCGGATATACAATCAATATCCATCCCACTTTTTCGCATTCGCAGAGCGTGACCGACCAGGGTCAATAACATCATCCATAATGAGAAATCGCTCAAGCCTCATGGGGCCTAAACCTGTATCGTCTATTGGACAGAAGCCCCCCAGTTCGATGGCGTTAGCGGATCTTGCCGTCGATGTCACCAGTTTGCATAGGTTCAACTGCTATCTTCCCGGGAGTTGGGACGCCGGTTCATGACGTGACATTTTAACCCAAGCGAATGATCGACATTAGACAAACAGGACCAACATGATTCTGACCAGTGGGTAATAAATCTCAATGACAAACACCGGCCTTTCCGAATTTGCCTCGGTATAATAAAACATCAGATCTGCACTAGGAGGCAACTGATAAACCCGTAGATGTGGATAATGCATGTGGCGCGATACCGTGGCGTTGCCTATTGTAGCCGCATTGTCGATGATTCACGTGGTGTGATTGACGTTTGGCGGTGATGAGGAATCGATTGTAAGCAGCGGTCCGTATCCACTGGTATTGAGCGATTGGTAAACCTGTGAGGGCATCTCGTGGTCAGTGATCCACTGTGTTGGCAACGACCATTCCAAGTCAGAGGTATAAATGCTGCATACTCAGCATGTGTTTTTCAAATCAACATCTCCAAGAATATTTATCAAAACAAGCGAACACAACAACCATCAAAATGCAACTCCCTTCATATCAAGTAAACACACCACTCGATCCTTCATTTAAGGTGGACATGGAGGACACCCACCTCATCTACGACTACGACGCCCGAGACAAAGATGGGAACCCTGAGAAATGGCGATACGAAATCTGGTTCTTTTCGGATAACCGGGTTGTCTATGCCATTCACGGTGGCCCCATGGCCGGCCGAATCAACTACCAGACCGCCGCATATCAATGCGTCCGCCCGGGAGAGCTATGGCAAGTCAGCTGGCTCGAGGAAACCGGCACTGTCGTCTCACTTGTCTACGACATCATCAACAAGACCATCAGCGGCTTGTTGAGCTTCTCCAAAGGCCACTGGGAGAATGCGGTTGAGGCTCACGGTGACAAGAGAAACCCTGAGGATTTTGAGCGATGGAGAAGCCTGGCAAACGAAGGAACGCAGATTGACCGATTCATGCTAGTTGAGCAAGCAAACATTCTCGAAACTTTTAAGGGAAAGGGAGATTTAGTACCCATTGCACTGGATGCTGTCACTTTTTAAAAGAATCTTCTTTTTGTACATAGAGTTGGACTCCACTTGTACTTGTAATGACCATTATGACCGATATAGAACATCTCGATTTATATTTCATGCTATGCTGGAGTGGACATTTGTGATGTGACAAGCAAACCTGACACCCAGTGAACAGTCCTTTCAATCATTAGCATCACGGTACTTAGCACTTTAAACATGAGGGTTATTACGAATCAACAAAAATCAATTGTATCCAATCCCATCATAAAATGATCGGCCGCTAACTTTGAAGATCAATCCGGGATTGCCAGTTGTGCATCTTGTGCACCCCGTTGCTCGGTGGCTTTTTATTCGCCGGGACGCAAAAAAGCAAACATGTCCACTCAGCACCCGGACCTAACCACGCGTCGCGTGCTCCGCAGTTCCGCGCGCCGGCGAGCAAATTGTTTATTTTTCTGCAACCCCGTATAACGCCCGACGCCTAAGCCGGGACAACGCACCATGACGACGCACGATGACCGGCCCCGCATCGTCCTGCTCTCACTCAACCACCAGAGCTATTTTGATGAGATGTACGGATCCCTGATAAATGCCCTGATGAGAAGGGGCCACGTGCAGCGCGCCAAGGATCCCGAGAGCGCCATGGAGCTGCTCGAGTACGGGCCTCCGCCCATGGTGGTGCTCATGACGGACGACGGCCTGACGCACAAGGAGCACAGGCGCATCTGGGAGACGGTGCTGGAGTACGTCCGCCACGGGGGCACAGCCGTGGCCATGGGCCACTTCTCTTCCTACGTGCAGCCTTTCAACGTCAGGCCCTTCTTTGACAGAGCAGACCTGCCGTGGGACCAGGGTGCCTACCAGCGGACCACTGTCGCCCTCAACTGGGCCGTCGTGCCGCCAGAGGTGGCCGCCGGCCTCTTGCCAGAGTACAGCCTCAAGGCAATGTACCTGAGCCACGTTGCCCGTGAAGACTCATTATATCTCACAAAGGAAAACTCCCTAGTCGAGTCCCTGTCGGGATCAAGAGGGAGCGCCCACGCCCCTGGCCAAGCCCCAATAACACTGGCCCGGGTCGGCGAGGGCAGACTTGGCTACGTGGGCGATGTCAACGCCGAGGAGGGCTCCGACTACATTGTTTTGGCAATGTGCGGGCTCGACGACTGAGCTGGATTCGCATGATGATCAAAGGGGGGGGGGGCCGTCATTGATGGGCAAGCGAGGAGTTTCTGCATGAGAATGGAGTTGGGAGGATTGGGAATGAATATTGTGAATATAAAATAGCGGCGCTCACGGCGCGGGTGACAATCCATTGTTGACTTCTTGGTAGGCTTGTTTTTCTCAAATACGGACCCTTGGGATAAAGGCATTGAATCTGGCCTTTTGCCCAGTACTCTCGTTCATCAAACCTGTGCGACTTCTGATGTCCACCCGATATAGGGAGTTTGGGTGGCAGCACCGATGATGGATAAACCCCTCCTCCAAACACATCCTTTTTCTCTCCCTGGAGAGGGTGCACCAATGATGTGTGTCGCCTGTGCCATGGTGACTTTGATGCTTTGTCTTGCTAGCTGGGGCATAGGCAAACCTTTGGGTCAGCTAGCCACGATGTGGTCTAGAGTGTAGTAGCCCGACAAGGGCCTGGAATCTGTACAATTAAAGTCTGAGACCATCTGAAGCACGCAAGGTGCCCAGAAACTAAGAGTCGTTTGAAGTTCAAAGTAGGCATTCTCCCAGATTGCTGGTTGCATCAGGGGGCACAGGACGGTCAAATACAAAACTTGCTGTACGATAACTTGCACTCTTGTCATGATGTGACGGGCCACTTTGGCCATTCTGTTGTTTAATAATACTCTTCGGTTTAACCGGATCCTTTCAGACTTGGCGTGAAAGCTTACACGAACCAGTCTTCGATCCTGTTGTTAATCTTGGTAGCGCAATTCATCCACAAGTCTCAGATCCATTATAGTTCTAAGCTCGCAACCATTTCTGGATAGACCGATGCAAAGAAACGTGAACATGGATGATGTTTCAGTACTGTTCGTTGTTCTAGGTATTTCTACTCCCTGACCAAGATGGGATTTAGGATATAGACTGGATGAACTGACAGCTTACGCGCTGGTTATTTATAGCCTATCGTCCATCACCAGTCAGCCTCCTGAGATATAGTCGTTCACTGGCAGACACTGGTTGCCTATGAGGAATAGTACATGCGTTTTGACACCTGGCAGCGACACAGAGCCAACTGGCTTGGCCCTATTTACGATTATTCCTCGAATCCTCATAGGCTATCACCTCACACGAGATACCGGAACAGCCTTTTGGAGTGGCCAGTTAATACACAGGTGCAAATTTATGATCGATTGGTGCCAGTACTAGTGAATTTTATGATTGGGAGGTCCTTTTCGATGGATTCTAGATTTGAGGTGAAAGGCTGCTGAGGTGGGAAAATGTTGGACTACACAGTGCAGTGACTAGTCGTTGGTGTTAAATTTGCGCTGTCGCAACTTGACTCTTGTCGATCGTTGCCCAATGTTCCGAGATGGCCGAATTCTAGAATCCAACTGAGACACATGGCAGTTAGTGCCAGGTGGCTACGCTTGACGGGTTCATTGTTTTGTTCCACCTGTCATGGCTACAAATGGGCCGGGCTAGGCGGCTTCTAGACTGAGCCACGCAGGTAGCTAAAATGGCTGAGGGGGCTGCTGATTGGCCTTCATTCCCACAGGCGCGTGCGTGAGATTGTGTAGCGGGGTGTGTGGCTGCTGGGTCAATGGGAATCCGACAGTGTCAGTGGACTGCATTCGAGACCGCGCCTGGGAATGCACATGCATGAACCATTGGACATGTTTCGCTGCAACCCGATCTCGCTTGGTGCTTCTGTCTTATTGATGGCCCGGTGGCGAGCAATATGATTTGCTGTGGGCTTCCGCGCATGTCTTGCGGTGATGCCGGCTGCAGTCTCGCCCAGAATGCAGCAGCAGCACCAGGACAGAGAAATAAGCATATGCCTATTTGCACTGGACAGAAAAAGCATATTTCGCGCCTCCGGTGAGCATCATGCTGCCTCATGGGCCCTGGGCTCGAGTGCAGCGCGACCGCGGATGAGCACTTTAAGGTTGCAGTGGCACGATTCGGGGACTCCTACGACCGCGTACAAGGCCTTAAAAACCGCAAGTCCCGAGTTAAAATACGTCTCCCGCATCTAATGTCCGGCGAGGACTGGGTAATCGCTGCTTGGTCGATAGGATCCCACCATGCAGGTAGCTTTCGGCTCTGGATTGCCCAATTTGACGAGCAAGGTTTGACTGGCGTGGGTGGGTTGTCACGAGAGACGCAAAATTCATCAGTTTGATCAGTAAGCGGGAATAAGGCGCTTGACAATCATTTTGCAGGCTCGGTGCATTGCCGTCTCGTCCGCAAGTCCGTCTTGATGGTTGCTTTGCCTGGATGACAATCGCAATGCACTTTTGACGTCATGATTTACTAATTCTGCCAGCTCACTCATCCGGTTTGCCAATGATAATGGAAACACAAGGTCTAGGGCATCCAAGACAGAGCCCTCGAGCAACTAGGCTGGGATCTGACTGCATGCCCGCCTTACCGCGCTATCGATAGCATGCACTCCAATGCAGCTCTCTTATCAAGGGCCGATTCAGCTGGTGCACCAGGCCTGTTGCCAATTGATCCCTGGAGCATGACGAATTGCGTACCCCGCTCCCATCAATCTTCTCCACGCTTTGCGCGGTTGCAGGTCCGGATTTTGTGACACGCCGAACAAAGGTTTTATTGTTTTTGTCCGGGAAGAACACTTTGAATCGGGTCATGTACCTTGCATTCATGATGAGGCGAGTGTCCAAGGGCTGCAGGGCCCTTAGATGTAACCCTGCGTCTTGATTGCCACGCTGACATTGCATGGGAACCACACAGACATCAATTTAGCAAGGCCAGCCTCTTCAACAATTAGGTTGAGAGATCGGTTATCGGCTCGCTCTCGGCTCATCCCATTGCGCTTGTTTGCATGAACTTGATATGAACACAATAGCATACAATTGCACTATGTCCTTGGTCTGCGGGGCATAAATGCCGCGGTTCCATAGTGATGCAATGAATAATGGATCACTGCTAGCCGTCCCCGTCCAAGACGGCAAACTACCGGATCTCGAATTGATTGACATTACCTCGCCCGCCGTTTGCACACGGCCAGTACCGAGAACGAAACGATGAAACGATTAACAGGAGACAGTCGACTCAAGCCCGGAAGCATAATTAATTAGTAGACAACAGGCAGATCTGTGTCGATCGTGGCCCACACCTGGTTTCAGAGGCGCTGGGGCGACCTTTTCGCTCCGCTGTGGCGGCTTGTTTGGTGGACGTCCAGCACGACACAGTGGTCTCCGGCAATGTCGGTAAGGTGGCAGGTCTAGCCGCGTCGTGAGGGGATGTGCAAAAGGGGGGGGGGAGGCGAGGCTAAAGGGGTGGGCTCGGGAAAAAGCAAGAATGCTGTGGCAAAAGAACTGGTCACAATGTTTTGAATTCAGATAAATTCTGGGGACAAACACTGGCCGACACAGCGATACATGAGCTTATTCGCTACCAGAGACACGCAATGTCTTGGTCGGATTGGGGGCTGCAGAGCCAATTGGAGGCATTTTTAGCAGCCATGCTTCGTATAGTGAGCCTCGAAAATGTGGCTTGACGTCACGCTATGTGCGCCTGGTTCGTATCCGATGCGCGGATGTGAAGCATCTAATGCATACCAACGGGAGCTACAGCAATACAGGTCGTGGTGTACAGCGAGGCGGAAACAGATCGATATAGCCCGGCAGTCGAGGATATAGGCAATTGCGCGTCCCGAGGCTCCACGGTGACATTCAAGCGAGCTGGCAATTTAGCTCTCCAAATAGACCGATGCATCTGTCGATAGGGGCCCCCCTTCTGTACCCACCGAAAGTCCGGCCTCTGGGATTTTTTCCCTCCCTCCTCTCAGCGCGTCTTTTTAGCACCCCGAACGTCCGCCCGGCTCGTAGGGGGCCCGTGGGCCAGCGGGTTGCATTGTTCACCCTCTTGGGATCACCGACCGGGAAATGGGCCGGATGAACAGAGTATTTCCACCACAAACCTGGCAGCGTTAGCGGGCGATTCGTCACCTCATTTGCAGAGGCTTGGGGACCCCTGGCTGTGTCCTCGCCTTGACTTGTCCTTGGAGATAACCGCGAGCAGGAGCAGGCCTCTCAAGGTCGAGGGCATGTCGCTACCGCTGCGTTCCTTCCAAACCTTGTCTTTCCGTCGCCTCCGTCGCCTTCTCACCTCGCTTGCTTCTCGTGCAGTCCCAGTCCCAGTCGCACGCCTTAGTCTGCATCCGCATCTGCACCTTCCTCGTCGAGCAAGCAAGACAAGGCAGGCCCAAGCTTCCTGCGCCTGCACCAACTCGTGCCTGGTTTCCCCAATCGTGCCATTCAGCACCAACCATTATTTCCGCTCCTGCCGCACTCATTCGGTGACGGGCGGCTCCATACCAACTCTCCCAGCGCTTGCCAGCTAGTGTCTTGCCTTCCCCCCTCATCCCGAGGCCTGTTCGCAGTCAACCTTTGACAAAAAGATACGTACCACAGACGGTACGTACCGATATCATCTGTGCCCCACCGAAGCTTGGCACGCACGGCAGCCCCTACCACATGCAGGCAGGCCCCCACGGCTCCTTCCCCCGTCACAGTCGACTCTGTGTGAATGGGTGTGGTAGGTAGGTTTTCTTGGGGCGGCACAATCCCGCGTATTCAAAGACCCTTGGGCCACTTCCTTTTGCCCCCAGTGGACAATATCGACAGACCTTTCCCATCTATTTCTCAACGGGGGCACTTGGCTCAACTTCCCTTTTCTCTCCAAACCAAGACGCCTCGTGCTGCAGAGCAGACGGAACCTTCTTGGAATACCTTCAATCAGTCGTTTGGATACCGTTTTTAACCTTGTTGCGCCACTCCCTAGTAAACGGCTGTCAACTCCAACCCGATCCCGGCTCATATCCCGCCTGCTTCGCCATTTCGACATTGCCTCGTTGCCTCGCCTTGCCCTTCTGTCTCGCTCGCTCACTCGACTCGGGCTGCGATCGCCCTCTACCTTCTACATTCCCTTGACAGAATCAACAGCCTCTTCCACGCGATGCCAGGACGATAGCCGCGCCACGATCGACACAGATAACGCGATCCGCGATAGCGATAACGCCGGCTGCCGACGACGAGTTACACAGCCGTCTACAACTTTGCCCCCCAGTAACACTACATGCACTCGAAGCAGACGCCCATGGTGCCGGGTTTTGTCAACGGCGGGGAGAAGTCTGACCTGGTGCCAAACTGGGGTCGCCCATCCCGCCGTCATGCCAAGCGGGCAATGCCCTTCTGCATGCCTCCTCCACGCCGAAGAGCCGTTTTCCTTTCTGTCCTCCTCATCCTCACCTTCTTCTTCCTAAACTCCGACTCGAACCTCGAATACACGCTCCCTTTCGGCTTCGGCGAAGACGTAGCCGACCGACCATCCCTCCTACGCGCCCCCGCTTGCGCCCCTGCGATAGATCACCTTCGCCGACCTTCATACGGTCTCACAAGAGACGTCATTTACCAGAAGCGATGCATTCGCCCAGTGATTAACGACACAGTCGACCGCGCTGCGATCGCTGAGAATTCACACCCGCTCATCGGCCAGGGCCAACTCGTCCACCTCGACGAGAGATGTGAAGGCTGGCAGGAGCCCCAATGCGAGCCCGTTACAATCAATGTGCCTGCGGCATATCCCGTGAAGGATTATTCGCACATGCTCTTCGGTGTCGCCACCTCCCTAGATCGCCTCGTGGAGTCCATGTTCCAGTTCGAGACGTGGCTCTCCCACTCGGGCGCTCGCTTGGTTGCAGTCATTGTTGACTCGAAACCCAAAGATGTTTCCAAGTTTGATAAGGTGGTAAAGAAGTTCCGAGAGCATGGAATCGACCTTGTAATTGTCAAGCCATGGAACAAGGATATCAGCGGAAATGAACAGCACTTTGCTATTGTGCGCGATCTGCTCCGCCACTCTACTCCCAATACCAAGTGGGCTGCCATCGTTGACGACGACACTTTCTTCCCCTCACTCTACCAACTTGATCAGGTTCTCAAAAAGCACGATCACACTATCCCTGCGTATATGGGCGCGCTCTCAGACAACTTTGACGCCGTTAAGTTCCACGGATACATGGCGTTTGGCGGAGCTGGCGTCTTTTTGAGCATTGGCCTGCTTCAGAAACTGGATCCTCACATTGAGGAGTGTCTCAACGAGGAGCACGTTCCCCAAGGAGATGGCCTTCTGAAGTCGTGCATTTATACAAAGACGGACACAAAGTTTACCGTCATCGAAGGACTTCATCAATTGGACATGGGTACCGACCTGAGCGGCCTCTACGAGTCTGGCCGCCTTCCCCTGAGCCTCCACCACTGGAAATCCTGGCACCATTCACCAGTCCATGAAATGGTCAAGATTTCCGAGTTCTGCGGCAGCTGTTTCCTGCAGCGTTTCAAATTCGGAACCGACACTGTGCTTTCAAACGGCTACAGTATTGCCGTATACTCAAACGGCACGAATAATATCGACTTTACTCATACCGAGGGCACATGGGATGGATGGCCAGGATTTGAATGGAGCTTGGGGCCAATGCGGGATCCACTGGGCCGCCACCAGAAGAAGAGCTATCGCCTTGTCGAATCGGAGAAGGTGGGCAAGAATCTACGCCAGATCTTTGTCCACCGAGTAGAAGAGGACCTGCCAGGTCCAGACGACCCACCAATGCCCGAGGATTTTAGGATATCGAATATGAAGGACGAGGTGGTGGAGCTCTGGTGGGAGTGGTAAAGATTGAACTAGAGGTTACATATCAACTGGCACATATGCGGGGAGTGTATGTATACAGAGATGACAGATGATACCTGCTGGGTGGAACTGGACTAGATGAACCGGCCACTACCGGCGTATAGATAATGCTAATGACTTTGCTTTTTTACCTATCTGACCGGACTGGGCCTCACTCGCCACGACTTGACCACCTGACATGGCGCCCGCACACCAAGATCGGGTACTAGAGGCTAATTTGGTTAGTACGCGATATCGGACATGCAGAGAGGGGCGGGAGACCTAATCATTTGCGCCTTACTGGACAACCTCTTGGATAGTCATGGCCATGTCCAGATGACTATTTATTGAACGCCGGCACTTGACAGCCCTGTGGTGTTTGACTACTCTCATTTGGCGTCTTGTTTCTTTATCCAGCCACGTTCCAGATTCTTCAACTCTCGGGACGCTTCTCTACCGCAATGTGCCTTGACAATATGGACTTTTTTACAAAATCTACAGTTCTACCTGCCATTTTCTTGGCTGTACTGGCAATTACAAGCCTTGTCAGTGATTCTGGCTCCATAAGTAACAAGATTCAGCTCACTCATTTTCTCCAGGTCAAAAGATGGATGCAGACGCGGCGACACCAAGCTAGCTCCAAAGAGATCGAAGCGTTGCCTGAAAAGGTATTGCCCATCGAACCTCTGCCCGATTTTGACTGGAAGAGCGCGGCCCGAAGACAGCTACGACCATTTAAGCCAACATATCACATTACCATGGGTATGTCGAAACTGACGCTGTCACACTGGCGCACGGTGCTAAGTTCTCATTGCAGCTATCCGGGCTGATACACCCTCCGAACTCATCACCATTGACCAAGACTACGTTGACCGTGTTACACTACGACGCAATCTCATCGCAACCCATGGCAACAAAGTTCATGGCTTCATTCCCAGCGGCCAAGCTGCGGTGAAAGAACTGTACACTTACCTCCTCGCAGACTATCTTCCCACTCGTTTCCCGTCCATCTTTCAGCTGTCCAGCGACAAGTTGTCTTGCGCAAACCTCGCCACCGGCAGAGTATTCCCGACTTCTCCGGGAGACGACGTGGACTCTGCTCTGAGGGCACTAGGCGAATCAGTGGAGGAGGATCTGTTTTTGCTTCAGCAGGAGCCTGAGGGGCACCGCTCCGTTGCCTTCATGTGCTGCTTCCCCTCTGGCTTTGACCCGGCGGCTAAGCTGGGTAAAACGCTGGCCGAAATCCACGACCCGGTGCCCTCGTACGACAAGATTGGAGCGAGCATGGAGCGATTCTTTGGGAAGCTAGAAGTTGGAAAGGGCGTGAAGCGGACAAACGCAAGTTGCTGCCGCCTTTGGGCAAAGATGCACCACGCTAACCGCCTGTCTAGTGGTCGGTGCAGACACACACGCAACTGTACGACAATTCGATGAACCACATTAACGCAGACGACGAATTTGTCAAGGACGAAGAAGTCGACATCACAAAGGTTTGTTCATTTAAATTGGCCAACCAGGTGGACACTTTATCTTACCAGTAACTAGACATTTTTGCGTATCGAGCTTCAGACACTCACTCGCCTTCCCCAGACGAAAGCGGTTCTCTTCTCTTTCAAGACGTACCTATACCCCGTCCAGCAGATCAAGGAAGAGGGCCTGGGCCCTGCGTTCGCAGAAGCCATCGAGGGCTTGCAGAAGGGCAACGCGCCAGGCATGTGGACCTACAAGAGCGCAGTGCGGTGGGGAAAGAGCGTTTGCGAATATCTACGGGCGTAAATTAGGGCTCTGGGAAATATTACGGGAGCTTATGTTATTATAGGCATGGATTTTTTTTTGCATTGAATTGCAAGCATGTATTGATATTGATACGACTACCATGAATAAACTGCTGGTATGGACATGATGGCTTTGGCGCAGACTCGGGAATGTTGTGTGCGCTGGACCCACAAAACCCAACACGGCTCGCTGGCGACTCGACGACATCTGGGCGCCAACGACTGGGAGACAAATGTTTGTCGAGATGTGCTGCCGAATATCGGATGCGCAGGCCTCGTGACTCGCACTCCAGTACGTAACAATACACACTCGCTCGCTTGTTATCGCCTAAGCCAGAGGGACCAAGATGCCCGGATGTGCCGTCATTAGTGAAAGAGAGCGACTCGCCCGTTATCTTGTTACCCCGCGGTGGTGGGATGGTAGCGCGGACAGGGTGCTCTCAATCGGCCTACCGCATTAGGAAATAGAAGTTTGCTAAAAGGCGATAGCCGATGAGACCCAGCGTTCGCATGGCAGGTGGGGCCGATGAAGAGAGATGGAGGGAATCTGGGGGGGTAACAGTGATAAAGACGATGTATTTGGTGTCTTGGAATTATTTTGGGTTTTTGGTTGTGGTGAATGATGGAGGTGACCTTTGGATGACGACACTGGCCTGGCGGGGGAGAGGTATTGCGCACCTGCGTCTACAAGGGATGAACCATGTCCACCCAGATGCGGTGGTGTAAAACAAAATTCTAACGTTTTGGGTCAAGCAGTTTAATATGTGGTTGTGGAAACGGGTTGCCTCTACAAGTAAGGGTTCGGTTTTACTTCGTGGTCACCTTTGGAGATGCGAGACGGCGTTGTTTGAGCCTCTGTCCTCTACCGTCGGACATTCAGTCAACAGATCAATTATCAGACAAGCCACTGAATCGGCAAAGGGTTTGATCATCATTCGTACGGCTTGGTAGAGCCTCGTGTTTCGTTTCTGCCTCACCAGTGTTCATTGGGTAACCTTGGGCACCCGTGCTGGGACGGACCGGACGGTGGGTTCGTCTGAGGTCGCACGGCCGCGCGAAGCAACGACTCTATGATTAGAAGCAAATATACCTGCCGCAAGAGATGATCTAGATTCGTCTTGATTATTCCGCTAATTAGGTGCAGACGAGTATCAGATCTACCGAGTCGTCGGAATTACGCCAGCCATGGAAGCGTCAAAGGCGGGGTGGGGATCTTTCCCAAAGGAGCTTTCGGAGTTGACTCCGGACCCTTCCCAATCGAGACGGCCACAATGACTTGATTGGCCTGCGAGCAACAAGGGACTGATCAGCGACGACTCCATGGACCTTGTGGAATAAGGCTGAAATGGATGATGTCGGCAGATGGGAGGGGCGAAAAGTCCATAAAGGACGTCATCTCTTGCATTCGCATCCAGTGCGACGCTCGTTTTTCCAGTGAAACCGCAGTCATCATGACATGATTCTCCCGTCAAAACTCGACTCAGCACCAGCCCTCCAACACTTCAGTACCGAAATTCCCCAACAGCGAATTTCCCAATCTCCCAAATATAAGCCAGCAACCATGAGTCTTTCTCCTGTTTCTGGTTTCACATTTCCCCAGCTTCAACTGACTCATCGCATGTTCTGGCGCAGATCTCGTCCGTCGCAGACGCGGCTGACGGCGCTGACAAATTTCCTCCTACCCCACAATTACCGCCTTTCACCACCCTCGCGACTAGTCATATCAATCACTGTCCCACCACCAACGTAGACAAGGGCCATCATTGTTTTCCTCGCCTTGGCATCAAGTTCAAAAGCTGCAAACATCCTGCGAAAAAAGCTATGTTTACCGTATTTGGCGTCCCGACACCAACGCCCTCATCCAGCTCCAGCGACAAGGCATCGCCGCCCCCGCAGCCGCGCCCAAAGCGAGCCCAGGTCTCGCGGGCCTGCGATTGGTGCCGTCTCACAAGGGTCAAGTGCGACACTGTCAGGCCGTGTCGCAACTGCAAGGAGGCCAAGCGCGAGTGCGTGAATGCCGGCCGCGATGATTTCAAGAGCGTGGCCGCCGCTACCAAGTATGCTTTGTTGACCATGGCTTTTTCTTTTTAAAGGGGAGATGGCTAATTGGTGATATAGGGAGGTCCAGAGGCTGAGAAAACAGGTTCAGGAGTTGGAGGCAAAATTAATGACTCCGTCATTACAGGCGGAAAGCTCTCACAAGCAGCATGGTAGGATAAAGTGGAAGGGGGTGAAAAAGAATGGTATCCAGTACGGTCCCTCGTCACTGCAGTATTTTACACATCGGCTCAGCACCTATACGAGGATGGCCATGCCCCAGGACTCATCACCAGCAGCGCCCTTGACTTGTCCCCTGGAATCAATGCCGAGATCTGGTCGGCTTCAGAGACAGCAGCAAGACATACTGCTCGACCTGTTTTGGCAGGGTCATCATGCCATATACCCGGTGCTCGACGAGGCAAAGTTCCGCAAGCACTACGCGTCGCTCTGGGAAAGTCAGTCGAATAGGAAGCCATGCCCGTTGATAGACAGCGCTTTAGCGTTGTGCATCCAGTTCGGGTCAACTTACATGTCGTGCGGGAGCGCCAACGGCGACATCCCAGGGAGGGACTACTATCTGCGAGCGCAGTTCTACCTGAGCCAAAACCCTGGGGCACCGTCCTTGACAACTGCCCAGTGCTATTTCCTGAATGCCCTCTACCTGTTATCGACCGACCAGTTGGATTCGGCGTACGCCATGACCGGAACCGCCGTCCGGGTTGCCGAATCCCTTGGCCTTCAGCATAAATCCACTGACGGCGACGAACTGGTCGATCCGGATGAAGAAGATTGCAAAAGGAGGCTCTGGAGCTGCCTCGTTATGCTGGACACCCAAATTTCGTTACATCTGGGTCGCCCATTCGCCATTCAGGACTTGCCTCCCACAGATTTGCAGCCGGATTCCGACCTGAAAGCTCAGTCAATTGGTCCTACGTATACCCTCGGGCCCGAGATAGGCATCAACTGGCTGCGGTTCCAGCACGAGCGCCGACGCATGTTTGACTTGGTGCGGGAAATCCACGAAGAATTTTATGCCGCCTGCGAGAGCGTCCTGGACGGGATTGAGGGCGACGACTTTTACCAGCACCCCACGTCGCGGGAGAAGTGCGCCCAGTTCTTGTTTCAAAAGCTGAAAAAGCTCAAGCACTGGGCGGAAGAGCTTCCAGATGGCCTGAAAACGCAGAGGAGAGATGGGATTCCCATGTCTACCGACCGCTCTGGTTTGGACCTGAGCAACAGTGACCCCCTCTGGCTGCAGCGTCAGCGGCTCGTCCTCGAGCTCGAATATCACAGCTTTGCCATTATCCTCCGCAGGTCGTTCATTTCGTTTCTTCCCACGCCGGCTCTTGGAACGCTATCCAGTGACAACCACTGCATTGTGTCGGGGAATTCAGCCGTCACGATTACAAATATCTTGCACCAGGTCCTTAGGGATACCGATATCCTCACTGGGTGGTATCAGGTGAAAGATTGGCAGCTCAATGCCGTGTTCGCAATGGCTGGCTTCACGTGCGGGTATCCTATCTGTCCGCTGTCGCCTACGCTGCGGAGGAGCATCCTAACGGCCAAGGCCGTGTTCGAGCTGGCCAAATCCGCGGATAAGGCGGAACTGAGCGAGAAGCTAAAGGACAAGACTTTTGAGATCCTCACCGAATTTGGCCACAGGATTGGCATCACCAATTTCGCCCCCGCATCCCCAATTAGCAACGGAGCCGGTGCTGCGTTGGCGAATGCCAACGTGCCTAGTGCGGTCGATCCAGACTTGTCCACGATGGATCTGGGGAACAAGGCCGCCGAGAATTGCAACGGACTGGCCGGCGTTGACGCGGAAAACCTCTGGGTGGCGGACTGTTCTGGGGCTGGTGGGACATTGCTATGGGGAGACTTGATGAAAGACCTAGGGGTGGGTATGACGTCGCTCGGCGAGGCTGCGTCTCTCCCAGTGTCGGAAACGATATAACGAGGTTTGGAAGAATTATGTTTGAGTATTTGTACAATGAGAAATGGGAAATAATAGAGTGTGAGTTAGATATATCAATGCTATGCCATCAGCAGTTCATATATGCATTTGTCCTAATCCAACATGTTTCCCGTGGTGATTAGGGAAATACGACAAAGATCAAGATGTCGGTGTAGAGCTCATAGACTCGTGACGCCTGCGTGGCAATCCGGTCGCCTCGGGATATCAGCCTCAGCAAAGTAAAGTTTGGGGTCACTTGACCGAAGATGATGGTGAGCTGCAAGTTGGCCGTGTCAGCGCAAGCGGATGCGAAAGCAGCTGGAGTTGCGAGACTGCGCTAGGATGCGACCAGGGTCGTTCGTGGCAATTAAGCGGAACACATGGCCTGACAATTTGTCTGAAACGAGCCGTCCGGGCATGTTTTAGATTAAGGCGGTCATTCAGACCTTCAAACACCCAGTAAACGAGCGCGAAGATATCACTTTCATCAGCATCTTACAGATGACAAGACCTGGGGGAGTTACAGCTAGCCCGCCCGCTGCAGTGCTCCCCGCAGGCGTCCAGACACCCAAGACACTGTCAGCGCTAATTAGTGGGGGCACAAGGGAGGTTTACCCAAAGGGGCCCAAGCCGTTTGGTGGCAGCGAGACTAGACATGGCCTGGACGCGCAAGGTTGCACAGCATGCGCTGGCAGGCAGGGCTAACCACTGCGCCGACTCGGTGAGGACCGGGGGTTTCTTTTATTCTTCTGCTTCTTTTGGTGCTTCCAGACAAATGAGATTTTTTTTTTTTTTTTCGCACTTGAGGGGGTTACACAAAGCACAGAGCCTGCCATTCAGCTCGTGCATTCCCACGTGACGGACCAAACAATGGCTGATGGCGTTATCATCCCAGATTGGCTGTTGGGGGACCAAAGTGAGGGGAAGCGACGGGGGACGAAAGGGAACAACGGGAAGGAACTTGGCAGCCCTCCGCGCAATTGGCGACATGGATTGGGCGGCACCTTCCCCCCCAAGACCCGGCAACAGAGCCAGCGCAGCGGGCTGTGATTGGACGAGGCATGTCACTCGCCACAGCTGTGCCAGACGATAAGCCACAACCGCGGGTTCATTCCCTGCTCAGGCGGCGGGCCACTCCCCCATTCCCCAGTCACCAGCCACACACCACACCACGCTCGCTCATCGTCGGGTGAGCCGCATCTGATGGCATGGCTTGTCTCCGAGCCCCATGAACCAACCAAGTCACGGCTGCATCTTCCACCTCGTCCCGCTCCACAACCACGACAACCACCACCACAGACGCGAGACGGCAGCGTCTGTTGCCTCGCTTTTCTTTTTCTTTTTTTCTTTTGGTTTTTTTTTTCATCCGCATCCGCATCGCGCCCACCTCCCCCTCTCTTTTTTCCCTCTCCCATCTCATCGCCCTCTTCATCCTCGTCCTCGCCTGTCCGATGCCCGCCGTTTGGCTGGCGCAACCCACCCTACCCTCCTCCACCGACCGCCGCCGCCGCCGCGCCGGCACTGGGCAACCAACCATCGTCATCCACGGTTAACCGCGTCTCGACTCGACCACAACCGCTTCGTCCACCACCGCCGCCCGCAGAACCCCCCCTCGACTACGGCCTCGCTTCTGTTCTGGGATATGCTCTGATCTTGGCGGCCAGGGCGCAACACGACCACCTCTTTCTCTCTCTTTTTTTTTCTGCCTCCCCTTCTTGCCGCGGGCTTGTTCCCTGTCCCTGCCATCGCGACCCATCTCCACATCAGCCTTGCCCGCTGAGCCTCGTCTCATCGCCTTGTTTGCGCCCTCACTGGCCTTCCCGCCCTCCTTCGGTCCCAACCGCTCCTGCATCCGCGTACGCATCTGCACCCGCATCCCGCATCCCGTGCGCCTATACTGCGGGTCGCCCTGCTCAGGTCTTGCCTCGCTCTCCGTCTCCAGCAAGCGTCGCCGCCGTCGCGCCATCCGCATTCCGCCATCATGAGTACCCCCTGTAAGAAGAAGAACAGCAACCACCTCCCCCGTGCGCACCGTTTCCTGACAATGTTCCACCCACAGTGTCCTCGGAGGAGCGGAAGAACTACACCGCCGTCATCGACAACATCCTCGCCACGGCCGACCTAGAGACAATCTCGCGAAAGAAGATTCGTCAGGGCCTGGAGAATGCCTTGGGCGGCAAGGACTTGAGCGAACAGAAGGTGAGAAGCACGTCTTCGCCCGGGCTTCTTGCTCCAGCGGCTACAAACAACGTCTTCACCCCCCTCCAGATTCTAACCCGACGCCACAGAACGCCATCAAGAAGCTCATCGAGGACCGCTTCGACGCCATCTCGGGTGCTGATGCTGCTCCCGACCCAGAACCCACCCCGATCAAGCGCTCCGCCAGCCATGCCACCTCGGACGCCGGCGAGACGGACCCGGACGCATCCCCGGAGCCTGCTCGAAAGAAGGCTAAGCGCTCCTCCTCGGTCGAGGATGCCGATGCCCGCCTAGCCGCGCAGCTTCAGGCTCAAGAGAACAGCCTGGCCCGCGGCCGCAAGACCCGCGGAGGCGACAAGCCCAAGGCCACCAAGAAGAAGGCGGCCCCGCGCAAGAAGAGCGCCAAGAAGGTTTCAACTGCCGACGATAGCGACGCTGATTCGGCTGACGGCGCGGTCAAAAAGAGAAAGGCAGGCGGTGGCTTCCAGAAGCCATTCAACCTCAGCCCAACTCTTTCAGACCTTTGCGGCGAAACCCAGGTATGCATCTTCCCCGCCGAATATAGCCCATACCCATGCAGCTGTGCATTGCGCGGCGCATCAGGCCGAAGCGAATTCCCAACTAACAATTGTCCCAGCTCTCTCGCCCGCAGGTGGTCAAGAAACTTTGGGAGCACATCAAGGCAAACGACCTGCAGGACCCCAAGGACAAGCGCCAGATTATCTGCGACGACAAGATGCAGGCCATTTTCAAACAGGCCAAGGTCGACATGTTCAAGATGAACAAGGAGATTGGACATCACTTATATCCCGTTGAAGCAGAGTAAGGTGCCACGGTTAGCACTGGGGCAAAGGTGCGCTGCGGTCTGACAAGAGGATTGCGTTTCCGGCGCGCAACGGCGTAATTGGCATTCATTTACTTTTGTGTATTTTTCCTCGGCGGGCGGTCACATCACATGAATTGGGGGCATCTCGGATGGTTTTTGTTGGAAGAAGCAAGGTATCAAAGTTTCTGCGCATGGCTTCTAGGCTACTATTGTGTTGGAGCGTATGCGTCTCGGGTCGGTGGGAAGGAGTTGGATGATGGATGACACGGGTTTTTGTTTACCACTGAGCAGTGGTCAATAATGTCATCGAGGAGATTGAGGCTCGTGTCTGCTGAAACAAGAGGCACAGCTCGAGTAGAGGGAGGTTTCGATGGGTTCACAGCGAGATGATGCGGGTGGGCGGAGTAAAATAGCATCAAGCCAAATTCACGATATGCTGGTAATGGCGATATGATATATACTGTTACCTCAGACTTTAGACAAATCCTAGCCAGCGTAGCTGTATGGTAGTCATGACAATTCAATGGCATAGATTGTACGACCAGATTTGGGCCTTCATGTCAGGCTGTGTGCAGGGTACCTTGGCGCAGTTATTGTACGCAGCAGCCAAGTTATCAATGGCAACGTGATGTTTGGGTGAGCTAGTTTGTATCAATTGTTGATTAACAACAACCCTTTGAGCATGGATGTTTGTGCATGGCTCAATGCGGAAAGGAGCTTTACGGGAGATGCGATAGCTCCCAGGCTAACGGCTTTTCCATCGAATATTTGGTATTTGGTGTGCCATGGTTCCCCACTGGTTCAGCGACGGCATTTGGAGAAGGAACTGGTCTATTTCCAACGCGACACAAATGAGGGAGTGGTATATGCTTAGTGCAAAAGTGAGGATAAACAGATTCTAGTGGTTGACTTGCCATCCACACACACACATGCACACACATGCACCGCATATAAACATATCCGGCTTCTGAGGCCTCGGAATATTGACGCGCAATGCCCGCCTAGCGGCAAACTTGGGACGATGCGGCTCCGAAGTATCCAAAAAATGCCTCCTTGCTTGAAATGAAACGCTGCAATTGGGTAAGGCTGACCAAGATGACTAACAAACCAGGGTTGTGTGTCCCTGACACCTTGCATAGGCTAAACAGGGAATATTGTTTGCGCTTGGCTTCAAGCTTGATTTAGAAGACGAGATTTGTGTGTGTGAGGAGTGTGGCAGCGTGCTATTTCTGGATGGATGACGCGGGCGAGTACGCGTAGCCAACTTTAGTCTTGGGGGATGCATGCATTCACGCATCCGTTTGCGTGTTTGCATTCCACTCAGGCTGCCACAGCCACTCAGCGGAGGATGATGATGATGGATGAGGCCAGGAGATCAAACAACAGCTATGTACCTGGGACAAGCCAGTCCTTTATCCAAAAAATGCATGTGCCGGCTGTATCCTAACATGACGCCGGTGGGCGACTAGGAGGCCTCAGTTGACACTGGTCAATCGCGGTTGGGTGACCAAGATTACGTCCAAGTTGAATCCCACTTATACCGGCTCTTTTGAGCCTCAAGCCATTCCCATCAAAGCAATGCATGTCTCATGTAGATGTGGCCCCAGCATGCATTGGGACCAATGCAGCAGACGCCGGGCCACGCAACAATCAAATTGGCGTCTAGCTTTCAAGCACATGCTTTCCCAAGAAAGGACCAGCCCGTCAAAGCACGCGGGGTTTGTTGGACTTGGTGTCTCTTTTTTTTTTCTGTTCTTCAAAGGGACCAAATAAGGCCATCTGGCCCCCAGAGGCGTTGTCTACTTCGGAGCTGGCGCTGCGGTGCACAGGGTCCAGAACGCAGCTCAGGCCGTCAAGGTTCGGAAATGTCGGCAGCGCTCAGCCCGGGTGGCCATGGACGAACCCACACAGGTCGGGGGCGTAGATCGTCGGGGCGAGTGGGGACGTGCCGAGATTCCGGATCTCAGACTGAGGTGCCGTGTCGCCATTGGCGAGGCCGGCGCAGCTTAGCCGACCCCTGAAGAGCGCCGGCGACAGGTGGGCCAACGACGGGCCAGCACCATTGGCGCGACCCGGGAAAAGGGCAAAGGGCATTGTTCGCTGCCCGGAAGCGAGTTACGAAGCTACGACAGAGAGGCCTACAGGCGGGGTCCCAAGGGCCCCCCCCCCCCCCCCCCCCCCCAAAGGACCGCCGCATGGGGCCGCATGAATCGCTGGGCCATGACGTACGAGCATGGCGCCAGGGTCGAAGGCTCTCAATCCATTGAAGCTGAAACTAGGTTGACGACTGCTTCTGGACCCCGGAGCTAATCGTCGGCGTGGATTGCGAATAGGAGGGGCCGCGAGGGGTCGCGAGGGGTAGCTTCTGGCCAGCTATATAACAGCCTCTAGCTTTCCCTCACCATCGGATCTTTCTCCTGCATCAGACAATCGCAATCGCACACTTCTACTTCTTCTTTCATCCTTCAACCACATCACCAATCCATCAAAATGTTCGGATTCGGTAAGCTTCCCTCCTTCTCCCTCCGCCCATCTGAGCTACACATGCTGACAAGCTGCAGACGAGGGCCGTGACCACCGTGAGGCTGTCTACGAGGGCAAGCACGAGGGCAAGCTCTCCCACGAGCTTCTCGGTGGTGCTGCTGCCTTTGAGGCCATGAAGCTCTTCGAGGACAACCAGCGCAAGAAGGGTAAGCTCGAGCTCCTGTCAGGCCACATTGAACCAATCCCTCTTGCTGACACCACTTCTCTTCCAGGCGAGAACGTCAACCACGCCTTTGCCAAGGAGCTCATTGCCGGCATCGCTGGCACCCAGATCGACAGGCTCATCGAGACAAAGGGCCTCGACTACGTCGACGCCGAGAAGGCCAAGCACCACGCCAAGAAGCAGGCCGAGGAGCTGTACGACCAGCAGTACAGCAACTACGACGAGTACAACCCGTAAGTGTGCAATGCAGTCCCTTAAACGAGAAGAGAATTAGAGACGCTGACGAGAGACAAAAAAAAAACAGTAACGAGCAGCCTCGTCACAAGCACCACCACTACGATTAAGAGATACCAAGCATGACTGCCTCCTCTAGATGAGCACATGATGTAAAAATTGTCTAGGGTGATGAATTGAAATGAATTTAAGTTTATATTTAACTCAAAAAACTGGCTCCGTCACACCGATGCATCTGTGATGTCAACCATTGAAGAGTGCGTGCCGCCATGCCGATGGTGGTGTCGCTGTCCAGGGGGGGGGTTCCGACGTGACATGGCATTGACGCTACTCTCCTTCCAATATCCCCTGTTCCCACGTGTTTTGGTGCCCTGAATATTAACCTAGTTGTTCCTATGACGAAATCCGGGGACCTGCGGCGAGCTTCGCCGAGCATTGCGGATCGTCTGCATCAAAAGTAAATTTGGCGCAATAGAAGTGGAAACGATTGAGCACGATGGGTATCAATGCTGATGAGTTGGCTCTGCTGGAAAAAAAGTTGGGGACCAATTGCTCGTCATTCGGAAGGCGAGTCCTCTTGCTTTCTCACGGATGCGTACTGCTTTCTCTTTTTCAACCACAACCTATTTGGGATGGCATTGTTAGTAGGGGCTTAATAGGCCCAATGGATAACGTTTGCCAAAAAAAGATGAGAAAAAAGAAAAGAAAAAAAAAACTTACATGATAAGTGTAACGATACCAGCCAGTGCGGGTACACCCAAGCCTACGCTGACGCCAATGATAGTCGCCTTCGGAACACCCTTGCTTTTCTTGTCCTTCTGGCTATCGGAGCTCTCGTTTCCTTCACCTCCCTCATCGCCGCTTTCCTCCGAGGAAGCGGTGGTGGTTTCGGGAGGGGGAGTGTACGATACCGGACTACCGGACGTTGCCAGCAGCTTTTTTGCGCCGTCGCCAAACGGAATAGTGCTCGCAACAGTGGTTCGTGTTGCCTGCGGGAAAGTTGCGTCGGACTCGGCAGAGACGACTGTGACGTAAGTCTTTGTCGTTGTAAACTTGGTGGTTGTCTGCAGAGACACGGGGCAATTGACTAGTTCCTGAGAAATACAAGCTACACCAGTGTATACAGTTTTGCTGCTGATGGTTGTCGTGGTCAGATCATCATCGTCGTCCCTGGCATTCAGCGACTTGGATGCAGCGGCTGTCATTGCCGACGCAGTTGCAGAAGTTCGTCCTTGGATGGCGCACGCCTCTGCTAGGGTCGTG
The DNA here is from genome assembly GCA_013403855.1 of Calonectria honghensis. NCBI lineage: Eukaryota > Fungi > Ascomycota > Sordariomycetes > Hypocreales > Nectriaceae > Calonectria > Calonectria honghensis. The sequence continues at coordinate 337,615 of VTGB01000008.1, read as the reverse complement.
TAAAAGATGGGAATCTCCGTTGCTGGCACGGGGCCCCAGGTGTGCTCGTCAATCGCAATTGAGGCACCCGCCATGGCTCCGAGGGCCAGCTGGTAAGACTCGACGACTTGGAGCGCGCAGTCGCTGTCTTCGTCAAAAGAAGCTGTGACGTTGGTGATGAACTCGGCCACGTGGGCGTACACGCCAACTTCAACTCCAACGCTGGCTTCCGTAATGGATAGACCCCCGATGCTGACATCAGGAGACGCAATTTCAAAGCCCACGGTCACGCCCAGCCGCAGCACAGCCTTGAGCACGACGCCGGCACTTTCTATTGTGACTGGCAGGAATTCAAACTGCCCGCCATTGCTGTTCGAAACTGTTAATGGGGCCATTTCTGTGTTGGGCATGATTACACTTACAATTCTACGTTGGAAAAGTCCTTTGAAAACATGGCAAGGTCCAAAGTGACGCCATCATCTAGTTTGATGTGAAACCCAGAGCTTATATCAATCTCCCCATCAACGCTGAGTATCAGGTCAATGGCAAAGAGAACCCCAATCTCAAGGCTGTCGCCCACGGAGAAGCCTATCACAGTCTTTGACGTGTACAGGTTAAGGGTGTAAGTGGCACCGGCAGACAGGACCGTGTCCATGAGCATGTACAGCTCCATGCCGTCGAACCGAAATTGCAGCTTGCACTCGGGAATCTCTGGGAGGTCGACATCAAAGGTGAAGTTCATGCGAGGAAAATCAAAGTCCTCGAGGTCTATGCCATCCTCCAGGTTTTCCACCACGCCGTCAAAGTACTCCTCAATGTAGCCGACGGCGGCGGTGCCCAGCTGGTCAATCTCGTCGGCGACATCGCTCGTGAAGTTGGAAAAGGCCTGGCTGGCGTTGAAGCTCTCGGCGATTGTGAACCTGGCCGTGGCGTTTCCTCTGACGTAGCACGTCGTGCAAGTGATTTGCACCCCGGCCGAGACTGTCGTGTTGCCCTTTTTGGTATCCACATCCGCCTCCCTGTTTTGTTCAAAAGTTAGAAAAGCTGCTGGCCCGTTTGGGAACTCTCGCCCCCCCGTTTTTCTTTTTTCACGTTACGCACTCTGTGTAAGTAAACAGCACCGCATCTTCCCAGCTCTTGTCCAGAGACGTGCTATTCTCTTGCGCGGTGCTCCTCTCCTCCAGCGACAAACCCGAGAGGGCCCGGCGCAAAAGCTGTACGGCCTCGTCTGGGTGTGATGGCGGGTTGCGGGTCCTCAGGAACGTAGGGCCCGGCGGCGAGATTGAAATTCCAGAGGCCAGCACAGCCCAGAGGACGCATGCCAGCGCCCACATGGAACGATGAGCGGGTGCCATTGCAGGAATGCGCAAGAGCCGGGCCGCTATCTCAGTTGTTTTCGCGCGAGTTCTCGAGGGAGGCAATCTGCGTCGCTGTCTCACGACACAAAAATCAGTTGGCTAGAAACTAGAGAAACTGGGGTGGGATTTTTTTTTATCAACTCAAATTTTCTACTTCTTCATCTAGACCTAATTTACAATTGGGGGCTAAGCTGGTGAAGGATAAGAATCCTCCTGAAGGGGTTTGGGCTTCTGCATGTTGGTTGTGAAATGCAACTTAGTGTAAATGCGGCACAGCAGCCGGGGGGTCAACAGTCCACTAAATACACGTTTATCTTCTATCTCCGCTCCGGAGTAGGGGTCCCGAACCAACAAGGACGGATGAGACGATGTTGGTGGCACGGGTAGGGGAGAATTCCATGTCACGCCAGGTGCGAGTTACACTTGGCGGCGGCCCTGCGATGCGACCCGGCAAGACGTTTCGGACCCTTGGTCAGTGACATGCTGGCCGGGTTTCATTTTTGAAGCTCGCAGGCCACAGCCTAGTCCGGGCTGAGCCGCAAGGGCCAGGAGCTTGGTGTGCATAGAGGAGGGGGAGGGGGGCAGCGAAGTTGGTTCGAAAGTCCAAGAAGGATTCTATTCCGTCAATCGGAACGGCGTGCCCCGCTGCGGGAGGACTGGTTAGCAGCGCATAGCCCCAATCCATTTGCACGCACTCGAGCCATGTTGATTTTTTTCAGGTGAGTGCCATGCCTCGACCCGCGCATGCTCTCGTGCAGAGTTGAAACCAATTGAGTTGGTTTAGATGCAGGGGATGCATCAAGTGGTTGCAAAGGCGCCTATCTGCAGAATGTATTCGCTTAAGTCGTACTATAGAATTCTGGTCCAATCGTGTCAATTGACACCCGCAAACCAGTCTGGGAAAAGCTACCTAACTATATTTATATTGGGCGGGCATTTTTGTCCCAAATAGAGCCTACACTGGGGCCGGGGTGGTAGATCATATAAATTTGGGTGCTTTATTTTTATTTCCATTTATAAAGTGTTCCCATTCATCCGATTAAGCCTGTGTTGCTCCGTGCTCACCCGCCCATGATTGGCATTGGCAGCCGATCAAATGCAATATGATGGCGAGGCGGCACGTGCTCAGATATAGGCGTGGCAGTGTAGAACTTGCCCCCCCTCCGGATCATGTCTCTGGAATGCAAAAACGCATGGCATTTTCTTCAGCCTCGCTCGTGTTGAATCGAGTGGCCAGCCAACCAGCTCAAGCTCTGCCGATCGGAACCGAAGCCGTGAGCACTGGCGCCATGGCTCGTTCCGGAAGCTCTTGGCCGATCACTTGCTCATCTATCAGCAGAAGGAGATGCAATTGACTCGGAAAACGTTGTTCTGTTCGCGTTGCATGAATCACGCTCACGGCCAGCATACGTAGACATATTCCCGAGTTTAATTTGGTGGGAGAAGGGGGTTAGATGAGCCAGGTAGTATTTCACTGGTTAAACTGCACAACTTACAACAAGCTGTGAGAGGTTGGTCGCAAGAACACCCATTCAAGGCAAGGGCAAAAAGCAAGCAGCAGCGCTAAAGCGAAAGATCGTCCGGGCATATCATTAAAGGCTTCTCGATGTCGGCGGCATTTGCTAGCGCGCAGCATCAGGTGCTGCCATCGATCCGAGCAAGACAGTCCCTTGGAAATTTCCCATCGCACGCAGGGACGAAGAGCTCAAAATTTGGGCGGGACGTGCCGACCGAAGCAGCTCCCTCATTGGGCGCAGCCTGTCTGAGCAACAGCAAAGTAAGTTTGGCGCCCGCCACCAGCCTCAGACAACCAACACAGACAGTTACGTCAGAGCGCACGCTAAGAGACAAAGAGACAGGCACGAGAGAAGAGACATTGCTTGTGATGGCGTTGAGCACGTATAAAGATAAATGGCTGCTCGTCATGGGCTGACCTGCTGCAGATTGCACTGGCCTCACATCGACACCATCTTCATAGCAATGGCTTTTGCAACCTTCTTCGCCCTGGCCGTGTATGCGGCCACGGCATGTGCAGCTCCCACCACCAACAACAAGGGCTGTCCCACGGCTGTCATTGACTCAGGCACCATCATCGGAACCACCACAGTGCTCCCATCATCAACCGCCACGGTAAATCAGTATCTAGGGATCCCCTTTGCAGAGAAGCCCGTCCGCTTCAAGCCCCCGGAGCCTGTGGCATCATGGACGTCCCCATACGACGCAAGCTCGTACAAGCCGGCGTGCATACAAAAGTTCAACGGATCCGAAGACTCGGCCCAGCACGAGATGCTGGTCCGGTTCGGAAACACGCCGCCCCCGCCGGCCGGCGAGAGCGAAGATTGTCTCAACCTGAATGTCTACGCGCCCGCCAAGCCTTCCAAGGGCTCCAGGGCCGTCATGGTATGGATCTACGGCGGAGGTTTCAACTTTGGTTCCAATTCCATCCCTCTGTACGACGGCTCAAGCTTTGCGGCGAATCAGGATGTGGTTCTTGTGACAATCAATTACCGCACAAATGTGTTTGGATTTCCGCAAACGTTGGAAATTCCAAATGGCCAGAGGAACTTGGGGTAGGCCAGCCCAGACAATCAATCGAGCTGACGTCACTTTTGATGCTAACAATGTGAAACAGGCTGCTGGATCAACGCCTTGCCCTGGATTGGGTACAGCGCAACATTGGCAAACTGGGAGGCGACGCCTCCAAGGTTACCATTTTCGGAGAAAGTGCCGGCGCTGCGAGCGTTGACTACCTCCTCACGGCTCCCCCAGACCCTCTGCCCTTCCGTGCAGCCATTATGGAGTCTGGCCAGAGCAGCTACAGCCCCAAAGACGATGATCCGCTTGCGTGGCTGAAATTGGCTAAGCTGGCGGGTTGCCTTACTGTTGGAACAAGCGTTATTGATTGTCTCCGTGATGTGCCCGCCTTGGAGCTTAAGAAGATCGTGGAAGAAAACGGAATCTCCCTTGGCCCAGCACCGGACGGCGGCATTACGGTAGCCGATGATCCCAGCGATGCCCGCCTCAACTCAACCAAGAAGAATCCAATAATTGCCCGGGTCCCCATCTTGGCCGGAGTCAACAACGACGAGGCAAGATATGTCGTGCAAACCAACGAGAGCAGCGCATTTGACTACCTCAAGAAGAACATTCCCGAACTGGAAAGCTTGGGCTTCATGTTCGATAAGCCCCTCCAGGAAATCCTGGATGAATACCCGATAGGATCGCCGGGGATCAACTCCGAGACGGACCGGCTCATTGTGCTGCTCACAGAGTACCTGGAGAGCTGCCCGACGTCGTGGCTCACGCAGGACAGCGCCGACGTGGGCATCGATACCTGGCGGTACATTTACAACGCAAGCTTCGTCAACACGGAATTCTTTCCAGACAGCCGTGCGTACCACGGTGCGGAAATCTCTTTGGTGTTTGGCACATTCCCCGAAAAGGGCGCCACCAAGTTCGAGCGCGAGGTGAGCAGGTCGATGCAGTCGGCCTGGGCCAGATTCGCCAAGGATCCAACCAAGGGGCCTGGCTGGAAGCAGCTGCCCGAGATTGGTGTGTTTGGCGGAGGCGTTAAAGTGGGCATCAGCGACGACAAAGGCAAGAAGCCGTTTTCAGCAATCAAAGCGAGCGTGGTGGACAAGAGGTGTCCAGCCATTAAGCAGTCGTTTGGTTTTGCCTTTACATAGGGTTGGAGTTTGTTAACATCTACGACTTGAACGGGTAAAGAGCATTAATTAAGAATTTGGTAATATTTATATTAGCGTTATCAGTTAAATATCAAAAGGGGTTCTGAATCTGATAATCCGATCGAACGGTAGACATGGGTGAATCACTTGGCTTTGACATGATGGGCTGTGTATGCACGCTATGTAAGAGCAACCTAAAAGTCCGGAAATTGCCAGAAAATCACCCGCAGGAAGTCTATATTGACTCACAGGAAGCGAGCAAATCACCTCTTAAACAGGTATTAACCTAGTCATTTCGGCTGACAAACAAAGAGTCATCGTGCATCATCCCTTTTACTCAGCCACGCCACAGGCAGATTCCAAACCCCGGAGCCACAATGCGACCCCCACCCACGCGCCACAGGCCACAGGCCACAGACCACAAGCCACGGCGGCCGGTCTGACTCTTGACCTTGACAGGGAAGTGGAAAGTGCCCCGCCATCCCGAGCGAAGCAGCGGGTGGCCCAAATAAAATCTAGTCGACATCACCGGCCTCGTCTCCAGTCTTTACCATAGCCCTAGGCCATTATCTGATAGCTACTGAGCGACACCGAAAGAACCCATCCCACCACGCCCGAATCGAGGCTCCAGGCCCCAAGGCCCTCTCTGCAATCCACCCCACGCCCACGCCGCCAACGATCAGCATCCCGGCCACAGGGCCAGCCCTGGATCCCCCCGCGATTAAGCTGCCACCACAAACGCAATCGACGACCATCATGGCTCTCGGCGACGACTCGGGACCGACACCCTCTGAATCCCAGCCCCGCGGCGGAGAAGGCTCCCGCGGCCGTGGCCGTGGACGCGGCAAGGGAAATCAGAACCGACGAGGAGGAGGCCGCCGCGGCGGACGAGGTGGAAATAACAACACCACCGAAACCCCGGCCAGCCCTGCCGCTCAGGATGTCGCCGCCCAGGCTTCGAGGGCACACGCTCTGGCTGCCGGCAAGGAGGTTGCTGCGGATGACGATGATGCCGAAGTCTGCTTCATTTGCGCAAACCCCGTTGCCCACATCTCAATTGCTCCTTGCAACCACACAACCTGCCACATCTGCGGTTTGCGCATGAGAGCCTTGTATAAGACCAAGGACTGCGCACACTGTCGTGTACGATTTGCACCCCTCTCGGGTTCCCGTTTGCTTCCTACTAACAGACGCTTTGCAGACACCGGCAGACTTCGTCATCTTCACAGACGACGTCGAGAAGCGATTCGAGGAATACGGGGCTTCTGAAATCACCACCGCAGACACCAACATCGGAATCAAGTACACAAACGAAGACATTGTCGGCGACACAGTCCTCCTCCTCCGATACAACTGCCCGGATCCCTCGTGTGACTTTGCCGGCTTGGGCTGGCCCGACCTGCATCGCCATGTCAAGTCTGTCCACCACAAGCGCATGTGCGACCTCTGCACCCGCAACAAGAAGGTCTTTACCCACGAGCACGAGCTCTTTGGCGACCGCGAGCTCGAGAAGCACATGCGCCACGGCGACGACAAGCCCGGCGCCTCTGACCAGACCGGCTTCAAGGGCCACCCCCTGTGCGGCTTTTGCGGCGAGCGCTTCTACGACGACGACAAGCTGTACGAGCACTGCAGGATGAAGCACGAGAGGTGCTTCATCTGCGACAGGCGAGACTCGAGGAAACCCCACTACTACCAGGACTACAACGCTCTCGAGCTACACTTCAAGAAGGACCACTACCTATGCTCCGACCGGGAGTGCATGGAGAAGAAGTTTGTCGTCTTCGAGTCTGAGCTGGACCTGCAGGCCCATCAGCTCAGCGAGCACGGCGGAAAGACGACGGGCAGGGACGCCCGAGTAGTCGACATTTCTGGATTCGACTACCGACAATCATATCAGAACGAGCGAAGAGGCGGCGGGCGCGACAACGAGGGGCGCGGTGGTCGAAATAGAGGTCGCGGCCGCGACCCCAACGCAGAGCCGACGCCCGTCAGCTCAGCTCAGCCGCTCCGGAGAGACGAGATCGCTTTCCAGCGTCAAATGGCCATTCACTCTGCTCAATCGGTGTCAAACCGCACCTTTGGCGGACAGCTGTCGTCTGCCCCTGCCCCTGCTCCTGCTCCTGCGCCCGCCTCCTCTTCACAGCCTCGAAGCGGGGGAAGCTCCTCGTCAACACCACGAGCAAGTCAAAATGACCTCAGCGCTGCTGCTGCTACACAGCAGCCCCCTGTAGTTGACACGGCAAATATGAGCCCCGAGGAGCGGGCACGTCTAGTGCGCCACAACTCGGTCATCGAGCGTGCTTCAAACCTCCTTGCCAACAATACTCAAAAGTTAAACGCCTTCCGTGGCCACATCTCGTCATACCAACGGGGCGGCTTCACTGCGCCTCAGCTCATCGATGCGTTCTTCACCCTGTTCGCTGATGTCTCCTCCAATGCTCTTGGCACCCTTGTCCGTGAGGTGGCTGACCTCTTTGAGGACAAGAAGAAGGCTGATGACTTGCGCAAGGCCTGGCAGGACTGGCGAGCCATCAACGAGGACTACCCCAGTCTCCCTGGCCTCAGCGGCATGCAGGGTGCCACGTCAAGTTCAAGCGGCTGGGCCAGCGCTGCCACGACCAACCCTGCCTTACCAAACGCAGCTCCCTCTCAGAAGCACTCCAACCGAGTTCTGAAGCTCAAGAACAGCACCCGATTGGGCCCGGCACCTGTCTCACCACAGGTCAACGCCAATTGGGGCACTGCTCCCGCCCGTAAGCCGCCAGGTGCATCTGCGGCCGCATTCCCCTCTCTTCCTTCTTCCGGCCCCTCCAATGCCTCGTCATCAAAGGCCAGCGCCGGCGCCTCATCTGGCCCATCCTGGAACACGGGATCTTCCGCTCAGACACAGCAGTCTGCGCCTCTCAACAACCGACCACGCAACAACAAGAGCGGCGAGGACGCATTCCCCGCTCTCCCCGCGGCCCCCAAGCCTCAGACCACAATCTTTGGCTACGGAAACGGTCGTCCCGTGCGCCGTGATTACGGCAACCGAGAAACCGGCTTCCAATGGGGCGGCGGCTCCTCCGCCGAAGCTGCCGAGGAACCCGCCGAAGAGGCCGAGGATGGAGCTGGAAAAGGAAAGAAGGGTAAAAAGAACAAGAAGCAAGTCCTGGTTCAATGGGGATAAAGAAAAATTAAAAAAAAGGGAAATCGATTCCATCTGGTTCTTCTTTGTAGTGAGGAATATGTCGAGGGTCCTACAAATTTGTTGATCAAGGACCCATTTAGCAATGGTGTTTTGTGGAAGCGGACAGAGGGAGCGAAAAGCAAGGCGAACCGGAATGTCTAAAGCCCAGAGGCTGGGCGTTGTAGCGAGGCATTGATGTCGAGTTGTGATGATGAAACAGAATAAGAATACAATGGGTGTGATCCCATCTTTTTTCCATTTAATCGGCTCTCTTTACAAACCTTGAATAAAGTTGAAACGTATCTGCAAAAGTGAGATAAGCGTGTTCAGTTAAGAAGGGCAGCCAAGTAAGGCCTTCTTCCAAGACTGAGTGATGATAGCGAGTAGACACATTCCTGGTACGCAATGAAGGCAAGTACCACATTAAGCAACACATCACACATATTAAACTGCAGACTGTTCGTGAATCAACCCATCAAATACTTTTTATAGATCCAACACTATCCTAATACCAATCCCTATACAAATTACCGTCTATTCCCATTCATAAATCATACGCGAGATCATTCCAACTTGCATCCTCACAATGCTGCAGGTTCGTAATACTCTCGGAAACGGTCCGTCTCCTCCCACTGCACATTGTACACCACATTCCAGCACGTCAACAACAGCATGGGGAAGCGGAACGTCCAGAAGGCGAGGTAGCCTTCTGGAAGAGGACCCACGCTGCGCTTCAAGTTCTCCGGCATGTCCTCGTAGTGATTCTTTTTGTTGCGTAAAGCTCGCAGCAGGTCCAACAGCCTAGAGCCAGTGTACTTTCGCTGCTTACCCAAAGAATCAACAAAGTCCCGAGGCAAACCCTTCAAAAAGTCGCCTCGAGTCACCTCAGGGGCGAATCTCTCAAGCTCAGCCAAAGCTGCAGAGGGAGGATCGCGAGGTTCCTTTTCGAAATGATCCGACACGTCACACAAGAAAGCTAGCCTCTTCTTGGCAGACCAGAAGAAGGGGTGAGACATGACTTCTCTGGCGTTGGGTCGCTTCTTGGGATCCGCTTCAAGCATTTGTGAAATGAGATCCTCGGCCTCGTAGGCAAAGTCGCCGAGGGCGTCAAGCGGCCTCAGGTTGTAGTTGCCCTTGCGGATGTTGACTTCCCTCATGTACCTGTCACCGCAGTCGAAGGGGTGCGAGCCATTGGTCAAGACGTAAAAGAAGACCAACCCAAGCGAGAATATGTCAATAGCCCTTGTCGCACGGCGGTTGTGGACCATGTTGTCCGACACCAGAACCGAGTTGGAGCCACTCTGGGTGCTGAGGTCCATATTATTATTTCCGCTTTCACGGGCATCGTCATCGAGCAGAAGCTCGGGAGCACGCCAGCCTGATGTACCCGCTGCACGTCCGGTGGTCGCACCAAATGACGACTGGCCTCCTTCAAGCTTCTTGCAGAGACCAAAATCAGAGACAAGAAGTCGAGGCCGGCCATCTTTGCCCATGTTGACCAAAATGTTCTGCGGCTTGAGATCCCGATGAACAATGCGCAGCGCATGAAGGTGGCTGATACCATTGGTGATTTGGTACAGAACACTTGGAAGGTCTTGCTTTCCAGCGTTGGCGAGGTCCCTGAAGAAATGCGGCTTCTCAATGACGTCAGCCAACGAAGCCGCGCAACGTTCCAGGGCGATGTAGAGGAATCCATCTCTCATCTGCTGGGAATAGTATCGAATGACTGCGAATGTTAGTGAAATGGTTGGATTACGGCAGCTTGCTATTCTTACCATTTGGATGATCGTCACTCTCCCTAAGCAACCTTGTCTCTTGAGATGCGATGTCATAAAACTGAATCAACATGCGCTTGACAGCAACCTCACGGCCGTCAAACTTGCCAGCAAACACCAAGGTTCCGTTACTACCTGTTCCAAGTTGCTCATCGGTGTTGACTTCAATGTTGCCCATGCGGATGACGGAACCCGTGACAGACGACATGTCATTGGCAACCGTCATGATATCAGGCTCAAGGCTTGGGCGGTCACCCAGCTTCTTGGCATTGTTCACAGCTTCCTCAACAGTCTGGTTAGGGTCATCGTCCCGGGACTGCGATCCTTCACGAGCACGTCCCTTGCGGTGTTTGACGCCTCCACGGCGGCCTCTGTGAGCCTTCTTTTTCTTCTCGGGTGGAGGCGGAGCATCGTTGGGTGCATCAGCAGGGACCGGGGCTGCAGATGAAGCCTTGGCAGGAACCTCATCTGGTCCCTTGGGGGTCGCTTCTCTGCTCACAGTTTCAACCTCCTCCTTGGTTTCAACCTCTTCTTTCTCGGTGGGGCCTGTTTCTGGTGTCTCTGGAGAAGCGGGGGCGGGGTCCCCAATCTTCTTCTCAATCTTCTTTTCTTCAGCAGGACGCTCAGGTACCGGGACCGCATAATCTGTCTCCTTGTCGCTCTGATCGTCCTCAATTAGCTGAGGGTCAGGTCTGGATGCAAGATAGTACTGAAGTTGGTTGATGAAACCCTTGGTTCTAAACCTGTGGTACGATCGCCGAAGCTTCTTCTCGTTGTAGAACAAGGCGACGACGAACAGAATGATGAGAATAGGGTTGCTGACAAAATCAACAACGCTTTGTGCGGCGCTTTGGGGGAGCAGCTTGACCTTTGTGATAATGGTAGGCTCATCGGGAAGATCTACTACGACAGGCACGTTGGAGTCGTTTTCGCTCTCTTCGTATGGATCATACTGACCAAAGTGGTCATAGTCATCCATGGCGCCAGCAGGCAGGGTAGGCGGCTTGCTGAAGCTGCCTCGAAAATTCTCGAGGAAATGTGTTCCCACCAGTACCTTTGACAGTTTCTCGGGATTGATGGTGTCCCAAGCAGGAGCAATATCCCACCAGTCAGGTCGAGATATCTGAGCAATTGGGGCATTGATGATGAGGGGATATGATCGACCCGACATGGCATACCAGCTTCCAGACCGAGTCTGGTTCAAGAAGATGCTGTTGCTTCGCATGCGAGCAATTGTCTCATCCTGCGAGGGCATTGGGGGCTGCGGAAGAACAACTAGGTTCGGGTTGCTCTCCGAAGTAGCATCCCACGGTCTGCAGACATCAAAAACGCGAGCCACTGGGGTCGCAAAGTTCTCGCTGAAGAGGGGCTCAGCCTTCTCGGAGCGAGCATAGTCAAACGCGTACACTTTGCCATCATGCTGGCTGGTAATGTATCGGCTGTCAAGGGAAGAGTGGTGTTGCTGCCAAAGGTCATTGTCAAAGTTGTTAGGGCTCCACTCTGAATATTTTAGAGTTGCGATCGGCACACCGTCAAGCCGTTGGATGCCGACCGTATATTCGGTCCTTCCGAGGGTGATTGTGCCCGTGGAACTGCACTCTTCGTTGTCCCTGTCGTACAGAGTGGTGGGTCGAAGGCAGCTCTCGGCCTCGTTAATGTGGGACCCGCCAGAGCCAAACCATTTGAGAACTCGGCCTGTGGCCGCGTCGAGCGTAATCATGGTTGTTTTCTTGTCACCCGTGTATACGACGCCGGTATCGTCGCGTGCCAGGGGTGCCAATTCTTCGACAATTTTTTTCATGGTGTAGCCGGTCCAGGCGAGGCCGGTGCTGGAGTCGGGAATCCAAACATAGATGCCGCCTTCGCGGTTGGGCTCGACGGCCCACACGTAGTGGTCGATCGGGTTATAGTCGTCGTCGAGGATGGAGTGCTTGGAGCGATGGTGCTTAGTCTCGATCATGGGTTGATCGACCTCAAGGTGCCAGCGTTCCTTTCCAGTCCGTCGGTCGCTGGCGTAGAGGTCTCCATCGACGGTCGCCAGAAGAACAAAGTCTTCTACTTCCCAGTCCTCCAGACTCCGCGCAGTTTGCGGCGAGGACAGCCCAGAAGCGGGGATGCTGCTGGGCCGCTGATGTCGTGAAGGGTTTGGTGCTCGGACGGACTGAGCCGGAGCCAAAGTTGCGAGGGCGCTCGCATCGTTAGGGATGATGGGGAATTCGGGTTCATTCTTTCGGTTCTTGCGGTTGATGGTGGGCTGCCTCTGCTGCTGAAAGTTGCGCTGCTTCAGCGAGGCGGCCCTCTTGATGTTCTGGATGGTCTCGCGGGAGCCGCCAGCGACATCGGCAGGAGTAGCGGCCCATTGGTGGACGATGGCATCGTCAGAGAGCTGCTGGCTGCTGCCTCTGGCTTGTTGGACGTGTGGGATATGTGCGTCGGCGGCGGGTCGGTGCTGCTGCTGAGCGTCGACAAGCTGAATCCATGGCAGGAGGATGATGGCAAAGGCGAGAAGGAGCTTTTGTTGTTGAGAGGGCCGACGTCCCTCGCCCGGAGGTCGTCGTAGCATGTCGGGGTTGGAAGCGAGTTCGCTGGACGTTTACATGGAACCCGCGACCAGTTGATTTCTTTTTTGGCTGGTTTATGGCAGCGGCCGTAGAGAGGCAGCGGCGGCCATGCCAGAAGGGATCGAGGACTTGGGATACGGCGTAGTCGGCGCTTGCGGTTGTGCGATGCAAGATGAAGTCACACCACGAGCTGGCCAGGAGAGGAAAAAACGGATACTGCGGAGCGTATGGAGGGAGAGTCGGAGTGGGAGTGGGGAGGGGGGAGTGGCGGTGGGTGGGCGGGCGGGCGTAGGTTATGGTAGTGGCGGCGCAGCCGTTGATGAAGAAGGTCGACAGCGGCGATGGTGAATGAGCGAGGTGATGAAGAGAGGGAGTCGTCGATATGCTGAAAGGTTTTAATTGAAGCGGGGAATTGTGCACAGGCTGAGACCGGGCAAGCGATGGGTTGGAATGGTAATGGATGGAACGGAAGGGCAGGAGGGATGGACGCGGTTTGGCATGGGCAGGGAGACGGGTTGGTCCTTCCTTCTTGTGCCCTGGGTGCGCCCTGCCCTGCTGCGTGCGAAACGAGTGAGTTCAGGTGCGGGAGCAGGTGTGTGCATCCCCTCGCAGCATCAGGCCCAGGCCCGGGCACGAACTGTGCTGACACTGGGCTTGGCTGCAAAGGCACTCAAAGAGGTGCTGGCGCTGGGCGTGGGCACCCCGGGTGTTGGCACCAAACACTTGGCTTTCACACTGGGCACATTGCTTCTTAGTGCGGGATGGGATGTGCGTTGCGTACCCGTAGCGCGTAGCACGCTCGGCGCTCCACGCTTCGTCCCTCCCGCCTACTGTGGGACTTGGAGCATGGAGCTGGAGCATGGAGGAGCATGGACAACGACGGTGGCGGGGCACGGACCCAGTACAAAAAAGAAAGGAGGGGGAAATGGCTGGCCGGCAGTGTGGTTGGCTGGTAAATTGGTTGGATGGCTGTGCTGACGCGCACCGTGTACACTGTGCATATGGGCGCATGGTTGGCACCGTGTGCTGGTACGAGTGCGTGTGCGTGTGTGTGCGCGTGTGAGAGCGAGGGCGAGTGCGAGGGGTGAGAGTGAGAATGACGGCGGCGGCGGTGGATTGTGTGTGTGTGTGTGTGTGTGTGTGTGTGTGTGTGCTTGGTCAGATCACGACATTGTCTCGTCTAATGCTTTGTCTCGGCTTGACTAAGCTCGCGATAACGCAAACGCACAGCCAGAACCTACCCGCCGATTTGCTTTGCCCCGGGCATGCGAGATGCTTCCATCAAACCGAGATGGCCCACGCAGAGTTTCGGTGCGCGCATCTCGCGGTGTGCTCGTCAGTGGCGCGCACCACGAAGCGACGCCGGTGCAGCGCAGTCGCAGGTTGACGTTTACAGTGCTGAGCGGTAGCAGGTTCAGCGATGATCAGACATGGGCCATGGTGGAGGGAGGGGCAGGGAGGGGCAGCAAGGGGCCCAGCACTCACTCAACACCACCTCTGTCTCTGCGCCTGGAACATGCTCCTCAACACTGGGCCTGGTTGGCCAGCGCCTTGTCCCTTGCGCGCTCTCCATGTCATGGCGGTTTCATGACGCTGTAGGGGATCGACACTGTGCGATACTCAACTCGCCTTGTTTACCTTGCTGATCCCACTCCTTCTCGCTCCTTCTGCAAGCTTTCACACGGCATCACCCTGGGTTTTGGCGCGCATGCTCGGGCATGTCCTAAAAGAGTCCTAAAGAGTCAAAAAAACGGCCGGGCCATTCAGTGCCGGCGGTGGCGCGCACCGTGCTTTACGAGGCTTCGACCTGATAAAACCTGTGGACTTTTTTTTTTCTCCTGATTTTGTGGGCGTCGCTTCGCCTGATCCCCATGGCCCGTGCGCACAGCTCCTTCCCGTCCCTCCTTCTCAACGGCCTGGCCCGCTCATGTCGGCCGCCAACACTGCGAACCAATACATCTGAGGATACAGTAGCATCTGGCCTCCCAAATATGCGCATCGCGTGCATTGCAGCGTAGTGACGTAGAAGAAGCAATCCAGACATCGCTTTTCTGACTGGCAGGAAGAAGAGACATGGGGCTTCACTTGGTGCCTAATATGTCTTTTCTTTTTTACCAACGCGCAACGTGTCAACCCCAGGGTCCCCTGCTGACACCGAATCTCGCCCGGGACCCCTGATGCGCCCAGATTTCCAGTCCGACGGATCAATAAAGTGCGAATCGATCATCTTACTTGCAGCCGAGGCCATGTCCTGGATTTCCTTGAGTCACTGCGCTGTTTTGCTTCGAGGGAGACGCAAGCTAATTGCAAATCAGTCTCGAATTCCATTCGGCCTTGGCATCAGATTGTCGCAATACTGCAGCCTCGGTCCAGCTTCCGAAAGCCATGTGCGTTTCACAACTCGGGTCAGTCGTACCACACAGGCAGGTCACTGGAGATACATCACCCATGTCACAGTGCCGTCACGGATCCAGGCGCAGCTGGTTTTGAAGTGGTCGACCGACATGTGCAATCTCGTTTCAACTCGCTTCGCAAAAGCGAGGGGATGCATTCGCGTCTGGTATCGCTAAAAAAAGACCCTGGATGGATATATGATGTGCATACCAAGATTTAGCGCCGACAAATATTCCGGATGTAATGAGCCGGCTGTAAATCATGTTGCCTGCCTGGCGACCCCAAATAAAGTATCCAGGGCTCGTTCAAACACTTAAATGTGAAGAAATTTCATCACCAATTTAGTTCTGCGGGTCCGGTACAAACATGCGTAGGAATAATTAATTTTGATTAATGTTAAAGGATGCTCGTGCTTGCTTGGCTTGCACCTTAATTCGTCATCAAGGATGAGTGCTTTGGATACGATCAATTCCACATTTGGAGCCAAGTCAAACTCTTCACAAGCCAAGCACTGTGACAGAAACCCAACAGAATATTTGATGGGTGATATCATTCAACATCTCCGAACATTTGAGACAACGCCATAGGGTTACGCATGAGGTCAAAGTGGACATAGGATGTTGCCCTAATTCCAGTACGAGAAGCACAATAGCAATAGGATAATTGACAGGATTGCCAGCACTGAGGAAGGATGACTGGCATTATTGATGCGGTAAATTGGTATCATCTATCATTACATATTTATAAAAACTCTATTTATGCGAACTATCTAGCGAAAGTAATATTAGACCCGGCACAGCCGACCTGTCTGTAGGGTAAGCCAGCTGCCCAGCGTCTCCAGAAGCTTCTCATACAGCAGACCATCAAGAACGCTGCTCATATCAGTAATGTGCCAGTCTTCGCTGCCGACAGCTGTGGGGGCATAGAATACGCCGTGGGGGTCAAGCTTCTTCTTGAGGGCGTACAGCCGCTTGTAGTTGTCGGCACCGTAAAAGGACGCCCCAAAGTTGGGCTCCATCACATCACCCTCGTTGCCGTAGCCACCAGAGTCAGGCGTCACCGCACGGAGGCGCTCCATCCAGTCGTTGGTGATCTTCTTGTTAGTGGCGAGGATCTCCTGCGGGGTGTTGGCGGTGACGTTCCAGCCGGAACCAACAATGGTGAACATGGATACGTCGCGCCAGGCGGGGTTCAGGCTACTGTCGGCAACACCGTCGGGAGCAGCGCCGTTGATGTTGTAAGAAATGAGAACAGAGCCCTCCTCGATGATGGCCTGGATGGTATCAAATGTCTTCTCTCTCAGCGCGGCGTCGTCCCAGTTCTTGCGGGGGATGAGGCGCGAGGCGGTTCGGACGGCTGATGCACCCACGGACTCGGCGGGGAAGTGGTTCTTCCAGGTGTCGTAGAAGTTGTCGTGGGTGAAGAACTTGGGCTGGACGGCGAAGCCCATGGCAGCCCACTCCGTGAGGAGAGGGTTCACCATGGCCTTGAAATCAGACAGCTCCATGCCAGGTACAAGCCAAGGAAGCATGTTCCAAGTGTAGGCACCGTTGCCAGCGCTGAACAGAGTCGAGTAGCCGTAAGTGTGGTTATCGTTGTACTCGGGGAACTTGGCCCAGTAGGTTCGCATGCCTTTCCAGAAAACCTCTTTCGAGACGTTGGCTTCGGCCGTGGCCAAGGTCCAGGTCACGCCGGAGAAGGTCATCTTGGGCCAGACGCGAACAGTGAGGGACACAACGACGCCAAAGGCAGCTAAATCATCAGTTAGCACAGATGGAGTATAAAGTATCCATCAGACTTACCACCGCCGCCGCCACGGACAGCCCAAAATATGTCGGAGTTTTGCTGTTCATCAGCAGTGATGAATCGACCATCAGGAGTCACGATCTCGATGCTCAAGACCTGGTCAGATCCCAGACCGGCAATAGGAGTCATGGGAGAATGACCGCCCATGGCAGTGTAACCACCGGCAACACCCACAGTCTATAGTACGAGTGATCAGCCTTGATATATGGTATTTTTGGATTCTTGACTTACTCTGCACTCGCCTCCAACGGCAGTGTATCCATACTTGTTGGCAGCTTCATACAGCTCGACGATTTGAATACCGGCGCCGACCTTGAAAGCAGGCCCGCTGTATTTTCCAGTAGACTTGTAGTCCTCAAAGAACTGGACCTGCTTGAGATGATGGGTCCAGATGTTCAAGGCACCGGCACCGGTGGACTTGCCAAGGAAGTCATGGCCGGTGTTGCGAATCACAACACGCACATTCTGGTTGCGGGCAAAGTTGACGGCAAGCTGGACCTGAGCAGCGTTGGTGGCATTGACCGAGTAAGGGGGGACACCACCCAGCTTGCACTCGGCACCCTCGGTTTCGGCATCCTGGGGCAGGCAAGAGTTTCCTTCAAAGAGAGGATACATGAGGGCTGTAGGATCCTCATCACTAGCGCGCAATGCGTTAGCACGAAACATGGGCGGCATGCATGGGCGAGTTGTTGACTTACAAAGTATCGGAATTGGTCCAGTTCCCAAGGATTCTGGCACACTTGGCTGAATCATAGTACTCCCCCTTATAGCAGGCGGCACCAAAAGGGATCGTCTTGATGAGGGCTCCCCCCGTCAGCAGGTTGAGGGCTTCCCAACTGTCTTCGCCGGGCCATGTGCTATCGCCGGGGAGGACCTTGCAGGACTGCGTGCTTCCATTGGAGTAGAGACCATTGTCAAACTTGAACAGGTCAATGTTTGTGAGCCTCAAGGAGGTGAGGTTTGCCAAGACATTGTCGGTAAGCTTAAAGTTATCACCGCAAGCCTCTCGAGCGGGAGCAACCGTTCCTTCGTTCGCAGCTAGGACTCTAGGTTAGTACAGGGGCGACACCCAACGCTTCACCACGGCAGTAACTGAAACAGGAACACGCTCGCTTACCGATTGACTGGCCATTGACATTGATTGTTAGTGCGCTGGCAAGGCTGGCGGCTGAAGCAGCTAGCAATACACCACGAGCAAGAATAGCCATGTTGACAATCTTGCCTATCAGGGTAGTCTGGGTGAGGTGGGCGAGAAGGGAAACACTGGAATATTTACTAGCCTGGCGGCGTTTGGTATTATATGTGGGCTATTCTATCGGTGCAGACGTGGGCCTAGTTCCCCGAAGCCTCCAGCTCGGAGGGAACTTGGCAACGGGCCTACTTGCAGTCCAGCTGAGAATAGGAACGACCAACTCAGTCTAAATGACACCCACGCCCCTGGGGGGCCCTAGTTGCCACTTGGTCGGTAGGCTCCACGGCTTCCTTCGTCCCACAGAACAATCTTCTATTTAAGCATTGCCTGGGGAAAAGTGCGCCTGGCTTATGCGAGCCGAGTGGCCACTAGCCAGATGGACGGGAGAGTAGGATTCCTTTGCAAGGTAAAGATCAGCATCATCCATGGAAGCCTAGGTTGAGGGTAACTAGATTGGGGAACCGGGAATGATGAGATGCGCTCCAAGAGGCGGAATTGAGTGAACCCATCCACACCGGCTGTCGCTGATTTTTGGGACAAGGGAGACTAATGCATGCAATGGAATCGCCTGACAACGCGAGACAAAAGCGCATAGCCCCGATGCGAAGTCGCGCTCGTCGACGACACGGGAACCCGGTGACGACATTCACAAAGGACCCCCCGGCAATTGATCAGCGTACCATGTGCGCCAGCCTTGGCATTACATGAGTGTCGCTTTGCCGAAGCCGCACAAGAGCCAACAAGAGGGGCTGAATTGTTTCATCTGCAACGCGGTCCACAGGGCGGGCCATGACCCGTGGCTCCTCCAGATCAGATTCAAGATTGACGAAGGTGGTCAGCCGAACGCGAAAACCAGGGGACAAGAAAAGGGAGAGAAAAAGATGAGACGACACGCGCATGTCTAGCACGCAACGAAAGCAGCTAAACGATGTTTCGGGATATGGGCTACTACAATTTGAGATTAATAAAACAGAACGGATGAGGACGGGCCAACGCCTTGCAGTCAGGTTGGTTGGTTGGTTGGCTAGATAATTGCCGATGACAAAGTTTGGGCGGACGAAGAATAACTCCCGACCTCGATTACCTGACGACCCATGTGGGTTTAACATCGCAACCTTTGCCACGATGAGAAGCTCGGTGACCAACGATATGAAAGAACTGGGGAAATTAATACACAGTAGAATCGAGCACACGTATGTAATCCTTGGCTACCAAGTTTAAGGAGGGCCCAACCAAGTAAGCTGTTTAATGCGCCAGCAACCCCGGCCGGTGGCGACGGAACTCTGTCAAGATTTACCTTTGAGCTGTCTGGACTAGCGCGACGGGGCCGCCATGGGCCAGGGCTTTAAGTTGGAGAAGCGACTGGGGCTGCAGCGTCCGCTGGGTAAGCGGCGGCTCGTTTGAAGGATTGCATCCCCAGCGACTCGAGGCTTTCTGTAATCTATTTCAGGACGATCACTGTTGTAGAATCGGCGATAAGGTTAACTACTTGGCAGGCCGGGCAGTATATGCCGTTCGCGAGATGGTTCCGAGGGCTGCTTTTCGCGTTGTGAAACGGGGTTGCGGGAAAGTCAAACGGCAACATAACAGCGCTTCCGCAAAAGATTGGACGATGAGCTAAGTTACAGCGTAATGAATGCATGCTCCCTTCCCCCAGGATGCCCATCCGTGTGTGAGGATGGCTGCTGCATCATGCGCCAGCAAAAGGTCCCTTGGGAAGAAGCCGCAGTGTGGTGTGTGCGGCGGCATATTGCAGCTGACCCGAGCTTCCACGCTAGAAGCATTCTGGCGGAACGGCACCCGAGAGGCATTGTCTTGCTAGGCCCGGCTCCTTCTCTCTCGTGTTGCTCAAGGGGTTGGTTGATTGGGTGGTGCGTTAAAATAACGGCCTCACACGTTGCAGCACTTTGATGAAGTGGCGGCGGCAGCCCGTCTCAGATAGACGAAGCACAAGTCGAGACGCATTCTAGAAACGCGGGCACATCCTGATGCAGAAGTTGAGCGGCGGCCGCTTGCCCAAGTGCCCCAAGTGCCCCAAGTGCCAAACTAGGGCGAACTCCTCATCGGCGACCTGTGATGTGTAATTTCAGCTAGGAATATAAAAAAGCAAGTGAACACATCAGATCCACGTGGGGGAAGTTGGGTCGGTGATCGTCATCAAGACGAGCCTCATGGCCAATCCGCCAAGAAAAAAACCCGCGCCAGCAGGCGAAACCCCAGCTGCTTCGCCTTCTTTTGGCAGCGCATGGAATTGCCTGGAGAGAAATTCATCTTGGACGCCCCAAAGTGCGCAGGTACAGCGTGTTGATCACTGCCGAAACCGTGAGCGCAACCTTGGTAGCTCTGGCACCACTTCGCTGCCCGTCCGAAGTGCAAATGGTGTTGTCCTAGCTTCGTAGCCTCAAAACCTTGTCCCTGGAGGATCCCAGCACTGCGAACAACTGGCTTCTGGCTTCCCAATCACAGCATCCAAGGTTTACCCATCCACCCCCTCCCACTGAGGATGAAGGTTTTTTTGTGCCACACGCCACGGGTTAGCTCGACACCTGTATACGTAGGCGTTCATCTAAGTGCCAAGGGAAACTGATGGCATCTATGCGACTGCTAGTTCCATGTTACGTACTATAGGCGTGACGAAAATCAGCCTAGGATGGGCATGCTGCCAATGCCAGCTTCAAACGGGGACTGTGGCCCCTCTCTCGTTTCGATGCCGTGGTCCTGATGGCTCTTCTTACCTAGTTCGTACAACTACCGAGCCGTTCCCCCGATTTTTCGTTCCTCCCCCACAATCCATCTTTTGGAGGTCTGTCCTTCAAGTGGCCTTGCCTCGATGGAGTCACTTCTCGTGCCTCGATGGCCGCACCATGAGGATGTGACCAAGCTAGCAACCAACCCGCGCCAGACGGCAGTGATTGTTCTCGTCTTTCTTTTTCCAGTTATTTCCTTGGTAATATTTACACTGCGTGCCTATGGCAGAATTAGAACCCGGCAGTGGGGGATCGGTAAGTGGGAGTTCCGCATGGAACCCGCGAAGTCCAACCAAGCTGATTGATGATAATGATAGATGATTACCTATGCGGGTTTGCAACGGTACGCGAGAGCTGGGCTGATTCATCGTATTTGAGTGTGTCTAACAAGCGTTTAGATGTTGGCGTTGGTGATGATGGTACCAACATACATGTGTACGTTTCATAACTTGAGCCTGTGGCGATTCACTGGCCACTCGTTGTCCAACTAACACTCTAAAAGATGTCAAACTATCATATGTCGGATTCCACAATGTCGATGTTCCTCAACCATATGATGCAACTGCGGGACTGTGGTGGTTCTTTTTTGCACAAATGGTCTACAATCCTATCCTAGCCCTCGTCAAGGCCTCTGTGTTGGTGTTCCTCCTGCGCCTTGGCGGACAGAAGGAAAAGGTCAGGTGGTGCATTCACGCCCTGAACATCTTCAACGCTGCTCACGCCGTCGCTGTCTTTTTTGTCGCTCTGCTCCAATGCTTGCCCATCAAAGCAAATTGGGACATGGAAGCCAGGGCCGATGCGACGTGTATCCAGAAAGAATTCCACGTCATTGCAAGTTTCTTGGTCATCTTGACCGATTTCCTGGTCCTGGCTATTCCATTTTGGATCTTCCTGGGTTTAAAAATGCCGACTGGAACCAAAGTGACACTGATTGGTGTCTTTATGGTTGGTTTAGTGTAAGGTTCATTCTGATCTGGTGCCCCTGCTGTATGCTAACCGCTCTTGATTATTAGGGTCATTGTCGTCTCCCTTATCCGACTCGTCGAAATCATGAAAGTCTACTACGTCCCTGGGGCAGCCGACGATTTTCACTACTCCATCACCATCGTCTACTCGACTGTTGAAGTAAACCTGGCCATCATCTCAGCATCCGTTCCCGCCCTTCGTTACCTTGTTCGAAATTGGCTGCCCCACCTCTTCGGAAGCTCTGCCAAGGTGAAGTACAACACCGACAATCTTTACTATGGCAGCACCGTTCGTTCGGGACCTCGACCGACCGATGGGATTGGACTAAAAGATGTCCGAGGGGCACGCCACCATACAGAAATTCGCAGCGACTCTCCGACAGGATCGGAGGAGGAAATCATGACATACAACGGAATCATTCGAACCATGGATATCAGCCAGACGTATACCAACGCTAGCCGAGCATCCACTCTCAACATAATGGCCGAGACGGTGTCAAAGAAGAGCATGTGAAAGGAACGTCGGCGTGCGAGAATTTGGGTTGGGCGAGGAGTACGGTTCTGGGTTTGAATTGGGTCGTGGTTTCATTTTATCAGTTGGTAATTTCGTGCTTATACCCGGGCGCGCATGATCCATTGGGGACAATGGTTCACCACTCTCCTTCTATCCCTGAATGCTGGGGCAGCCACACCTTCGTGTATTATTATCTAGATTCCCTATCATGACTAGAGATACGGCCGGATTATATCATTGCAACACAATCGCATAGCGCAATATCAGTTTTTTTGTATTTGAAATCTCGTTCAAGATTTACTGCTTTGCATTATCTCGTCGTCTTATTGGTCACGACAACTTGAGGTATTGTCAATATGACGACTTGCACACAGGTGTGAATAAGCATTTAGGCTAGCGACGGCTTGGGCTCTCATAAAATGTGAAACTGAGGTGATTTACGCATTCCATGGAATATTCGTAAGGGCACTAGCGTTTTATGATGATGAGACCCGCACTTTGTTTCCGGCAACGGGGCACTTTCAGTGGATCGTATAATCCACCTTCACACCAGCGGACACCACATACGACCATACCCACCAGAATATACAGGATCCCGTCCGCTCTCCTTCCGTCAAGCTGGTGAGGGGCGGATTAGTAGTTGGGTCGGTGACGACCAGCGAATCCCCGCTGTTGTATGTTTTTTGCTTCAGGCCGGTATTGTTTGGATGTGCCTCCTTTTATTGGGAGGTCGGATTTGAGGTGGTTGGTGGTCGGTGGTTGACAACTCGTCAGTAAAAATGTATGGGCGGATAAACACTAGCTATTTCAGGACCAGAACTTGAGAGAATGCGCTTTGGGTCTTTTGTTTTACCAGACTTTCATCTTTGACTTTGTTGAATATGACAAAGAGATTTATTTATTGGAGTTTAGTGATGTGTGCTTGAACTATGGTCTCGCTACCTTTGAGTCAAAACCTACATCTCACGCAGTGTGGATTTGCCGATATACTTTAGTCAATCATGCACAAAACCGTCTCTACATCTTGATACCCTCACATTAACTACCTATTTCATCACTCACAATAATGGGCGATAGGTGTTTGAAAGTGCTGGCTATCAACACAGGCGAGCAATATCTGAATGAATATTGCTACCCTATACACGAAGGGAATTGTCTGGTTTGACATGATAGCTTGACAGGAAACTAAACCTGGAAGCCGGGATGAAAACCGCTAATCGGATATCAGACAAGTCTTCGAACTATGAATTGGCAAATAAAATATTACGCAACCATGATTTTATTATTTCTCGGTTTTCTTCCCTTCAAATGCCCGTACATACGAGTGACAAAGTCCTTGTGGCCTCAACCGCACCTCCAGTTGCTTCTTCACTTTCATTCCTTGCAATGGGCACGATTGAAGACTGACAAGGAGATATCAACCTAGATTTGAATCTGAATCAAATTATGCTAGATGCTACACCAACCCTGTTCATGGAGATCGAGGGATGGATCCCGAGCGCTCAAGTAGCAATCGCCAGAAGATTACTGGGAACTAGACCACTGGGGTACCTGCATCTGCAGGTGTGGATAGTACGAGGAGAAACTTCCACAGGTTGGCCAGCGACGAGGCAATGGTTTAGAAGCCGGTTTCCAATGCGGCGTGCCCTCCTGGGCTCGCTAAAATGCTCGAACTTTTTACTCAGCATCTCTAGGGCACTGGCATTATCTCTTCGTATGATTTGGCAATTTATCATTGTCGATGTCCTACTTAACTCGAGTCTCTGGTTCCACTAGACCAAGACGAGAAGAGGTCGGAAAACACTCAATTTACCAGCCTTGTCAGCATGTCATAGCTAAGGACTCAGCCAGTGTCAGCGATGCAACTACCGCGGGTCTGACTTTTGCCGATGATTCATTCACTGCTGAAAGTCCAGCCAATCTCGATGCTCTTGCTTCTGCCAAGAACGCAGAGTCTTGCAACCCATCTACCGGAACGCAGAAAACGACTACCTCCGGGGACTAGAATTCCTTCCCGGCGTTATCATTTAAGACCATGACTGTTGCTTTTTCGCCACAACGAGAAGAGTCAGCCGGCACCGGTGACAAAACGATTGTTGTTTCGTCTCGCGTCCACGTGGGATCAACATCAGACATGCGTGGTTTCCCAAAGGTCACCGCCTTCCTGCAGCATTTGGCTAGCTGGCCGGCTTATACTTGTATGCCGTGGCTGCAGTCCCTTTTTGAACAAGGAGAGGAGAATTGAGATTGGAGATTGGAGGTGAGTCACGGTTGGATTTAGAGTGTAGTAAAGTGTTTGGTTGCGAAAAGACAGACACTTGTCTGGCTGGAAACGTGTGATGCAGGTCCAGAGCTCACGCGTTCAAGTCGTGACTGCTGTTGCCGAGGTACGACCAAAATGGAGATGAGGCGATTGTGTAGCTGTAGAAAACGGGTTGATGTGCGTTTCCTGCACCACCGTACAAGCTAAAATCTCATTTGCGAGCGCGGTCTCGTTGTTCTGTTCCGGCGATTAAGTTCATCTTCACCTGGGTATAATTGATTTAAGTGAGGCCGCCGTCCTGAGCCTGTGGCTCTAGCGCCACGCTGGTTCGGGCGGGGTCTCCGATACGTTAGCGGGTAGACTATATTTTTGGGTCAAATCTCAGGCCGTCTTGGTTCTTTTGTCGGCCCCCCGGATTTCGTCTTGGAATTAATTAATACCAGCGTGTTCTAGATAACGGACCTCCTTTCAGGAAAGGCTTCTCCTGCTGAGTCAGCGGTATTGAATTCGTTGAATGCACGCCAGCACACAGAACGTGATGGCGGTGTTGTTGGCAAGATTATTCAATTGTCCCACAATGATTTGGATATTGAATTCATGTGGATTTATACAACTTTGACAATTGATCTAAGACGAGAAAACACAACTGTCGAATTTGTTGCAAGTTCAGCGTCAACACACGATGAACTACTGTTGATCACACCCTTGGTATCTAAGAATAACCTTTGTGATTACGGAACCAGCAACAGATGAAGAGTAGAGCCGCCATGGCTGAGCCTCCGTGCCCATGGTTAGTCTCCTACATAACTCGTCGCAAACGGCCTGTGGAATAAATTCCAGCCTGGAAAACATTCCGCGTCTTGGCTTGGTTTGCCTGGCGGCGGGGGTGGCCTTGGATGAGATGCGCTTGGCGATGAAACACCCCCCGCCGCCTTTAGTGGCTAGTTCCGGCCGTCTCTAGGTGCTAATCGTTGTGGCTGTTTTTCACACAACCAGGCTAACGTGGGCGGTAGAGCAGATGGTCCCTTGGTCCTTTGATGGCACTGGATTCTGGCTAGAGAAAAAACCTCGTGTCTTATATTACAATTTACGGTCGTAATTTTGACAGATTGGACGCATAATTCTTTATATTCCTTCCCGCCATACCGATGTGTGTGGCAGCAAATGAAGAGTCTAGAAGGAGTGCCGAACAGGCCACAGACGGTCCTGAAGGGGGCCAGTGCTCCCACCACAAAAGTCGGTCCTGGCTGAAGATCGCCATCGCCATCACGTCAGAGTGTGAATGGGAAGGATTGAGGTGCATCCTTTGGCCCGTGTTGGCCGCCACGAGGACGGCCGTTCGTACATGTCTAGCACCAACGCTTTCTGGATCCATTCGGCCCATTTGAGAAATACTCGGGCACTTGCAGCTCAGGAATACTCGAGCACTTGCGGCTTTGAAACAACAGCTTCAAGAGTCTAAAGATGCTATGAACCGCGCATCACCTGACCTTGTTGTTTGTTGTTGCTAGCCGCTCTGACATGGCCATCGGGTTGTTGTCTCGGCCGTGTTTCTCGGCCGTGGCAATGGACGTGGTGAAGAGACACATGGCTTCCCCTCGTACCCATATGCGGCGGATTGACGGCAATTGGCCGGGGACTCCTGGCCATATGCGCTAGTATGTTGCACAGTCCACACGTTCACTATACCACCACGATGCTGTCATTCCCAGATTGAGATCGAGAAAACTATATTGCTGGCGGAGGGCGTGACTCGACACGTTTGTGTCAACAGTTTCTCGTCTATACGATCAAATCAGGATGGCCCTGCTCGGACGGCGTCGTGATTATTCATCGGGGGGTTACTGGTGCGTGGGTTAGTTACAAACGCCAATGTTCTAGCTCGTCGGCACCGTTCCGCCTTGGCAACTGTATTTAGAGCGAGTTTGAAGATGCGGGCAAACAGCGTCAAGCCAAAACAAAAAGGAACTGGGTTTCTTGCTGAAAATCCGCGGAGGGGGGTGATACAGACCCGACAGCCTACTTTAGCGGATGCCGACATAACGGTACACTGCCCAGCAGGATCGACTAACACGACTGGGCATTCAGCTTCGCTGCTTGTATCCGTTGTGGCGGGCTTTAGACGGGGAGATAAACGGCGCGACTGAGGCTCCAGCCGGGGCAGTCGGAAGCACCAAGGAAGAAAAAAAATACCGAGCCGTGTTTGTGAAACGGATACGGACAGCCTCTGAGGTAAGTGTGCGATAGTGGCGCGAGGCTAGCGCTGGGCATCCAGGAGGTGTAAGTGGAGGGGGTTGAGGGTTGAGGGCGTATAGGCAGTGGGCGGGCGCAGGGGGCGTTGATGACAGACAGCCGTTGCGTCGAAAAGCCCCGAGAGGAATGGAAGCCCAATGGCAGCTTCCTGCCCCAGAAGCGAGTCTGCTTTCGCGAGAGGAAGGGACGGTGCTGCGAGAAAACGGCACTGCAAGAGATAGCGCCCGCTAAGCACGCCCAGGCAGATCATACCTCTGGGGCCGCTTTGACGCCGCTTGGACGTGGAGGAGGGGGCCACCGTCTGGCATGCGGGGGCTCGATGCGCCCCTGGTGGCCGTCCAATCTGCGCGTGAGCTTGTTTCTTCAGTTCTCGACTTATTTTGCCTCCTGCCTTTTATTTAACGCAAGGGGCAGCGTCGCGCCTCAAATTGCTGCGCGGCGTTGCAGGGCTAAAAATACACACATCACATCTCACTGACAGGAGGCTGGCCTGCAATGTTGCACCCGCTGTACGGTGGCTCGGTAAGAAGAAGCAAAAACAAGAACAAGAACCCGGGAGAGGAAACTTGAGTCGAGTGCATGACGAACGAGGCAAGAAACAAGCATCTTCAGCAAGTGCTCGGGCCGTTCCCAATCTCCTCGGCAAAATGCAACCATGGAAGCCTTGATCGCTCTGGTGTACGGTCCGGATCACGGCAGATGGAGCCCACCCCGTGCTCCCCGCGTAAGAGCCGAATGGGAGGTGATGTCAGCAGCTGCTTGCTGCGTAGTTGAGCCTTCGCAGGTGATTGGTACGGGCCTTTCTCTACCAAGGCCCAACTGTCAACGACTCGGGCAGGGATAGTACAGGTTCGGGGTCCCACGATGGTTTCACTCGAGGAGATGGCCGCCGCCGAGGTGATGGACCCCGTCCGTTAGCCACGCACCATGGCCTTGCCCGGCGTTGTTTACTAGGGGAGAGGGGGGTCCCGCCTGTGCTTTACATCGCCTGCCCTGTCTACTCTAGACTGGTTCGGGTTAAGATCTATGGCCCAACTAGCTCGGGCCTTTCCGCAAGGTGCATCTCCAACGACTCTTGGACGGCTTGGACCTGGGTCTTCCCTGGCCCACGATTCCCACATTTTCCGTCTGACCTTTTTTTTGGTTCTTGTTTTAATAACTGCTGGCCGGTGCCACTGCTCCTGCGTTTGGCCCTTTTCTTGTGATGTCTCTTTCTTCCCTTTTTTGGAATGGGGTTTTGGATGTTTGTTTCTGTTTCGTGAGCCCAGTGAGTGGTGCGCTGGCGTAACGGCACTTGCTTCTTTTCCGAATGCTGGTCATGCTTTGAGAGCAGACTGTCCGATCCTTTAGACGGCAATCGATTGCAGCCTCCAAAACCCCCGTTCACTCGTTCAAAAAAAAAAGGATGACGTTCAACATCACCACTGTGGACGGGACGCAAGTCCTGATGCCACCGCCTGAGGGCTATGAAGTCAACTTTGACAACCCGACACAGCGCCACGACGTGACGGCCAACGTTGTATTTGGTATCGGCTTTCCTCTCACAACCTTCTTTTTCGCACAATATCTTTATGTCAAGATTCGGCTCTTGCGTAAATTCGACGTGCAATTAGGTAGGCTGGATTTGTTTTACTTTCATGGCTAGTGCTAAACTTCCATCAGTGTGCCTCGCTCTAGGATGGGCATTTTCAGTCGCTTTGCAGATCATAGAGCTTAGTGAGTATTCTCTTATCAACATATGTAGTAAGCATGCTAATAGGGATCAGTGAACTTTCACCAGAAAACTGTTGGCGTGCATGCTTGGGAGATGCCGCTCGACCACGCCAAGCGAGAGTCCTACGTAAGTATCCGCCACCCTGATTTACACCCCAACTCCAAACCAACAGATTCTAGTTTATTGTCATAGTTACGATTCTGAATACGGTCATGACTGGATTTTGCAAGACCTCATTGGGCTTGTTTTATGTTCACCTGTCTCCCCAAGTTTGGTGGAAATGGGCCAGCTGGTCTGCATTGTTTATGATGGCCGGCTACAACATAGCCATCTTCCTCGCAATTGTCTGTGGATGCCGACCGATAGAAAAGAACTGGAATCCCACTTTGGAAGGCCACTGCATAAACAAGCCAAAGCTATTCATTGCCCGGGCCGCCTTGGGGGCCGTCTCGGATTTTCTTCTTCTCATCATGCCTATCCCCATGATTGCGGGATTGGCCATGCCGACCCGACAAAAGCTGGGCCTCGTTCTTTTCTTCGCCATCGGCTCCGTGTAAGCTTTTATGTGCTTCGTTTCTCGGACTTTTACTGACTTTGCTTCAGCACATTTGTCACGGCGGCTCTCCGATGCTATTTGCTTCAGTCTACCCGCACCTCTCACGACTATACCTGGACGGTGTCGAGCACAGCTGTTGTCATGTTTGTATCCTTTAACCCAGCCCGACGAACCCTGGCTAACCTGACCGTGGCAGTCTCGCCGAGTCCCATCTTCTCGTCATCTGCGCGACTCTCCCCACCCTTCGACAATTTTTCGGACACATGGCCCCCCACGTCATTGGCGAAAGAGGCTCATCGGCGAAAAAGTCCCAGGACACTGGCCCCGAGTTCCACACCTTCAAGACCATCGGTGATATCTCGAACAGTCGAAAGAAGGTCGACGAGTTCGGAATGACGGTCGACGAGGAGCATATTTCACTACACCCCATGAAAATGGACCAAGTCAACAATTCAGACAACTCCTTCAACACGACCGGCAGCCTTGGAATGAAGAAGAAGGTTGACAAGTACGGGAGGACGATATATGAAGAGGGCCATGGCCCGGAGACGACTGAAAAGTCAAGCTGCGCTGCCCGCCATTTCAACACCACCAACAGCCGTGGAATCCGGAAGAGAGTGGACAAGTATGGAATGACGATATACGAGGAAGGCTGTGCCTCAGAAATACTCGGGATACCGGGTGGCCGCAGAAACCAGAAACAATTGGATGAGTACGGGTTAACGATATACGAGGAGACTGACCCTCACGCAATGGGCCACCCAGGGGACGGCCATCCGGTGTACGGCCATCCAGCGTACGGCCATCCAGCATACGGCCACCCAGCATACGGCCACCCAGAGTATGGCCATCCTGAGTACGACCACCCAGAGTACGCCCATCCTGACCACGCCCATCCGCCTCATGCCGATTATAGCCACAGAAGAGGGCCCAGCCGTGACGTTCCCACATATGACGAATACGGGTACCCAAACCTAACTATGCGGTCAAACTACTCCCACCCAAAGACCCCCAAGACTCCCACATCCAAATTCAACCGTACATACAAGAAGAAAGGGGATTCAAAGAGCAAGCCCGTATATGACGAGAAGCACTACCCACACGAAATGAACGAACCACGCTATACTCACCAACATCCACGCCATGGCCACCATGACCATCATGACCACCATGACCATCATGATCGCCATGACCACCATGGCCGTCATGGACGCCAGGCTCCCCCGACACACTGCACATGCGGGCACCAGCCTCGGGCAGACAGCTACGCAGCGCCCGCGTACGAAGTCAGCTACTACCCGCTGCCCAGGAAGCCGCAGCACGCTCTCCGCCCGCCCAAGCCGCCCCAGGTGATTCGCGGCCGTGCCAACATCGGCAAGCGGGTGGACGAGTTCGGGTGGACCAAGTACGAGGACGACTTCTACCCGCAGACGCCCAAGTCGCCGGAGCGGTCGAGCCAGATATTCAGGGCCATCGACAGCAGCTTCAGCCCGCGGGACGCCAACGGCTTCCGCATGACGGGCGACACGGAAAGCTTCGGCACCTTTGGGAAGCCCGAGCAGGATCAACAGGATGATAGCATCTACGAGCACGAGATCTACATGCCACCGCAGGCGCCACTGCCACCGCCTCCACAGCAGAAACAGCAGAAGAAGCAGCAGCAACAGCAACAACAACAGCAGCAGAAGAGCCACTACACGGGCCATAATCACCACGTTAACCACAATCACAACCACAATCACAACCACAACTACAACCACAACAACCACAACAACCACAACAACATGGACAGAGGGGGCGCAACGAGCGCCTCGAGCGAAGGAGCCTCTCTGCAATATGCGCAGCAGAATGTACAACAGAATGCACAGCAGACGTTTTGGCTGGACAGCCCCAGCAGATCGTCCCACTTTGATAATAATTTTTTCTAATACATGTTCAAAATACACTTGGCAGAGATGGAAGAAGCATCCCCGAGTTGGAACGTCCCAGTCGTCTGGCCGGGCTTGAGTATAAAAAACGGTCAAATCATTCATTTTCTTTTCTTTTCTGTCTGTTACGAGTTTCTCAAGGGATTGTGATGGCTAACGAGCGCGGTGTCTGGCAATGTGTTGTAAAATATACATACATATATATATATATATACCAAGTAAAATACATACAAAATTGTTTTACACGGCAGTACTTTAAAATGTACAATGGGCCTACTGGAATGCCAAACTCTCAACCCATGAAACTATTCTCACAAGCCATATCCTCTTTCGGGCTTGTTTCCCTGGTCTGAAATTTAGCTGCAGGTGAAGCTGTCGGCGGCGGTAATGTTGCCGCTGACGTAGACCTGGTTGCTGGGGTACATGCACAGGTTGCGGTTGGTGGTGACGCCGTCGTCGGCGGTGTAGGAGGCGGCGAGGGTGTCGGGGGCGACGCCGGCCTCGACCCAGCTGACGAGGGCGGTAAGGGCGCCGGAGGAGCTGGGGATGGGCCCGTAGCCGCCGGTGCAGTGGCCGACTCCGGGGGCGAGGAAGACGCGGTAGAAGCTGTCGAGGTCGGCGCCGTTCATGTTGTCGGTGAGGATGCTGTGGTACAGCGTGGTGCCCTCGTAGTTGATGACCTGGTCGGCCAGGCCGTGCCACGTCAGGAGCTTGCCGCCGGCGGCCTTGAAGTCGGTCAGGTTGGAGGCGTCCTCGTTGTACGTCTCGCTGAACTCGTCGACCGAGATCTCGTAGTACGACTGCCACTTGTCGACGGAGAGGTCGTTCATGGAGAAGCTGGCGTTCTTGGCCAGGAAGTAGCGGATCCACTGCTGGGAGACGTTGGGCGGGTCGATGACCGTCTTGCCGTCGACCGTCGTCGTGTTGGACAGGTAGAAGAAGTCGGCGCCGGGCTGGATGCCGTACCACTCAAAGGCTCCGGTGCTGTTGCGGGGGCCGGCGACGATGCTCGAGACCACCTTGGCGTGCTTGGAGGTGATGGTGACGTTGCCGCCGGTGCAGCTGAGCTTGGTGCCGACGAGCGACTTGGTGTCAAAGTCGCACAGGTCCGGGCGGGAGATGAGGCCGTCGGTGACGCCGTCGAGGGGATCGCACTCGGCAATCATGGCGCTGGTGTAAGCCGTGTAGATGCACTCGGGCAGAGCCTCGATGTCGTTCTGGACGGCCACGGGCCACGCCAGGGACGGCGACAGCTTGGTGGTGAAGAGGGCAGGGGAGTTGGCGAGCACCCCGTCGAAGTCGGCAGGGTAGTACTGAGCCGCATAGTAGCCCTGTCGTCCTCCGGTAGAGCAGCCCGAGTAGTACGAGTAGGTGGCGTTGGAGCCGTAGAAGGACTGGATGGCCTCCTTGGCCACAACCGTCATGTCGTGGATGGAGCGGTACGCAAAGTTCTTGACCAGCTCCGCGTTGATGGTGCCGTCGGCGTTGAGGCCCCAGGATCCCGACTGGGGATCGATCGTGTTTCCGAGCGTCAGGCCGGCGTCGGTGTAGGCCGTGGCGTAGCCGTACAGGATGGGCTCGATGAGGTACTCCTGGTATCCGGCCTGGTACGCACCGCCGCCGGTGGCCATGTAGCGGCCGTTCCAGGTGGAGAGGGGCAGCCACATCTCGACGTAGACGTCGTCGTCGGCATTGGGGTGCGTCAGGGTCAGGCTGAAGTTGCAGAAGCTGACGGGCGAGGTGCCGGCGTACACGGTGGCGTTGATGACCTCGACTCCCTGGGTGGTCATGACAGTGAAGTCATCAAAGGTGGGCAGCTGGATGCCGGAGCAGTCGCTCGAGGCGGCCTGCACCACGGCGGCCGACGCTGCGACGACGTTCACGATGGATAGCTTCATGGTGGACTTGAGCTAGTCAATGGAGCTTAGAGCTTAGACCAACCTGCTCAGGAACACCTGGGGCGGTTGCACAGTCTTATATATAAACATGATGGCCCACAGACTGTCAAATTTCCCCCAGATGACGCGGAGCATTGTGCTGCCCGTGGTCTGTTTCAATCCAATCCGAAAAGTCTACCACGTCGAGAGCATCGGACGGCGCAGCTCTCAGAGCTGGGGCGGGCGCAAGCATGCGCATGGATGCACATGGGACGTGGGACGGAGATGGGTTCTGAGCCTGGACAGAGAGGCCCTCTGCAAATGACGCTTTCGGTGACAAATGTGTGCCAGGCGGTGGTCCTCTTCGTAGCCCCGCGAGTTCAAGCATTATACTGCAGTCCTCAGCTTCATTTAATTCCAGCCCAAATGGGGAAGGCGAGTGCGGAGTTGGATGCCGTGCCGAGGGGCGCACCCTTGCCAACTACCACGTTAGCCGGCTATTGACCCTTGTTCCTGAACTCTAAAGTCGTCAGGAAGCAATAGTCTCGAACCTGCATGAATCTATTTTGTTGCGCCCATGGTCCATTATCCGAACAAACCCGCGGGCATCGGTCTTGTTTCCTATTCAATGGCCACCGGCATGCGCAGCCAAGAGGTGCCGGGAGGGAGAAGATGCCGCCGCGTGCTGCATCCATCAGATATCAAATGACGCGGCCTGAGTCGACTATCGAGTTGCCCGTGTCGGAAGAGTCGCCCAAGAGGATCAGTTGCATACAACCCATTCCCCATTCCCCATTTGTGGGCCGCCCATCAGCCGCGGAGCTTCGGGTATTTGTATAGGCTCTCACGAACTGGCAGCCGCTTTAGGTTCCATCAACCCATCAAATCGGGGGCCGTCGCCCTGTTGACGTCTTGGCAGGCACGCTTCTCGAATGCTCGTGCGGAGGAATTCTCGGGGCCCGCAATTCATCCTTGACAAGGTTTGCATCGGCTTCGGACCATTGGCTGGATAGGCGACACAATCAAACGGGCGTGATGGATACGAACCATACCATTGGCTGCAAAATTGCCTTTGAAACGAATCCCTCTCACAACTCCCCTCGCAGTCGTTGTCATATTGCCGTCGAGCTTCACCAGTCTTCCACTTACACCTTTGGGAGCGGTGTCCAGTTTCTGGTATCAGACGGTTTGTATATAAAAGAATATACTACAAAAAGGCTTTGTGGTTGTACAATATTCATAAACTCAATATCCACCCAGATTCTGCTTCCTCACCTTCGTCTCCGCTCTCATATTTATTTCCACAATGGTGCGGAGGAAACATCCTTCACTCCACCTGCATGCTTTCCTCAGCCGTCTTGCGAGGACGGGTCTCGACTCTTCCCCGAAACAACCCTCGCGAGGCTGATGCACAGTAAAGGGGTTTCAGAGGTCATTCCATCCGCGGACAGAACGTCTAGACCGAGTTGAAATGGCATGGCTATCAAATCCCGCTCATTTTTTGCATTCACAAAGTCGAGCCATTCCACGTATGCCGACTCTGATTCATCAAATATCGCCGAGAGAGCCCAGCGACACTTCGGGGGCAGAGAGCATTTTGGGCAAGGTGTCGGTTCGGCTGTTTACATGCCATCAAAGGTTCCATCTCCACATATGGTGCGATTTGGTACTTGTAATGCCTCAATCGAGCTTTTTCCCTTTTCCTTCGCTCCTCTATCATCTTCCATGGCGACTGCGAGCTTGATGCCAACTGAACCCACCCAGTCTTGGCTTGGTGCTGGGCCGGAGTCCAGAATGACTATCGCCAAGCAAGTCGTGGTGCAAGGTCTCATTTCCGACCAGTGTACTTGACAATTTAGCCCTTACAAGAGCTTTCAAAGCTCCCCCGCTAGCTCAGACTCGCTCAGAACTTCGACTGCATCACAAAGCTGGTCTGGTCAATCTTTTTAATGACGTTCAGCTCAGCATTGAGGAGAAGGCGAATATAGCCTTATATGACATGACCTTTAAACGCATGCTGTGCACCGTCAAAAACAGCGCCGCTTGTGTCGTTCTCTTCCTGCACGTCATGGTCGCGGCCCTTTTCATCGGTAACCCGCTACGGAATACTTTCAAACACGTCCTCAACAGTTAGGGCAAAGACGTCAACGTTGGGGGCTTTTGGAGAGCAAGCACAAGCTTAATCCCTGACAATTCCGAACATGTCACTAATCACAATCCTACCCTCTAGATGACACTGGCACTGCCCAATCTTGTTCCGACTTTGCATCTCTCCGTCCACAACTTGTGGCTTCGGCAGAGGTCAGCAGGATCGGGCTTGGGCCTCCGGTGGAATCTTAGTCTGCAATGAGGTTATAAATGTTCCATTATACGAAAATTTCCCACGCGTCCCCTCGTCACTCATCCGACGGGTGCTCCAGAACTTTACTGTCGACAGCTTCGACCACAACGCAGCTTTTACACTGGGCCCCTTCAACCGTACCATCGTGACTCCCCGTGAGCTGCTCGTGCCTCTTCCCAACTAATTTCCCCTATGACGACATGGCTGCTATGCTGCTACCGCCAAGGTTTTGGAGTTTGCAATGAGAGATCGAGGATGGTGTGTTCAACCCAAATTTCTATTGTAGCAAAGGTGAGGTGACAAGGCAACAATGATTAGAATCAGGGCCAAAGACACTCAAGATCCAACTTTGGCATTCGTTGCGACGTGTTACAGCATTCCTTGCAATCATCATAACCGAAACAACATTGCTTGAGTGAACTGTCCCTTGCATATCACGAGTATCAAGAGATGGAGGAAAAAGCAATACAGCAGGCCCCTGCGTCACGGCAGCGTCGTATTCATTTCGCTACCGCAGCCGTCATCGGAAAGATCCGAGACCTGTGGTGATCAGCAACGGATGGCCAATGCAAGGTGCCATTTGTGAACGGTTCAAAAACTTGAGTCACTTCACGGTTTTTATTCGGTTCTATTTTAATCCAAATGTCTCGCCAAGTCAGTGGAGCCACTGCACGATGCTTCCAGAATTGCTCCCCGGGCATCGCGCAGCTTTCCATCCAGAACCCTCAAGTATCCTGGGGTAAGAGTGGCAGGCAAGCCGCCAGCTTCCGTGGGGTATACAAAGTCAAACGTCTGGCTGTTTTTTTGCCAGGCACCAATGTCCTCCTAGTGCGTTCTCTGTTTTCCTTCCCCAAAGCCTTGTCCACAACCCAGATGCTCCTCGTCACACGACTTTTGCTCGCTCGCTGGCCAATCAACAAATGAAGGAATCTTTTGATAGATATCAAGTGCTTTTCAACCAACCCGGAACCCATGCCTGTCCTGTGTGATATGTAGAAGAATTTCATTATGTGAACCCTCGCCCTGACCATTTTTCTACCAGTACAAGCGAATCACTCCTTGCTAAATGCAAGAAAAGAGAAGCCGTCCCTCTAAGCAATAATCTCCTCATTCTCCTCCAACACCTCCTCCACAATCTCCTCAATAACACGGTCCTGTTCTGTGCTGGAGCCCTCGAGCGATTTTGTGTAGGCCTCCAGGAGAGCAGCGTGGGGGTCGGCTGGAAGGCCGAGAGCTTCCCGCTCCTCCGCCACGTCCATCTCGACCTGCTCGCGCCACGAGTACCACTCATCGAGGATGCGGCGACGAGCCTCCACGACAGCCAAGTCAGCGGATGCACCACGGTCGGCATCCTCTTGCTCGAACACGCGGCTGTATTCCCTGAGGTTCTTGCGGATCTGCTTCTGCTCGTCCTTGCTGAGCATGGTGGGGGGTCGGGGTCGCCACGAGAACTGCTTGAACTTTTCCAGGGGCTCTTCTCGCAGAGCCTCACCCCTGAAATCGTAAATGTGGTATCCGTTTTCCATCTATGACACGTTAGTAAAATCCGCAAAGGGGGGCCGAGCTGTGCTGGAAGAAAGCTTACCGAGTGCTTCCAGGCGGAAGCCCATGTTGCGACAAATCGTCCTGAAGGATCCCACTCAACATCCGTCACACCGTAGTGGTCAGCAATGTTCATAAGCTGCAGGTTTGCGGTGAGGTCCTTGTCGGACTCGGGCTTCTCGCCCTCAAAGTCGAGATCGAAGAAGTCGAGATCCGAGCTCTGCTGGTTGTGAATGGTGGCAATGACCACGAAACGACCCTTGGGCGACCAGTAGATGGCGTTGCTGTTCTTCTTGTCGAGGGTTCTTAGGTGCTTGAAGTTGCCGACAAACTGTCCCTTGGCCTTCTCGGGGCAGAAGAATGACACGGCTGTCTTGGGAGGGACAGCAGTGACGCCAACGGGCTCAGTGGTGGTAATGATGGCAAATCGGTCACCCTTGGGCTCCCAGGCAAAGTTGATAACAGTGTCCTTGATGGTGTCGACAACCTCAACGGGGACACCCTTCTCCTTGATGCGGAAGATCTCCAGGGTAGTGGCCTGGGACTTCTTTGACTTGGAATGACGGTCGACCTTGACGCAGAGGTATGCGGCGTCGGATTGCCAGTGCAGCTTCACGTCGCTGACGCTGAACAGGTTGAGCGATCTCACGACCTGTTTTGAGGGGATGCTCATCAATCCCACCTTGGCGGGGTTGCTGCCAATTTCGGGGGTCCAGTAGCAGATAAGCTGCTCGTACGACTTGACACCGTCACGATTGGGGCTTGAGGGCGCCCAGTCAAAGTCCATAACACCCTCGATCTTGATGGAGGTCTTATCGAGGAGGTTCATGCGAGGGAGCTCGTAGACGGAGATGGAGTTGCCCTGGGTCAGACGAGCGACATACTTGTCATCAGAGGACCACTTGAAGGCGGGCCACTGCTGCTTTGGCGGGGGCTTGCCCTCCTCGGGCTGGGGGAGTTCGAGGTTGGCGAAAGATCGGAGAGGGGTGCCGGTGGCAATGTCCCAGATGACATAGTTCTTGCCATCGTCGTCGATGGAGAGGGCGGGGTGGCCCTCCTCAGGGATCGAAATTGGCCTGTTGGACCAAGTGACGAGGTACTTCTCGTTGGGGGAAAAAGCGACGAGGTTGACAAAGTTGTGAGCGAAACGGGCCTGTCGCGACCACGAGGCACCACCCCAAAGCTGGACACCCTGAGCGTGGACGGAAGTCAGGTAGGTACCCATGGGAGACCACTGGACAAAGGTCTCGGTCCAGTGCTGGCGCTCGATGACGTTCTCGGGCTGATCCTTTTCGTTGTTCCAGTAGATGCCAACATTTTCTCCGCGGAACATGACAAACTGGTCGCGGCCACGGCCTGAAGGGTCCTTGAGCCACCATCGGAGGTGCTCCTTCTCGACGAACTCGTCAATGTGAGGGGCTTGGTACTTCTCATCAACTCGGCCTTCTCGTCCAAATCGCTCGATGTCGGTGAACTTGTTGACGCGGAGGATGTGCTTCTTGTCGAGGGGGACTTGGTCCAGCTGGCGGGTGGCGGCAGCGGCTTCGGCGGGTGAGGAATATTCCACAAAAGCGAAACTTGAAAGCAGGCGTCAGTTACACTCGGCTTCGGCCGCGGCATGTACTCGAATGCGTCTTACCGGAGAGACTTTCCGTTGTCGCCCATGGGCATGTAGATCAAGTCCTCCCGAGTCTTTCCAACAGTGTTGAGCTTCTTGAGCAAGAACTTGACCAGCTTGGGCTTCTGATCCTCCGTGACCTCGGGCAGGCCGTCGATGACAACGAAGCTGTCGTAGCCCTGCTCCAGCTGAACTTCGAAGCGCTCTCGCAGATCGGAAATATCAATGTCATCCTCGTTGAACTCGTCGTCGTCGAGGTCGGCCTCGCGGAGGTGGTCGAATGAGGGCGCCATGATGGGCGATTTGGTGATTGTGGAGGGGTGCAGAAAAATTGCCCCGCTCTCTCTTCAAACGAACAATACGGGTTTTTTTTCTGGTAGGGTTTCCGGAAAATCGCAGCGTGGTGACGACTCCGGGGCGCGTGCGAATTTTCAGTCTATTGCGACACGCGGGGGTTGACCGAGGGAGGCGTGCTCGGGGGCGTGCGGAGGCTCGAGTTGTTGCGGTGGCCGACCTGGTGCAGCACAAATTTGGTGTTCTACACTTTCCACAAAGTGTGCGCGACGGAGAAGCGATCTTCCTCTGCCGACGGTTGCTCGACCGCGGGGCAAGTCACGTGCCGCCAGCGACGCCGACTGGCGGCCTAGTGGGGGTGGGATTACTTTTGCTGGTGCTTAGCTGGGAGCTTTCTCAAGAGGCTACACCGCGCCCCCCAAGGCTGAAGCATTTCGACGACAATCCCCTTCTTTTGTGACAGGTTTCGTCGTGTGAAGTTGCTAGATTGCCCGTCATGGTATGTACACTCTAAAGTTTTCAGCAATCTTTTTTTTTCCTTGCCTTGCTTTGTTGTCGTGGAAATATCCCAAGTAGCTAACAAGTTCGGTCCGCTTCCACCCCGCCAGTCTTTCCAACCAACCCAGATTTTCGAAGAGGGCACCACCGAGGAGAAGGGCGAGAATGCCCGTCTCGCCGCCTTCGTCGGTGCCATCGCCGTTGGTGACCTCGTCAAGAGCACCCTAGGTCCCAAGGGAATGGACAAGATTCTCCAGTCGGCGTATGTGTTGCTGCTCTCAACAGCCACCCCCCCACCCCCTATAACTTTTTCCCCCTGACCATGGCTTAGCTCAACGGCCGAAATCATGGTGACAAACGACGGTGCCACCATCCTCAAGTCGATCGCCCTCGATAACGCCGCCGCCAAGGTTCTCGTCAACATTTCCAAGGTTCAGGATGACGAAGTCGGTGACGGCACCACCTCCGTGACCGTCCTCGCCGCTGAGCTCCTCCGAGAGGCCGAGAAGCTAGTTGACAAGAAGATCCACCCCCAGACCATCATCGAGGGTTACAGAATAGCTAGCCAGGCTTCTCTCAAGGCCCTGGAGGAGTCGGCCGTTGACCACAGCAAGAACCCCGAGGCCTTCCGAAAAGACCTGCTTGCCATTGCCCGAACGACCCTCAGCTCAAAGGTCCTGGCCCAGGACCGAGACCAGTTCGCCGAGCTCGCTGTCGATGCCGTGCTACGATTGAGATCCTCCGATCTCTCCCACATCCAGATTATCAAGAAGGCCGGTGGTAAGCTGAGCGACTCGTACCTCGACGAAGGATTCATCCTGGACAAGAAGATCGGTGTCAACCAGCCCAAGCGTCTGGAGAATGCAAAGATTCTGGTGGCCAACACTTCCATGGACACAGACAAGGTCAAGATTTTCGGAGCCCGAGTCAAGGTCACATCGACAAGCAAGCTTGCCGACCTCGAGAAGGCCGAAAAGGAGAAGATGAAGGCCAAGGTGGAGAAGATCAAGGCCCACGGCATCAACTGCTTCATCAACCGTCAGCTCATCTACAACTGGCCCGAGCAACTGTTCACCGATGCTGGCATCATGTCGATTGAGCACGCCGACTTTGACGGTATTGAGCGCCTAGCTCTGGTGACTGGCGGAGAGATTGCCTCGACTTTCGACCACCCCGACCAGATCAAGTTGGGTCACTGCGACTTGATTGAGGAGGTTATCATTGGTGAGGACACACTTATCAAGTTCTCGGGTGTCTCCGGAGGAGAGGCCTGCACCGTTGTGCTCCGAGGTGCCACAGAACAGCTCCTTGATGAGGCCGAGCGAAGCTTGCACGATGCCCTTGCCGTTCTGTCGCAGACGGTCAAGGAGCCCAGGACCACCCTTGGCGGTGGCTGCGCCGAGATGCTCATGGCCAAGGCCGTTGAGGCGGCCGCCACCCGTGTTGAGGGTAAGCGACAGATGGCTGTATCCAGCTTCGCCATCGCTTTGCGACAGCTGCCCACCATCCTGGCCGACAATGCCGGTCTGGATTCTGGTGAGCTCGTTTCCAGACTGCGCAAGGCTATTTACGACGGACTTACCACATATGGTCTGGACTTGATGACTCCTGGTGGAGGCATCGCCGACATGCGTGACTTTGGTGTTGTTGAGAGTTACAAGCTGAAGAAGGCCGTGGTGTCGTCTGCCAGCGAGGCAGCCGAGGTAGGATATACGCACCAATCTTGTTACTGAAACACTTGACTAACATGACTATAGCTTCTTCTCAGAGTCGATGATATTATTCGAGCGGCGCCTCGTAGACGAGAGAGGATGTAAGGGGTTCCGGCTTGTGACGGATAGGCATGGACCATGATGATCTGTAATGATACCATAGATGCGGGGGCATGGAAAATGCAAATAAAAACAAAGGGCCATGAGGATTGGGCACTTTACGTCAATAAAACGAATCAGCGTCTTTCTGCGCCACGCCTGTGGTTTGCCAGTGTTTGCTCATGCCGTTTGTTCATAATGGGTCTGTTGGCTAGCGAACAACTCACATGTGCCGCTGCACGCAGGCTCAGTGAGTTGTGCTGCATGTTTGCTAGTAGTGCGCCTATGTTTTTATTCCTCTCGTAGCAACCTTGGGATTCTTCTCTTCTCCTACCCCGCTTGTTGATTCTTGAATTCTCATCCTTGATGCACTTCACCTTATCGTCTCCCTCGTTGACCGTTCGTGATCGAGTTCCTTATATGCTTTATGTCATTACCGTTTTCTCTCACCAGGTAGGTCTGCCTGTCCAGTCTGAGGAAAGAACCAATCCAACCCAAAAAATGCAGGTTTTCTGTCATTTTTGGAGTTCTAGGTCGGGGCGCCAGTGACCATTGTCACTGTTCTCAAGAATTGCAGTGTCATCAACGCGATTCTTGCCCATGGCTCCCTCGCCTCGGCGCCCCAGGGCAGTCACCCCATCGAGTACCAATCGTCGCAACAACAAGGCAGACACTCAAATAGGCCCTCGACAAAGTGCGCAACCAAGAACCAAAACTCCTCCGCATCAGGTTGCCAACCGAGTTGCCCGTCAGCCAACCACCACATCGCCGCGAAAGGTCAAACCCACTACTTCGACATCCAACCCAGTCCCATCCACCCCGAGTACTCCAAGGCCAGTGCAAAAGGTCAGACCTGCAAAAATCTCAACGAACCCGGGCCAAAAGATTCTAGAAACATCGGTATCTGCCCGCCGCAGAGCATCGTCTCTGCCAGCCTCAAGCCGTTCGACAAATACCATCAAAGGTGCCTCACCCCGCGTCCCAATTGACATCTCGTCCGCAGAAGAGAGTAGCGACTGCGCGATAGAAAAAGTCGTTCTCTCGTCCACCTTGAAGCGGAAATCACGCAGAGACACCTTAACCAAACCCCTTCCAGTGGTCAAGAATGTCAAAACGAAGGATTGTGCACCAGAAACCCCGACTCGGCCTCAAGCAAAGGAGAGGCCGGTATCTGCACCCAAGTCATTCCGAGAGACCACTTCCCTAGCTGCATCACGATTCGGACTTCCTGCCATCAAAACAAAAGACCTCTCAAACTCCAAACCCAAGTTCAGCGTACCAACCCGACCGCTCGTCGCTGAGAGGGAGGATGAGTCCGACTGCTTCATCGA
Organism: Calonectria honghensis; assembly: GCA_013403855.1. Lineage (NCBI taxonomy): Eukaryota > Fungi > Ascomycota > Sordariomycetes > Hypocreales > Nectriaceae > Calonectria > Calonectria honghensis. The sequence goes on along the minus strand of VTGB01000008.1, from coordinate 295,440 downwards.
AAAGGTTCGGGTTTCGCCATTGAAGAGGCCTCCTCAAAACAACATGGACCACACCCCTATCAAGAAACGAAAGACTGAGGATGTCGAATTTCGATATTTCAAGGGACCAGCGATCGAAAAATCTGGTTCAGGTCGTGAGCTTGTCAAGGTTGTCAAAACAGAAGCAACACATAGATTCTTAGCTGCTACTGATGCCGACGTTGAAGATTCAGACCAAGAAATTCCGGCCGTCAAAAACCTCACACTCACACCACAAAAGAAGCGGCTGAGTCCTTTTCCAGGGCCCCAATCAGTTCGAGCGACATCTACCAAGACCCAGAAACTCGTGCCTTTATCACCAAAGACAGCTGCCAACCCATCAATCGATCTGACACAGGATCCGTCCTCTGATGAGTCGGATTTGTCCTCCAGTGATTCCGAATGTGGCCTTGCGATGCCACCATTTCCATCCATGTTGCAAGGTGTTGGGCAAGATTCTTTGCAGACCAATCAGCTCGTCACGAAGCCACAGCCCCAAGAAATCAAGCCTGAGCAATCAGACACCTCGTCGGATATATATAGCGCAGCTCAACATCAGTTTTCACCCAACATGGATATAAGTGGGACTGAACAAGCAAGCCCGAGAAAGTATTCTGCACCCAATACTCATATTTTAGCCACCAGTCTGGCCAAGAATGGCTCGGAGCGTGAGAAGGCCAAGAGTGCTATTCCCTTGGTTCATACCTCTCCGAAGACCCCCAACGACGAAAGTGACGACGGTCGTGGCAGGCCCACATTTTCCAAAAGAGAAGAATTTGAACAAGAATATGCTTTCGCGCCGGAGTTGTGCTCCGGAAGTGATGATTCCACTCCTATCCTGAAGCAACCTGATGGCAATTCTCCTTCATTTCTCTGCTATTCAAACGCCACCAAGGGGGAATTCGAGAATCTGCACGACCATAGATCATCACCTCCACCCTCTTCGCAGCCTCCGAATTTGAATCGGGAACTGAATGTTCCTCTCAATGCTGTGGGCCCGCATGCGGCTAGTTTTGAGGTTCAATATGAGAATGGTCGCGAAGATGTTCAGGGAAGCAATCAAATTTCCAGCTCAAGCTTATTGACAGCTCCAGAGCACACCAAATTGGCAGGTACAGACATCCCCAGCAGACCAGTACAGTTCACCCCAACTTCCATCTTGTACAATGCCTTGACGGTGGGGCGACATTTGCGAGACAAGGGAAAACAAGGGATATTGGGCAAATTTCAACCTCTTCATCGTGAATCTGTGAAACTCAAAGGCATTCTGAAACCGTCGCCCAGACGAGTCCGATTCCAACAGGGCAGCGACATGGAGGACTCGTTTTCGCAAGCTCATAGGCTACCGATGTCCTCGATAGCTAAGAAAATGACACGAGCAGCACGTCCAGCAATCTTCAAAAATCGCAAGAGATTGGTTGTTCTGCACTCAAAGCCAGTATGGGTCAGGTCGGTCTCTGTGCCGTACTACAAACCAACCCTGGCCAAAGTTCACAAGCCTAACGCTAAACGGGTTGTGCGCCCACAAGCCAAGGGCGTGGGATGGCTTCACAGGAGTAAGTGCTCTTTAAAATTACCCGAAAAGTTACACTCACACGCCACGATAGGAAAAGATTCGGAACCGTTAAATATGAAGCCATAGCATGGCTTACCAGATGGTGACACAGATGACGATACGAGCGAACCAGAGACACCAACAAAGCCAAAGATAAAGACCGAGGGGCTGCAGTCGCCCGATCAACTTTGCAATGCAACCACCAAGATTCCGGATGGGCTGTTGCTGAAGCGAGAGCGAGGAGACCGAGAGGCTAGCCGAACGCCAGCTAAAAACAATATGGTGTTGAAGCAACAAGGTTCCACGCCACCAACCGCTGGGCAGGGCATGTCAGGGCATACAAGTAGGTTTGAGAAGGGCTTGGCAGCTGGTAAATCATCCAGCCAGAGAGCCCAGGGCAACAAGAAAATAGAACAGGGACCCAGGCAACGTGCAATCGGGAATCCAGATTCACCTCGACGAGAGCAGCCAGAGTATCACGGCATCGATCTAGAGCGCCCATCTGACAACTTTTGGGGCGCACTGCGTTCGAAAGTGTCAAAGTCGCCAGAATCCACATTCCCACTATTTACAAGGAAGAAGAAAGGACTAGCCATGGCGGCCGACAAGAAGGCAGGAAGCAGGACGCGTCGTGACTGAATATGTGGTGGCATGGCGCTACAAGGAGAGCTGGTTATGCGAGCTCAAAGATGGTGAAGGAGAGCGTGTATTGCGGTCAAGGCTGATGAGAGACTCTAATTCCCGTGAATGAACTAGGAACTGGCATCAGCCCGGGGGAAGATCGGAAGCATTGTTGTTGTTAATGTTGATTTAAAGGAGGCACGTGTGGCCTATTTTTGGCCCGAGGCATGTGGGGAAGGTTCAGAGACGGGATGATGGGAATGTCAGACACAAATTTCACCAAAAGCCGAGAGGGCTGCCTGGTGCAGTATGTATCCCAAAGGAGGTAACTGGGGGGAAAAGGAGGCAATCCATCATTCATTTTCATAAACCATGACAAAACCACTCGCCCACCGCTCCAAACCGACTCTGGAGAAGTCGAGTCCTGAGGATGTGATTCGTTGTGGGGGTTTATTAGCCGCGCATATGCGGCCGAGATTACGAGAGGCAGGGGTGCCGACGTGCTGGGCGCGCCGGGGCTTGGCTCTCGGCACTGTGCGCCTCTCCGAAAGATCAGCGGGCGGCACAGTACCCTCGCAAAAACTCACTGTCCTGCCGGGCCCATGACTCCCCTGCGCATGGCTTGACACGATAAGGCCATGCCACCATCGGATGGCGGACCAATTTTGTGCGTCCAAGTCACTCGTCCGCGTCAGCACAGCGGACATGTACTTGGCCCATGCATTACTCGGCACGCTTGTCCATCCGTTGTGGGAGGGCATTGCTCTTTTAGGTTAAGCTGTCGCCCCTCCCGAACTGTCTGACCTGGTCTGGCCAGGACTCTCCTGTCCGCCTGGCGCTCGACACCGTCAGGTACAGCGAGGTACATGACTAGCCTGCGCCGTGGCTGCTGTCCAGGCGGTACCTGCCGCACCAAGCCTCGTACCTTGCCGGCCTCCAATTCCGCAGCGATTGGCTGTGCCTGCCAGTGCCTGCCAAGTGCCTGTCTACCGACCTTTCCAACCGTGGCCAAGTCAGGTCAGGAGGGAGAGGAAGGTTCTTCTTGCCCGTTGTGCATTGGCACCTGGGCTGGCACACATGGCACACATGGCACACACACAACTGGCATAACCGGCGCCGCAGGGCAGGTGCATTGGCCGTACCAGTTGGCGGTTTTGGTTTGTTGGCGGCGGCGCCTTCCTCCTTGCGATCGTCGTCATTCATATTCTCCTTCCCTGTTTTCTCACCCCCCAATCCGTCGGCCTTTTCTCTCTGCATTTATTTTACTCTAAACCCAACACTCTCGTTATTGCTGAACACGGATCCCAATCGCCCTCGCTTATACTCTCCTTGGGATCTGATCCTTACGGATATTCACTCGCTTCTTTCCGTCCCCCCAGATTCACATCACGCCAACCCTCTTATTAGCCCACAAATTGCTCGTCCCTCTGCGTTTGGTCGTATCGAACGTCAGCACCAGCAGGAACCGCATCGTTGACCGATCCGTCCCTTCCGCAGCTTACCTTGTTCCTTGGTCCGTCTCGTCTGCGACATCGCCTGCGCATTACTTCCATTTGAACTCTACTCTCGCTATAATTCGCTGCTTCATTTCGCTTCAATAACATTCCTATTACGGAACTGGTCCCCTCCCTGACCAATTCTGGGCCCGAGTCACTACCCTGGCCATCTTTGAAACCACTCCTTCTCCAGGCCCAAGATCCAGCCCAGCAACAGCCAAAGACCCTGCACATCCTGTTGGCGTCCCACCGATCAAATCACGGCGCCACCGCTCGCTCGGGACTCAACCTCGACTTACACCAGCGAGGCTTGACGTTGACCGTTGACCCACGACATCACAATCTCCTCGATCCGACTCTGCCGACCTCTGCACCACCAAGCCGCAATTCGATATTGTTTGCCCGCCCTATCATGCGACAATGATTCGCACACGCGAGCTCAACATCGCTATTCCCAGCCCCGAATCTCCCCCCGGGATGACGGCCTCCAAAAGCTCAAAGTCGTCGTCTTTCCAGTCCTTCAGCAGCGACGATGGCAGCGTTCTGGCCGACGTGGGCCACTTTGAGGACATTGGCCTCGACGACGACAACGACACCGTGACTCTCAAGAGCCCCTCCGACATCAGCATTCGCCCTCTCCCTGTGAAAACACCATCTGGCGGTCGGACTCTCGCCGCTGGTCGAACCGCCTCCAAAGCTCGTCCACCGTATCCCCCCATTCAGACCAATGTTTTTGCCAACCCGCGCTCGACCAACCTCAGCACCCTCACCGAACCCCCCTCGAGCAACCGCAAGCGCTTAACCAGTCCCTCTTCGGCCTCTCTCCCCTTTCCACGCCGCCAACGAAGTCCCAGCCAACGAAGTCCCAGCCCCAGCTTCTCGCTCAACCCGAAAGATCCGAACTTCCCTCCCAAGCCCCGTCGCGGCAGCTGGCAGTCGGCTCCTCGCGAACGCAAGTCCTTCAACGACCTCGAGCAGGAATGCGATGATGACGATGGCGACGACATCCCCGAAGGCCTCTTCCTCGACAACGTCCCCATCTCTCCCCGACCTCCGCAAGAGCGTTCCCCCAGCAGGAGCCATTCCATCTCGCCCTCTCCCGATCGAGCTCCCAAGGAGCGCGTCCGAAGCGTCGGCAATGGAACGCCACCTGTCGCCCAGGCTCAGGGCTCCCTCCGATCTCCCTCGTGGAAAACAGACGGTATCCCGCGCAGCCCAGTGAAGACGCGTGCGCACAGCTGGAACGCCGCCCTGGCGGACCTCAGCGCCGAAGCCAAGGCTCTCACAGAAAAGCTGGAGGAGCACGCTGACGAAATGGAGGAGCAGCAGGCAAAGCGGGCCAACGGAGCCCGCCCCAACACCTGGAACCCCGGCAGGAGATCACTGGACAATTCTTACGACAAAAGGGAGAGAATCAAGTCGACACCTGAGCTTCCGCCCCTCCGGAAAACCAACATTATGATTGACCCCCTTCCCGTCTCCAAGGAAAAGGAAGCCGTCTTGAGCCGCACTAGACCGTCGTGGTTGCCACCCAAGGACCCAGCTGAGGAAAAGAGGCACCTGAAGGAATACCAGAAAATGATGGCCGCCAGCGCCAAGGCTGAAGAGCGCCGGGAGGCTGCCCGCAAAGCCAAGATTGAGGGCCGAGATGTTAAGGCTGACAATCTGATGTACATCTGGGAAAAGGATGTGATCCCCCGCTGGACCGAGGCTGTCAGGGAGCGCAGGACCAGAGAGTTGTGGTGGAAAGGCGTCGCTCCTCGGAGCAGGGGAGTCGTGTGGTCGCGGGCAATCGGCAACGAGCTCGGCCTCACAGAGACCTCATTCGAGGCAGCGCTCGCGAGAGCAAAGGAGATCGAGGCCAGAGTAAAGGACGACAAGGGTGATGCGGATGACGTCAGGAAAGCAAAGTGGTTCCAAGAGATTCGCAGAGACGCAGCTGAACGAACCTGGAAAGATCTGCGCATCTTCGAGATCGGCGGACCCCTCCACGATAGCTTGGTCGACGTGCTGAGCGCGTATGCCATGTACCGGAGCGACATTGGCTACGTCTCGGGTTGCAACGTAAGTACATGAGACAACAAAACCCCCGAGTGAACCCGTAACACTAACCTTGTTTGCTAGACGATCGCTGCACTCCTGCTACTGAATCTGCCAAACGCGGCAGCGGCATTTGTGTCACTGTCCAACATCCTCAACCGACCCCTACCGCTGTCCTTTTACGCCTCAGATCCGGGTGCCCAGTCATCCGCCTGCAACCTCGTGCTGCAAACCTTGTCGCTAAAGTCGGCCCCCCTCCGCGACCACCTCACCAAGCATGTCGATGCTACAAGGCTAGAAGGCTTCCTCGGTGAACTCTTTACCAGCATCTTCACCGAGCACCTGGCTGTCGACGAGGCCGCAAGGTTGTGGGATGTATATGTATTTGAAGGCGACGCATTGCTGGTCAGGGCTGCCGTTGCATTTTTACTAAGCAGAGAAATGACGCTGCTCGGAGCAAAGACAACCGAGGAGATCAAGGCCATCCTATCGGAGCGCAACGCCAATGTGCCGTCCGCGAGACCCGCCGGAGAAGTCGGGGCAGAAGATCGATTCATGATCTCGGTTCGCGAGGCTGGAAAAGCCTAGACACGATATTCCTTAGGCCGGTGCCAACTGATTTATGGAGGAGTTACATAAGAGACTTGGCATTAAGTCCCTGATTACATTTTGGGGAGGGCGCTGTGTATATTTTGGCATAGATGGGGACATAGCCACCCAGTTTTTTCGGCGTTTGATATATGGGACATATCTTGGAAATGTTTAAACGAGTGGTAGGATTTTTGCATGGAAAGAGAAACAGCGAGGGTAGAAGACGTGGTGGATTTAACTTCTTAATCGTCAATGGCATCTAGAATATGGATGGACGACCTTTTGGATCGGAACAAAATAAAAATTAATTGAATTTTTATGGTTAAAGCATAACGCTGCGCAACTGACTGTGAACGGTATTGGGGGTGAAATGACAAGAAAATTGCGTTGGTATTCGGAAATGGGCTCAAATGCCTGGTTTCGGCCAACTGAGCTTGGACACACGCACGCAAAGGAAACAAGCTGGGGTAAAACAAAGGCTAACTAACCTGCACCATGGGTAAATTGAACAGGATGCAATTTTAGAATTGGATGCCTCCCATGAAGCAGGACGCGGACCTAGTTCGTGTTGTAGGGTAGTTCTGTTATGGGGGTGAAACACCGGACGAGTGTCTCAGCCTTGTGGCATGGTTGATGGTGACCTTGTTAGCAACAGTCGAGCATTGATGTAGGGCAGGAATGTAATTGCTTCTTTTTTAACCCACGGACCCAAAGAATCCGACTCCCCCGCATCCCGCATACCACACACCACACGCCTCAAATCGTTTGAGGGCTGCATGATGTTTCGACAGGTAACTTGAAACGAGCCCGTCCCATCCATCCCAGGTGCAGCCGGTGAGGCGCATCACGTGAGGGCACATTTTGGGGGAAGAACCGTACCCCACCACGGCGAAGCAGACAAAAACATCCAAACACCACACCCGCCCCGTCTCATCCATAGCTGCCATCCATCCTCTCTCCACCCACATAGCCCGGGCCGCCGCCGTACTTCCGCGCCGGCCGCCCGTTGAAACGTGGAGAAGGCCGGAGCCGGGCCACGGAGGACGTCCTCGGCGGTGCGCGGCCCAAGATGCCGTCCGGATACAAACATGGCGATACGCCCAAAAAGGCCATGGTTCGGGGCACCATCTCGTACCTTGAGTCCCAGGGCTTGCCCGTCAACAAGTCGGCCATCTTCCGCCACTTTGACCTCTCACGCTCCCAGGGCTACGCCGCCCTCAACGTGCCTGCGTCCAAGCGCAATGACCCCGAGTGGGAGGAGACGCGCGGGAGACCAAGCAAGATCTCAGATGACGACCAGAAGAAGATGGAGGGCATCCTGTGGGATGAAAACTACGACAACACCAATCTGAACTGGAGCGGGCTGGCCAAGGAGGCGGGCATCCAGATGGAGTGCAACCCCCGCACGCTGCACCGTACCATGGGCACGCTCAGCTACCGCCGCTGCCTCGCTTGCGCTCGCTCGTGGGTGCATAAGAAAGCGCGCGAGAAGCGCGCCGAGTACGCTCGCAAGATGCTCGAGGCCTACCCGCAGCCTCAGGACTGGCGCTTCGTGCGTTTCAGCGGCGAGCTCCACTTTGGCTTCGGACTCGATGGCAAGATGCGCCTGCTTCCCCGGGCTGGCGAGAAGCTGTGCCCTGCGTGCAACGAGCAGGATGACGATAGCTGGCCGCGTGATGTGAAGAAGGCACACGCCTGGGCTGCCATGGGCTACAACTTCAAGAGCGAGCTTGTCTTCTACGATGAGTCGACCAGCCCCAACTCGACTGGAGTCATGGCCATGCCCGAGTACCGCGACAAGGTGCTGGTGAAGGCTGTCAAGCCCTGGCTGACAACGCTGAGCCCGCAAGCCTTTATCCTCGAGGAGGATGCCGACTCGTTTGCCCATGGATCGGCGAGCAAGGTCAACATGGTGCAGCAGTGGAAGGAGGATCATGGCCTGCGGTGCTACTTTAACTGCGGCGAGAGCCCGGACCTGAGCCCGCTCGACTCGCTCTGGCCGGCGCGGAAGCAGTGGACAACGCAGCCGCCCAAGGACTGGGAGGACGAGACGCTGCGCGACATGGTGCGCGATGCCTGGACCAGCCTGGACCAGGAGCGCGTGAATATGTGGATCGACTTCATGCCCCAGAGGTTGAGACAGGTTATCGAGACGGAGGGGAGGTTTGTTCCGTGGTGATTGAATGATGTGATGACTTTATCGTGTAGTTTGGGCCGGTGTAGGCGTTTGCAGGTAAGGCCGAGAGGCTTTTGGTGTTGAATGCTGGCTTGTCTAGGAGATTGGTTGCTCTCATCAGAAGTATATATGCATAAAATGTGGACGTTCTGGGTATTGGGTGCTATTTGGTAGGAAATAAAAGCTTGATGATTTAAGCGACGTTTGTGTTATTTTGCAAATGTAAACTTGGAGTAGTAGTTTTTGTTTCTTGCTCACCACTATCACGCCCTCACAGTCTCCCAAATCTAATGCACCTGCACCTTTGATTGCCAGCTGCTAACACTTGATCCTAAGACTGCACGATATCTCACTTAGGGCTCAGCGGCATGATGCATCCTGAATTTCATCCGCTCAATTTTAACAGCTCCTTTGCCATTTTTCTTGTCACTGTTGCTTCTGCTGTTTTGCTCCTTGGCCCTGACTATGCGAACTCATCGCTCTTCCAATCCCAACAAACGTCGGGCGCCCTTGAAAGAACCCAAGTTTAAGCATCGCCCCGTCTCTGACATTGAGAAACCTGGCTTGGAGACGGAATCAAGGCAGCGTGAACTGTCTACCTCCTTGATCAACAGTGTTCTTTCCTTTGACATTGCTTCTCTGGAAAAGGGACAACGGAGCCAAACTTTGAAATCAGCAACAATGCCCCAAGATCCAAGCAACACGAAGACAGATAAAACACCCCCAAGGTACCACGATCGACAGTCCTTTGCTTCCAACCTCAATAGCCTAAGCCATGGTGCTTCTACAGCTCCTTCCCAGGGGAAACGCCGCGAATTTTGGAACCACAGTGGCGCGGTGAAGCCCAAGAAGAGCAAACACAGCAGGAAGCATGAAAAGAGAAAATGGCGTCGGGATCCAATACCAGCAACCATCACACCTCCAACATCGAGTCCAGGCCCAGTTCCAAAGGACATTTCACCACTTTCCAGACCTCCTTTGCCTCCAATTGACCAGGTTTGTTCTCCTCTCTAGCTCTTTGACACCCAGTTGACCAAACTCAGTGGGACGAAGCCCGCCCTCAGTTACGACGGGGAGATCTCCAGACCTCGACCAGACTCAAACCGCTTTCAAGTCATCAATCTCGGTATCCCGAGGTCTCACCCTCGGAACAGGTGTACATCTTCCGAATCTGCCTGTTGCTGAAGAAGCAATACCTCAACCAGCCACTATCCGAGAGTTACACCGAGCACGCATTCTGGACCGAGGTCTATCGCTTGCTCGACTGTGACTCTCACCCGCTGCTTCAAAGCAAGTTCCCCATGGTGCAAACTTTGAAACAGAATGTTAGTTTTTGGTGCGAAGAGCGTCGCAATCTCTTGGCAAGGGGCGAACTGTCTCCTGTCGGTGCCGCTCGTCACGAACTCGAGGTGGTCATTGACGAGTGGAACTCGGTTTGGGCCAAGCGATACAGCAAGATTTACAAGGCGGCATTCGTTATCGAAGCCTGGCCAACAGTTCAGGATCATGTTGAGTCACTTGTCCGAACGACTGTCTACGACTTGATTGACCGGGCCTTGGAAGAATACAAGACTCCGAACCAATCGCATTTGAACAAGGGGGGTGATGGTAGCAGTGAGGAGTGTCACAAAAACGTTGAGTACTTGCGACAATTGGTCGAGACCCAGCGGCCCGACCGTTTACAGATTATCGAATCCGAAGGCAACAAGTTGTCACTTGTTCTTGACCTTGAGCCCGGCCTTGGCGAGGTGATTGGAAAGTACACGCGGGATACAATCGGCGGTGCAAGTGAGCAATGCGAGAGAGGCTCTGCGTTAGCTCAGAGACATGCGGTCAATGGTGATGCAAGAATGACTGCGATGCCCTCCATTGGGTCTCACGCATTAGGCGCTTTATCTCGCGTAAGCAGATGGCGACAAGATCATTGGCAGAAGCAAAGCAAGCCACTTGGGGAGGATATAAGAGGCAGCGCTGTCCCATGTGACAGTGTCAGCAGCCCTCTTGGCAAGAAAAGAACAGGGCGCCATGACGACGACGACGACGACGGCGGCGAACTCGACGGAGCTGGTGCTGACCCCAAGCGACAGAGATCTGGAGAGCGAGCTGACAGCGTAGGTTCAACCACAAGCACTTGGTCTTTTCCCTCTATTGAGGAGCTTGACATTCGGCGCATTCTCGCCTCACCCGAGAAGGTTCGAACCAAAATGTCACTGCCGATTAGAAAAGAGAAGCGAGATGAGCAGACTGCGGGTCAAGACACGAGACCAACACAAGAGGAACAGACTGAGCCCGCTCGCAACGACCAAAGATCATCGTTTCCTGCGGGTACAAACGGGCTCGCCATCACCCAGCCAGGTGCATCAAGCCTGGAAACAAAGGACTTTGGGCCAGGAGGCCACCGGGCCGGGCAAGGCAGGGCTGTCAGGACTGGAGAATACGGGTCAAGTTCTGCGGGATGGGGCGGACATCAGCCCATCACATCCCATTCTCGTAGGTTCAGTGAGGCCAATGATTGTGATGGCAATGGTCAGGGCAGTGACACAGAAGCGAGCAAGCCTCGGTGGTTTCGGGAGAACACGCCTGAGTTTCGCGCAATGCCATTAGCAGAACGTCTTGATATGCTGCACCGTGCTATCAAAGAATGCGGTTTTCCACCACGGGAATAATTCGGCAGTATTTTTCTTTTTGTGTTATATTTACATAGGTGTCTCTGAGAGGCATGTCTCTGGCCTAACTCATCTAGCCCGACCCAATTTGGAGACATTGGAGACATCACGTGCCGTTGTTTGATTTCGATTGACAAAAAGGCTGGAATGCGAGGGCACAGTCTAGAACACAGCAAAGATGGAAAAACACGATTTACGTCTTGCAATTTTTTGCTTTCGAAATATTTTCGTTGCCCCAACAAAAGCTTCTTGTTTCCGGGAATGACGGACGGCGAGCTGAGGATCCTTGCTGAAAAGGGCACTGCACGGAAATTACGGACGGTTTGGAATCATGTCAGGCAGAGCAGGAATTTTAAAAAAAAAAAAAAAATGGCAAAGAGAATTAATTACACCGCAAATACCAAAATAGGAATACACGATTCCTTGATGTTGTTGAGAGTGTCGAACCACCATGACCTGACTCGGACAGCGGCTCTGCGAACAAACTGGCAGTCCCCAGGCCAGTGCGAGGCCAGTGCTAGGATCGGCAGAAGATGGGAAGGCGGGGTGGATCTTGGGTGGTGGCAGGGGATGGAGCTGGAGCTGGAGCTGGGGACACGTGGGGCTTGGGTTTGGAGGGAGCTGGACGCTGCTCTATCCGAGACTGCGATGGTGATGGGGGAATTAGATGTGAAAGTGTGAAGTGTCAAGCGAAGTGTGAAGTGTCAAGCGAATTGTGAGACACCAAACCGGCCTCACCAGTTCCCGCGAACATGACAACGAGCAAACCGGTGTTGCAGGCGTGGAACCAATCAGTGCATGGCGATTTTTCGGCTTGATAACGAGCATGCTCCCGGATAAGATATCGCTAGCTTCCCATGTGGTTTTTTGGGGGAGGTCCACTCCGGAGGCGGGCACCTGGCATACCGTGCAGTGGGTAGCGAGTTGGCACGATTGCGCGACAGCCAGAGCGCGCTGGAAACAACAGTGTTCCCAGCAGCCAGCACTGTACGCCAGGGGCAACGGTTCCCCACTGGCAACCTCTCCCATCTTCGCACAGAACCCTTGCAGGCAGCGCCAAGGGCAGGGTCCCGCTCAACAAAATTCCCAACAGAAAAAAAAAATATCGGAAGAACTGCAGGCGAATCTCCAGACCCTGGCGGGAGGTGCCCGATCTGGGACGGTACGTACCCGGGGCTAGACATGGCCCCTCCCCCTCTGGCGGCACCCCCCCCACCTTGTCTCCCAACTTACATTGTGTGTCAATAATGGCAGAGGGCTACGTCAAAGCCAGAGAGAGGATGGAATCACTACACCCTCAATGGGAGAGTCCCAGGAACCCAAGAAGCGGGAAAAAATAGACACCTCGGCATTGCCCTAGATTTGACATGTGGTGCCATTGTGACCCCTCCCTTTGCCCCGAACCTTTTAACCTACCCGCCTCAAACTCTGGCGTCAATGGCCAATGTGTGCGTCAACTGGGCGCGAGAGAGGCAGCCGGCCAGCCATTGGCGGCGTCTAAATCCCACAGCAAGGCAACGGATGGAGGGCGCATGACGGCAGAGATGCAACCGTGAGCGTACTGCAGTCAGGCCCGTTTCGGGATGGGGCGGGTTTTTCAAATCCTCGGTTCGTTGTTCGGGGTGTTTTTTTTTTATCGTTGTGCCAAACCACACACATGTGCTTCTTGATTACTCTCCCACCACCACTACCCAGAGGCGGCGGATGCGGTAGTGATGAACCGCGAAATCTTATCCATCACAATGTGCGCTACGCTGCAGAAGCACTATCGAGACCATGGCAATCGCCAGCAAGCCGTCGTCCACCTACTGCGCGCCACGGTGGCCCGGGAAAATCATGACTAGCTTTGGCATCCCACCGCGGGGGCTGTTTTTTTCACTCCGTGCCTTTCCCACATCGCCCACAGCCATGGGCCAATGGCTTCAAGGGCAATTGTCTCGTCGTGGTCAGGCAAGACATGTCCCTCGCTTCCCCCCTCATCCTGTTTGTGGTCCCATGGCTTGGTTCCGGGGCTGGCTGAACATGGGATGTGATGGGCTTGGGCCTCGCTCCCACACACGGGCCCCGTTCTCCGATTTGCCCCGTCGGCCGGTTCAACAACGCGATTCACATGTCGATGATCTCCAGCCCTAGACCGGCAACACTGCTGGAAACCGGCTAGCACAAGCAAGCCAGGCCAACTGGAATCGCCGACCAGAGACATGCGTGTGCCGGCCGCCTTTAGGGCACGTCGTCAAAGGGGCTGGGATTGGGCCAATCTGGTGCACGCCGCAAGCCTTCCCGTCCCTCCGCCCGCACGCCGCTCGGGGAGGAACATCTGCACTGCATACACTGCAAACGCCGCAGGTTGTGGCCCCCCATGAGCGGTGAGGGAGGGGTACGTTATTTTTCTTTTTGACGAAAATTATGGAATGATTCGAAAACCACAAGAGGAAAAAAAACGAATTGGGCATGAAACAGGGTCTTTACCGCTGGGTGCTGTTGCCTGCGTGTCGATCCCAACGACGCTCCATTCCGGGTGTCACAGGTAGTGCAGGATCGGTAGAGCACGGTACATACGTATGTGCCACTGGTGTGTTGGCGCCACGACGGGGAACTCCTCAAACAAAATCCCGGAGTATCATGCGATTTACGACAATGGCTGCTGTATTACGGCGTAGGCTTGCGGGCAAACTACACGAGTCGGTATGGGAACCGAGACCGAATTGGACCGACCTAGCACCTTGAACCTTGATACGTAGTGAGTACAGTATACTAAGCGGCCAACCAAACTGTTATCAAGGATTCCATCAGGGATTCCGTGCCTGCTTGCTGCTTCTCTTTTCGTCCCGCGAAACACCCTGGTCTCCCCTGTCAAATAACAGCATGTAGCCGGGAGGGCATAACCGGTCCAAGTTTGTCCTGTTTCGTATCAGAAAGGGACAGGTAAGGCACCAAAAAAAAAAATCGATCCATTGCCACCCTCCCAGCGGCTAACAAGGAGGGGCAAAAAAAAAAGAGGCCCGTTTTCTAGCGTCGTCCGGGATCACTATTTTTTTCTCCTAGCCTTTTGGTTGATGGAGGAAGAAGGCTGGCCTGTTTTGGGGTCTGGGTCGAGCATTTTGGTAACCCGGCTGGGCCATCTTCCATTCGAGCGGTGCAAGCCCCCCCTGGGAGTTTTTTTTTTTTGCTCGCACCCCTTGTTGGCTGCCGCCACTGTAGCAGAGAGTTTAAAAAAAAAGTTGACCTCAATACATACAGCTAAAAAAGAGGTCAGCGGCCAACGTGTGTGGTACTCACCCAATTCGAGACCGCTCAGTAATCGGTCGCCCATTGGTGGCCATTCGGGGTTTCCATCAGCTGCATCGCCCTGCTGCTGGTCTAGGCAGCGTCTCGGTCGTGTCAGAGAGATACTTGGTCGCAACTGTGTGCGTGCTGCTGTGCGTGTGCCTCGCTCGTCCCGTCCCACACGCTTTTCGTGCTTCTCCTTCGCTCGCCCTCCTCGATTCACACACTCCCTGGCCCTGCCACTGACCCCCGTGGCTGCTTGGCTCCACGACACCCCCAACAAAACATTGCCGAGAGAATTCGCATAATAGCTCCCGCTCTCCACTCGAAACTATTTCCCATCCCGCCTCCCCTCCTTCTGCAGCACTTCCTCCTCCCTCCCTCATCCCTTCCCTCTCTCCCCCCCCTCCAGAGGACCAATTGACTTGTCGTTGCTGGTCATCACTTTTCTCCCCTTCACAATGGCCTCCGTCTCGACCTCGGCCGAGCCCCGGCAGCAGCCTGCCCAGCGCCGGACCGCTGCCTCGGCTGCTGCCACCGACTCCGAGTCCTCGGCCGCCGTCTCGCCCTCGGACTCTCCTCGTCACTCGGCCTCCAACACGTCGCTCTCGTCGCTGGCCTCGGACGCCCCCGCCAAGCCCAGCAACACGTACGGCCGTCTCTTCGACACGTACGGCAACGAGTTCACTCCCCCCGACTTCACCATCAAGGAGATCTACGATGCCATCCCCAAGCACTGCTTCAAGCGCTCCGCCCTCCGCGGCTACGGATACGTGCTTCGCGACCTGGTTCTGCTCGCCACCACCTTCACCGTCTGGCACAACTATGTCACCCCCGAGTACATCCCCTCCACCCCCGCCCGCGCCGGCCTGTGGGCCCTCTACACCGTGCTCCAGGGTCTCTTCGGCACCGGCATCTGGGTCCTAGCCCACGAGTGCGGCCACGGCGCCTTCTCTGAGTCTACCCTGGTCAACGACATCACCGGCTGGGTCCTCCACTCCAGCCTGCTCGTCCCCTACTTCAGCTGGCAAATCTCCCACCGCAAGCACCACAAGGCCACTGGCAACATGGAGCGTGACATGGTCTTCGTGCCCCGCACTCGCGAGGCCCAGGCCAACCGCGTCG
This sequence comes from Calonectria honghensis, assembly GCA_013403855.1. Taxonomy (NCBI): domain Eukaryota; kingdom Fungi; phylum Ascomycota; class Sordariomycetes; order Hypocreales; family Nectriaceae; genus Calonectria; species Calonectria honghensis. Next base: position 279,885 of record VTGB01000008.1, on the reverse strand, counting down.
GAAAGTTCGTCCACGAGATGTCTGAGCTGACCGAGGAGACCCCCCTCTTCACCCTCGCCATGCTCATCGGCCAGCAGCTCATCGGCTGGCCCAACTACCTCATGACCAACGTCACCGGCCACAACTACCACGAGCGCCAGCGCGAGGGCCGTGGCAAGGGCAAGCGAAACGGCTTCGGCGGTGGTGTCAACCACTTCGACCCCCGCAGCCCTCTGTACGAGAACCGTGACGCCAAGCTCATCGTCCTCAGCGACATTGGTATCGGCTTGGCCGCTGCCGGTCTCACCTACCTCTGCAAGCAGTACGGCTTCACCAACATGCTCGTCTGGTACTTTATCCCCTACCTCTGGGTCAACCACTGGCTCGGTATGTATTTTCTCGTCCCGGATCGATCGATTTCGCGCTTGTACTGACTTTGAACGTCTTAGTTGCCATCACCTTCCTCCAGCACACTGACCCCACTCTCCCCCACTACACCGGTGATGAGTGGAACTTTGTCCGTGGCGCCGCCGCCACCATCGACCGCGAGATGGGCTTCATCGGCCGCCACCTCCTCCACGGCATTATCGAGACCCACGTTCTGCACCACTACGTCAGCTCCATTCCCTTCTACAACGCTGATGAGGCCACCGAGGCCATCAAGCCCGTCATGGGCAAGCACTACCGCGCCGATGTCAAGGACGGCCCCGTCGGCTTCATCCGCGCCATGTTCAACAGCGCCCGCATGTGCCAGTGGGTCGAGCCCGTGCAGGACGCCGAGGGCCCCGCCAAGGGCGTTCTGTTCTTCCGCAACCGCAACAACCTGGGCATGAAGCCTGCGGTCATGAAGCCCGAGTAATGTAATAAAGCAAACGACCAAATCTCTCTCAGTAGGTGGATGGTATTTTTATGGAGTTGTTGATGGTTGAATTGTTCCGTTCGGGTCATTGGAAAGTCGGTTTTGGGTCCTTCAAGGGTCGACCGACGCGCAGGACGAAAGAGGCCTAGAATCAGAATGGCATGCAAACGGGATCTGGGAGGGAAAGGAAAGGAAAGAAAAGCCTTGGCGTAGAAGCCAAGCAAAAGACACGATCAGACGATTAGAGAAAGATAGACGAAATCCAAAGTTTTCGTTCGACCACACTCACTTGCGTGTGCCCTTGTGAAATATGACTTGCCCTTGGGTAAAGGGAAGAGTTGAAGTTGAAAAGAGGGGGAATCGGGGGGTAGAAGTGGGTTAGCGTCATAGATTGTCGGTTCGTAGGTGGTTGTTGTCATGGGCTTATTAACGGAAGAAGCGGGATTAGGCGCCGCTTTTTTTCCCTTGTCCGCCGGACTTTTGGGTCCAACATGCGGGGAACAAGTGCCGAGCTGCGCCGCGAATGGGACCTTTTTGGGCCGGGGCCGCACGACTTGGCAAGCGGTAATCGATAACGAATGCCAAGGCGGGGGGGGCTTTTCTTTTTTTTATCTTTATTTTTAATCGTAAAGAGCAGGGGGGAGGCGGTTTCATTGGAACCGGTTCGCAGACGTGCATCGGGGTTTTCGGAGGGTTAAGTGCGATGCTGCATGTGTGGTGGAGTAGGCGATATGGGGGGGGGGGGGGGGAGCTCTAGTTATAAGAGGCTGAGTTATGTGTAGGTGGATTACGTAGATGGACTGTGTGTATCTGGGAGATTTGCAACCAGGGTGAATGCGGCGGCTCTCATCATTGGTTTATATTCCCTTTTGCCGGCTTGCCCCAGAGTTGCAAAAATGGACTGTAGGGTAACTCACCTCGAGTTGTGATCGGACATCTCAATTATTCCGTGGATAAGTGCCGCTTAGTAATTTCGATTGCACAGAATGGCAAAGGGAGGTTGTTGCAGGTGAACCAATCAAGGATTTTTCTGTAGTTGGTTCTCATGAAATTGATATGTGTTGCTTTCATCTGATATTCTTGAAGCATACCAACTGACAACTCGATAATCACTTGTTGACCGTGCACAAATTTGAAGAACCCAATGCTCCACTCACAAGGTAGTGTTTGCAAGATTTACTGTTCGTTAACATTGGGATTTTCTATTCTAGTTTACCCAGGTGCCGCAGTGCTCTTATGCTGAACCTACCTATTCATTTATCGTTACCGACAAATAAGAACGGCCTGGGATGAACACGATAGGATGATGGATGACCTTCATGAATTTCTTTCCCCTCTTTTTTAATTCTCATTCTCTTCATTCTAATAAAACAATAACTGGGAAGAGATATTGATATGAGAAACTTGATACAGGGCGATGGCATTGTTATGCTACTCTTTTCAAACACAGTCTGTACACAGTGGGCCACAAAGGGGCTTTCAGAAGAAGCCAGATCAAAACTCGCACCCGATAATTGTGCCAAACACTAATCCCGCTTACATTTTCTAGAACTGCTCACGACCCTATTAGGCCACCAACGTGTGCCGGCGCAGGCAAAACAGAAGAATGTGGCAATAAAGTGATAGCGGAATTTCTTTTGGGAGGGAACAGTGGAAAACCCCATCGAGCTGGGCACAGGCAGATTTATATAATTATCGGCTAATCTGCACGGCAACACATTGAAATAGTCCTGGTGAGACTGGTGTTGAAATGCGATGCTCTCCATCGAACAGGCTCGGTTGGACAGACTTGATGGCCCAAGTCGGAGGCGACTGTGGGACTTCCGAGAGAAGCCTTTCCCGGTAGGTATGTTGTTACATCGGATATACTTATTCTTATGAAATATCTCTGCAATATTATTATCGGTTGGCACTCTGAGTATGGCAGGGGGTGGGCTATTTTACAGGAGAGTGGTTTTGGTCCTCGCTGGGAATTGATGTCACAGAGACCAGAAGCTTTTAGTCCAAGGTATAGTCTCGTGACCGTCGTGGCAAATCCAACAACTTGGTCACTCCCGCTCTGTCCAACTTTAGACCAAGGGATATACACTCAATATGCTTGAGTGTCAATCTCGATGTGAGTCTGCATCTCTTTCTTAGCGTCATATTTTACGAACAATGTTCGAAAGCATGTGACTTCCAGTTGTTTACCCTGGAGCAGCATTGATCTGCTGCCTGGAATTGTGTTTGACCTGCTACCCCCAGAAAGCCCATGAAATCAGAGAGCACGACACCGAAAGGGACCGAAGCCTCAAGCAAGTAGTCTCATGTCTTTGATTTGGTCATGGTAACGATCCCCTCGTTTGACTCGTGCGAGTCTCTAGCAGGACATGCTTGCCTTGGTCTTGTGCAATATTACCGCGCATTTCTGCAGATGCAGGTTGCAGCATATTAATGATGAGATATCACCACTTTGAGATCGCCGAGGACTCTAAAGTGGCTATTAGCTGACACGACTGGCCACTTTTAAGAAAAGATTTACCGAATCTCCCCATCTTCACGTCGGAAAGCTTCCGTCACTCAACATGGCTACCGTCTCGATTTTAATAGCTCCATTGACTGCGACGATGGCCTGATTCCAATTTGTCATCAATATCTGCAAAAGGCCTCGCCAAGAAATGGCTGATTTCCAAGAGTCTTGAAAAGGCTAAAAAGACAGTGGTTCACATGGATGACTCCCTCTAAGTTGACGCTACAAAGCCTAGCCCTCTTAAATGATAGGGGGCAGCCCGGGAGCGAGTTCCGGGATGCGCAGTGCCATTTTTAGAATAAAGAGACTTTTCAGAGAAGCCACCTAACCGGATCCGTCAAACGAGAGATCTGAAGTAACTCTGTCTGTGGGCAAGGCGAACGTCGAGAAAGTGTGTTGATCGCCGTTATGTGGGCGACCATCGTCGATCGGCGACAACCCCGCACTCGTGATGAGAGTTGACTTCGCTCAACTGCCATTTGCAAACTGACCTGAGCCTGCCCAGAAGCATAGAGGGGTGTAACAGGCCATTGGTGGCGCTGCCATCTGCCCACCAAGCAATCTAGGTTCGTGGGTGAGCTCAGCCCGAAAGTTTGGAGGCGCTCCAAGCCTGGATTTACGCATGACAGGTTTGGTGAATGCAAACAGGCACCTCAACAGTATGAGAGGGAGAGAGGACAAATGATTGTTAAAATTAAACTCGTTTAATAAAAATGGATGGCTCAGGGACATGTAGTGTTGCCTTTCCAAGAGTCTGGGGTGGGACGCGCATATGGATAAGTCTGTAAGGGATTTCTTGGGCCCTCAATTAGCCACAGATTGCCCCTTGGTCTCTTGTTTGCCTTCCAGATCTCTTGTAAATGTGACTTCATACTTGAGGGTACCGTGTTTATGGCGGTAACTTACCCCTTGCCTCGGCCTGTGTTGAAGTACCATTGAGTGAGGTCAAACTCGGCCGGATGCCTTCCTATGCAAGCCCGCTTTTGCCACCCTATTTTGAGATTCATGACTCCATGCCTGCTCCCTCCCCACGCAAAATCTAGACCATCTCGACCCCGTTAGGCCAGCAGTTGCGAGCTGATGGGTGTGCAAATGCCTCGGGAAGGCAGCACCCGGGCTTCTCAAGGGACTAAAGGCTTGGCCTCGTCACGCATTTAATTCCAAGAGTTGAAATAACTTTACCCGCTTCCAACATGCTGGTAGTCTCGGTGGCAAGGGAGATGGCTTTGCGGATCTCGCAGCCGAGCTGAACTGGACCCAGGTTGATAGGCCCACACAACACCGACGATAGAAGCTAGCCGTCGCGATGTGGGAGCATTGACCTGTCGATGCGTGCCAATGCTCTTGGGAGAGTCATGGAGCAGTTGTTTCTCGGGTCGTGAGCCGAGAGTGGAGTCGCGATCTGGTGGCTTGAGATCCATCGATATTGGAGAGAATCTGTCACGATGCCTGGAGCACGCAGCGCTGTTTGGCCATGCGTCGAATAACGGGTTAGATGTTTTGATATATTGAAGAAGAAGACCCAATATTTTGATCGTCGTTGACGGATCGAACCGTGGCATCGTGGCTTCGCCCCAAGCAAAGTAACCAGGTCACCGGTTGAGACAACTGGACGTGACTGATCGCGCTGTCGCCAAAGAACTAGCGCCATCGAACCAGCTGGGAGGGAATGCTGGCCCGTCGGGACCTGGCCAAGGGGGGCCATCGAGTTCCAAGACACGCTCAAGCTGCTTCGCTAGCACGGCCCTCATTGGCCGTGGCATTTGCTGTACCTGCAGCGTCCTGAGTGGCGACAGGACGGAAACGTCCGGATGCGCGATCGCCCCCCGGAGCAAGATTTACAGTATCTGGGCGCATTTGGGGTCGAATCGAAGACAAATGTTCCAGCGAATGAATGGTTTGGGTGCGTGCCTAGCTGGTGCAGACTTTGACTGGACCGTCGCTCCCTCAAAATGGTGAATCCTGGTCACTTTGCTCCGCTTCTTGGAGATCTGGACGTTTGCGAACTATGGTTGAAGTGATTTTAGACGTAGTTTCCCACGTGGTCTGCGCATGAAGATGACTGGTCGAGGGAGACTTGCATCATGTTGGGCGGTGTGTGATGTCTGCACGGCGGGTTACATTGGGACGTCGCATGCAGCGCGGAGACTAGGTTGATCGCTAGGATCTAAAGTTGCTCTCTGGCGGCCGCTAAGCGCCCTTGAGATCAATGGGGGTCACCTGTGGCTGCGGCTATGAGCTTGCCACGTTGTTGAAGGCACCATGGGCTGCAGCTATGTCCTACAATGTCTACAGAATAGCTTGACGCAAAGAACTAGGGTCTAGCTCCTGCAAATAATAGCGTCACAATTAGCTCATGAAGACCGCTTTTTCAGGGAATCAAATAGACGCTAGTGGGCAGCAAATATGTTGGAAGATTATGAATTATCCAACAACTAAATTGAAGGCCAGAACAGAAACATGGTTGCTGGTTGACAACGCTTCACTGTGGCACGGTTTACGTGACAGCTTCCCTGGCGCAGAGTGGCCTATATTATGGCCGAAGAGGAGGTGATTTGTTTATAATCACTCGGAATTTACAAACTAACGGTGTAGCCAGCAATTACGGGCGACAAGAAGCCGGACCCAGAGGTGAATGAGTCTGGACCGCATCGGAAATTTGGTGGGCCTTGAGGAATGCTTCCAGATCAGTGTTACATTGGACAGGTTATGGTGGCTCGAGCTCGCTTATCAATTGCCATTGCATGAATGTTTCACAACTTTGCATTTGCTCCATTCGGGCTCGCAGCCGATGAGCCTCAGGAGATGCCGAGAGAAAGGCTGTGTTGGTTCGGAAGCGGTGCGGTGTGCAAGGCAAATAAACAAGAAGAATCGAATCTGAGTCAATGCTCATTGTATTGCGGCCCGTGCAAATAGTACGGAACTTAGGTCCCCAGCAACAGGAGGGTGGCCGATCGACCCTTCAGTAAGATAAATGGAGATGCAAGCGGATGCGGTAGCCCTCTTGTCTGCTTATATGATATGACTAACCAAAGAGGAGCAAGTAATGATTGGATCAAGTTTACTGGATCTCGGGTGTCAGCAGATGAGGACGGCATTCCGTCTTGAACAGGTCGACGGCTATACCCGAGGGCACACCAATGTGATATTCAGGACATGGTCAGTCATTGTTCGAGAGGGTTTCTTCTCGAGAAACATGTTCCTGACTCTAAGAGCCGGACTGGGCAATATCCCAAGATTAGTTATTGGAGATGCCGTGCGCAATGTGAGGCTTCTCTGTTCCGGGGGTGGGATTGTTCGCTACACACTGCCAAAACAGCACAGTTTTAAGCTCTGGGCTCACTGCTAAGAGTTTGGTTCCTGTAATGGAACTGCGAGAAAGTGATCTAAAAAGGCTGTTATTCGGGCTCCGGAATGATTGTTGAATGTGTTGGTAGATGAAGGAGTGGCTACAAGCCGAAATGGAAGAGCTTGCCATATTGGAACTTGGATGGTACAAAGTGCATGTTTCTGACGTTAGGGACGCATTTCTAGTGTTGAATTTCCGAAGATATCGTGTCATAGATGCAGCAATGAAGCCACAGGCTCTTGCATGATGTAAATTGATACTAGAAATCAGAGGCCTTTGGTGCTCCGGAGGTGGCCCCACATGAACGCCGTGCGGGCCGGAACAGGTATGAATCCACCCGAGAGGAAGGCGCCGCCAGGGCCCGCCCAATCCTTGCCCCGAACTCAAAGTCCCCGCAATCGGGGACTGGGCTTGATGGATGCGAGCTCAAAGCCCCTGGTTTCGCTGCTTCCGAGCAAGAGGGAGACTTTGCGCCAATTCTCGATTGCGTTCGGCCTCACCGTCCAGGGACACCGACCCTGCTTGCTTCGAGGCCAAATCTATGTTCCAAGCATCTACCCACAGGCGGAGTGTCATTGGTCAGCGCCCAGTTTGAGGAATAGGAGCTACTTCAACTATGCTTTGGGCAAATGAGACTTGGGGGATCTGTGCTTGGCAAGTAACACTGCGGAGAAACTCGCCACATTGCGCATATTGCGCTGAATTCCTGGGACGATGAGAGATGGGTAGACAGAAGTGAATAGTATGACTAGTGTCCAAATAGACAATGGTGGAACTGCATTGATTCTAGAGCGCAATGAGACAGCACGCAGACACCGATGGCCAGCCTGGCCCGACGAAAGGCGCCTATGTGAGCAAAAAGATTGGTGGCAAAGGAATATGGGGGAGATGAGACATAACAAATGCGAAAATAATGAAAAAGGAGAGTGGAAGAAGGGCAGGGCTGGCCATCACAGCGTGGCCGGTGCTGTGGACCCATGGGTGGCCTCGGAACATGCCTAATCTCCACACATCTCACATCGACAAAAATTAGGTGATTCAGCCGCAGTGTCTCAATACCAGAGCCGGCTGCAAGCCAATGAAATCATCCAATTTGCATTGCACTAGCTGGCCAAAGCTCTGTCATGAAGTCACCACTGTGGTTTAGTTTGTGCTTCGGGTCGTCGCCCTCGTACAGGGTAGCGTTGGAGAATGTTGCTTTGTTAGCTGGCGGTGACAATGGATACGAATAGGATATTGAAAGATGCTGTATGTTATTCTTTTTATTTTATTGTTGAATAAAATATTGCAAAAAGTATTTGGAAAGTTTTCGGATCGAGCACAGCAGATTTGGGGGACGATCGCGTCAACGTGTTGATCAAATTTACCCAGTGTTCAAGTTGGAGATGGACAGAGCCAACGTCACATCCAGGTTGCAGACTCAAGCCCCACGACATACACTATGGGCATTACAGTTGAGTGACTATGCCCAATGTCTCATAGCATAGCAAGAGGCTCTCTTGGCGGCCTTTGTCGGCGACCAAATCTGTCAAAACGGATGCATCCAAGGCCTTGATCTGGCCTAGAGCGGAAGTGCTTATTGCAGCGCATTCCGCATTCCGCTGTGACGTAGATAGAGGCCGCCACTAGATTGGCGAGACTGTCTAGCTGGGAGCTGGGGAGCCGTAAGCAAAAGACTATTTCCCCACGGCTTTGTTGCATCGTGGTCCTCGTGGCAGTACGTGTCGTGTTAAGCTTTGCCGTGGCCTACTGCTCAGCACCAGCTAGTTGGCGCTGGCGCCCAACCAGAAGCCAGCATCTCTCGTCAACAAATGGCCGGGCTTCGTGGGTGTAGATTGGCGCATCCCACGGGCATCTGCTTGGCGCCTCTCAAGGAACCCTCTGTGAACGGTCGACTCAACCACCCCTCCTGTTCCCGTATGCCAGTGCTCAGTCAGTATGTCTTGCACGAGCTGACTGGGCAACGTTGGGCACAACAAACAGTCTCCCTCGATGTTATCCTTGGCTGTTTGGTACGCAAGCAGCAGCTTGCTGGCGCGGATATCGCTCGTCAATAAGACTGTGTCTTGGATTTTTCTTCAAGCATCGCGTGCCTATCGCTCGGCCGAACATGCATCGACGGGTGGTCCGTTCCGGCACCCTATCCCGCGCGAGTGCTCCCTCTTCCTGTTACCCAATTGGCAATCGCCTCCGGGAACAGCGACTGAACTTTGCAACACCAGCCGATCGGAACCTTGTCCTCTCCATCGTAGCGAGCACACGCCCCCAAATTTCGCCTCTGCTCGGGGGAGGGGGCCAAGGGCGTGCGAGGGAGTCGAGCCATGGGCAAAACGGGCGGGCGGCGCGCGGAAAATAGGCTTCTGGGCTGCGCAACTGGGACGGCCAGGGTTCAGAGTTTGGGCCCTAACGAGAAGCAGCCAGTCCAGAGGCGTCCCAGACGAGCAGCTCACTACAGCTGCGCCGCCGGGTGCTGCTTATTGAGCGGGGACGAGGGTGGACTGGAATGGGAACCACGCCGGAGGGGAGTAGACCGAGCCTGGCATGGGCAGTTGGACCAGAACCCGCCCAGTGGGATGGGTCCGTTGTTCCCGTCCGGGAAATGAAAACGAGCAAAGGGAGCCACAATGGCAGCAGGACATGTATATAGGAAACACAGCGTGCACAATGGCGCGAGCTAGAGATTTTGTTTTTCATCAACACCAGGTTTGGCCACCTGAAATAATAGCGTCAACAGCGTCGTCGGCCACAATGACATGTCTCATCCGGCGTCTACTGGCCGGGATGGCGTTTGCTGCCGTCCCGCTGGTAGATGCCACTAACTCTCTTGTCTATCGCGACAACCACCTTCACCACAGCGAGAACCCCATGAGCGTTCTCCTCCCCCGACAAGAAATCGTCATCGACAACTGCCCCGAATCGAGCCTGTGCGTGGGCGGCACGTGTACGACGAACGTAATCGGCTACGATCTATTCAACTGCGGCTACAAAGACAACCGCTGCCAACCCGGCGAACTATGTATTACCGGATCATGTATCCCCCTCAACTTCAGCAGCACCGACCCTCACAACTGCGGCAACACGAAGAAGCCGTGCAAGACTGGACAGTGGTGCGGCGAGGACGGCGAATGTAAACCCATTCAGATTGTCGTCGACCCGCTCCACTGCGGCCAGGACCGAGAGCCCTGCGCACCCGGCGAGCTCTGCGTGAACGGTGTCTGCATCAAGGTCGACATCGGCACCGACCCCCTCAACTGCGGAAAGCCTGGCAACGAGTGTCAGCCTGGAAACTGGTGCTTCAACGGCGCCTGCACCCCCTACAGCCTGGGCACCAACACCAAGGGATGCCAGCACGATGACGAGTGTCCTCTGCTGGCGCCCTGCGTGGAGGGCATCTGCCGCCCGCTCATTGTGGGCACGGATTCCTACAACTGCGGGCCCAAGGGAACCAACTGCACGGCCGGCGAGATGTGTCTCGGCGGAGACTGCAGGCGGCTCAACATCACCAAGACCGAGGCCGACGGCTGCGGAGCCTCCAAGAAGCCCTGCGAGTCGGGCGAGGTGTGCTTCCAGAACGAGTGCATCCCGCTCCACGTCGGCCTCGACCCCTCCGAGTGCGGTGACCACGGCCTGGTCTGCAACAAGTCCCAGGTGTGCGTGACGGGCGCCTGCGTCAACAACATGACGGACCTGTACCCGCCACCGCCCGGCCTCGTACTGTGCGTGGGCTCCAACGCCGAGGACACGGGCAGCAGCGGCGGCTCGTCGCCCTCTGAGAACGGCGGGTCCACCGAGGTGCTGCCCGGAGGCAACAACGTGGACCAGATCCCCGGCACCACCGTGTACCAGGGTTCGGGCCAGGGCGGCGTCATCACCAAGGTCATCACCGAGGTGCTCACGGAAAACTGCCACAAGGACACGCACGACTGCACAAAGGTCATTACCCTGCTCTCCACCGAAATCTACACCACAACCCTCTGGGACTTGAGCGGCCCACCCGCCCACGGTGGAATCACGGGAAACAATGGCGGCCGGCCCGGCGGGTCTGCTGGTGGATCGCCTGGTGGAGCACCGGGTGGGTCCCCTGGCTCATCTGCTGGTGGCGCCCCCGGCGGCGGCGCTCAGGGCGGGGCACCCGGAGGCTCGTCCGGAGGCTCGTCCGGAGGTTCATCCGGAGGAGCTCCAGGAGGTGTAGGAGCTCCCGGAGGTGCGGCTGGAGGAGCACCTAGCCTTTCTGTGACTACCGTGACAAGGACAATCAATGGCGAAACCATCACAACCACGCTCACCGTTACCGTCCAGGGACCTGGCGGGGGCGCTGGAGCAGGAGGCGCCCAGCCCACTCAAGGAAGCTCAGGCGGCAGCCAGGGAACTGGTAGCCAAGGATCTGGAAACCTGGGCACTGGTCAACAGGGAACTGGCAACCAAGGATCCGGAAACTTGGGCACTGGTCAACAGGGCGCAGGAAACCAGGGAACTGGCAACCAAGGCACTGGCAACCAGGGCACTGGAAACCAGGGATCTGGAAACCTGGGCACTGGTCAACAGGGCACAGGAAACCAGGGAACTGGCAACCAAGGCACTGGTCAACAGGGCACAGGAAACCAGGGAACCGGCAACCAGGGCACTGGAAACCAGGGATCTGGAAATCTGGGTACCGGAACATCACCTAATGATAATGGAAATCAAGAGATTGAAGGAAACCCAGAGGATAACCCACCTGATAGTGGCAGCGGAAACTTGGGCACTGGTAACCAGGGCAGCGGAAACACTGGGGGTGGAAACCTGGGCACCGGAACATCACCTGATAATGGAGATCAAGGGATCGAAGGAAACCCAGCGATTGACAACCCTCCTGGCGTCACCACAATTACCCAGAATTTGGGAACTGGTATAAACCCACCATCCGCTGGTACTTGTCGTCCAAAGTGCAAGACGGGCCAAGTATGCCTCAACCAAAAGTGCTACACTCCTGGAAATCCTGAGCGGTGCGACGATCCGAAGAGATCCTTCCGCCGCCTCATCGGCCTTGTAAAGGGCTCTACGACCAAGGCCTGCCCGCTTAACCAGGTCTGTCTCAACGGAAAATGTGTACCGCTCACAAGCCCCAACACGTGTAACGGCAAGAGGTGCCCCCCAAACAATGTCTGCGTCTTGAAGACCTGTGTGCCAGAGACGAATCCCCTTAGCTGCAGGAATAAGAGGTGCCCCAAGGGCGAGATTTGTATTCTCGGCCACTGCACACCCGTCACGCCGACTACGCCTACCACGCCGCCCTCTGGAACATGCAGGACGGACAGGCAGTGTAAGAAGGGCCAGGTCTGTCGCGACGGCACATGCCACGTTGCTTGCTCCAAGAACAAGGACTGCGCCATTGGCACCACTTGCCGGAACGGCGCGTGCATGGTGGGCATTGCTGGCGACTGCAACTCCAACTCGGACTGCCGGGGAGGTTACGTTTGCAAGAGCCACAGGTGTGTGCCCCCAGCTGCCACTCGACCGGCGTCCCACACGAGTTCCGCTACCAACTTGGGAACGGGCGGGTCCTGCAGGTCGAATGCGGATTGCGGTGACAACGGCACGTGTATCAACGGTTCGTGCGAGGTCGACATTGCCTCAGAGTGTAACCTCAACTTGGACTGCGATGATGGCTGGGTTTGCTCCGACGCGGGTCTGTGTGTCCCGCCGGTAAGCTCCACGGCCGCGGGCCCGGGTACTTCCACCAAATCGTCTGCTACAACGAGCACTTCATCCGCCCCCACCACTACTGGCGGGAGCTGCGTCAACGACTCGGGATGCCCCGGCGGTATTTGCGTCGACGGCAAGTGCTCTCCTGCGACTACCTGCTCCACCGCCGCCGACTGTATCGGCGGGCGGCTGTGTCAGAACGGTTCCTGCGTGCTTGCTCCCGGCGGATGCGCAAGCTCCGCCCAGTGCGCTGCTGGCTCGGTCTGCAAGAACGGAGCCTGTGTTGCTGGTACATCAACTACGACCAGGGCTTCAACTTCTTCAACGTCTTCAACGTCTTCAACCTCTTCCACTCGCGCAGCTCCGAGCACGACTTCGGCACCTGCTTGCAGTGTCAACACGGACTGCACTGGCAGCCAGGTGTGCGTCAACGGCATCTGCATGACGGCACCTGACTTTTGTACTTCGGACGCCCAGTGCGGCGCCGGCGGCTTCTGCGACCTCGGAACATGCACGACAAGGTGCAGGCTCACCACTGACTGTCGCGCTGGGCAGACGTGCCAGAACGGAGTGTGCACCCCCGTCACGACCTGCGTCAACAACGACCAGTGCAAGCTGAGCCAGGTTTGCCGTGCCGGTATTTGCGTCAACGTGTGCTCAACACCCGCCGACTGCACCTCCGGGCAGGCCTGCGTGGCTGGCATCTGCGTCCCGAACTTGCTCACGACAACCACGACATCAGGAACAGCAACCAGGACCAGACCTACAGGCACGCCGACCAATGTGCCGGCTCCCCAGTGTAGTCAGGACAGCGACTGCATGGACGGACAGGCTTGTGAGTCAGGACAGTGTACATGTGTGGACACGACGGATTGTATTGGTGGTGTGTGTGACTCGGGCTTCTGTATCGCAGGAACGGACTGTGAAGACGATAGTTGGTGTGCTCCAGGCCAGATTTGCCAGTTTGGTGTGTGTATTGACGTACCGACATCCGCGACTGACACTTCTGGTTCCTCATCTGCTACTGGCACTTCCGGCTCCTCATCTTCGGTGGGTACTTCTGGCTCCTCATCTTCAATGGGCACTTCTGGTTCCTCATCCACAGCTGGTACTTCCGGCACCTCATCTTCGGTGGGTACTTCCGGCACCTCATCTTCGTTGGGTACTTCCGGCACCTCATCTTCGTTGGGTACTTCTGGTTCCTCATCTTCGATGGGCACTTCTGGTTCCTCATCCACAGCTGGTACATCCGGTTCCTCATCTGCGATGGGCACGACGACGCAAGCCACGGGCACGTCAACGGGAACAGCCACCAGGACCAGACCTACAGGCACGCCGACCAATGTGCCGGCTCCTCAGTGTACTCAGGATAGTGACTGCATGGCTGGGCAGGCTTGTCGGTCAGAACAGTGCACATGTGTGGAGACGACGGACTGTATTGGTGGTGTGTGTGACTCGGGTTTCTGTATCGCAGGAACGGACTGTGAGGATGACAGTTGGTGCGCTCCAGGCCAGATTTGCCAGTTCGGTGTCTGTATTGACATGCCGATGTCTTCCTCATCCACATCTGCCACGGACACTTCCAGTTCTTCGTCTTCTGTAGCCAGCAGTTCCGCAACTGGCCTGTCGAGCTCTTCCGCTACAGCGCAGACAATGCCTTTTTCCACGGGGCAGTCAAGCTCTTCGGTGCAAGGAAGTTCTTCTGCAGCCCAGACCAGCGCGTCGGGCTCAGGGCAGTCAAGCTCATCAGCTGTTGGGCAGTCAAGCTCATCAGCTGTTGGGCAGTCGAGCTCGTCTGGTGCAGGGCAATCAAGCTCCTCGGCCCAGGGCCAGAGCAGTTCCTCTGGAGTTGGACAGAGCACCTCGTCGGTGGTAAGCCAAGGTAGTTCTTCCGTAGTGGGTCAGAGTAGCTCCTCAGCTGCTGGTCAGGTAAGTTCTTCAACCGCTGCGGGCACTACCTCGGGCACCCGAACGATGTCCTCGACCTCCGCCACAGCTACTGCGCAGGCACCTGTGTGCGCGACGAACAACGACTGCCAGACCGGGCAGACCTGCAACAATGGTCAGTGCACATGCGCTTCGACAACGGACTGCAATGGCGGCGTGTGCGACTCGGGTTTCTGTATTGCAGGAACGGATTGTCTGGATGATAGCTGGTGCGCTCCAGGCCAGGTTTGTCAGTTTGGCGTTTGTGTTGACGTCTCCATTTCCGCGTCCATCTCAGCGTCCTTGTCCTTGTCCATTTCCATTCCCATCGGGCCCGGCACCACGACGACTCAGGCACCGGGAAGCTCCACGTCTGGCGGCGCCAGTTCTTCAGGCGCTGGCCAGTCGAGCTCGTCCTCGGCTGCCGCCACCCAGACCAACCTGCCCGCGTGCGTAACCAACGATCAGTGTGCCCCCGGACAGCTTTGCGTGCTCGGCCAGTGCATTCTCCCTGCACTCAGCTCATCATCATCTGGTGCTGCTACACAGACAGACTTGCCCGACTGCGCGACAAATGACCAATGTGGCCCTGGACAGCTTTGCATTCTTGGAAAATGTGTTCTCCTGAGTATTAGCTCTTCAACCGCAGCTGGTACTACTTCTTCAACTGGTGGTGGTGCTGGCTCTTCTACTGTTGCTGGTGTCAGCTCCTCAACTGGCGGTGGTGCTACGTCTTCGACCACTGCCGCTGCTGGCTCCACGACTGCCAGGCAGACCAGCTCATCCTCAGCTGCAGCCACTCAGACTAACCTGCCATCTTGCGTAACTAACGATCAGTGTGCCCCCGGACAGCTGTGTGTTCTTGGAAAGTGTATTCTGCCTGCCGCTAGCTCGTCTTCCGGTGCCGCTACACAGACAAACCTCCCCAGCTGCTCTACAAACGACCAGTGCGCTCCGGGACAACTTTGCGTGCTTGGCAAATGTATCCTCCCTGCGGCCAGCTCCTCAACAGCTGGCGGCGGCGGTTCCTCCACATCGGCTGCTGCTACACGGACAAGCTCGTCGGTTTCGACTTCACAAACTTCGGTGCCGCAGTGTGT
Source organism: Calonectria honghensis (assembly GCA_013403855.1). Taxonomy (NCBI): domain Eukaryota; kingdom Fungi; phylum Ascomycota; class Sordariomycetes; order Hypocreales; family Nectriaceae; genus Calonectria; species Calonectria honghensis. Next base: position 264,478 of record VTGB01000008.1, on the reverse strand, counting down.
TTCAAACAGCGACTGCAAGGCTGGGTTTGCTTGCCAGAATGGAAACTGTGCTTGTGATACAACATCCGACTGCAACAGTGGAAGCTGTAATGGAGGCATCTGTCTTGAGGGAATTCCTTGCACAGGAGACAGTGACTGTGCCCCTGGAGAGGTTTGTTCAGGGGGGGAGTGTGTCCAGGGCCCAACGTCCAGCTCGTCCGCTGCTCCTCCACCCCAGTCAAGCTCTACAGCTGGTCCTCCACCTCAATCTAGTTCGACTGCACCACCACCTCAGTCGAGCTCTACAGCTGCTCCTCCGCCGCAGTCGAGTTCTACAGCTGCACCACCGCCGCAGTCGAGCTCTACAGCTGCTCCTCCGCCTCAATCTAGCTCAACTGCACCACCACCTCAGTCAAGCTCTACAGCTGCTCCTCCACCCCAGTCAAGCTCTACAGCTGCTCCCCCACCCCAATCCAGCTCAACTGCACCACCACCTCAGTCGAGCTCTACAGCTGCACCACCATCCCAGTCAAGCTCTACAGCTGCTCCTCCGCCTCAATCGAGCTCAACTGCACCACCACCTCAATCTAGTTCGACTGCACCACCACCTCAGTCGAGCTCTACAGCTGCACCACCACCCCAGTCGAGCTCTACAGCTGCTCCCCCACCCCAATCCAGCTCAGTAGTATCTCCCCCACAGTCGAGTAGTTCCGCCCCTCCTCCGCCGCAGTCTAGCACATCAGTTCCTCCGGCAGCTACGACATCTAGGACTGCCGGGCCATCCGCAACACAATGTGTTCTGAGCACAGATTGCAACCCAGGCCAGAGTTGTGTTGTTGGCATCTGTATTGAGGGAATCCCATGCACTGATGACACCGAATGTGCTCCTGGTGAGATTTGCCAGGCTGGAGCTTGTGTTCAGGGGCCTACCTCTACAAGTGCCGTGGTACTTAGTTCGAGTTCCACTCGGCCACCCAGCTCCTCAAGTTCAGCACCAGCCGTTGCATCTTCCTCGACTACAGCAGCAGGAGTTACATCTACTTCAGCCGTTGGCCAATCGAGTTCGTCGGCTGTTGGCCAGTCTAGCTCTTCAACCGCTGCCACACCCAGCTGCTCGACAAATGACCAGTGTGCCCCCGGGCAAATTTGTGTCCTTGGAAAGTGTATTCTGCCTGGAGTCAGTTCTTCAACCGCTGCTGGTGGTAGCTCCACCACTGCTGGACAGACTAGCTCTTCCGCGGCAGGTCAATCGAGCTCCTCAACTCAGGGACAAGGTAGTTCCTCCGGGGTAGGCCAGACCAGCTCGACCGGCACAGCCGGCACAAGCTCTTCAACAACTGCTGCGCCTGCTGGAACCAGCTCATCGTCTGTAGCTCAAGGCAGTTCATCATCTGTTGCGGGTCAATCCAGCTCCACGACAGCGGCTGGTGGCAGCTCGTCCACCGGTGTCGCTCAAGGTGACTCTTCTACCACAGCAGGTAGTTCTACAACTGGCACACCTGTTGGGACCTCGACGACGTCACAACCTACATCTACATCAACATCTAAGCCTCAATGTACTTCAGACGGCGATTGCAAGCCTGGACACTCGTGTCAAAACGAAAGGTGTACATGCTTCTTCGACATTGATTGCAATGTTGGCTTCTGTAAAGACGGGTTCTGTACCGAGGGAGCAGTTTGCACTACAATTGCTGATTGTGCACCTGGTCAGCTCTGCGAAGGAGGATTGTGCATTCCGGGTCCGGAATCGTCGATTCTTCCGCAGACTACATCGACATCGGCTTCTGTATCCGGAACCAGCTCGTTAGGAACAGCGGGTCAGACTAGCTCTTCTGGAACCAGTACCCAGGCTAGCTCATCATCTGGCACGCAAGGTAGTTTGTCCACTGCAACAGGTTCATCCGGCACTGGTACACAGACCAGCTCTTCAACGGCCGGAACAGGTTCGTCAAGTTCTGGTGCACAGGGTAGTTCATCAACATCTGCATCCGCGACAGGTTCATCAAGCTCCACTGGGCAGACTAGTTCCACGGGCTCTACAACTCAGGGCAGCTCATCAGGAAGTGTTTCCGGTTCTGCTACTTCAACCACGAACCCATCTAGCTCGGGATCCTCGACTACGACCAGCGCGGCCGCTGCCGTAACATGCGTAGCGAGCACTGATTGCAACCCCGGACAGAGCTGCGACGGTGGAATTTGCATTGAGGGAATTGGGTGCTCTGATGACAGCGAATGTGATATTGGTCAGGTTTGTCTGAATGGGTTGTGTGAGGGCTTCTCTAGTTCATCAACCGTGTCCAGCACTGCTTCAGGTTCCGCCACGACTGCATCCTCCAGTTCTGGATCCACAACCGCATCTGTATCATCTGGCTCCACGTCTGGCTCTACGTCTGGCGCCGCGTCTTCCTCTGGCTCTACGTCTGGCGCTGCGTCTTCCTCTGGATCTACGTCTGGATCTACGTCAGGATCGACCACGGCCTCAGGGTCTGCTTCGGGATCGTCTACTACAAACTCCGGGTCTGCCACGTCTGGATCTACAACTGCCTCTGGATCAGCTACATCAGGATCATCTGGCTCGTCCACAGCATCATCCACCGGAACAGTGTCCTCATCTGGACCTGCTACTAGCTCATCTACATCTGCTACAGCCTCATCGGGATCCACCTCTTCCACTGCATCTGTATCATCAGGATCTTCTGGATCGACTTCCGCAACCGGAACCAGCTCTTCGGTATCTGGCTCATCGGGCACCAGCTCGGCGACGAGCTCCTCGACCAGCGCAGCAGTCACCAATCTCCCATACTGCTCTACCAATGACGAGTGCAGCCCCGGGCAGATCTGCCGAGGCGGTAAATGTACTTGCACGCAAACCATTGAATGCGAGAGTGGGCAAACGTGTCAAGCCGGCTTCTGCCAACCTGGACCCTGCTCTACGAACGCTGACTGTGGTTCTGGCCGTATATGCCAAAGCGGCACCTGTGTTTTGAGCGGAACTTGCGCAACAAATGCCGACTGCATTTTTGGACAGAGTTGCCAGAATGGATCCTGCACATGTACCGGCAACTCTGACTGCGCGCCCAACCAGACGTGTCAGTCCGGAATCTGCATTGCTGGCTGCACCACGAGCACGGATTGTAACCCCAACCAAAGCTGCCAATCTGGAACCTGCGCTAACAACTGTGTATCCACCACTGACTGTCCTGCTAACCAGACCTGCCGATCTGGAGTCTGTGTCAAGGACTGCACCACTGCAGCTGACTGCGGTGCTAACCAAACCTGTCAGGGCGGAACTTGCGTCAACACCTGCTCGACTGCGGCAAACTGCGGTCTCAACCAGAGCTGTGAAAACGGGGTTTGCGTGCAGAGCTGTTCTACGAACAGCCAATGTGACCCCGATCAGACTTGCCAATCGGGAGTTTGTGTTCAGAACCAGTGTTCGGTAGATAGCCAGTGTGCCGCCAACCAGGTCTGCCGAGCCGGAACCTGTGTCAACAAGTGTTCAACACTAGCTGACTGCGCGGCTGACCAGACCTGCCAGTCCGGTGCATGCGTGACGGGATGTTCAGCTACTAGCGACTGTGCCGCCACCCAAACATGTCAAAATGGAGTTTGTGAGAGCAACTGCTTGACAAGCAAGGATTGCCCTCTTGGCCAGAGCTGCCAGGCAGGCGTCTGCACCAATGGCTCTCAGTGCACGAGCACCACTCAGTGCCCTGCCGGTGAGACATGTGTATTGGGTACCTGTATCAAGCCCTGCACAAGCAGCCTCGATTGCAGCTCAACGCAGACTTGTGTTCTGGGATCCTGCGTTACCCGCGGATGTTCAACTGCAGCCGACTGCTCTCCTGGTCAGACTTGCGTCAACGAGGTGTGCACCAACGGATCTCAGTGCACAACCAACGGACAGTGTCCTTCCGGCCAGAGCTGCCAGGATGGAACCTGTCTTCAGTCCTGTGCCCAAGACGGTGATTGTAGCCCTGGTCAGCATTGCCAATCTGGATTCTGTGCCCCCAACAGCTGCTCAACCAACGGAGACTGCGCCGCAGGCCAATCATGCCAGTCTGGAACCTGCACAAATGGTAACCAGTGCAGCAGCACTACGCAGTGTCCTCCGGGCCAAACCTGCACGTCCGGTACATGTTTCAGCTCTTGCACAACGCCTGCTGACTGCCCTGGCCAGACTTGCCAGGCTGGAATCTGTGTTCCATCAGGCTGCACGACTAGCAACGACTGCGCCGCTGGACAGTCCTGTCAATCTGGAATCTGCACTAATGGGGACGAGTGTACTGCCAATAGCGATTGTACAACTGGCCAGCTTTGTCGATCAGGCACATGCCTTGATGCTTGTGCCTCCACCACCGACTGCAATATTGGACAAACTTGCCAAGCCGGAATCTGTACAAATGGCAGTCAGTGCAGCTCAACAACCAGCTGCCCTGCTGGCCAGACTTGCGAATCTGGAACCTGCTTCACCGGATGTTCCGCCACCAACGCTTGTCCTCCCGGCCAGACATGTACCAACTCAATCTGTCTCCCCACGAGCTGTACGCAGGATGGCGACTGCGCCACTGGTCAGACATGCGTGGCCGGTAGCTGTGCGAATGGAAACCAGTGCAGCTCAACCACCAGCTGTCCTTCTGGCCAAACGTGCGAATCTGGCACCTGCTTCAACAACTGCTCGGCAAATGCCCAATGCGGCGTTGGCCAGACCTGTCAAAACGGAATCTGCGTCAACGGATCTCAGTGTACCACGACCAGCGGCTGCAACTCGTATCAGACGTGTGAATCTGGAACCTGCTTTGACAAGTGTACGACCAATGGAGAGTGTCAGCCTGGTCAATCGTGCAGTGCTGGAATCTGCGTCAACGGGTCCCAGTGCACAACCAACGCTGATTGCTCAGGGGGCACCACGTGCCAGAATGGAAGTTGCATGCAGCCATGCACTGACACGAGCGAATGTCTGGGCGGACAAAATTGCCTGGGTGAAGTTTGTACAGCATCTGGCTGTCTCCGAAACACAGATTGCGGCCGTGGACAAACTTGCACAAATGGTGAGTGCACCAACGGCAACCAATGTACCACAAACGCGGATTGTCTCATTCCCGGATACACCTGTCAGCTGGGAAGCTGCTTAACGTCACCGTGTACAACAAACGCGAACTGCCAATTGGGCCAGAGATGTTTCTTGGGCAACTGTATCGATGGAACTGACTGCACAACCAATGCACAGTGCGCCACTGGCCAAACATGTGTGCTGGGAACCTGTCTGTCCTGCGTCACCAACCTCAACTGCGGTGCTGGTCTTGCTTGCCAGGCCGGGACTTGTGTCCCTCAGACGCCCTGCGGTCCCAACACGCCCTGCCCTGCTGGCGAGACATGTAACTCGAACAATGCCTGTGTTCCCCAGACTGGTTGCTTGACAAACGTGGATTGCAACGCCAATCAGGTTTGTAACTCCGGAATATGTATTGCTGGAACTCCCTGCACGACGAACGGCGACTGCGGCGTTGGCTTGGTTTGCACCAATGGAGGCTGTCAACCATCTACGCCCTGCTCAATCACCGGACAATGTCCCACTGGCCAGATTTGCAACCAGAACAACGCTTGCGTGCCCCAAACTGGGTGCCAGTCAAGTGCTAACTGCGCCGCTGGTCAGATCTGCAATGCTTCAGGAAACTGTGTTCCGGGGTCCCCATGCACAAGCACGATTGACTGCGTGGCGGGCCTGCAATGCACTAACGGTGCCTGTACCCCAGGAACGCCATGCGCATCCAACTCTGACTGTGGCGTCGGAAAGGTTTGCAACGGAAACGGCGCCTGCGTGCCAAATACGGGATGCTCTACTGGAACTGATTGTGGTGTCAACCTGGTCTGTGAGGGCGGAGCCTGCATACCCAGGGACAATTCTGTGCGTTGCGCCCAAGACAAGGACTGCCTGTTCAGTTCCGGTCTCTGTCTTTTCAACCTCTGCTTTTGCAGGGACGGCGTATGTTTGCTCGACGATGGTGTCGATACGTGCACGACTGCGGCAGACTGCCCCGCAGGCCAAGTATGCCAGAATGGAGCTTGCATGGACGAAGTCCAGTGTAACGTGGACTCAGAGTGCGCCATCAGGTCGAATCTGTGTATTCTTGGTGGATCCTGTCTGTGCATTGATGGCTTCTGTATTATCAAGCCACCGACAACGAGTGGGTGCTCCACAAACTCTGACTGTCCCACCGGGGATATATGTATTGCTGGTGCCTGTTTGCCCAGCGGACTCTCTACTTGCACTAGCACAGCGCAGTGCGCCGCTGGTCAGCAGTGTGTCCAAGGAGTGTGCCTCCCCACCGGGGTATCGCCCTGCTCAACGTCTGCGCAGTGCCAGAGCGGACAGGTTTGTACGCTTGGAGTCTGTCTCCCGAACCCCGTCACAGTCTGTACTTCTGACAGCCAGTGTCCCGTCGGTGATAACTGCACAGGCGGCATCTGCATTCCCTCGCTGGCGCCTAATTGTCGCGCTGATACAGACTGCGGTGCTCAGCAGCATTGCGTTGCGGGCGTTTGTTTCCCTGATATCCTTCCATCCTGTAGCGCGGACAGTGACTGTCAGCTCAAGCAATCGTGTAGAGCTGGGGTCTGTATTCCTGAAATACTTCCTGCTTGTACGACTGACAGCGACTGTCAAGGCGGCCTCAAGTGTTCTTCGCTTGGTTATTGCTTGCCGAACCCCGTGGATTCCTGCACGGCCGATAGTCAGTGCACCGCTGGCCAGCGTTGCGCAGCTGGAATCTGTGTTCCTAGCATTCTCCCCACATGTACCACCGCGAGCGATTGTAACGCAGACCAAAGTTGCGTCCTGGGCCAGTGTCTCCCTAGCGTCTTGCCTCTGTGTTCTACCAGCCAGCCTTGTGCCACCGGCCAGACGTGTTTGAGTGGCGTCTGTGTCCCTGATATCCTGCCAACTTGTACAACCGATGCCCAATGTGAGGGTGGCCTCAAATGCTCCCCGCTCGGTGTCTGTCTCACCGAGCCTGTCAACACATGCACTGCGAGTGCTCAATGCCCCACTGGCCAAAACTGTGTCGCAGGAATTTGCCTTCCTTCAACGATTCCGTCTTGCCAGCAAAATACCGATTGCGCCCAGGGAGAGAACTGCGTCTTGGGCAAATGTGTTCCAATAGGCCTACCTCTTTGCACGACTGACGCAACTTGCCCAACTGGTCAATCATGCAAGGCTGGTGTCTGTATCCCCAACGTTCTGCCCACTTGTACATCGGATTCTCAGTGCCCAACCGGTTTGGTGTGCTCTCAGATTGGATACTGTATCCCCGAGATCGTAGTCGTGTGCCAAACCGACAGCCAGTGTAGCACTGGCCAGACGTGCAAGGCCGGCGTTTGCCTTCCCTCAGTTCTGCCAGATTGCTCACAGAACAGTGACTGCAGCGCTAACCAGAACTGCATCTTGGGTCAATGTGTTCCCAGTATTCTTACCAACTGTTCAAGTGGACAGGCTTGCCCTGCTGGTCAGTCTTGCAAGGGAGGTGTCTGTATCCCTGACATCCTACCTGCTTGCACATCAGACTCGCAGTGTGCTACAGGCTTAGTGTGTACACCTCCTGGATACTGTCTTCCCGAAATCATTACCGAGTGTGTGGGCGATACCAGCTGTCCTGGGGAGCAAATCTGCGCAGCCGGCATCTGTCTGCCAGGCACCATCCCTGGTTGTAAGGCTGCCACGGATTGTAATGCAAACGAAAACTGTGTCTTGGGAGTCTGTGTCCCATCAATTCTTCCCACCTGTACCGACAACACGGCATGTCAGACAGGTCAAGTTTGCAGGAGCGGAGTCTGCCTCCCGGAAATCCTGCCCACCTGTGCCAATGATGCAGGCTGTCCGAACGGCGAGACCTGCTCGGCACTCGGAGTCTGCCTTCCACCGGTCCTCACGCCCTGTACAGACAACACCTCTTGTGCTTCGGGTCAGACTTGCACTGCTGGACTCTGCCTGCCATCCACAACCGGCTGCCAGAGCAATTCGCAGTGTGCCACATCTGAAACTTGCCTTCTTGGTATCTGTGTTCCATCGACAATTCCCACGTGTACGGCAACTTCAGGATGTGCTCAGGGAGAGTCTTGTATTGCCGGAGTCTGCATTCCTGATATACTGCCATCCTGCACCACAGATGCTGCCTGTGCCACTGGCCAGAAGTGTTCTCCTCTTGGAGTCTGTCTGCCGAATCCAATCACAGGATGCGATACCAACACGCCCTGTCCCGTCGGCCAGGCCTGCACAGCAGGTATTTGCTTGCCTTCTGTCACAAGTGGCTGTCAGAGAGATTTGGACTGCCCTACGGCACAGCAGTGCATATCTGGTCTCTGCCTGCCGGATGTTCTTCCCAAGTGTACTGATAACACAGCCTGTGCCGCTGGCCAAAGCTGCACTGGTGGAGTGTGTCTACCAACAGTTCTTCCCACTTGCACGACCAACTCCCAATGTGACACTACCGAGTTTTGTTCTCCACTTGGCGTATGTCTTCCCAATATCATCACGTCTTGTACCCAGGACAGCCAGTGCAGCGCAGGCGACGTCTGTACCGCTGGTATTTGCCTTCCCACGGTTCCTCCCAGATGTCTCAGCAAGGCAGATTGCCCGGCGACCGACAACTGCGTCGCAGGTGTCTGTCTCCCGGACACCATTCCTCTCTGTACCCAAAGTAGCCAGTGCCAAACTGGTCAAAGCTGCCGTGCTGGAATATGTCTACCTGATACCATTCCTCAATGTGTGAATGATGCTGGCTGCCCCAGCGGCCAACTCTGCTCGGCTCTTGGAGTCTGCTTGCCAGCGATTCTCACTCCCTGTCAGAGCGATTCCGCCTGTAGCGCTGGCCAGACATGCCAGGCTGGAATCTGTATCCCGTCGACTCCTGGCCTCGGATGTCAGTCCAAGGCGGACTGTGCCAGCACTGAAAACTGTGTCTCTGGTCTCTGCCTCCCAGATACTCTTCCTCTATGCACCAGCGATAGCAACTGCCCCACAGGACAAAGCTGCAGATCCGGAGTTTGTCTTCCTACGATTCTGCCTCCGTGTACCAGCAACTCAGCTTGCAGCACTGGTGAAACTTGCTCTGTCCTAGGAGTGTGTACGCCTATTGATATTACTGGCTGTACCGACAGCAGCACCTGTCCATCAGGCCAGAGCTGCACAGCTGGACTTTGCCTCCCTACGATTGTGCCGGGATGTCAGTCTGCAAGTGATTGCGCAGCAAACCAGAACTGTTTCGCAGGTGCCTGTCTCCCCAACACATTGCCAACTTGTTCCAGCACACAGGCTTGTCCCCAGGGCCAGGACTGCAAGTCTGGCGTCTGCTTGCCGGATGTTCTCCCTCAGTGCGTCGATTCCACCACCTGCCCCACGGGACAGGCCTGCACCCTTGGTGTCTGTCTTCCTGAGCCTGTGAACACTTGCCAGAGTGACCAGAGCTGTGCAACGGGACAAACATGCACTGCTGGAATATGTATTCCAACTGTGGTATCGGGATGCCAGTCGGCGACGGACTGTAGCCAAGGCCAAAGCTGCTTTGCAGGACTTTGCCTTCCCAACACGCTCAACCCGTGCTCTGCAACCTCTCCTTGTCCAACGGGCCAGTCTTGCATGAACGGGGTTTGTCTCCCTAGCACGCTCCCGACCTGTACGACCGATGCAGCCTGTTCGAACGGAGAGACTTGCTCTCCTCTTGGAGTCTGCCTTCCTCCCATTCTCTCGGGCTGTCAGAGCAACTCCAATTGCGCTACAGGACAAACTTGCACAGCCGGCATCTGTCTTCCCACAACCACACTGGGATGCCAGACGCAGCAAGACTGTGGAACTGCTCAACAGTGTGTCGCCGGAGTTTGTCTCCCGACCACGTTGCCCACTTGCTCAGCCAGCCAGCCTTGCCAGACAGGCCTTACATGCACTAATGGTGTCTGTATCCCTAGCATCCTACCTACTTGTACCGACAACTCTGGCTGCCAGACTGGTCAGACTTGCTCGCTCGGCGTCTGCCTCCCGACGACAATCTCTGGTTGTACAGCTGACCAGAACTGCCTGAGCGGGGAGGCTTGCATCGCTGGAATTTGTCTACCATCTACCATTCCCGGGTGTTCTGCGACAGCCACCTGCCCGGCTGGACAGTCCTGCATTGCCGGTCTTTGTGTCCCCTCTACACTGACTCAATGTACCGCTGCAACGCCATGCCCTGCAGGGCAGTCGTGCCAGTCTGGATTCTGCTTCCCCTCTGGCATTCCCACCTGTGTGACGACTGGAAACTGCTTAGACGGCCAGGTCTGCTCTCCCATGGGCGTCTGTCTGCCGCCTACCCTTGTGGGCTGCACTACAGATGCGAACTGCGAGTTTGGGCAATCTTGCGCCGCTGGACTCTGTCTTCCTTCAACCCTTGGATGTACATCGGCAAGCGACTGTGGAGCAAACCAGAACTGCGTTTCCACGCTCTGTCTCCCAGATACACTACCTCTTTGCTCTCAATCAAATCCTTGCGCGCAGGGCGTTTGCCGAGGCGGCGTTTGTCTTCCCAGCATCTTCCCCACGTGTGCCAACGGTGCTGGTTGTGATCCTGGCCAGACCTGCTCTGCCTTGGGCATCTGTCTGCCACAGGTTTTGACCGGCTGTCAAGGTAACAGCGATTGCGGCGTTGCAGACCAATGTGTCCTGGGAATCTGCGCCCCAATTAACCCTGGTTGCCAGAGCACATCGGATTGTCAGTCCAATCAGAGATGTGTTGCCGGCACCTGTCTACCCAGCACACTCACTACTTGCGCCCTGGGTACCCCTTGTGCACCAGGGCAGACCTGTTTGTCTGGAGTCTGCTTTCCTGCAGTGCTCCCAAGCTGCACGACTGATTCCAACTGCAGCAATGGTCAAGCCTGCTCGCCCCTGGGTGTGTGTATTCCGCAGCCGGCCGTGGGTTGTACATCCAGCACTGACTGCACAAGCAGCCAGACTTGCACCGCTGGCCTTTGTCTCCCCACCATTGTTCCTGGCTGCCAGTCTGCCGCAGACTGCCCAGCCGGTGATGCCTGCTATGGAGGGGCCTGCCTGCCAAGTATCTTGCCGACTTGTAGCTCGTCCCAGACTTGCGCAGCTGGTCTTACATGTCAATCGGGAGTCTGTCTTCCCAGTGTGCTGCCGCAGTGTGCTTCAAATGCCGATTGCACAGGAAACCTTGAATGCTCTCCTCTTGGACTCTGTCTACCCCCAGCCATCACAACATGTACTGGAAACGGCGGGTGCACCTCTGGACAGACTTGCACCGGCGGTATCTGCCTGCCTTCCATTCTCTCTGGTTGCAAGAGCGCAAGTGATTGTGGGGTCAACGAGAATTGCTTTGGCGGTGCCTGTCTACCCAATGTTCTACCCACCTGCGGTGGCTCACAGACGTGCGCGCAAGGCCTCACCTGTCAATCTGGGGTATGTCTTCCAAGCCTCCTCCCTCAGTGTACTTCGGACACGGATTGTAGTGGAGGCCTTGTGTGTTCTCTCCTTGGTGTCTGTGCACCACAGCCAGTCGTTGCCTGCACTGCCAGTAGCGCCTGTGCCACTGGTCAAACCTGTACCCTTGGTATTTGTCTTCCCTCGACAATCACCACCCAGTGTCAGAGTGATTCGACATGTGCTCAGGGTGAGTCATGTGTCGCTGGATTCTGTCTTCCCACTGGGCTTTCAACATGTACAAATGGCGCTTGCGGACAGGGTCAAACCTGTCAAGCTGGCGTTTGTGTGCCAAGTATCCTACCTCAGTGCACCACCAACGCAGATTGCGGATCGAATCTTTCGTGTTCTCCGCTTGGCGTGTGTCTGCCGCAGACCATCACGTCCTGCAGCAGCACCGTTCCCTGCGCCTCTGGTCAGACTTGCACAGCTGGTGTTTGCTTGCCGTCATCGCTTATTCCCGGATGCCAGACCAGCGCACAGTGCAGCTCAGGCCAGCAGTGTGTTTCTGGCCTCTGTCTCCCCAGCACGCTTACACCTTGTACAACGGGCTCTTGCGGTCCAGGCTTGACCTGTTCCTCAGCCAGTGGCGTCTGCTTGCCCTCCATCCTCCCTCAGTGCACGCAGAACTCTGACTGCCAACAAGGACTTGACTGCTCAGCTCTTGGAGTCTGTCTTCCTGGAACTCTCACATCCTGCAGCGCGACAACACCCTGTGCATCCGGACAGACTTGCACAGCTGGCATTTGTCTTCCCACTGGTCTTACATGCCAGACTAGCGCTCAGTGCAGCACTGGTCAGCAGTGCGTTGCCGGTGCCTGTCTCCCTGGTGGCCTACCACTGTGTTCCGGCGGGGCCTGCGGCACTGGACAGACTTGTACTGCAGGTGTCTGTGTGCCCAATATTCTGCCCCAGTGTACCCAGAACACGGACTGTCAGCAAGGTCTCGAGTGTTCAAACCTCGGCGTCTGTCTCCCGTCAGCGATCACGCCCTGTTCTAGCAATGCCGCTTGCGCCACAGGCCAGACCTGTACAGCTGGAATCTGCCTCCCATCAACAGTGGCTTCGTGCCAAAATAGTGGTCAGTGTAGCGCTACCCAGCAGTGTGTTGCTGGCTTCTGCGTTCCCGATGCATTCCCGCTCTGCTCAAATGGAGCATGTAATACGGGATCAACTTGTATTTCGGGCATTTGTGTTCCCAACGCCTTATCCAGCTGTACAACCGACAGCCAGTGCGGGCAAGGGCTCAAGTGTTCGCCAATCGGAGCCTGCTTCCCCGAGATCATCACGCAGTGTGTGGATAGCACGACCTGCTCAACAGGTGAGGTATGTACCGTCGGCATATGTCTTCCATCACTCGTATCTGGCTGCACGGACAACACAGGCTGTACTCAGACCGAGCAGTGTGTTGCCGGTCTTTGCGTTCCCAGCATCTTGACCCAGTGTACGAACGGTGCGGGTTGTGCCCAGGATCAGACTTGCAAGGCTGGAGTATGTGTGCCGAACATTCTACCAAACTGCGGATCCGATTCGCAGTGCAGCAGCGGCTTTACATGCTCTGCGGTCGGCGTCTGTCTTCCAAGCACTCTCGCTACTTGCCAGACCAACGCCCAGTGCTCAAGCAGCCAGGTTTGTACAGCCGGTCTTTGCTTGCCTTCCATCGGACCTACCTGCCAGGGAGCCAACCAGTGCACTGCTACTGAACAATGCGTTGCTGGTCTCTGTGTGCCCAACACCATCAATACTTGCGCCAACAATGCAGGATGCGCCGCGGAACAGTCATGTGTTGAGGGTATCTGCTTGCCTAGTATCTTGCCCACTTGCGTCTCTGATTCTCAGTGCGGCAGCGGTCTTAGCTGTTCCGCCCTGGGCGTTTGCGTTCCGAGCCCGATCACAACCTGCCAGACCAATGCTCAGTGCGCCACTGGACAAGCCTGTACTGCCGGACTCTGTCTTCCTTCCACTCTGCCATCTTGCTCTACGGATACTCAGTGTTCGACGAACGAGAGGTGCGTGGCAGGAATCTGTGTGCCTGACGCTCTCAACTTGTGCCCTGGAACTTCTGGATGCGCTCAAGGTCAAACTTGCCGAGCAGGCGTCTGTGTTCCAGACGTGTTGCCCGTTTGCTCAAGCGATGCCGACTGTGGGGATCTCAAGTGTTCCGCTCTTGGAGTCTGCCTTCCGCAAACCCTCACGGCTTGTCAGGGAACCGGCGCCAGCACGTGTCCTACCGGCGAAGTTTGCACGGCAGGACTGTGCCTCCCCGGGGTTACCCAGATCTTCCCTACCTGCACAACCTCAGCCAGCTGTCCTTCAGGAGAAAGCTGTACTGCCGGCATCTGTCTTCCCACTGGATTGCTGACCTGTACTGCTGGTGGCACAGGATGCGCCAGCGGCTTCGTTTGTACCAACGGCGTGTGTCTTCCAGACACGCTGCCCGTTTGTACAGCGGATTCTGGATGCACTTCTGGAGAGGTTTGCAGGCTTGGAGTTTGTATCCCTCAGGATCTTTCGCTTTGTACTGCAACCACCACATGTCCTCAAGGTCAAGGCTGCATCGCCGGCTTCTGTGTGCCAACAATCTTCCCGACTTGCTCTCAGTCTGCGGACTGTGGCGCAGGTCAAAGCTGTACCGCTGGAGTCTGTCTGCCCACGGGATTGCAAACTTGCACCAACAGCGCTGGATGCAGTACTGGATTCGAGTGTTCCAACGGCGTTTGTCTGCCAGGCTCCTTGCCAGTCTGCACGAGCGACTCCACATGCACTTCTGGACAAGTCTGCCGACTTGGTGTCTGTATCCCCAACAATCTGTCCGTTTGCGGCACCAGCAGCCCATGCCCCAGCGGGCAGAGCTGTGTTGCTGGCTTCTGTATCCCGGAACAAATCTTCCCAGTGTGCTCGGCCTCATCGCAATGCCCCGCTGGACAATCTTGTACATCAGGTTTGTGTCTACCATCAGGATTGGAAACATGTCAGAGCGGTTCAGGATGCAGTCCTGGCCTCAAGTGTACAGGCGGAGTTTGTCTCCCTGACAACCTTCCAGTCTGTTCGACAGATTCAACCTGTGCCACAGGACAGGTTTGTAGACTTGGTGTTTGTATTTCTCAAACATTCTCCCCTTGCGGATCTGATACCGACTGCACGAGCACCCAGAGTTGCATTGCTGGCTTCTGTCTCCCCAAGACCGTATTCCCTACTTGCACCGCTCAAACAACCTGCCCGACTGGCCAGACATGTACAGCGGGACTGTGTCTCCCAACCGGACTGCTCACCTGCTCATCTACCCAGCCATGTGCCACCGGTTTCACCTGCTCAAGTGGAGTTTGTCTTCCCGACACGCTTGCTTCCTGCACACAAGACGCGAGCTGCGCTTCTGGAGAGGTTTGCCGACTCGGAGCCTGTATCCCGCAGGCCCTCGCGCCTTGTACTTCCGACACCCAGTGTACCACTAGTGGAGACACTTGCGTTGCTGGATTCTGCATCCCGCAGACCATCTTCCCTACGTGCGTGGATCAGTCCGGATGCTCCACTGGCCAGACATGCACAGCTGGATTATGTCTTCCCAGCGGTTTGGATACTTGCACAGCTGGATCAGCCTCCGCTTGCGGCCAAGGCTTGACATGCGTGGCTGGTGTTTGTCTTCCAGATGCTCTGGCTACTTGTACATCAGACTCTGCTTGCGCAAGTGGAAAGGTCTGCCGTCTTGGCGTGTGCATTCCTCAGGATCTTTCTCTCTGCACAGGCAGCTCTGGTTGCGCTTCAGGTGAGACGTGTACAGCCGGCTTCTGCTTGCCTACGATTGCTTTCCCAGGTTGCTCGCGCCAATCCGACTGTGCCACAGGTGAATCTTGCACAGCAGGCCTCTGCTTGCCAACTGGATTGTCAACATGTACCGCGGGTGCTTCAGGTGCTTCGGGATGCGGCGTTGGCTTTAACTGTGCGAACGGTGTCTGTGTCCCAGCCACTCTCACGCCTTGCGCTGGTGACAACTCTTGCAGCAGCGGACAGGTTTGCCGTCTTGGAGTCTGTCTCCCGTCGGACCTTTCCCTTTGCACGAGCGACTCGCAGTGCACAGGTACCGCACAGTCCTGTGTTGCAGGCTTCTGTATTCCCACACCGGTCTTCCCAACTTGCACAGGCACGGGTCAATCCACTTGTAGCCAAGGCGAGGCCTGTATAGCTGGCGTTTGTCTACCCAGTGGTCTTTCTAGTTGCGGCGGCACCAATGCATCTTGTGGCCAGGGTCTCTCGTGTGTTAGTGGCGTGTGCCTGCCAGACAGCCTTGGTACATGTGCAAATGATGCCGGTTGTGATTCAACACAGGCTTGCCGACTTGGCGTCTGTATCCCGAAGGATCTCTTAGTCTGTTCCACAAATGATGAGTGCAATCCGGGAGATATTTGCACAGCCGGATTCTGTATTCCCCCAGTCATCTTCCCTACCTGTTCGGGCGCATCCGACTGCAGCAACGGCGAATCATGCACAGCGGGCATTTGTCTCCCATCTGGTCTCGCAACCTGTTCAACTAGCTCGCCTTGTGCTACGGGTCTCACTTGTACGAATGGTGTATGCTTGCCGGGTCTGCTCAACACGTGCCAATCTGATTCGGCTTGCGGCACAAACCAGGTTTGCCGACTCGGTGTCTGTATTCCCACGGATCTTTCCCTCTGCAGCAGCAGCAGTCAGTGTACTAGCGGACAGATTTGTGCTGCTGGGTTCTGTATCGCCAACATTATCTTCCCAACATGCACAACTCGCGACGACTGCCCTGCCGGACAAACATGTGCTTCTGGAGTCTGTCTCCCGCAAGGCCTGGCCACATGTACAAGCACCACGGGATGTGGTCAGGGACTTACCTGCCAGAATGGAATCTGTTTCCCCGATCTCTTACCCACTTGCGCAAATGATGCCGGTTGTTCATCAACCCAAGTTTGTAGATTGGGAGTCTGTCTCCCTCAAGATCTTTCAGTCTGTGCTGGCAGCGATCAATGCGGCCCTAGTCAGAACTGTGTCGCTGGCTTCTGTGTGCCCACAGTTGTGTTCCCCACATGTTCCAGGGCGTCAGATTGTTCATCCACTGAGACTTGTACTGCTGGAGTCTGCTTGCCTTCAGGTCTATCGACTTGCAACAACAACGCAGCCTGCGGCACAGGATTTAGCTGTACTGCCGGCGTTTGCGTACCAAGTGGCCTCAGCCAGTGTCAAGCCGATTCTGCTTGCGCCACTGGCCAGGTTTGTAGACTCGGCGTCTGTCTTCCCCAGGATCTCTCACCCTGTACCGGCGACACCCAATGCACTAGCGGCAATTCTTGCCTTGCAGGCTTCTGTGTCCCCACACCCGTCTTCCCGTTGTGTACAGGCCAATCGGGCTGTGCTACTGGAGAGGTCTGCACGGCTGGAGTATGTCTCCCAGAGGGTCTAGCGACTTGTTCAACCACAAATCCAGCCAGCTGTGGCACAGGACTCACCTGTACCGCTGGTGTCTGCTTGCCGAGCCTTCTCAACCAGTGTCAGACAGATGCGGGATGTCCCTCGGGGGATGTTTGTAGGCTTGGAGTGTGTCTGCCAAATAATCTTGCGCTCTGCACTGGCGACGCAGGCTGCGGCAGCGACCAAACCTGTACGGCGGGTTTCTGTGTCCCCAAGACCGTTTTCCCAACCTGTACCGACTCAACCGGCTCAAGTACTTGCAGCGCCAGCCAGACTTGTACTGCTGGCATCTGCTTGCCCACAGGCCTGGCTACCTGTAGCAGCAGCACGGACTGCAGCACTGGTTTCTCTTGCGCCAGCGGCGTGTGTCTCCCAGATCTTCTCAATACATGTCAGACAGACACAGCCTGCAACACTGGTGAGGTTTGCCGACTCGGAGTTTGTCTCCCGTCAAACCTCTCCGTGTGCAGCGGCGACGCCTCTTGTGGCACAGACCAGAGCTGTATTGCCGGATTCTGCGTCCCCAAGACGGTTTTCCCGACGTGCACCACTCAGGCCAACTGCGGCACTGGCGAGACCTGTACTGCAGGCATCTGCTTGCCCAGCGGCCTCGCGACCTGTACAGACAGCTCCACCTGCGCACAGGGCCTGTCTTGCACTAATGGCGCCTGTCTCCCCACACTGCTCACAACGTGCGAGGCAGACTCGGGCTGCCCCAGCAGCCAGGTCTGTAGGCTCGGCGTCTGTCTTGATGCGGGTCTGACTCTCTGCACTGGAGATGCCTCTTGCCCCTCGGCTCAGAGATGTCTGAGCGGCTTCTGCGTTCCCACATCTGTCTTCCCTGGATGCACCACCCAGGCCCAGTGCGACAGCAGCGAATCCTGCACCGCAGGCCTTTGCTTGCCCACTGGTCTATCTACTTGCAGCACCAGCGCCCCCTGTAGCGCGGGTCTGTCATGCAAGGCAGGCGTCTGTATTCCCGATCTGCTGCCGGTTTGCAGCAGCGATAGCGCCTGTGGCACTGGTCAGGTATGTAGGCTGGGCGTCTGTCTCCCCACTAACCTCGCCGCCTGTACCGCTACCAGCAACAGCTGCACTTCGGACCAGTCTTGCGTCGCTGGCTTCTGTATCCCCAACCTCATCTTCCCTACCTGCGAGGCCACTGGCAGCACTTGCGGCCAGGGAGAGAGCTGCACAGCCGGCCTTTGTCTTCCTACTGGCCTCGCCACGTGCTCTGGAAACAACCCTTGCCAGACAGGACTCACATGTACCGGAGGCATCTGCCTGCCAGACCTCTTCCCAACGTGTCAGACTGATGGCCAGTGTCAATCTACTGAGGTTTGCCGACTCGGCGCTTGTCTACCCAAGGATCTCGAGGCTTGTACATCCGATTCGCAGTGTACCCAGGGCAATTCTTGCACGGCTGGGTTCTGTCTGCCTACCATCGCTTTCCCAACCTGCACCACGAATGGAGTCGCTTGCAAGACCGGCGAAACTTGCACAGCGGGAGTGTGTCTCCCAACTGGCCTGAGCTCTTGTTCAACAACATCGCCTTGCGCAACAGGCCTTACATGTACTGCGGGAGTCTGTCTTCCAGACCTCCTTCCAACCTGCACTGGCGACAGCACTTGCGACGCTGGTCAGGTCTGTCGCCTAGGAACCTGTCTCCCTTCAAACCTGGCTCTCTGCACAGATAGTTCTACTTGTGGTCAATCTCAGACGTGTGTATCAGGCTTCTGTGTTCCGACCATCATTTTCCCTACCTGCAGTTCGTCTGGCACCGGAAGTGGCACCACTTGTGCCGCTGGACAGACTTGTCTCGCAGACGTTTGTCTGCCTTCCGGCCTCCTCACTTGTACATCAGATGCCAACTGCGGCACTGGTCTCACTTGCAACTCTGGTGTCTGTCTTCCTGACTTGCTCCCAACCTGCTCGGCCCAAACTCCATGCACAGATGGACAAGTCTGCAGACTGGGCGTCTGTCTCCCAACAACTTTGTCCCCCTGCACCAGCAATATTGGCTGTGGCGGTGACCAGACTTGCAGAGCTGGCTTCTGTATCCCGAACGTGGTATTCCCTACTTGCGTCGACAGCACGACTGATTGCCCAGCTACTCAGACATGTACTGCAGGAATCTGTCTACCACCTGGCCTTAGCACTTGCTCGGCCACCAACACTTGCAGCTCAGGCTTCACTTGTTATAATGGAGTGTGTCTGCCCAATTTACTGCCCACGTGCACGAACGATGCTGGCTGTACAGGCCAGGAAGTCTGTCGACTTGGTGTCTGCTTGCCAACGGACCTATCAATCTGTGACCAGAGCTCATCTTGCCCCTCAGGCAACAGCTGTATCGCTGGCTTCTGTGTTTCCACTCCTGTTTTCCCAACATGCACTGGAAGTGGTCCCACTGGTGGATGCCAAACTGGAGAGAGCTGTCTTGGTGGGCTCTGCTTGCCTGCGGGACTCAATGCCTGCTCAGCCACGTCGCCATGTGCGGACGGCCTAGTCTGCAACAGTGGCGTCTGTCTGCCCAGCCTTCTGCCAACTTGTCAAAACGATGCTGGATGTACTACTGGTGAAGTCTGTAGAATTGGTGTCTGTCTTCCGACAAACCTGTCCCCCTGTACCGCGACATCGTGTGGATCGAGCCAGAGTTGCGTGGCTGGATTCTGTGTTCCTACGACAGTGTTCCCAACATGCGGGACCAATGGCCAAACTTGTCCCTCTGGCGAAAGCTGTACTGCCGGTATCTGTCTGCCTACTGGTTTCACAAGCTGCGCGAGCGACACCAGTTGTGGCACAGGTCTCTCTTGCACCAGCGGTGTCTGTCTCCCCAGCTTGCTCCCGACATGTTCCAATGACTCGAGCTGCACCAGTGGTCAGGTTTGTAGGCTTGGAGTCTGTCTCCCCTCTAATCTTTCCACTTGTAGCGATACGTCTTGTGGTCAGGGCGAGACATGTACAGCCGGCTTCTGTGTTCCTACGACAATTTTCCCCACATGCAGTGGCACTAGCAATAGCTGCCCTACTGGCGAATCCTGCACTGGCGGTATCTGCTTGCCCACAGGCTTCAGTACCTGCTCGGGCGAAGGAAGCTGTAGCCAGGGCTTCACTTGTACATCCGGAGTTTGTCTACCCGACTTGCTTCCTACTTGTGCAAATGACTCTGGCTGTGGCGTTGGCCAAGTATGCCGATTGGGCGTCTGTCTTCCGACAAATCTATCGCCATGTACCGACAACACGGCCTGCTCCTCAAGCGAGACTTGCACGGCCGGCTTCTGTGTTCCTACCATAATCTTCCCAACATGTGGTACTGGAACCAGCACTACATGTGGTACGGGACAGGCATGTACGGCTGGTCTCTGCTTGCCGATAGGAATAGAGTCATGCTCAGACACTTCTGCCTGTTCAGAAGGTCTGAGCTGCACATCTGGTGTCTGTCTGCCGAGCTTGCTGCCCACATGTTCCAACGACGCGGCCTGTACTGGCGGCGATGTTTGTAGACTCGGAGTCTGTCTTGCCCCTGGTCTCAATCTCTGCACAGATAGTTCTTCCTGCTCTCAAGGAGACAGCTGCATTGCAGGGTTCTGCGTTCCCACGATACCTTTCCCCACCTGCTCGGGAACCACAAACGCTTGTCCTGCCGGAGACTCATGTGTCGGTGGGGTATGTTTACCACAAGGCCTCAACACTTGCACAACGAATGCCAACTGCGGCACTGGCCTCACCTGTGTCTCTGGTGTATGCTTGCCTGATCTACTACCTACATGCGCTGGCCAATCTGGCTGCCAAAGCAACGAGGTTTGTAGACTTGGTGTGTGTATCCCATCCGACCTGTCTCTATGCACCAGCAGCTCCACTTGTGCCCAAGGTCAGTCCTGTTTGGCCGGATTCTGTGTTACCACACCAATCTTCCCGACTTGCAGCGCAACCAACAACAACTGTGCTACGGGCGAGACCTGTACAGCCGGAATCTGTTTGCCTCAGGGCCTCAGCACGTGTTCTGGAACCTCATGCGCGGCTGGCCTTACATGCACCTCAGGCGTCTGTCTCCCAGACCTCTTGCCAACCTGTACAGCTGACTCAGGGTGTGGTACCAACCAAGTTTGCAGACTTGGCGTCTGCCTGCCCTCCGATCTATCTCTTTGCACTGGTAGCTCGTCTTGCGCGCAAGATCAAACATGTGCGGCGGGCTTCTGCGTACCCACAACCATCTTCCCTACCTGTTCCTCATCCTCCGAGTGCAGCCAGGGCCAGAGTTGCACGGCTGGTATTTGTTTGCCAACAGGTTTTAGCACTTGCTCGACCAGCTCACCCTGCGGCCTGGGCCTCACCTGCCAGCAGGGTGTGTGTCTGCCTGATCTCCTCCCAACTTGCGATTCGGGAGCTGCAGGTCAGTCACAGTGCGGTGCCAATGAGGTTTGTAGACTCGGGGTCTGTCTTTCTATCGACCTCTCCGTCTGTGTCAGCACCGTTTCTTGTGGTCAAGACCAAACTTGTACGGCAGGCTTCTGCGTACCGACAACAATCTTCCCCAGCTGTACCGACACTTCTCAATGTAGCCAAGGTCAGAGCTGTACAGGTGGTTTCTGCTTACCCTCGGGCTTGAACACGTGTGCCGGTTCTGGTACGGGGGCCAGCTGCACGGCCGGGTTTACTTGCACGGCCGGCGTTTGTCTTCCCGCCACCCTTCCTACGTGTACTGACCAGACTTCCTGCCAGGGTGGACAGGTTTGCAGACTTGGAGTCTGTCTCGATCCAGGTCTAACTCTCTGCGGTGGCAGCACTTTATGCTCGCAAGGAGATAGCTGTATCGCCGGATTCTGTGTACCAACCCCAATCTTCCCGACTTGCGTTGACAGCACACAATGTTCATCTGGTCAGAGTTGTACCGCAGGTGTTTGCCTGCCATCTGGCTTAAACCAGTGCTCAACTACCAACCCATGCAGCGTGGACTTTACATGTACTTCTGGTGTCTGTTTACCTGATACGCTGCCCACCTGCACCTCACAGGCGCAGTGTACAGGCAGCCAGGTCTGTCGGCTGGGAGTCTGTATCGACCCAACGCTCAACCTCTGCACTAGCAGTTCATCCTGTGCTTCAGGCGACAGCTGTATCGCTGGTTTCTGTGTTCCAACACCTGTCTTCCCGACTTGCACCAGTGGGGGCGCCAACCAGTGTGCGCAAGGCGAGACTTGTACAGCTGGAGTGTGTCTGCCAACTGGCCTTGACACTTGTTCCGGTAATGCTGCTTGTGGCGAGGGCTTCCTCTGCACGTCTGGAATCTGTATCCCCGAACTGGCCGCTACATGCTCGACTCAGGCAGACTGTCTCGCTACGGAGGTTTGCCGACTCGGTATTTGCTTCCCTGGGGACTTTACTACCTGCACTGCTGGTTCTTGCGAAACAGGGCTGAGCTGTCAGTCTGGTTTCTGTCTACCGACCCCAGTCTTCCCTGCCTGCATAGACTCAACCTCTTGTAGTCAGGGTCAGAGCTGTACAGCAGGAATCTGTCTCCCGGCAGGACTCTCAACCTGTGATGAAGCACTTCCGTGCAAGGCTGGCCTTAGCTGCACTAATGGTGTGTGCCTGCCAGACCTTCTTCCCACCTGTACAAGCACAGCTGGTTGTGGCGAGAACCAAGTGTGTAAGCTTGGCGTCTGTCTTCCAGACACACTCTCCCTCTGTACCCAGGCATCGTGTGGACAAGGCCAGACTTGTGTGGCCGGATTCTGTGTACCGGAAACCTTCTTCCCTACCTGTTCAGACTCCTCACAGTGCGGTCAGAGCCAGGCATGTACTTCAGGTGTCTGCCTCCCCAGCGGGCTCCAGTCCTGCTCAACAGACTCTCCTTGTGCTACAGGTTTAACATGCACTTCTGGTGTCTGTCTACCAAGTCTCTTGCCAACATGTACTACGGATTCTACTTGTGCAGCTGGCCAAGTGTGCAGACTCGGAGTGTGCATCGACGCAAGCCTCAGCCTTTGCACTGGGCCGACTTCTTGCGGGGCAAATGAAAGCTGTGTGGCCGGGTTTTGTGTGCCCGCTACGCTCTTCCCTGGCTGCACTGACTCTAGTCAGTGCGGTCAAGGACAGAGTTGTACAGCGGGTACATGTCTTC
This sequence comes from Calonectria honghensis, assembly GCA_013403855.1. Lineage (NCBI taxonomy): Eukaryota > Fungi > Ascomycota > Sordariomycetes > Hypocreales > Nectriaceae > Calonectria > Calonectria honghensis. The sequence continues at coordinate 241,478 of VTGB01000008.1, read as the reverse complement.
CGTCCGGGCTTGCGACATGTTCAGAGGCCTCGCCTTGTAGCACAGGGCTCACTTGTACCTCTGGTGTCTGCTTGCCTTCTCTTCTGCCTACTTGCCAAACAGACTCCAGCTGCACAGGCGCACAGCTTTGCCGACTAGGCGTCTGTATCGATGCTGGCCTTAGCCTCTGTACCAGCGGGGCTGCATGCTCGGCAGATGAGAGCTGTGTTTCCGGATTCTGCGTTCCTTCTACGCTGTTCCCCACCTGCACGAACACCTCACAATGTGGTCAGGGTCAAACATGCACATCTGGAACTTGTCTACCTAATGGTCTTCAGACCTGTTCAGAGACTTCTCCCTGCAGTACCGGTCTCACTTGCGCGTCTGGGGTTTGTCTGCCTGATTTGTTACCTACCTGCCAGACTGATTCTGGCTGCACTACTGGGGAGGTATGCAGACTGGGTGTGTGTATACCTACAAATCTCGCACCCTGTACCAGCAGCACACAATGCGGATCTACCCTCACTTGTACAGCTGGATTCTGTCTGCCGACAACAGTCTTCCCTGCCTGTGCAGACACTACCACTTGTGCCCAAGGCGAGAGCTGCACGGCTGGATTCTGTCTACCATCCGGTCTTAGCGGCTGCTCAACCACTTCTCCTTGCAGTGAAGGATTGACCTGCAACACTGGAGTTTGCTTGCCCGATCTATTACCAACTTGCCAGAATGATGCTGGCTGCAGTAACGGTGGAGTGTGCAGACTCGGAGTCTGCCTTGACGCCAATCTGAACCTCTGCACCAGCAGCACATCTTGTCCTCAGGGCAACAGTTGCATTGGTGGATTCTGTGTCACAACCCCGATTTTCCCTCCTTGCAACAGCGATGCTCAATGCAGCAGCGGTCAAACATGCACATCTGGTCTTTGTCTGCCCAGCGGACTTGGAACATGCTCTGGATCTAGTGGGTCCGGCGCTTGCAGCCCTGGCCTAGCCTGTACTGCTGGGGTTTGTCTACCTGATCTCCTACCTTCGTGTGCTAGCGACTCTACCTGCGGCAGCGGACAGGTTTGTAGGCTTGGCGTTTGCCTGCCTTCCGCCCTGTCACTCTGCACAGACAGCACCCAGTGTACTTCGTCAGAAGCATGCGCTGCTGGTTTCTGTGTTGCGTCAACTGTCTTCCCTTCGTGTACGCAAAACTCGCAGTGTGGTCAGGGTCAATCGTGTACATCGGGCGTGTGCTTACCCACCGGTCTCAACACCTGCTCTCTCACGGCTCCGTGCGCCGCTGGTCTTTCGTGCACGAATGGTGTCTGTCTCCCAGAGCTTCTTCCTCAGTGTACGTCAGATTCCGCTTGCGCTACCAACCAGCTGTGTCGACTTGGTGTCTGTTTGCCACAGGGACTATCCCTTTGTCAGTCCAACAACAATTGCTCACCCGATGAAGCTTGCGCTGCCGGCTTCTGTATCCCGTCATCGATTCTCCCAGCATGCTCAGGCACATCTCAATGTCCTCAGGGTCAATCATGCATAGCAGGCGTTTGCTTGCCAACGGGCCTGGCATCTTGTTCCACTGGTTCAGACTGTACCACCGGCCTCAGCTGTGTCAGCGGCGTCTGCTTGCCAGACTCGCTCAACACTTGCGCCACCGATGCCCAGTGTACGGCTTCACAAGTTTGCAGGCTCGGCCTCTGCTTACCTCAAGGTCTCAGCCTATGCTCGTCCGACACACAGTGTACGACTGGTCAAAGCTGCACGTCAGGCTTCTGTGTCCCCAACACCATCATTCCATCTTGCACGACTGTAACTGACTGCGCCACGGGTCAGAACTGTATCGGCGGTCTATGCTTGCCTCTGGGACTTAACACATGCACAGGAACCGCTGATTGCCAGACAGGCCAAACGTGTACGGGCGGCGTCTGCTTGCCCTCCGTTCTTCCCACTTGCACGACCAACTCTCAGTGTGACACTGGCGATGTTTGTAGACTTGGCGTCTGTATGCCTCAGGTCCTCGATGTGTGCTCAGCCGATAGAGACTGCGCCAACACGGAGGTTTGTACCGGCGGCCTTTGCTTCCCGAGCACGATCATCCCTACCTGCGTCGAAGGCGACAGTTCTTGCAGCACTGGACAGAGCTGTCTGGTTGGTCTGTGTCTACCTTCGGGTCTCAACTCCTGCACGACCGGCTCGGGCACCTCGACTTGCGCGGAAGGCCAGACATGTACCTCGGGCGTCTGCCTTCCCTCTGGCTTGCCAGTGTGCACAGCGAACTCTGACTGTCAGACTTCTCAGGTCTGTAGACTTGGTGTCTGTATTCCCGAGACTCCACTTACCTGTCAATCCGACACCGACTGCTCCTCCGCTCAGAGCTGCACTGGTGGGCTATGTCTGCCCAAGGTTCTTGGTTGTACTGGAGATGCCTCATGCAGCGCTTCTGAGAGCTGCATTGCTAATGTCTGCGTTCCCAAGTTTTTCCCACCATGCCAGACCAGCCAGGACTGCGCTGCTGGTCTTAGCTGCACTTCGGGTACTTGTCTGCCTGGTACCTTGTTTACCTGCTCGGCCTCAACCACATGTGGCACCGGCGAGACTTGCGTCTCTGGCGTCTGTCTCCCCAGCGACTTGCCCGCCTGCACAACAGACAGCACCTGCACTGCTAATGAAGTCTGTCGACTCGGTGTCTGCTTGCCCCAAACACTTAGTGGCTGCCAGACTGATGCTCAGTGCACGACTGGAAATGCTTGCGTATCTGGTCTCTGTCTTCCCAAGCTTCCCGGCTGTACGCAGGATAGCCAATGCGATGCCAGTTCAACTTGCAAGCTCGGAGTCTGTGTTCCCAAATTCTTCCCATCCTGTCAGACCCAGACCGATTGCGGTACCGGCCAAACTTGTACATCCAACGTCTGTCTTCCCGATACGTTGGTATCGTGTACTGCTCAGTCTGGATGTGGACAGGATCAGACTTGTGTTTCCGGCATCTGCCTACCGGGTGGATTGGCTCTTTGCGCTAACGACGCCGGGTGTGATGCCAACCAAGTTTGTAGGCTGGGCCTGTGTCTTCCTGAGACACTAACCACCTGCTCAACAGGTACACAGTGCCCAACTGGTCAGGATTGCATTGCTGGAATTTGCGGTCCACAGATATTCCCGACCTGCCAGGCAGGACAGACCGGCCAGTGCGCCGCCAACCAGGCCTGCACCGCGGGACTCTGTCTTCCCATTGGAATCGCGTCTTGCGACACCAACACTCCGTGCGCAACTGGACAAACGTGTACTTCTGGCGCCTGTCTCCCTGATCTGCTGCCGACCTGTACCGACGATAGCAGCTGTGGTAGCAGCAGTGTTTGCAGACTCGGTGTCTGTGTTCCTGAAACACTTACACCTTGCACAGCAGACTCTGGCTGCACCAATGGCAATGTCTGTACCGCTGGCATCTGTTTGCCTCAGATCTTCCCATCTTGCTCTGCCAGCAGCAGCTGTGGCGCCAACCAGGCTTGTCTTGGAGGACTTTGTCTACCCAACGGCCTCAACTCCTGCGGCGGAAATGTTGCCTGCGCGACCGGTCAGACTTGCAACTCCGGAGTTTGTCTCCCGGATGTTTTGCCTAGCTGCACAAGCGGTACCCCATGCGCTGCCAACCAAGTCTGCAGACTGGGACTTTGTCTGCCTGACAACATGAGTACCTGCACCACCGACACTCAGTGCACTTCTGGCCAATCTTGCACAGCAGGAATTTGCTTGCCAACCGTTTTCCCAGCCTGCACAGGAACTACTCAATGTACCCAAGGCCAGGCTTGTCTGTCCGGTATCTGTCTTCCTTCAGGCCTCAGCGGCTGCGGCACAGACAATCCCTGCGGTTCCGGCCAGACTTGCACTAGCGGAGTCTGTCTTCCAAGCGGCCTGCCAACATGCTCAGCCGACTCAGACTGCTCGAGCGCTGATGTCTGCCGCCTGGGTGTTTGTATATCCAGAGGCTTTTCGACTTGCGCAACCAACACCGATTGCGGAACCAATCAACTCTGTGCTGCTGGTCTGTGTCTGCCCCAGATCTTCCCAACTTGTTCAAGCGACACAACTTGCTCATCTGGCCAGACTTGTATCTCTGGTATCTGTCTTCCAGGCGGTGTCAGCAGCTGTGGCACAAATAGCCCTTGCTCTCAAGGCCAAGTGTGCAACAGTGGCATCTGTCTTCCAGATCTCCTACCTCACTGCTCGGCCGATACCGACTGTGGCACTGCTGACGTTTGTAGGCTGGGACTTTGCATACCGCAAGATTTCACCACCTGCGTGGCCAACTCGGGATGCAGCAGCGGCGAGGTCTGCACTGCTGGTCTCTGTCTGCCCTCTGCATTCCCTAGCTGTACTACAGACAGGAACTGCGCCCAGGGACAGACATGTGTTGCCAACGTGTGCCTTCCCCAGGGTCTCGCAACTTGTGCGAACACCGCAGCTTGTGGTACCGGCGAAACATGTGTCTCTGGAGTCTGTCTACCGAACTCGCTCAATCCTTGCACATCTGCAACCGACTGCAGCAGCACTCAGCTCTGCCGCCTCGGGTTCTGTATTCCGTCGACGCTCACTCCTTGCACAGCTAATAGCCAGTGTAACGCCAATCAGGCCTGTACTGGAGGTATTTGCTTGCCTCAGATTTACTCCTCTTGCACGACTTCTCAGAACTGTGGCCAAGGACAAGCTTGTCTGGCAGGACTCTGTCTCCCGCAAGGCCTCGACACCTGCACTACAGGTGGCACCGAGTGCGGAACGGGTCAGACTTGCGTGTCTGGTGTCTGTCTCCCCAGTGGTCTACCAGCATGCGCACAGGGTACGGACTGTGATAGCAACCAGGTGTGCGAGCTAGGCGTGTGTCTCCCACAGAATCCTGTCGTCTGCCAGGATAACTCGGGTTGTGGCACCAGTCAGATATGTACCGCCGGCCTTTGTGTTCCTCAACTCTTCCCGGCTTGCACATCCAGTGATACGTGCGACCGTCAACAAACCTGTCTTGCTGGTGTTTGCTTGCCTCAAGGCCTCGACATTTGCGGTACTGGCAACCCTTGCGCCACAGGTCAAAGCTGTGTTTCCGGAGTTTGTCTTCCAGATAATCTTCCTGTGTGCACAACAGACAGCACTTGTGATGGCGACCAGCTCTGTAGGTTGGGTGTTTGTATTCCCAAGTCGCTTGCAACCTGCCAGAACGATGCAGCCTGTGGAACCGGACAGGCATGCACAGCAGGCATCTGTCTCCCAGAGATATTCCCCGAGTGTGTTACTGGCGTCACGTCTTGTTCCCAGGGCCAATCCTGCCTTGCTGGTGTCTGTCTGCCCCAAGGCCTCAATACTTGTGGAACAAGCAATCCTTGCGCGACAGGTCAGAATTGTGTATCCGGCGTTTGCCTTCCAAGCAGTCTTTCTTCCTGCACTAGTGGAACCACCTGTGGTGCTGATCAAGTGTGCCGACTTGGTACATGTATTCCAACGACTCTCGCCACTTGTCAAAGCAACAGCGGCTGCCCCAGCGGAGATGCTTGTATTTCTGGCATCTGTCTCCCCGAGATCTTCCCACCTTGCTCGTCTACCCAGAGCTGCGGCGCATCCCAGACTTGTGTTGCGGGAACTTGTCTCCCATCCACTTTGGGCTCTTGCACTACCAACGCACAATGTTCGACTGGACAAAGCTGTACTTCTGGAGTATGCTTGCCTCAAATCCTTCCCACCTGTACCACAGATGCCACTTGTGGCACAAACCAACTATGCCGACTCGGTGTGTGTATTCCTGAGACTCTCGCCTCTTGCGCCACCGACAGCACCTGTACCTCCGGACAAGTTTGTACTGCCGGTATCTGTCTTCCGCAGGTGTTCCCAGGCTGCGTGGATGATACTACATGCGGCACCAACCAGGTCTGCACGGCAGGTCTCTGTCTGCCCAGCACTGTTCAGAGCTGTACTACCAAGGCTCAATGTCCCGCTGCCCAGTCCTGCTTCAGCGGAGTGTGTCTTCCAGAGGTTCTTCCATCTTGTACCACTGACGCATCATGCAATGATCCCACTGAGGTCTGCAGGCTTGGCGTCTGTATTCCCAGAACTCTTACCTCTTGTACCAGTGACTCTGGATGCGCGACTGGCCAAACTTGCACTGAAGGACTATGCCTGCCCACTGTCATACCAAGCTGTACCACCAGCTCCAGCTGCTCCAACGGTCAGGTTTGCCAGGCCGGTCTCTGTCTCCCTGCCGGCATTGGTTCTTGCACAACAACCGCAGACTGCTCAGCCAACCAGGCTTGTACCGGAGGCCTCTGTCTTCCATCTTTCTTGCCTGCATGTACTGCCGATTCGCAGTGTGCCAATGACAGTGTTTGCAGAGTTGGCGTTTGTATTCCTCGCGTGCTCGACTCCTGTACTTCCAATTCTCAGTGCAGCAGCAGCCAAACTTGCGTCGCTGGTATCTGCCTTTCCGCGCCCTTCCCCACATGCAGCGCCTCGAACGACTGCAACAACGGCTTGACCTGTACAGCAGGTCTGTGTCTGCCTGCCGGCCTTTCTCAGTGTTCAGGCAACAGCGGTTGCGGCACCGGTCAGGTTTGCAACGGCGGGGTCTGTCTCCCGTCTATCCTACCTGCTTGCGCCGATGACTCTGCTTGTGCCGCTAGCCAGACTTGTACCCTTGGCGTCTGTCTTCCCAGGAACCTCAACTCTTGCGGAGGATCTGGATCCACATCAACCACCTGTGCTCAAGGCCAGACCTGCACCGCAGGAATCTGTCTTCCGACGGTCTTCCCCGGCTGTATTGACAGCTCTGCTTGCTCGACTGGCCAGTCTTGCACGGCAGGTCTCTGCCTGCCAATTGACATCGCTAGCTGTTCAGCCAACTCCCAATGTCCCACAGGCCAGGCTTGCACAGAAGGTGCTTGTCTGCCGTCAATCCTGCCTACGTGCACTGCTGATTCTACCTGCGCTGCCGATGAGGTCTGTCGACTTGGTGTTTGTATCCCACGAACCCTCACGCCTTGCACAAGCAGCACTGTTTGTGGAAATGGTAATGTCTGCACACTCGGTGTCTGCCTGCCCGAAATATTCCCAGGCTGCGATTCTGGTACAACCACCTGCCCAGCGAATCAAGTTTGCACAGGTGGACTCTGTCTTCCGCAAGGTCTTGGTAGCTGCACAACTGATAGCCAGTGCGGCATTGATCAGACATGTAGGGCGGGAGTTTGTCTACCGAGCGTCTTGCCCACATGTACGACCGATTCTAGCTGTACAGCTGAACAAGTCTGCAGAGTGGGCGTTTGTGTCCCAAGGTCTCTGTCAAGCTGCACCACCGATGCTCAATGCACAACAGGCCAAGACTGTCTAGCTGGCATTTGTCTCCCGTCACTATTCCCTTCGTGCAATTCTAACACGAATTGCGATCAATCGCAGGCTTGCACGGGTGGCATCTGTCTCCCACAGGGTCTGGGTACCTGCACTGTTGATTCCAACTGTAGTCAAGGCCAATCTTGCAGAGGAGGCGTTTGTCTGCCATCTCTTTTGCCCGCCTGCTCAACGGATACAGACTGCAACGGCGACAACGTTTGTAGGCTTGGAGTTTGTCTGCCTCCTAATCTCGCAACCTGCCAAAGCAACAGCGGATGCGATACCGGCGAGACTTGTACCGCTGGTCTATGCATACCCTCATTGCTTCCACCTTGCCGACTTCAATCGGATTGTACAACTACGGAGTCGTGTACGGACGGCGTGTGTCTCCCCAACATTCTTCAGCAATGTAGCGCAACTGCACCATGCGGCGCTGGTCAGAATTGTGTGTCTGGAGTCTGCTTGCCCAACACGTTGCCCACTTGTACCTCTGATTCCCAGTGCGGTACCAGCCAGCTCTGTAGGCTCGGGTATTGTCTCCCCCAGACTCTCAGTGGATGCGAATCTAGCAGCCAATGTCTTGGAGGCAACATTTGCGTTGCTGGCATCTGCGCGCCTCCGTTATTCCCAGGGTGCACCTCATCATCCAACTGTACCTCTACGGAGGCTTGCGCGGGCGGTATCTGTCTCGCTGGTGGCCTTAGCACCTGTACGGCGGATACTGAGTGTGGCACCGGTCAGGTTTGTACCTCTGGAGTCTGCCTACCGCGTCTGTTGCCTTCTTGCACAAGTGATTCGGGATGTTCATCTACGCAGGTTTGCAGACTCGGCGTCTGTCTTCCTCAAACTCTAGATCTCTGCCAATCTGATTCCGGATGCCCCTCAGGTCAATCCTGCTCTGGCGGTCTCTGTCTGCCAACATTGTTCCCCTCCTGCAGCGGAACAAGCTCAGGGCCGGCACCATGTGCCTCTGGCCAATCCTGCATCGGTGGCATTTGCCTACCTCCAGGTTTGGCTAGCTGTTCAGGCTCAGGCAGCTCTACGTGTGGCCAGGATCTGGTTTGTACATCTGGCGTCTGTCTTCCACAGTTGCCAGGTTGCAGCCTAGATACCGACTGTAATGGTCAACAAGTTTGCCGCCTCGGCGTCTGTCTACCAGAGGTCCTTAACACTTGCATATCCGGTACCAACTCTGGCTGCAGCAGCAGCCAGACCTGCACCGGCGGCGTCTGTGTACCGCAGCTATTCCCAGGCTGTCAGTCCAACGCCAACTGCGGCACTCAACAGACATGTACCGCGGGGCTCTGTCTGCCGCAAGGCGTGCTTTCTTGCTCACTCGACAGCCAGTGTACTGCCGGCCAGAAATGTACCGGAGGCATCTGTCTTCCAGGATCATTGCCTCTCTGCTCATCCGACAGCGGCTGCTCATCCGAGTCAGTCTGTCGATTGGGTGTCTGCGTACCCAAGGCGCTATCCACCTGTACGTTGGATGCTCAATGCTCTGTCAACCAAGTCTGTACAGCCGGAGTATGCTTGCCCGAGGTCTTCCCTCCTTGCCAAACCAGCGCCAACTGCGACGCCGGAGCTATCTGCACCAGTGGCGTCTGTCTTCCGAGCATTCTACCATCTTGCGGGTCAGCAAACTCTTGTCTTGCAGGCCAGACTTGCACATCAGGTATTTGTCTTCCATCCGGCCTCGCCTCCTGCACAGCAGACTCTGGCTGTCGCAGCGACCAGGCATGCCGACTTGGGGTTTGTATACCTCGCGTTCTCTCGCAATGTCAACAGAATACCGATTGCGGATCCACCCAGGTTTGCACAGCCGGTCTCTGTCTCCCTGAGGTATTCTCTCCCTGCCAGGCGTCTCAACAGTGTGCCAGCGGACAAGCTTGCACCGGTGGTCTCTGTCTTCCCATTGGTATTGCTGGATGTGTCGACTCGTCTTCTTGCGCCACTGGTCAGTCTTGCACTTCTGGTGTCTGTCTCCCCAGTGGTCTAGGTACTTGCACAACAGACGCTGCCTGTCCTACAAACCAGGTCTGCCGCCTCGGTGTTTGTATCCCACAGGCTCTTGACCTGTGCACAAACAACGCTGGTTGCGGTACTCAGCAAACTTGCACAGCGGGCGTCTGCCTCCCAACCATCTTCCCTCCCTGCACGACATCGGGCGACTGTTCCTCAAGCCAGACTTGCACCAACAACGTGTGCCTCCCGAACACACTTGGTACCTGCTCCAGCTCCAGCCAATGCGCCACGGGGCAGAACTGTGTTGCTGGAGTCTGTTTGCCTTCAGTCCTGCCAAGCTGCTCAATCGATGCCCAGTGCGGCAACAACCAACTTTGTCGACTTGGTCTCTGTCTGCCCAACACATTGGTCAACTGCGACTCAGGCACTACGTGTGCCTCTGGACAAACTTGCACGGCTGGACTTTGTCTCCCGACCGTCTTCCCAGGCTGTACTACAACTCAGGACTGTACAACTAGCCAAGTGTGTGTTTCAGGTGCTTGCTTGCCTGACATTGTCGAGCAATGTATCAACGATGCTGCCTGCGGCACCGGAGCCAAGTGCGCCAGCGGAATTTGCGTTCCCAGCTTCCTCCCTGCTTGCACAAGTGACTCTCAGTGCGCTGGTACTCAGGTGTGCAGGCTCAACGTCTGTCTTCCCCGCGATCTTGGCAGCTGCACTGGCAGCTCTTCATGCTCGACCGGAGAGACATGCGCCGCCGGCCTTTGCGTACCTAGTGCTTTCGGATCCTGCACAACGGCCGCAGACTGTGGCCAAGGAAACTCTTGCACAGCCGGCGTCTGTCTCCCCAGCTTCATTGGTGCATGCAGCAGCGGCACATGCCCAACCGGTCAAACTTGTAACAGTGGCGTTTGTCTGCCTAGCCTCCTCGACAGCTGCACAACAGACTCTCAGTGCAGTGATGGCGGCGTTTGCAGGCTCAATGTCTGTCTTCCCACGGTTCTGAACGCCTGCAGCACGAGCTCGCCTTGTGCTCCTGGGCAGACTTGCACCGCGGGATACTGCTTGCCAACAATATTCCCTACTTGCCAAACCTCATCTCAGTGTGATTCTGGAGAAACCTGCCTATCGGGCACCTGCCTCCCCAACATTCTCACTGCCTGTGGTCCTGGACAAGCCTGTCCCGCGACTCAATCTTGCAGCAACGGCGTCTGTGTACCGGGCATTCTTCCAGCCTGTAGCACGGACACGGATTGTACATCAACTCAAGTCTGCCGCGTAGGAGTGTGCTTGCCTCGCACGATTGTTGACTGCACCAGCGACAGTACATGCTCTTCTACGCAAACTTGCGTCGCTGGCTTCTGTGTCAGCCAAGTCTTCCCTCCCTGCCAATCTGCCACCGACTGCACGGTTGGCCAGTCTTGTACTGCAGGTCTCTGCTTGCCATCGGGTCTTGCAAGCTGCCAGGGCAGCTCTGGCTGTGGAACTCTCCAGACATGTACCAACGGTGTGTGCTTGCCTTCAATCCTTCCCGCGTGCACAACGCAGAGCCAGTGCGGCGTCGACCAAGTTTGTCGACTGGGCATCTGTATTCCCAACGCTGCCAGCGTCTGTTCAGCCAACAGCCAATGCAGTGCTGGCCAAAGCTGTCTCGGTGGCCTCTGCCTGCCTTCGCTTTTCCCTCCCTGTCAATCCGACACGACGTGTGGCACTGGTCAAGTCTGTAGGTCTGGGGTCTGTCTCCCAGACACTCTACCAACGTGTACCACGGCGTCCAACTGCGCTGCGAACCAAGCTTGTGTTTCTGGGGTCTGCCTACCAGATCTACTCCCTCAGTGCACAACAGACGCCTCTTGTGCCGGTGACGACGTCTGCCGTCTTGGGTACTGTATTCCCGATGTCGTTACTAGCTGCACATCCAGTGCTCAATGCACAAATGGAGCATCTTGTCTCGGAGGGCTATGTCTCTCTGAGGTCTTTACCGAGTGCGTGGCCACTACAGACTGCAACAACGGCGAATCTTGCACGGGCGGAGCCTGTTTGCCTAATGTGCTGCCTACCTGTAGCAGCAGCGTTCCCTGCGCTACCGGTCAGACTTGCAACTCTGGCGTGTGTCTACCTACTATCCTCCCGACTTGTGAGACGGATACGCAGTGTAGCTTTGGTCAAGTTTGCAAGCTTGGGGTCTGTCTTCCTCGAACCCTCGCTGTCTGCCAAACCGATGCTCAGTGTACCAACAGCTACACCTGCGCCGCCGGTCTTTGTGTTCCACCACTGTTCCCGTCATGCACGCAAACTTCCGATTGCGCCAGCGGCCAGGCTTGCGTATCCAACACTTGCGTCCCTTCAACTCTGCCCACGTGTACCTCGGATTCGTCTTGTACAGCAGGTCAGTCCTGCAGAAGCGGCGTGTGTCTTCCATCGGTCTTGGCTACCTGCACAAGTGATTCGCAATGCGGCAGCTCTCAGCTCTGCAGACTTGGGGTTTGTATTCCGCAGACCCTCGCAACCTGCACAACCGACACCCAGTGCGGCAACGGACAGGGCTGTCTCGCAGGCATCTGTCTTGCCGAGGCCTTCCCGCCTTGCACAACCAACGCCAACTGCGGCACAGGACAGGTCTGCCAGGCCGGTACCTGTCTTCCAGACATCCTGCCCGCCTGCTCGAACTCGGCTTGTGGAACCGGTCAGACCTGTGTTTCAGGCGTCTGCCTTCCCAGCATTCTCCCTACCTGCCAAACCGACTCTAACTGCGCTACTGGTAAGGTGTGCAGGCTTGGCCATTGTCTACCGCAGACTTTGGATGCTTGCACCTCCAGCGCCAATTGTAATAACGGCTACACATGCACATCCGGCATCTGTCTCCCACCAGTCTTCGGAACCTGTCAAACTACCGCCGACTGTGACACTGGCAACACATGCCGCAACGGAGTCTGTCTGCCCAGCCTGCTCCCAAGTTGCCAGAGCGGCAACACATGCGCCATGGAACAGACTTGCACCGGAGGAGTCTGTGTTCCATCCGCACTGAAGGCTTGTGAGGCAGACCCAGACTGCGGCAGTGGAAACGTGTGCCGCGTTGGATTCTGTATCCCGGACATTGTCACTGGATGCGCCAGCACAGCGGGTTGTGCTAGTGGGCAAAATTGCACGGCCGGACTCTGTATTCCTCAACTCTTCCCACCGTGTTCGACGGCTGCGGACTGTGGAAGTGGCTTCAGCTGCAACAACGGAGTGTGTCTACCAAGCATCCTCCCCAGCTGTCAAGGCGAGGCCACCTGCATCAGCGGCCAGACTTGTGTCGCAGGAGCCTGTCTCCCCGCGGATCTTCCCACTTGCAATACTGACTCGGAATGTGGCTCCAGCCAGATCTGCCGACTCGGTCTCTGCATCCCCAAGACGCTTAACCTGTGCCAGGCCGACACCCAGTGCAGCTCCGGCTACTCTTGCACGGCTGGCTTGTGTGTTCCAGAAGTCTTCCCACGATGCACAACAAGCACCGACTGTGTCAGCGGGCAATCGTGTACCGGCGGCGTATGCATTCCATCCATCTTCAGCAACTGCCAGAGTAGTGGTGATTGCAGCACCGGTCAGCAATGTACATCTGGACTCTGCTTGCCCAGCGCTCTGCCTTCGTGCGGTGCCAACTCTGACTGTGCAACTGGTCAAGTGTGCCGACTCAACCTGTGTCTACCAGAAACACTCGGCCAGTGCTCTACAAACTCTCAATGCAGCGCTACTCAGGTGTGCGCAGGTGGTCTCTGCCTTCCAGAGGTCTTCCCTCCATGCACCCAAAATGCAGACTGCGGCAGCGGCAACACTTGTGCTGGTGGCGTCTGTCTCCCAAGCACGTTGCCAGCCTGTACCAACGGTGCCTGTACAGCCGGCCAGAGCTGTGTTTCCAACGTCTGTCTCCCCGCAGGCCTCGGATCCTGCCAGGCCTCGTCAGACTGCGGCTCCGGACAAGTCTGCCGCCTCAACTTGTGTATCCCGCAGAGTCTCACTCAATGCGTAAGCGCCAACCAGTGCGGTGCCAACCAGATTTGCAGCGGAGGTTTGTGTCTCCCTCAAGTCTTCCCGCCTTGCCAAGCCAACACCGATTGTGCCACTGGCCTCTCGTGCAAGGCTGGTCTCTGTCTTCCCAACGCCATTCCCTCTTGTGGCTCCGGTTCTTCCTGCTCAACCGGCCTCACATGCAACAATGGCGTTTGTCTCCCCAGCTTCCTCCCGGCTTGTACTGCCGACTCCAACTGCGGAACCGGCCAGGTTTGTCGATTGGGAGTCTGTCTCCCCTCCATCTCTATTCTCTGCGACGAGACAAGCGGAACTGGATGCCCAAGCGGCCAAGCATGCGCGGCCGACATTTGCGTGCCTCAACTGTTCCCGCCATGCACGCAAAACAGCGACTGCAGCGCCACCCAGCTCTGCCAATCCGGAACCTGCTTGCCCAACGTCTTCCCCAGCTGCGGCACGGGCAACAACTGTGCCACAGGCAGCACCTGTACGCAGGGACTTTGCGTTCCCTCTCAGCTCCCATCTTGCACCGTGGATTCGAACTGCGGTAGCAACAACGTCTGCAGACTCGGCATCTGCCTACCGCAGACGCTCAACGTCTGCTCTTCAGACGCATCTTGCGCCACTGGCCAGTCCTGTGCGGCTGGCATCTGTGTGCCTCAGATCTTCCCGCCTTGCCAGGCCAACACGGATTGTGCCTCTGGCAAGGTCTGCACCGGCGGCATCTGCCTTCCGGTTTCCCTCCCCACGTGTAGCGCCAGCAGCCCTTGTGTTGCTGGACAGACGTGTAGCACCGCTGGGGTCTGTCTCCCCAGCGGCCTGGCCTCATGCACAGCTGATTCCCAGTGTGCTTCCAGCCAGGTGTGCAGGCTGGGCGCTTGTATTCCCAAGTCCCTCAGCCTCTGCAGCAGCAGCTCTCCGTGCAGCAGCGGTCAGGTTTGCGCTGCAGGCCTGTGTATCCCGTCAGCCTTCCCAGGCTGCAGCACAAACGCTGATTGCACTGCATCCAACAGCTGCGTGTCTGGTGTCTGTCTCCCGGCCAGTCTGCCCTCGTGCGGCGCTAACAGCAGCTGCGGTAACGGACAGTCTTGTGTGTCCGGTGTTTGTCTTCCCTCCCTCTTGCCTAGCTGCAATGCGGATACAGATTGCGGGACCAGCTCTGCTTGCAGGCTGGGCGTCTGTATCCCCAACGGACTCACCACCTGTTCGACCAACGCTCAGTGCTCCGCGACTCAGACTTGTACGTTTGGAGCGTGTCTGCCAACGGCCTTCCCCAGTTGTGCGGCAGGCCAGTCTTGCGGTAATAGCCAGACTTGTCTTGGCGGACTCTGCCTCCCCAGTACTTTCACCGGTTGCCAGACCAGCGCAAACTGCGCAACAGGCCAGGCTTGCACGGGCGGCGTCTGCCTGCCCAGCATCTTGGCCTCCTGCACGGCTGATTCCCAGTGCGACAACTCGGCAGTCTGCAGGCTCGGCGTGTGCATCCCCCGCGCGTCCATCTCCTGCGCCGACAGCACCAGCTGTTCCACTGGCCAGACCTGCACTGCAGGCCTCTGTCTCCCCACCGTCTTCCCCACCTGTACCAGGGCGTCGGACTGCGGCACCAGCCAGAGCTGCGTGTCCGGCGTGTGCCTCCCCAGCGCCCTGCCTACCTGCAGCAGCTCCAGCGCATGCGGCGCCGCCCAGATCTGCGCTGCTGGCGTCTGTCTGCCCAGCGTGCTGCCGAGCTGCACAGCAGATTCGAACTGCGCCGTCACTCAGGTTTGCAGGCTTGGCTACTGTATCCCTCGAACCGTCACGTCCTGCACGGCCGATTCCAACTGCGGAAGTGGTCAGTCTTGCGTCGGCGGCATCTGCATCCCCCAGCTTCTCCCTGCCTGCCAGGCCAGCACCGACTGCAGCACCGGCCAGAGCTGTATTTCCGGTGTGTGCGTGCCGTCGTCGCTCGCCACCTGCGGTACAAGCACACCCTGTGCTCAGCGCCAGACCTGCGCCGGTGGCGTGTGTATTCCCCAAGTGCTCCCAGCCTGCGGCGCCAACAACGTCTGCGCTGCTGGCCTCGTCTGCAGACTGGGCTACTGTCTTCCCGGTCTCCTCGACGCGTGCTCGACCAACTCGGACTGCCGCACAGGCAACTCCTGCCAGGCTGGGCTGTGCGTGCCCTCTACTCTCCTCTGCGCGGCTGATGCCGACTGCGGCACCGGCAACGTCTGCAGAGCTGGGCTCTGTCTCCCCCAGGCTTTCCCCAGCTGCACGTCGAGCACCCAGTGCAGCTCGGGACAGACGTGCAACAGCGGCGTGTGCTTCCCGCAAATCCTCACCACCTGCACCGACTCTACAAGCTGCGCGACCAACCAGGTGTGCAGCGGTGGCATCTGCCTCCCCAGCGGCCTCTTCTCCTGCCAGAGCAACGGTGACTGTAGTCAGACAGAGCAGTGTCAATCAGGGGTCTGTCTGCCAAAGACAGTCCTCAGCTGCACATCGGATGCCAGCTGCAACAGCGCCAACAGCGAGGTCTGCCTGGCTGGCCTGTGCGTGTCCACGCTCAAGCTGTGCAGCACCACGAGCCCCTGTCCCACCGGCCAGGTCTGCACTCTCGGCCTCTGCACCACGCCTCCCCCAGTGACATGCACCGCTGATGCTCAGTGCGCCAGCGATCACTACTGTGCCCTGGGCGTCTGCGTTCCGCGAACCCTCGCATGCACATCCAACGCCAACTGCGGCGAGGGCCAGACCTGCGTGGTTGGTCTCTGCACCGCCAGCGTATCTACCGTCTCCTGCAACTCCGCCAGCGATTGTCTTCTCGGCGTTGGCCTCTGCACTCTGGGTCTCTGCACCTGCACGAACGGACAGTGCGCGCTCTCAGCCAGCGTCACCCAGTGCTCGACGGATACCAACTGTCCCACCGGCCAAATTTGCCAGAGCGGCGCCTGCGTCACTCAGAAGAGCTGCTCAGTGTCGACCGAATGCCTCCTTGGCGTCAACCTCTGCGCCCTCCCCGGCCTCTGCCTCTGCCTCAACGGCGTCTGCACTCTCGGAGGCTCAACGCTGCCGACGTGTGCTTCCAACGCGGACTGCACCACAGCCGGCCAAGTGTGCCAGAGCGGAACATGCACGGCGCCAACGACGACGTGCTCCAGCTCCGGAGACTGCCTCGGAAAGCTGCTGGACACCAACCTCTGTCTCCTCGGCCTCTGCCTGTGCAACGCTGGCGTCTGTCTCTACAACGGCCCCGCCTCGTGCACCACCACCACCCAGTGCACTGCGGGCCAAGTCTGCACCAACGGAAAGTGTGTCGCGCTGCCGGCGCAGTGCCTGCTGGACACCGATTGCGGCTCTGAAAACATCTGCCAGTTTGGATCCTGTGTTGCTGGCTGCCGAACGAGCTCTGGCTGCGCAGCCAACCGCGTCTGCCAGCTCGGCTCCTGCACCGACGCCTGCACAGCGACATCGTGCCCTACAGGGCAGGTCTGCACAGCTGGGCTGTGTGTCACCAGCCCGTTGCAGACGTGCACTTCGACCTCGCAGTGTCCATCGAACCAGATCTGCCAGCTCGGCTCTTGCGTCCCCAACCTGCTCCCTCTGTGCCTCACCTCGGCCCAATGCGCCACAGGCCAGATCTGCCCAGCTGGTGTCTGCACAAACTGCCTCCTCGACACGCAGTGCGGTACTGGCATGGCCTGCCAAAACGGACTCTGCGTGGTCAGCGCCACCCCGTCCTGTTCCGCCACCAACCCCTGCGCCAACGGTCTCGTCTGCCAAAACGGCCTCTGCCGCTCCTGCTTCCTGTCTTCACAGTGCCCCAGCGGCGAGGTCTGTCTCGCTGGCGCCTGTAGCCCCTGCACGCTCAGCGCGCAGTGCAGCAGCGGATCGGTCTGCCAGAGCGGTGCCTGCGGCGACTGCACCGACAACTCCCAGTGCGCTGTCGGGCAGGCTTGCAAGAGCGGCCAGTGCGGCGTGTGCACCCAGAACGCAGACTGCGGCACTGGAAACGTGTGCACCCTCGGCATCTGCGTCCCCGCCTGCACGTCCAACGCGGCCTGCAGCGGCGGCCAGGCCTGTATTCTCGGCACCTGCGCAGGCTGCACGACCAACTCGCAGTGCAACACCGGCCAGGCCTGTCTGCTCGGCCTCTGCGCGCCCTGCGTCCTCGACGGGCAGTGCAGCACCGGTCAAGTCTGCGTATCCGGCTCCTGCCAGGCTGCCTGCACGTCCAACACGCAGTGTACCGGAGGCCAAGTCTGCTCCAACGGACGCTGCCAGGCCTGCCTCCTCAACACAGACTGCGGCACCGGCCAGGCCTGCATCGCTGGTGCTTGCGGCTCCTGCACAAACAGCCTCCAGTGTGGCCTCGGCCAGGTCTGCGCCAGCGGAATTTGCCAGGCCGCCTGTTTGTCCAACGCGGCGTGCTCTACCGGGCAAGTCTGCCAGGGCGGCATCTGCACCACCTGCACAGCTGATTCCCAGTGCAACGCTGGACAGGTTTGCAGCGCTGGCGTGTGCCGCGCATGCACGGCGGACACCGACTGCACGGTGCCTGGTCAGGTTTGCGTCAACCGCAGCTGCCAGGCCGGTTGCGTGTCGAGCCTCAGCTGCAGCAACGGCCAGATCTGCCAGTCCGGCCACTGCGTCGCCTGCACCGATACGTCCCAGTGTGCCCTCGGCCAGGCCTGCGCCTCGGGCTCTTGCGGCTCTTGCACGGTCAGCACGCAGTGCTCCAGCGGTTACGTCTGCAGCAGCGGTCTTTGCATTCCCGCCTGTACATCAAGCTCCTCTTGCGCTCTGGGTCAGGTCTGCAAGGCTGGCTACTGTGTTGCCTGCGTTGCCAACTCGGACTGCAGCACCGGACAGGTCTGCACTCTCGGTGCGTGCACCGCTTGCACTCTGACAACTCAGTGCGGAGGCAACGGCCTCGTCTGCGAGAACGGCATCTGCCACACGGGCTGCACCTCCAACTCGCAGTGCAGCGGCGGAAAGGTCTGCAAGAGCGGACTGTGCATCGCCTGCGGAACCAACACCGACTGCGGCAGCGGCCAGGCCTGTGTTCTGGGTGTTTGCCAGGCCTGCACGAACGACCTGCAATGCAACCTGGGCATCGGCCAGTACTGCTCCAGCGGCGCCTGCGTGGCGACCTGCTCGTCCAACTCGCAGTGCAGCGGCGGCCAGGTGTGTCTCGGAACCGGTCGCTGCGCTGCCTGCACGACAACCACTCAGTGCGGCGCTGGTCTCATCTGCCTCAACGGCGCCTGCGGCACCTGTTCCGCCAACGCGGATTGCGGTACCGGAAACGTCTGCAGCGGGGGGCTCTGCTTCACCGGCTGCTCCTCCAACGCGCAGTGCGCCAACGGCCAGGTCTGTCTCACCGGCGGCATCTGCGGCAGCTGCACCACCAACAGCCAGTGCAACTCGGGCCAGGTGTGCCTCTCCGGGGCATGCGGCGCCTGCACTCTCGGTAGCCAGTGCCTCAGCACCCAGGGCTGCGATCTCACCACCGGTCTGTGTGCCAGCACTTGCAACCCCCTCGACACCAGCGGCAATGCCTGCGGCGGCGGCAGGATTTGCAACCTCCTCGGTCTCTGCGTCAGCTGCACCCGAAGCTCTCAGTGCCGCACAGGTCAGATCTGCCTCAACGGCGTCTGCTCCTCTTGCAGCACGGATTCCCAGTGCGCTGCCGGCTTCGTCTGCAGCACCGCTGGCGCCTGTATCGCGGCTTGCGCAACCAACACGGACTGCGGCAGCGGCCAGGTCTGCTCGGGCGGGCACTGCACCACCTGCTCAACCACTTCGCAGTGCAATACCGGACAGGTCTGCCTGTCGGGTATTTGCAGCGCCTGCACAACCAACTCGCAGTGTTCTTCGTCCCAGGTCTGCAGCAGCGGTCTTTGCATTGCTGCCTGCACCTCCAACGCCAGCTGCAGCAACGGTCAGATATGCTCGAGCGGCCTCTGCATCCCTTGCACGTCAGCCTCGCAGTGCAGCACAGGACAAATCTGCTCTTCTGGGTCGTGCGGATCGTGCACGCTCGACACGCAGTGCAGCAGCATCACGAGCGGCAACATTTGCAGCAGCGGTCTCTGCGTTGCCGGGTGCACTTCAAACAGCGCCTGCAGCAACGGCCAGGTCTGTGTGAGCGGGCGCTGCACAGCGTGCACCACGACTGCTCAATGCAACAACGCCAACCTGGTCTGCGCCTTGGGTTCCTGTGGCGCCTGCACGCTTGACGCGCAGTGCGGCACCGGAAAAGTGTGCAGCAGCGGCATCTGCATCGCAGCTTGCACTGCAAACTCCAACTGCAGTGGCGGCCAGGTCTGCCTCGGCGGCCACTGCACAGCCTGCACGCTCTCGGCCCAGTGTGCCACCGGTCAGGTCTGCGCCAGCGGTTCCTGCGGCGCTTGCTCGTCTGACGCGCAGTGCTCCCTCGCGGTTCTCGGACAGGTGTGCAACGGCGGCATCTGCGGTGCGGCGTGTCTCTCGAACTCGGCTTGCTCGGGCGGCCAAGCGTGTGTGAGCGGTCACTGCCAGGCGTGCACGTCTGCCTCCCAGTGCGGCGCCGGCCAGGTTTGCGCCAGCGGGGTGTGCGGAGCTTGCACATCCGACACGCAGTGCAGCAGCATCACGAGCGGCAACGTCTGCAACAGCGGAGTCTGCGGCGCCGGCTGCACCTCCAACAGCGCCTGCAGCGGAGGCCTCGCGTGTATATCTGGCCACTGCACCGCCTGCACGGCCAACAGCCAGTGCGGGACGGGGCAAGCCTGTAAGAGCGGAGTATGCGGTGCCTGCACAGCAAGCGCCGACTGCGGCTCTGGCTTCGCATGCAACGCCCTCGGCAGCTGCGTCACAGCCTGTACCTCGACCAGCTGCACCGGCGGCCTCGTCTGCCAATCCGGGCTCTGCACAACGTGCACAAGCGGCTCGCAGTGCCCAACCGGCCAAGTGTGCGGTTTGCTCAACACTTGCACTACCTGCACGACCGACGCCCAGTGCGCTGCCATATCAGCAGGCGGCATCTGCAACAGCGGAGCGTGCGCCGCCGGTTGCACATCCAACGCAGGATGCAGCGGCGGCAAGGTCTGCCAGGCCGGACGCTGCGTCGGGTGCTCAGCGACGGTCCCGTGCAGCACCGGACAGGTTTGCATCTATCCCGCTCTCTCTCTCGTTGGTTCCTGCGGTGCCTGTACAGCTCAATCCCAGTGCGCGACAGGCCAGGCCTGTAAGAGCGGAGTATGCGGTGCTTGCCAAGTGTCAACGGATTGCACCGGCACCAACCAAGTGTGCAGCAGCGGCGTGTGTCAGTCCAGAACGTGCGCTACCAAGAGTGACTGCGGTATCCTTTGCACAGCACTGGGACTGTGCATCTGCCTCTTGGGCATATGCGCCTAACCCAACGATGATGGGGAGCTCAAGGGGGCTCCTTGATCGGATCTCCTCGGCGGGATCTCTTCCTTATCAAAAAAAAAATTGTGTTTTAGTCTGCCAGCGTCTTTTTATGCTTTTACAACCCCAGTATGCAACAAATGTTTAGGATATCTCTTTCTGCGGCGGCAGCGTTTTTCCTTTTCGTGTTTCACCAAAAATCCACTTTCAGATTGGAATATCCATCATGTTTGAAAACTCTGCTCTGTATCAGCGGCCAACGGAGTTTTGTGGGTGCTTGTATCATGTAGGGGTCTGTTTTGCGATCCCAATCACTCTTTGTGCCTGTAAATGGCCGCTCACATCTAATGTCTACCCATAATCGCATGTAACTAGTCAGTTAACTACTGAGATGGATTTCTCTCGTTTGCAGCGTATTTCGGCTAAAAGTAGAAATGTGTTGCTCAATTCACTTTGTTCTAAGTCCTTGTGATCTGTGACGGGCTTGTTTTGTAGTTGTAAGCGGGGTTCCCTGGTTGTTATTACCCAATCAAGAGCAAGGAGGTTTACCAAATCGGAAAACACATCACTCCAGCAGTTTAGTTTACTGTCTTCATAATGTCCATGGGCCTCTAGAAAAATACCTGCCAATAAAAATCATTCATTTGAATATGCCTCGTACATTCATTAGCATTCACCAGTTGAACCTGAACCAGACAGCACCAGCCCTATTCAAGGACTTGATTTGGTTAAGCTTAAGCCAGGAGCCTATTGAGAACAGGGTGCAGTCTCCCAAGGCCCGCTGCTTATCCGCTGGCCATTAGACGGGAATGCTATCTTGCTCAGGGGGTATGATTGACTGCCAGCTGTCTCAGGTACACGTCAGTGTGGGCAGCGCAACGTCGGCTATCTCCATTCCCAGAAGACCGACAGCGTGGCCGCGATGCTACCCCGACGGCGGCTGGATGCCTTATCCCGACGAACCCCGTCCATAGTTCCAGCCCGCCGTCTTTATTATAACCTTCAACCGGGGTCCGTTTCCCCAACTTTCCGCCAGTGGGGTTCGACCCGGCAATATGGACCCCCACCAACGCGTACCCCCATGTAAAACAAGGTGGCCCCATTTGCATGTGCCCCCCCCCCAAAGGAGGGAAGGGGACTGGGTTTCGTTTCATTTCGGACCACGGCTTGTTTCCACGTTTAGCTGTCATGATATAGAAGGGCGATGTTTCGGTAGCATCCCAAGGAGGGCTGGCTGTCAAAAAAAAAAAAAGCGGTCCCATGCAAAGGGCTGCAGCGTGAGCGATGCCACATCGGAAGACCCTCTCCGGCCCGTCATATTGAGACGCCGGCTATATATGATTAGGCGCCGCATTGTTATATACCGTTCCAGTTTTCAATGTACCCGTGCGAATCAGGGCCGAGTCGCAGAACTAGGTAACACTGTCGCTTTCGCATTTCCCAGGTGCAACAGCAGCCCCTTTTTTCACCACGCCGCTCTCGGCCCTGGTCGGGGTTGCGAGCCCCGTTCTGCTAGCGTTTTGTTTCAATTTGCATCTCCTTGGGCACGCCATTTCCCCAGGATCTCTCCAGGCTCGGATTCAGATACTCGCTGGGTGCCCACTTCATGGGCTGATGAACAGTCTTCCACTTCTGCTAGGGTCACTCAATGCATGCAGCAAATCCTGCGCAGCATCTTACAGAGCGATTATCGATTCTTCTCAGGTCCACGTGATGAAATTCATCCTCGGGGGACAACGATCCAGTATTGGTGGTTCTGTTGGACAAGCCCATCTATCCTGCGTCCTGCTTACCCTGTAGCCGCCGCTCGCAACCTAATGCTTCTGCCCACTATCTTTGAATACTTGATTAAAGTGTCTTATCTTATTGATTTATTTTGAAAATACTTTTTAGACTTTCTGTAAACTCAATATCATGTATTTTAATTCAAAATCATTGTTTCGGGGTGAGAGTTGTTTGCTTCAACCCGACGCCAACGTTGAGGAATCAGCCTCAACACCACGATAGCAAACTAAACCCACCTAGTGACTTTGTCATGTAAATAATATTGGCCTCAAATTCACTTTCTTGAAAGCGAATTGTTCTACATTCAAGGTGTTTTCGGCTCCAGAAGCAGTACACTCGAACTGTAGTGAAAAGCAGGGGTTTGGTGGCTCGGGAATTTTGTGTCCAATCGCAGAGCCTTGTCCTTGACCTACTCTCTTGTCGAATCCTGCTTGCAAGTTTGATTAATGGTCGAGGAAAGTCCGCGAACCACCAATCAAGGTCACGCGCTCGGTTTTCCAACCAGGGCTGGATTCCTTGCTGCATAGCAATTATTTTGTCTCGTGGACTTTTCAAATTTAAGAGCCTGTATGATGCCGCAGAGAATGTTTGCCATGCCTGACGAGCTGAAGCCCCTGAGACACGTCGATGGTTGTGGTAGTTTGGGGCTCAAACTGAGACTTGAAATGCCTTGGCGAGAATTCCGTGACGCAACAAGGCAATTCTGGCATTTAGATGTAAATCACACCGTTAATGTAGAGATGACCGGAACTGCAGGTCCAGATGTGGTTTAATTTATGAGAATTCTCATTCTCAGTTACAAAGGGCTAAATGATAAAGCCGCCTTTCTCCATCGCTTATCCAAGACGCTGCACAACTTGACATGCACTTTTGGACGCGAAATCGAGTGCAGATGGTGGAAGATGGACGCACGAGCAGGGGTTGTTTTCATGGCCTGTTTCTGTGACCGGACGATGCACCAAGCCCTTTGTGTGGTCATCCTTTGTGTGGTCATTGGTGTTTTCTGTATGGACAGCCAAAACAAGTTTCTTGGTATAGAAACAATGAAATAAATAACCCCATTCACTAAAATAAATCGAATTCCATCAACTTTGGCCTTGTAAGTTGACTTTACGATGGAAGATGGCGTCCATTGTCATGGAGGCGGGGCCTGTGAGTGAGGGGCAGATCGGGTTTGACATGTGGGGCAAGATAGCCAGAAGACCAATAAGAACAGGCGGCCTTTCTCGAATCGTCCGAACAAAAGTGTGGGTCATCATCCTGTCAGGGAGGTGCAAACCAACAGCAGATAGTTTGTCAGAAAGGTTAAAGTCATAGAAAAATAGAACTGATATAGTCAAATATCTGCTGTATGATCAGATGATTGCCTCCAAACCAAGTCGTTTATTGATCGCATAGTTTTCATGTATCCTGCTTATGTAACCAAATCCATCATTTGTCCCAAATACAATCCTTTGCCGACGCATCCGAACGAAGGGTTCGCCCGCAATCAATTCAGTTGGGCTCTTCACAACCCAGCAATACTCATGCAAAGGTGAAAATTGACATGTAGAAATCAGCCTCGTTTTATTTCTTTTGCTGCCTCACTTGTTCGTATCTGTTTTGCTTCTTCTTTTTCAATTGGTCCTAGCACTGAGTCACTGCCCTACTTTCCTTTCTTTTTCCTAGGGCTTGGCAGATGAACGCCTCGGCTTTTCCCACCATTCAAATGAAAATGCAGCCTGCGAGATGAACATGGCGCATGGCCCCAATATACATGGTAAAATTGGCAGCTGCCGCCCGAATTAGTAATCTGCAGGAGTGCGACGGAGGACCGGCGAAATGTGGCAGCCTTTATTGCATAATTCCAAGACTTTTGACGAAAATCTCTTCTATTTGAGGCTCTGCATCACATTCGAAAACGGCTTAGCTCTGTTTTGGGTGATGCACTATCGAACCAGGCTGGCTTGGTGGCTGGCTGACGGCATGGCCGTGATGATGGATGTGTGGGGCGTCAACTTCAGCTGGCTGCATGGCCGAGTTCTCCTGTTGCAATTAACGCGGCGAGACATTTGCATGAATGATTTGAGGCTGTCGGTGGCGAGTACTTATTCAATGCGGCTGTCTTAGCCCGTTTGTCTAGTGGTTTCCCCAAATCTCTCGTCTCATCCCACCATGCCTACTCGTCTGACACGCTCCGAAAAGCTCAGCCTCACGGTCCGGCTACTATGTCTGGGTATGCACTTTTTTGCATATCGAATCCTTGATGGGACTAGACTAACTTTATCTTTGTAGTACCATGGCAGCTCGCATTTACCCTTGTCCGCTCTCTCTTCTATATTTGGCTCTTCCAACTCCCACTCGGAAACTTCCTCCTATGCTCAGTCCTTAGCGTTATCTTTGGTAACCTTGGGCCGCGCGAGCTGCAATACTTTAATGACTCAACAAGAACAACATACGTAAAATGGATCAACAAAATGACGTCGGGCAAGGTTGAGCCCGTGGTGGCTGATCGGCTGCGATGCGACATTGAGCCTCTTGCCGACGACGCCGCGCTACTTTGGATCGGCGACCGAACCAAGGCACAAAAGGTGGTTTTTTACATGCACGGAGGGGGCTTCATTTCGCCCATGAATCCAGGACACCTAGAGGCTTGCTGGAGAAGCTATGTTGCGGCTGGAGTCGAGTCGGGGACTGAGGTTGCCGTCGCACTACTCGAGTATACCCTATATCCCGGTGCATCCCACCCAACACAGCTCTGCCAAGCTGCCAACGGCCTTGCGCACTTGCTTTCGTCTGGATTCCGCCCAGAGGATATTATTATCGGAGGAGACTCGGCCGGCGGATGCCTCACTGCGCAGCTGCTGTCTCACCTGGTTCAGCCTCACCCTCAAGCGACGACGATCCATCTCACCAGCCCGCTCTGTGCCTCAGTTCTGGTATCACCCTGGCTATCAAACAGCACCACAGATAAGTCATTTGGCGAAAACGGGGCCGTCGATATGATCTCCGCGCCTAGTGTTGCATCCGCCATTAACCAAGTCTTCGGGCCCAACCCCGCCAACGGGGTTTTCGCCCTCGACATGGACGATCATTGCTTTGATAGATTTAGCACCGTGACGAGCCAAATGTACATCACTGTGGGGAAGTACGAGGTTCTCCGAGATCAGGGCGTAGCCTTTGCGGAGCAGGTGCAGTACTACGACAAGGGCATCAAGCTGCGTCTTGATCTTCAACCAAAGCATGGCCATGACTTTTTGCTACTGGAGGGTGTTTTGGGGAGAACGGGCGACTGCACAGTCGCGATGAAGGAGTGGACCAAGGACGTGATTGCTTCCGAGAACTAGCAACATCGTACTCCGTATTGTTTGACTGAACGTATATAATTGCCAGCTTTATTGATGCTTATTTTTACAAATGCTTTCGCTCTACAAAATTCAAAGATACATGATCTTCGCCTATACCGGTACTTGTAAGCAACTGCCGCCACATGTAGACTCAAGGTTTAAATGCTGACTTGGCACCATCTCCCCCGTGCTAGCGCGGCCGGGCATCGGCCAAGACGATGGTGGCTTCGGGCCGCTGCATTCCCGCTTGCGGGCGAGTGGATGTGAGACGTTTACACTTAATTTTGTACCGTGTACGCGCGGCGCGGTATTGCCAGCTTTGGATGACGGACACGACGAGCCTGATGGAGGGCTGGATGCAAGTAAGAAAACGCGCAAGATGCTGATAACAAGTATATCGACAACTCGAAGGAGTGCGGCTGCCAGCTGCCAGCCTGTCAGCGGCATTTCAGCTACACCACCAGCTGGCACGAGCATGCAAGGTAGCGACGCCACCTTCCTCAAAGTTGGCGATACGTTGCGCTCGTCGGGCGCCACTGCCCAAGCAATTGGCTGGCAGGCGACGTGCCCAATCTCGCACGGGGGCCCTAGCTGCAGGAGCGCTGCAAAGCGCTGCATCGCACTGGCCACTCTGGATCAAAAGGAAATCTTGCCAAGATGTGATAGCGCTGCAGGTGCTCCACATCCCCACCAATCGTCTCGACGGGTCCTTCGCTTGCCCTGCGGCACAAGACGGGAAGACCATGTGCTTCCGTGCATGCGGATTCTAGGACGGAATTTGCTCCATTGCGATAGGGCCGTAACAATTGACCTATCAAGACGAGCAGAAGAGGCAAGAGCCGCATGACCTGATTAGAGTTGACGCAACACCAAAGGCGAGGCTGACTTTTTCGATTTTTGATTTTTGACTCTTGGTCTAGCTTACGCGGCTCGCTCAACTGCCCTATAGCGACGCGTCTGCTCCCGCCCCCAGACGGGACGAATTATTGGTGGACCTCAACGTCTGTCATCCCGACGTGGCTGTGATGTCATCAGATAGATTAAAAATCAATCATCCAGAAACAGTAGGCCCTAGTTTTCTCGCCTTCGTCGGTATTCCGGTTCCCCCTTCGCCTGTACCTTGACCGGGCGGGATAGGCCCTGTCGGAAAAGCTGGCCCGGGTGGGGAGACGCCATAGTCGTAATCGCTGGGTCTGGGCCCCACGAACACTTGACCGCAGCGTTGCGCCCCCAACGCGCAGAAGTTGGGAAAAGGGAAAGAGGATAATCAATTGCGGCGTAGCCTTTAGGCGCGCGCGGAATGGCCCAGTTGTCATTGATTTGAATAAGCAGACCTGCACGGATTGCATGTGCACTGATTGGACCCCTGCCCAGCTGGGTCTGTTGGTTTGCACCGTTACATGTGATGCAATGGCTGCAGGACATGTGCTATAAACTTCTATTCTCCCGTGTTGGTTGACGCGCGTGCCGTTGGTCCCTGGCATGAACTACTGCGCCTATGATATGATGGTCCACTCTTCTCTGCGAGTTAGGTCTTTGTTCCTGATTCAAGTCGAAAAAGCCATACACGGACGGAAAATAGCTTTTTTTTTTCCCCTGTCCGCTTTGGGGTTGAGGCTGAACCTTACCTATAGGGCCGAAACCGAACAGCTAAGTAAATACGAAACTCAGGGATTCTCCCTCCAATGCAAGGCCAGTGCTTCAACTAAGAAAATGCAAAAAAGTCGATGGGAATTTGTGTTAGGAAAAAAAAAAAGTTCCAGTCAATACGAACTTGACTATTCTCGACGCAATGACTCCGGGGGGCCCGGCGCGCCGTGCGTGAAATTAGCAAGGCTTTAATTTAGTAGCCGCGTGCCTAAAGACCCATGATGGCCTTTGTTCGGATGGACGGGATGGGCTGTTTCTGATGACGTGGTGGGCGTGGTTGGGTGGACACGCCGTGTGGTAGCATTCGGCCAGTGCCTAAGTCGCTGGCCATGACGCCTCGGAACGAGCCTTGAGGAATGAGGGAACAAGCCGCTTTAGCGCATACACAGCCACTACATGTCTTGAAATGACGCGATTATGAGCAGTGATTGAGGGAAATTGTACATGGTATTGGCTAAAATGCATGGAAAAGTGTTTTCTACAAAAAAGGTCAAGATTGGTTGACTAGTAAAGCCCGAAATCTATTGCACACCCCTGCTTCGCCCCCCCCAAAAATGTATCCAAACGACCTCAATCAGTTGGACGGGTGAGTGCTCTTCAGAGTAAGTGGGACCTGATCGGTCGACGAGTCTCCCGTGTTGTTCCACTTGAGAGTGTAGATGCCATCCGTCTCCGAGGGCCGCGCGTACCAGAGCGACTCCATGTCGCCGCTGGTTCCGGTGACGAAGACAAAGGTGCCGTAAAAGGTGAACTTGTTGGTGACCAAGCTAGAGTTGGTTGTGCCGTTGACCAGCAGGACCTCGTGAGAGGACGACGAAGACGAGGGCACGGCAAAGGTAAAGTTGGACCAGCTTGGGGGAGCCGACGAGTTGGAAGCATCAGTAGTGTTGGGAGAGCCGAGCCACTTGCCATCGTCCGTTGTAACTGTTTTGAATTGTTAGCCAGGCCCGAGTGGGCTTTTGTGCATCTTGAAACTTACAAATGACAGGAGCAGCTTCGGTGTCATTGATGAGGTTGTGGTCACCGAAATATGCCTGGCCTTGGCAAAAACATTAGCGGAACAAACCATATGCGCAGGGAGTCCTTCTTACCTCCGGAGGAGAAGAGGGGCAGACCGCCAATGCCCTCACCGTAACCATAGATCTGGAAGGTGCTGGAGGCAGCACTGGCGGTGGAAATGATGGAAAGGGCCGAAAGGCCAAAGGGAATGAGGAAATGCATGTTGATGGTTTGAAAGAATAACTTTGGGAACTTTTTTGCGATAGGTTTTGCACTTGAGGAACAGCAACTGCATGTGGCTCGAGGTCATATATGAGAACTAGCTAAACTGTGCAAGGGCCCGGACGGCCACCCACGGGCATATACCGTCATGGCTCCTTAGCTCAGCCGCCATGACTCGTCCCTCTTTGCCCTTTGGCGCCCTGCCTTGCATACATGGGGCCATCCAAACTGCGGAACAGGCAAGAGAACTCCGGGCTCTGCCGCCAATGACGGGCGTGTGGAGTTGGGGCCGCGCACTCACTGATTGCGACGCTTGAAACGGCAAGAGTGTGGCTGCGCGATGTCGCAATGAAACATACAAACTAAACACGCCCAGCAAATATTGGGAAATATTGGGGTTGCTGGCAAGCTACGTTTTTTTCCTAATACACGTAGCATATTGAGCACTGACCCATTGTCCATATCCTGGTCAAGGTTGCAACCAGAAGCCAACGCGTAATCCTGTGGAGAAGGACCGGGGCCGTGACCTCCACGATCCTACCGGGAACATGCCCTTCGCGTCGTTTTTGGCCGTCGGACAGAAAAAAAATCTAGAATTTCCATTGGCCGTCGATCTCGTATCGGACCCCAACTCTGGCATCCCCTCCCTTTCAGCAGCCCTTTTCCCCTGAGGCGCCCTCGATCGGTGAGCCCTGGCGCAAGGCCCCTTGCCCATAGTCCGGGGGCGGTTAGATAGGGACCACCCCTCCACCCCCCCCCCCCCCCCCCCCCCCCCCAGTCCCAATTATAGCAGTCCAGTATTGCCCAGATGAACCAATTGCAGCGGCAGGGAGTTGCGGTGGTGGTTCGAGCTTGCAGGCACAGGCTTTTCGAAGATTGGAACGACGGGGGGTCGCGATTAGGAAATGGCCATGACGATCTTGTAGAGGCTAGATGGACGTGTAACTGTCACGACGCAATAGCCCCGTTAACATGCACGATATCGATGCTGGCGCGTAGGTGGTTCGAGCAAAGAGGAAACATGGAGGCCGAAGAAACGGCCTGACCGGCTGAACACCCAGCCTTCAACTTCATTCAAGTAGCTCGGCTCGTCTCCTGCCTTCGTTTGATTTTTCCCACACACTCAGACCATCTAAGCACATCTTTCCTACATTCGTTTTTCCACTTGCAGTCTTTTCACATTTATGCAACAAAAATGAATTCTCTCCTTGTCCTGGCCGGTTCCCTTGCCGGCGCCTTGGCTACTGCTCTGCCAGGGGTCAGCTCGCAGCCTCAGGGCTTGCAAGCTCGATCAGCTTGCAGCGGCAACACTGCTTCCACTCGTTCCCAGTGGTGCGACTACTCTGTTGATACAGACTACACAACAGAGTACGTCGACACTGGAGTTACCAGAGAGTACTGGTTCGAGTTGACGGATGTGACAGTGGCCCCTGATGGAGTCTCTCGTTCAGCCATGGCCATCAACGGCTCAATTCCTGGCCCTACCATCATTGCTGATTGGGGTGACACTGTCACCGTTCACGTTACCAACTCCCTCACCTCTTCCCTCAACGGAACCAGCATCCATTGGCATGGTATCCGTCAAAACTACACCAACCAGGCTGATGGTGTTGTCTCCATCACCCAGTGCCCGCTTGCCCCAGGCAAGTCAACCACCTATACTTGGAAGGCCGAGCAGTATGGAACGTCCTGGTATCACTCCCACTTTGGTCTTCAGGCCTGGCAAGGCATCTTTGGTGGCATTGTCATCAACGGTCCTGCTACTGCCAACTACGATGAAGACCTTGGTCACGTCTTCCTCAACGACTGGGACCACCAGACCGTCGATGAGCTGTACAGCACTGCTGAGACTTCTGGCCCCCCTACTCTTGACAACGGTCTCATCAACGGAACCAATGTGTATGGAAGCGACGGAAGCTCGTCGCAGACCGGAACGAGATTCAATGTGTCATTTACGTCGGGAACCTCATACCGCATGAGAGTGGTCAATGCTGCCGTCGACACGCACTGGAAGTTTTCCATTGACAACCACACCATGCAAGTCATTGCTGCTGATCTTGTGCCTCTTACACCTTACACTACCACTGTTCTGGATATTTCTATGGGTAAGTGCATGGCCTGCACGCTGAGTGTCGATTAGTCATCCACAAAGTTCCTAAACTAACGAGTTCAGGTCAACGATACGATATCATCGTCACTGCCGACCAGGCTAGCGTTGCTGACAACTTCTGGATGCGAGCCATTCCCCAGTCTGCCTGCTCAGAGAACGACAGCACAGACAACATCAAGGGAATTGTCTACTACGGCTCCAGCCCCAGCACTCCCGAGACAACAGGCTACGAATACACAGATGGTTGCGTGGACGAAACCAGCCTCTCTCCTTACATTTCCAAGAGCGTTTCCTCTGCCAACTGGAACGACCTGTCCAGTGCCTCTGTCAGCAAGAACACTGCCGGTCTCTTCAAGTGGTACCTCAACAGCACCACCATGGTCGTTGACTGGGCAAACCCCACTCTTGAGGCCGTCGCTTCCGGCAACACGAGCTACACAACCTCCGAGGCTGTCATCGAGCTCACCGAGGCCAACAAGTGGGTGTACTTTGTGATTGAGACCACCATGTCTGTGCCCCACCCCATCCACCTGCACGGTCACGACTTCTACATCCTTGCCCAGGGCACCGGCACCTACTCGTCCTCCGTCACCCTCAACACGAGCAACCCGCCCCGCCGCGACACGGCCATGCTTCCCGCCTCTGGCTACCTCGTCATGGCATGGGAGACGGACAACCCGGGAGTCTGGCTGATGCACTGCCACATCGGCTGGCACACCTCGGAGGGTTTCGCCGTCCAGTTTGTCGAGCGCGCCAGCGAGATCCCCTCCCTCGTCGACAACTCCACCATGTCGACCATTTGCGACGGCTGGGACACTTTCCAGTCCTCGTACTCGATTGAGCAGGAGGATTCCGGTGTGTAAAGCGGCCCACAAAAAAAGGGACCCGAATGTATGAGGAGGAAGAAGGTCATGGGGACAGAAAATGTGTGTAAGAGAGTTTGATTCTATTCTAGGTCCAATGGACCCTCACAGAGGCCCAAGGGGCCCAATTCATAGATCACCTGCTGCCCCATCAGGTGGGCTCTCCCTTACCGCGCATCCGAAGGAGTTGGAGGTGGAGCTGAGCATGTGCATAGCGCTGTACTTGTAGCTGTTTGAAAGGCTTAGGTGTTCCTGCATACAATTCATGATTTCCTATGTTTAAACGAAGCAACACTCTCATTAATAAAGAAAAGTTTGAAATCGCACAATACCCACTCAGGCCTATGAAAGCAAAAACAATCCTAAAAATACTCAAGAGTTTATTATTTAGAATCATTTTTATTTGGGTAGTGTCTTATTTATTTTAGCGAGAAAAAACCTTAGCTGCCTAATCTTTTGGGACGAGCCCCATGCAACAAAGTGCCGGACTGACAAACATTCAAGGGTTGTATTGTATCATCTCACATTACCCATGTCAAAAGAATACCCAAGCAAGCGGAAACAGTGTTGCCGCTGTCAACTGATGGAGCAGGCAGCCCTTGAGTGATAACCCCAGAAAAGCGGCAGCTAATGTGATGGCAAGGCCCTTGGAAATGCGGGAGAGGCCGTAAGGGTGGCATGTGAATCGCTTTCAACAAGTGACCTTCCTTGTGTCAATTTTTGCCCTGTCCAAAGACCGATAACTTGGATAGTTTTTGTAATCTAGATCTTGACAGGATTGCATACGACCCGCGCTCTTGGCCTTTCAATCTACATGCTGTTCACTTAGATCGACGCTGCAGCTAAGGACCCTAGTGATCGCCAGGATCGACTGCGGTTGGGTCCTTGATTGGGAAACGCGGTAGGACCCAAAACTGCAGCGATCGTCATGGCCACTCTCTGCTATGTTGTTTCGGACCGATTGAGCTTAGGGAATTCGCTCATTGTCTCTGGCTATCACCTCTTTTATGGATAATGTGAATGAAACACTTGTGTGAAAGAGCCATCGCAGTCTCATCCGTCCTAGCGACCTTCGCCGGTTCCCTAGAATACTTGCTGTCTATTTTGTGATTGATATGCCAATGGTAGTGTTGCCTAAATACAGTTTATGTAGCCACTAATGTCTCTTATCAGCTCAATGATAAATGTTCCAATGTGGATTGGTGATCCATGTCCCAAGATTATGCCTTGCACTTGCCAGAATTCAAGCCCCAAGCTTATTTCACCACCTTTTATATACGAACAACAAGGACACCAAATCCACTCGCCATTAAAAAGAATTGGAAACATCGTGTATCAACCTAAATTTATCAATGTTATAAAGTATTTTACCGTAATGATAATTAAACCTTTCTGTGAAAAGGGCGAAACTCAGCAAGCGACAGGTTATCAATGTTACTCGATGCACGATGCTTAGGCCGTCTTTGTGCTGATTACTTTATCCGACTGTGAAATCGATAAAACTAGAGCCATGATCCATTTCCATGTGCTATGAGGCGATTGAAGCTGGGTGCATTATCCCGCCCATGCCGCCCGACAGTTGACGCAAGCGAAACTAGCCAATACATAATGCCGGCTAATAACATCGGTAGAAAGTACCGTGCGGGAATGTGCTGCTTTAACAGTGGTGGGGTGATAGAAGGCAATTCTTGTTGTGCCATTGGATAGTCATTAACCACCTCAGAGCCAGCAATGCAAGGCACAGCTACCTGCGCATGATCTTTTTACCGCCCGACTTTAGCAAGATTTCAAGGATCTTCTTTAGGCAGCAATGAGGCTTCTGGTAGAAAAGCATTCTGTAATTATTTCCATCAGCTATGGTCTGTAATTGAGCTAAAGTTTTCCTGCCACATCGAGTCTCCAACTTCAACCCTGCCAGCTAGTTTTGATTACCTTCAGGTCCCCCTCTGGGAATACTGGTGATATGACTTCACATAAAGCATTATCAAGAAGACCTTTCAAAAACATATCAAAGTTCACAAGTGTCCCATACACTCTGTTGCTTTCTCAGCCAATAGTAATCTTATTGCATCAGGGTCACGGGGTCGCACAATCAAGGATTGGAACCCTATAACAGGGAAACTCCAGCGAACGCTTGAGGTACATACAAGTACCGTACATTCCATCGCCTTTTCGCCCGATAGTAACCTGATTATATCAGGAACCAGTGATCACACAATCGGGATTCAGGGCGCATCAACGGGGAATCGAAGCACACACTCAAGGCCTACAGCGGTCGCGTCAATTCAGTCACATTGTCAGGCAATAACGATGTCAAAATGTATCATGTAATGAACGGGACAGTCCGATACACCCTTAAAGGCAATAGCAATACTATCACATCAGTTACTTTCTCGGCTAATTCTAAGCTACTTTCGTCGGCCTCAAGGAATCAAACAGTTCGGATTTGGAGCACTGTGATATTCAGATAATAACCAGCATTTGCACTACGCATTAGCAGAGCGTTTATTCCCTTTTGCTTGGTGCAACGGCTATTTGACAAGCACAGGAGATGGAATTTTACAGAAAACAATTGAAATTGGAAGAGAACATAACAGTTTATCAATTTTGGTGGCAGGTTCACACTTTCTATTGGAACGAGATCCCGTTGGGGGAGGGTTTTAAGTTGGTTCCGATCTCAGCGTTACTCGGGATAAAATCGAGACCAACATGATTTCTTTGCCATCGATAAATCATGCTGATGTTGACTTCGAAGATCAGACACGGTCAAAACACTGATAGCTATTGTCTTAACTACGACGGAACATGGATCCAACGAGGCGGGCAAAATCTAATATGGCTTCCTCCTGACTACAGACCCACGGCTTGGAAGTCATCTCCCTTCAAAAAGTTCATTGCTATCGGAACACAAAGTGGAAGAGTATTGTTCATTGGGTCTTGATTATAGTCCTATTTCCTAATATATTATTCGTTAATTAAGCGGCCGCCTGTTTCCTGTTTCATAACATTCTTCATCAGTGGAGGTGCCAGGATTCACTTCGTTCCTGACGTTGAGTTTCTCGTTTGATGATCATTATTCTCAATCTTGGCGATGACCTTGGCAAGTCATTAGCAAGATGCACAGCACGTCGACTCGTGTGCAACAACTCGTGCGTGGAGGAGAGACCACTTAATTCGAGAAATTTCCTTCATTTGCACAAGAGGGAGGTTATAGGCCAATCCATTTGCGAGGCGAACAGGCAGCCCCAATAGCCTGGCCAAATATCATGTTACGCGACGAATGTAAGCAATCGTCCTTGAACACCCCGGATGCAGGTGGAGTTCGTTACGTGAACACCAACTGACTCGCACGTCGCTTGCAACGAGACATTTGGCGACGGTCCCGTTTCGAATTCCCAAGGAATTTAATTCCTCAAGGAGTAGGCCGGAGAGAATTTCTCCTCTCATCGGAGTGGAGCGCGCCCGCTGTGGCCACATCACAACAGCAGATGAGGCCAAGTCGGGTCAACGACGGCGATGGCTCTCGGGTGATGAACAAGTATTGTGATTGACGGTGTTGCCGGAAAGCCCATTCTTTTTGCCCCAGAGGCCTTCTAGAAGTTTTTAATGCTTACGTACAAATTGTCTTGGCTGAGGCGTTTTGGCCATTTCATTCGCCTCCACCTGGACCGTTTCGTAATATTATGTAACAGCCCATCACGGCCAACCCACCCATGTCCCCGTCCCGGTGAGACCTCAGCGAGTATACGACCACAATTTGAAATTGTCGAGCACCGAGTTGAGTGTTTGAGGCCAAGAGTGCTAAGGGTTGCCCAGACGTGCAACACGAGACTTGAGCGAATTACCGTCAGGCCAAGCAGCATCCCCGTTTGCTCAGGAACGCGACGCACTGCGGCAAGGCAATTAGGCTTTTTCATGTACCAGAAATGTTTAAACGGCAGAATGCGATCCCGAGATCTTGGTGTGATGCAGAGGCGGCAAACACGCGATCCGTGGTAAAATCGGGCCTGGCCCCACGCGTCTCGACCAATTACTTGACACGGACGGAATAAGGGCCCTGAAGGTGGGCCTGGGAGGTGCCGCTTGAACATGGCAATGCCGAGTGATTTTCGGCCAAGGCTCTGACCATGTTGCCTCGCGGAGTCGCGGGTTCTGTCTTTAGACTTGATGTATAAGCAATATGCTCGGAATGAAGCTGAGCCCACTGCAGAGGAATCGCCGAGTTCTTGACAATCGCTACAACCGGCAGGCTGTAATTGAGGCCCATCCTTGCCAGGTACTGAATCGCAAATTGGCAGCCATATGTAAAGTGCCAGGAGTCGAGTGGGACCCAAGCTTGGCTCGCCAGTTGACGCGACTCATGATTCGTTCGCGACTTTCCAGACGTCATCCGAAGCGGACGGGTCATCGCCCCGTGCCCCGGACTGATGTCGGCAGGATTGCTGAGGCCGCTTTATGCGAATCTTTAGCGATTTATACCGATTTAATAACGTCATGGTAGCCCCATTTCGTCCACTCTAGGAGATCTTTCCCTTTTGAGATGTGCTCGACTTCTCTGCAGGCGACGTATCCGGAAACCTGCGGCGGGTCTCAACCCTGGGCTTTTAAAATATTATTCAGAATCGCCACATATCACCTCCTAATTTGAGACGGAAGCTGAAGCACGATGATTGGGCTATTCCTGCTGCCTCGACGATATCGCTATGAGGGCTCGAACAGGCAAACTAGATTCAAGTTAGCTTCGGTACTTGAGAAATTTTCATGGACCAAGACAGTAATCCATTCAGAAAAATACCTCCTCTCTACAGGGTCATCGATTCCACAATCCAAATCCAAATCATCCCAGAATTCTCGGCGTATCCACCATTGCGGACGGTCCATCGTGCCGCTCACCGAACCACACCACTGATTCACCCGCCCGGGACAAGCTAAGTGCGTCCGCGAAGCGTGGCCCCGGATTTTGGAACAATTCCATGCAAGGATGGCGATACATGAAGGTATTTGCCTCACCAAAGCTGACCATTGACCTGGTCATGGTGCAAGTCGAATGGTGCTTGGAGTCACTTGCCACGTTTGGCCACCTCAAGCCTCCTCAAGCCTCGACCTCACACTTTTGAAGCAGGAGGATAAACCCATCTAACAAGCCCAATACAAGCCGAATCTGCATATTCTTCATCTAAGTCGATTTCTTTCAAGGCAATCCAACTGTGGATACAAGTAATCACGTTTCATCTGGTTTGCTAGGTGATTCTTGGCATCGTGATGACATGCAATGCCAACATGCTGGTGAAAAGGAGACTACCCCACGGGGTCAGGGTCCTGCGCCAAGACAGCTCGGCCCGTAGTAGGTGTATCCATAGAGTTCGTGATTTGCCAGTAACGAAATCAATTGTCCCTATTCTCGTCGAGGGCGTGGGTTGTTACCCGGGGCCCCACGCGCGTCCCAACTCGCCTCGATGAACCCCTGCACCTCGCCCAGACCTAATTGAATCAGCTCACTGCGAAAAAGACCTCGGCGGCCCCATCAAGGACTCATATTTAATGTCGCTGGCCCGCCGCACAATTAATACTACAATTCACATAGACATTTCTTGCTTTGGTTTGAGCCATACATCCTACGAGCGTTCGTCTCTACCCCTGGTGATACTTTAATCTACCTTGCAAATCAAAATACCCTCTCCTCAAATACCATGGATCCAGAAACTCCCAAGGGACCAGTAAAGAGTGCTGGTCCTTTGCAGGATTCAAGTGACTCGGACCACGACAAGAATGAAGTAGGCTACGTGCCTCAAGACTTCCAGACGGTGCCAGCCCCTCCCGTCCAGTCTGGCAACATCTTTGAACAAGGCGGCAAAAGCTACCGAACCATGAGCCGATGGGACACGCTCTTCGTCATGGTCACCAACCAGTTTGGTCTCGGTATCCTGTCTCTGCCTTCTGTCCTGAAAACCCTCGGCCTAGTCCCCGGAATCATTGCCATTATCGGCATTGGCTTCATCTCATGGTACACGGCCTTTGTGCTGTTCCAGTTCTACAAGATCCACCCCCACGTTGTCAACGTTGTCGAGATGACGCGCGTGGTGGGAGGCCGATACTTTGAGATGCTCGCTGGTGTGTTGATGATGATCCAAGTCATCTTCGTTGCCGCCTCGGCCGTTGTCACCCTGTCCATCGCCTTTAACACCATCAGCGACCACGCCGCGTGCACCGTGATCTGGATGCTGATCCCGTGTGTCGTGTGCTACCTATTGAACATTCCGCGAACCATGAAGTTTGTCTCACACAGCGGTATCCCCAACGCTGTTAGCGTGCTATCTGCCGCTTTTATCGTCATCATCAGCTTGGGAGTGGCTGGACCCAGGGCTGCACCTGCAGACTGGCACAGAGAAATCGTCGTGGTTGCGCACCCAGACTTCCGCGACGGCTTGAATGCTTGCCTCAAGGTGGTCTATGCCTACGCCGCCAACATTGCCTTTGTGGGGTACATGGCCGAAATGGTTGATCCCGTCAAGGACTTTGGCTTCTGTCTCGCCTCTTTGCAAATCGGAGGTACTGTCATGTACCTTATCGTTGCCATCATCTTGTACTGCCTGGGTGCTCAGTACAGCACTTCCCCCGCTCTGGGTGCGGCTCCGACAATCCCTGCCAAGATCGCGTATGGAATGGTGCTACCGGCTGTGTTTTCCACCGGCATTGCCTACGGACACACTGGTGGAAAGTTCATCTATGTTCTGGCCATGAAGAAAATGGGAGCCATCAACCAAGTCACCGGAAACAGTGCCAGGGCTTGGACCACCTGGATTGTGTCCGTCACAGTTTTCTGGATCATTGTTTTCACCCTGTCCAATGTAATCCCGGTTTTCGACTCCATTCTTTCCATTGCCTCAGCCACGACAATCTCGTGGTTCAACTACGGCTTCTCTGCCATCTTTTGGTTCCACGCCAATTGGGACACCATGTTTAATGGCTGGAAACAGCGGTCGCTTGCGTTTTGCAACTTTTTGTTGATTGTCGTGGCCTTGTTTTTGAACGGGGGTGGATTGTATTCTTCAATCACTGAGCTACTGGACCTGTTTGCGTCCAACGATAGCTCCATTCGTGGCGTGTTTTCGTGTGGTAGCAACGCACAATTTTAGACTGGTAGCGTGTTTATAATAGTAAGAATAGAATTGCTTTTGTTTGAATATTATTTTTCCACCTTCAATTATTGAGACAATTGGTTCCTCGGGTCTGGTACCGTCAAATGGGTCGCTAATGACTAGATTGCCACAGGAATGACCACAGCAGCGGTTGAAAATATCTCATATCATATGCTGCCATCACATAAGAATAAACAGCTTTAGTAGAAGCCAAAGGCTAAACACTCACTGAAATCGACCTATAGGAGAAGTGCAATTATCGCTCAGCCTTGCGAGCTCTAATCTCACCGAAATGCTCAGGTCTTCCGGATTTCCTACATCATGGAGGCTTTTGTGGATATATCTATCAACGATTGCCGGTGAAGGCGCAATTATAACAGGACAATTACATTTGCAGATTCTATAGAACACTCTTGGTGGTTGCCTCTATGCCGCACACTACTGCATCTCCAAACGTATGCCCCTTTCTACTTTTTATGCCTTTTGCTGTTTTCTTTTGATAATGATAAAAAAGCAATCACAAAAGAAACGAAAGTCTCAAACGAACGAGGCAGTATGTGTGCATTCATAAGCACATCTTGATCGCTTTGCCAACAGCTGTCATCTTATCTCAGAACCTTTGCATACCATGTCAAGACACGAAATTATTATGATGAAGGAATCGTAACCCCCTTACTATTTGTGGCTGAATCCAGATCCTCACCCGACATCCATTAGCGACTCCACCCACCCTGCCTGGAATGTTCTGGTTGCTATTGGCGCTCAGCCACAACAGGTTAACCCATGGAAACAGTCGTGCCACTCAAAAAATTGATGCAGGGCACTGATGCACAGGATTTGTGCAAAGCGCGTTTGCTTTGCTGCCTGGGGCTGGTGTAAGTCAGTGAGAGTGGGGCTGCAAATTCTGCCGCCTTCCATCTCACCGCCCTAGTCACACAGTATAAAGCTCGCGTCCACCCGCCTTCCTTTGGACAATTTTCCTTTCTCCTTAGCTCTCTTTGCCTTTTGGCTTAGATCAAGTGTAGTATCTGTTCTTTTCAGTTTAATCTCTGAAAGATGTCTAAGGACATCAATCGTGATTATTCTTATTTTTGGCATTCGGGCGGCTTCCTCTGTGCTTGCACATGATGTCGCCCACAGTGTCCCTGGTATTACACTGCCTCCAGGTGACGCGAACTACACGGGCTCACTTTTCATTGGTTTCTCAGGCTTGCCTGGGAGGTGAGGAAGAGTTAAATTGTAGACTTCCGTGGCATGTCGTGTATTGTGCAATGGACGCGCTGAGAACAATTTACGTTGGTTAAACAGGTACACAAGCTGTTGGTGCCTGTTCACGTTGCGTGTATCCCCAGAGAGTTCTTCCCTACCCTCGTCACGATGAGGTGAGATTATCCATGCCTCAGGTAAAACGACCGATGCGTGCACCTCAGAAGCCTCCTGCGGCCATCACTCCACTTATTCGATCAAGCTTGATACGCCTCGCACTCCGCAACCAACATGCAACCTCAATCCAGCCCCCTTATGCCTCATTTCATCCTGACGCGGAATGTCTTGCACTAGCTCTCCGCTTGCGCTCACGTCGCTGCCCAACGAAATTCTGCACAACATCGCCTTCCGGCTGCCGAATTTTGCCCTTGCTAGTCTGCGGGCCGTCAACCAGCAACTCGCCACCGCCGTCACCCCTGCGTTGTTCTGCAGTCTTCGTCTTTGAGCCTTCAAAGATGAACCAGAAAAGTTCATTTGCATTGCCGAGTCAGAGCATCTCAGGAAATTTGTTCGTGAAATAACTTGCGACACCTGGATCGGTCCCAATTTCAAGTTCCGGGTACAGGGCCACTTCGTAGTTCCGTCAACTTTCTTCGATGCTCTGCCCTTTGTTGCCTTGTTCCGAAAATTGGATACACTTCATCTGAGGTTTGCATATAATTGTGGTGATTTTTCGGCGGAGGAAAACCCCGATTTTCGATATCGGATCCTTGATACAATTTTTCAAGCGCTTGCCGGCACTTTGAATCAAGAAAGGCAGCAGGAAATCGATGCCAAGCTCTCCCTTCGAGGTTTTCAAACTAGAAAGACCCCTTCCGAGGCAATTGAATCACCAATATTGCTCAAGACGCTTACCATCTCGAATTTGGAAGACTACAATAATCCGCAGTTCACAGAATCCGACGCCTTCCAGACCGTGTTAAACTCACCCAATCTTGTTGACTTGAGGCTGTACATTGCCCCACATCCCGATAATGTTGATCGGAAGTTTTCTTCTGCCTACCCAGAAAAATATGAATGTTTGAATTACTGCCATCAACTTGGCTTCGACCTTCAGTGGCAGAAAATCTCCGGGTACTCTCGTTATATTGCCATGAGCCCTAGGGATGATACCCGAAGATGGATTTTCGACTTGTGAACTCAGGGAGCGGATTTCCCAACTTGAAAGTTTTGGCCCTGGGCAACTTTGTCTTCAGTCACGTTTGGCAGATCGATTGGTTCGGGTCTCTCGAGTTTTACCTCGACGGGTGCTCTGTTCTTTTCGATGCCAGCAACCACATGATCCTAGATCAAAGCAATACTGCTGTTAAGAAACCCGATGGAACGGAATTCAATGTTTCCAATTCTGGCTACTATTGTCGGTATAACCCAGGAAATGGCTCGATTCTCGAGACATCGTTAGAAGTGTCGTTCCGATAGAACCAACTGCTTTTGACGTGGGCAGACTCGATGTCAAATTTGAAGGTTTTTAAGATTTCCTCTACACCATCTGACTCCAGGGTCCTCCTTCCTGGCCAGGGAATGAGTTTTAGGCTGCGTTACTTCTCTTTGAGCTCCCTGAAAAAGTGGTTCATCTCTTTGGGGCCGATGATATTGACACAGACCATATCTTCAACCATCTCTCCCTCTCTAGCATTGAGCCAAAACTCACGGCTGCCGGTGCCTCCACCAGTTGCGATGCAAAAGAAGTGTGAACTATCAATATCATCGTTTGCTGCATTACAGTAGAACTCCATCTCCCAATTATGTCGATCCTTCATCTCCTCAAAGTCCTTCCGGCAAAATGAGGAGTAATCTACCAGTGTGCATGAGCCGTGAAAGTGTACGTTGGTTCGATCTTTAAAATAGGGTAGGTAGCGTAGAACTTCCATTACAAAGTCCGACTTGAAGTCTTGGCTGGCTTCATCCGTTATACTTGGCCACTCCCCGGGGGGTGGGATCTTGAGATCCGCAGCATCGTAATGTAGTGTTGTGAGAAACTTGTAAAAATCAAGAAAGATTTCTCCAAGCTCTTCTGCTGTGTGCACTGTAGTGTCGGTCATATGTGAATCGTCCGATAAATCATCATCCAATTCCAATTCTTCATCTGAGCGCTCGTGTGATGGGTCTTTGGGCTCTTGGGGGGCACACATATTTGCAGATGATCTTTCCGGTCTAGTATTCTCAGGTAGAGATTGAGCTTGAATCGAATGAGAGAGGTCTTGGGAATTTGGGATGGACCAACAACAGCTTTTACACATAGATGCCTCACTTAGTCATCAGTCTGTGCAAATTCTCCACCATTCAAAAGAGAATGAATTAGTAAA
Organism: Calonectria honghensis; assembly: GCA_013403855.1. Taxonomy (NCBI): domain Eukaryota; kingdom Fungi; phylum Ascomycota; class Sordariomycetes; order Hypocreales; family Nectriaceae; genus Calonectria; species Calonectria honghensis. The sequence goes on along the minus strand of VTGB01000008.1, from coordinate 199,137 downwards.
CACAACCGTAAATTCAAGCCTAAACAGCAGCTAGTTCCGAACTAAAACGCGGCACAATCTACCACATATCCTGCCAAGAGCATTCTGCCCAGTTGTACCGCCTACCTTCATACCAGGCAACCACAACATCTCACCCCCTGTATGAACACGTAACATTTTCCTCATGGTTGATTCGAGTTCCAAGGTTTCCCAATTCAGCAAATCATCATAGTATCACACTCAAAATGAGCTTGTTTCGTCTCCCGTCGGAGATTTTGAACGCGATAGCAAACCAACTCGACGGTTATGACTGCCGGCAGCTTTGCCAAACTTGCCGTCCCCTTATGAACGCCTTGCAGAAAAAGGCGTACCGCTGCATTATATTGGATGAAAGGGCGGGATCTGGAAGCGACGTAATGGCACTCGCATCCGGTCCGCGGGCCAAGTTTGTCCGCTACATCCAATACTCCCCGCTTGGCCCAAAACCAACTCTTGGCTGGGAAGAAGACGGGCGAGAAAGTGAGCACGAGAAATATATCGTTTTGAGCGATCAGACACGCGAGGTATTGGAGTCATTGCATCGATTCGTGGGCCTGGTGAGATTTCGCCTGATTCTTGGTGGGGAGGATGAGGGCTGGGATATTGGCAACTGGCCAATGGTACCGCTTAGCATGTCGTATTTCTCTTTTGACGAATATCACAAGGCTCACGACGAGGAGCCGTGGAGAATTTTACTAGAAGAGAGCTTGACGGCATTATCGAAGAGCGCGGGTGCATTTTCGAAGCTGGAAATAAAAAGGCTTCCGCCAATTCCAATCCAACAACCATACAAAGTTTTTGAGACGGATCAGTGGAAAGCTCTTCTTTCGAAGCTCACCTCGCTAGAGATTACCCTACCCGAAACTTATGACCAGGGGTCTGGGAACCTTACGGTATACCATCAAGAGTTTTTACAAAACTTTCCACAGATGTTCCTTGATCATCTGCCCAACGTGGAGCACTTGCGGATTGCTGGAAAGGACGATGCAGTTATCGGCAAGCATGAGTACCCAGCGCCTTTTAGTTGGAAACCTTTGCAAATGCCACGCCTGAAGATCTTTGAGTTGGAGTACTCCTTCCTGGAAGAAGGCTTGGTTTCATTCCTGTTGAACCACACTGAAACTCTAGAGCAGGTTTATTTGCGGCACTGCCTAGGTGAGTCCAAAGATGACTGGAAACATTTGTTTCAGAGGTTTGTAGATCAGGACGCAAGCCGCCTGGTTGAGGTCAGGATTCCTGCATATCCAGTCCCTAAACGCAGCTTCTACCCGAATGATTCCGAATGGGAAGAGGTATGGCGCAAAATGCTGAAGGATTTGGAAGAAAAAGAAGAGAATTTCCATCAGTGGACATACCTTAGCGAACATTACAACAATGCGAAAGATGATGGTAACGTGGACGAGAGCGAGGCAGATGGGACTGTGCCGACCTCGGGCGGCACTGTTGAGGCGATGGTGATGGATTTGAATTCAGATGATGGTCGCGAAAATCAAACTAGTTTAATGCAGGATGAAGATGGAGAGGAGGAGCAAGAGGATGGTGAAGGAGAGGGTGAAGAGGACGATGAAGAGGATGAAGAGGATGAAGAGGATGACGGCGAAGAGGACGAAGACGATGGTGAAGAGGAGTATAGGAACGGGAGAGAACAAAGATACGTGGAAACTCGGAGGCACTGGGAGGAGGTGGTAGTGGATGAGAAATGTAGGAGATTTGTGGTTGCAGACACTTCCGAAAGTTACGGCCAAATATTTCCGGTAGAGTCACACCCCGAGGATGAATTGGAGCTTGATGAGTCGGACGTGGTAGAAATATGGGAAAAGCTCGAGCTTTTGGTTCGGAGGAACAGGACTATGGTGGAATCATCCAAATCAGTTCACCACGAGTGATCGGTGGAGGTGGTTGTTGCATCTCCCATATTCCTGAGCTTTTTAGTGCGAGAAGGCCTCAAAATCCATACGTCTTCTTTTATCTCCGATCACTACTAGTTCAGGATGCTCACTTATGCTGGGGTTGGAGGGGTTCGAGGGACCGGCCGAGCTGGTTTCTGTCAACATATTCAGATTTAACATTGCAGCGGCTCAACTTCGGCATCTTGCAGGTCACTAGAATGCACATATTCAACATGTAATGACCAAACAGTCAACGTGATATATTGTAAATCCAAGTCTATGTAATTTGTTTTATGCACACAAGAAAATCGGGTTCGAGACGAGCCGAATCAGCATGTCTCTAATTAATAATACTATGAGTTGGCTCCTCGTTTAAAAGTGAGGAGTGTTGAGGGCCAAGCCCATAAGACAGCCACCAATGAGGCCAGCAATGGGGATAGTCATGATCCAGGAGAAGACAAGGAGGAAGACTCGCTTCCAGTTGACAGCCTTGATGGTGCCGTTGCAGAGACCGACACCGACGGTGGCACCAGTGATGCACATGGAGGTCGACACGGGCAGGGAGTACTGGGAGAAGATAAGGACAGTGATGGCGGCGCCCATCTCCATGGAAGAACCTCGGCTGGGGGAGTGGTAGGTGATCTTGTTACCCATGACTGTGTACTTGTTAGCAGTGTTTCTGCAGGCGGACGATTGGTGTTACTTACCCTTCATGATGTTGTATCCGTAGGTGATGAAACCGAAGCAAATGGTGAGAGCGGTAACAGCCAGCTGCCACATGGGCACATCGGCCTTGGCAGCAGTGGCAGTTCCGGTGGACCAGGCAGCGTACATGGCAGCCCAGACACCGACAGCGTTACCGACATCGTTGGCACCGTGAGCGAAAGAAGCAGTGCAGGCAGTGATGATCTGAACGAAAGAGTAAAGGTACTCAACCTCGTTGGGGTACTTCTCGGCGTTCTCGTAGACGCGGACCATGCGGCGGCCCTCGGGAGTTCCCTCGATACCGACCTGGGCAGTGTGGATGTCGTAGTGAGAACCGTAGAGGAGGGCGACGACGAGCATGGCGGGGATGCGGCGGACGAGGGCGAGGAGGTTCTGGGTCTCGTGGATGGAACCAGCTCCCATGGGGTTGGCGTGGAGAGTGCGCATGGCCCAGCCCAGGGGGCCGCGGCTCTTGCGAAGCTTGGCGTGGTGGCGCTCCTCGGCGGCCTTGAGCATCCTCTGGTACTCCTCCTGGCTGTACTCGGCGAGGATCATGCCGGACTCACCATCGGTGCGGCCGTTGTTAGGGGTGGGAGTGACGTCGTCGCTGTTGGCCTTCTTCTCGTCGGTGGAGCGCTCAGGCTGGGTAGTAGAGTCCGTGTCATCATCCTCAGGGCCGTGCTGGACAACGGCATAGTTGGGGACGACAGCGCGGGTGGAATCCGGGGGAGCGGGGCGCTGGAACAGCGTGGGGCCGCGGACAAAGTCCCACCACTTGAGGGTGTAGTCCTTCTTGATGACCTTGGCGTGAACGAAGGGGACGAAGAAGAGGGCAGACATGAAGAAGAGACCCCAGCCAACACCGAGTGTGACGGCGGCGATGTACCAGGCGGGCTTGTCGGCGAGACCCAGACGGGGAGAGCCCTTGTAGACAATGGAAAGGGTACAGACGGTACCGGCAATAAGGAAGAAGAAGGGAGAGGTCCAGACGGCCCAGGGAACGGGGTCCTTGCGCATGTGGACAACGACCTTGATGAGCATGAAGATGATGGCACCAAAGGCACCAGCAATGGCAGGAGCCATACCAAGACCAGCAAAGATGGCTCCAAGACCCTGGCCGCCGTTCCAACCCCACTGGACCTCCTTGGCGCCAACGGTGGCAACACCAACACCGGCAATAGAAGAAATCAGGGAGTAGGTCGAAGAGACGTGGGCGTTGTGTCGGGTACACCACATGACCCAGAGCGAGGCACCAGCGGAAGCACAGGCGAAAGCCAGCAGCTGGACTCCGGCGTTGTCTCTGAAGGCCTCAATGGGAATGATACCGTTCTTGATTGTCGAGGCCGTTCGCGCACCCACGGCCAGGGCGCCGAGCATTTCGAAGACCACACAGGCTACCATGGCCATGCGGTACGAGATGGAACGCGATGAGACACTGGTGGCCCAGGCGTTGGCGACATCGTCTATGGCGCAATTCAAGTCAGTCACTGTTCACTGTCCGGCGGGGGCCGCCCGATTGGTTGGGGAAACTCACTGGCGCCATTGTTGTAAGCCTCGAGCAGGGCAAAGCAAGTGCCCAGGGCAAAGACGTAGGTGTAGTCCTCGAGCACCATTGTGAAGGTGTTCCGCGACAGAGGGAGGTTCGGAGGCGTTCTTCTTCCGTCAGGTCAACAATGGACTTGGTGTAGGCACAGGGCTGCTCATCCAGATGAAGGGAATGATGAGGAGCCATGAACACCAGGGCCGGCTCGAGGTAATATAGCTTTTCGTCCATGGCAGGGGCCCAGGCCCAGGCTCGGGATTGACAGTTGCATTGCTTCGGTGAGAAGTTTGGGCTACCGGCCCTTGGTGCGAGCGACACACTCCCTCCTTGCCACATGGGGAAACTCAGATCCCCAATCAGCGGCTGCGGGCAACGAACATGGTCCTCTCAGGATGCTCCCACGCCCCACATGTTTGAATCATTTGGTGCTTGAGACGGGGCATCAAGATGGGAGCGTGTACAGGCGAGGTACTGGGCGGGATCGCCGCGTATGCTCTCGCCTGCCCCAGGGCCCCGTTGGGATTGGCCAGGCGTGGTCGAACAGTGTTTTGGCAAAAAGTGTGTCGTGATATCCATTGGGTCGACTGTGGATAGGCCCGGGGCCAATACGCGGCCTGTACTTTGCAGGCTTATCTCATGCTCCGCCACGCACCTGGTGAAGCTTAACCAATTCGGCGACCGACGGGTCTACGCTCACTCCCAACTCTAATTTATGCATACTGGCCACAGCGCGAGCAAGCCCCTGCAAGCCATTGTTTTCCCCTCTCAAAGCCAATCTGATAAACAAGAAGCAAAGGCCTCCCCAAGTGCCGGCTTGTCGTCGTTTTTGAGGCATCTGAGCCAAGACCCGATATATCGGCACTGCGCCTGGCCAAGACCGCGGCTCCTGAGATGCTGCCAGGGCCGTGAAATGGCCACGTACCGAGGACTGCACCACCCTCTCGCAGAGCCAAGGAGCTGCCGGGCAATGGTGTGCATCGAGCCATCTTGGCACGCGACATGTGAAGCTGTCCCGACGGCTCTGAGACGCCTTACGACCACTGAAGCACCCACGTGGGGAGAATGAACGGAGCGCGTTGGTGGACGGGACGGCAGGGGTGGCGGCCGGGGTCTGGCAGGGAGGGGGGGGAACGATCTCCCCGAAGCAGCCACACATAAGCAACGGCGTCTCTGCCAAGGCTTCCAGACAGTTGAGTTGATCAGAAAGGGAGACCGAGAAGGCGAGCTGAAATTTTTCATTGCCTGAGCAAGCGACACGAGCGTCTTAGTGCGGCATTTTCGCAACCGCGCGTGGAACAGAAGCATCCGGCGTCGTTGCGGACGGCTCGGTCCCCCGCAAAATTCTCTTGGCCGCCAAGAACAGGGGCGCCGAGATGCTGCTATCTGCTCCACAAAGTAAAAAAGCCTGCAAAGTTTGCTGCCGAAAGCGCGGCGTTGGTTGTCGTGGCATCGAGGAAGGGATTCTCACTGCAGCAGAAGCGAGGTGCATGAATCCAAGTCACATCGCTTGATGCCAAAACACGGCGCAGGCAAGCAGAGCATGCACATTCAGCTTCAAACTGATGGCAGTCGCGTGCACAGTAGCAGTTTTCAGTCACCGAAGCCTGAGGCACCGTCCCGTCCGGCTGGTTGACCCACGTCCAAATTGCACACCACGAGCCCAAACCACGAGCGCTCATTGGCTGCGCTGTTAAGCTTCTCGACAACCTTCTGGCAAATCAGCAGCATCGGGGAGATTTCCAACTTCAATTGAGCCCACGAACTATACGAGAAGTTTGAAAATCTCTGCAGCCCCAAAACTAGGCTGTTAAGGCTGTAGAACCGACCCATTCCAATTTGCCCTAGTCTGCATGAAACTTTTCACAATCTGCCCATATACAGTGTTTGACTTTTGGAAAATGACGTCATCCCAAACAGCTAACCTAGACCAAAACAAAAGACATTCTAGATGAATATTGACAATTGTTGACGAAGCAGTAGGACAGGTCCTGTTGTATGCCGTTGCACTGAAAATAATCAACTGAAACATTTCAGTGTAACCTGCTGCACAATGACGAGGTTTATGCACGTTGGTTGAAGGTTAGGGCTAGGGTGCACATTTATTCCGCACATTCCGATTCCGAAAAATCGTAAATATATCACCAGAGAAGCATTCTAGAATAGGCCCTGCCAACGAACACATCTTTGGAACAAAATCCATCAACATCTTCTAGAAAACACCCAAACCGTAAAGACACAATCCTTGCCGTCAAAATGACCAATCACGGACGTTGCAACTGTGGAAGCGTTAGTGTGGAGCTGTCAGCCCAGCAATTAGCCTCGATTCTGTGTTATTGGTAGGGGTCACAACCCTTTTGGCCGTCTGATACCACGCCAGCTGCTAATGATGTGCAGTCGTAGCTGCCGTACTGCAGGAGGCGGTTCGTATGATCACGCGACCAGATCCATCGCGTGCTAACATGTCCAAGGCTACTCTGTCAACTACCTCATTGGAGAGGAAGAGGCCGTCATCAGCGACCCCAGTGAGACATTGAAGACGTACATTGATACCAACGCCGACAGCGGCAACAAAGTTGAGGTAGACGCTTGGCACCCCCGTTGAAGCAGCCGACGCTAAATGTCTCCAACAGCGACAGTTTTGCAGTAATTGCGGGAGGCAAGTATCCCGAACGTACCAAGCAAGACCCCGATTTCCTAACCTAGACCTAGCCCCGTCATAACGAGAACCCCCAAGTACCCCGGAAAGGCTTTCCTCAAGGCCTCATTATTTGGAGACATGGCCGCTCCTGTTGCAGAGGTTTATACTTCGCGCCGAGAACATTGGCAGACCCCCATTGAAGGAGCCAAGCAAGCATAGTGTTTTGGGCGTGGTGGTGGTGTGCGCGGGCGGCGCCTCCGATTTGACCACAGGCTACCACGTGGGTGGAGCCGTCAGGACTTCATGTATGCTGATCGTCGGATCATCGCGGCTGTGCTAGTTACAGTACAATTATTGCATCGACACCTGGAAAGCACAGGCCAGCATCCTGGGCAGAATATAGTCTTGGCAATGCCCTCATGAAACGAAAAGACCCCGGAGCGCTTGTCAGCCAGCGACGACGCTAGCCCGCGGCTCCACCCCGGACCCCCTTTTACTATGCGCTCAAAAGTCTTGGATAGACTAAATGCAGCAAGTGAATTGTTTTCCGTAGTTAAGCTCTCGGAGCGCGCCGGTTGTGGGTAATTTCCCGCTGATTGCCGGACGAACCAGCAAGATTGCAAGATTTCCGATCGATAATGGCCAAACAGCCATGCACGTGGTCCAAAAATAAGTGTTGATTCTAGTTATATACGCTGGATAGCCAAGTCTTTACTAATGCCAACGCATCGCAACGCGGTTTTTCGGTGCCCCAATGGAGCAAATGAGATGAAGATATCGCCACGTTCACTGGAGTCGGAAAGCTACGAGTCTGCAACGTCGGGCGAGGCAGCTTGGCACGGGAATTTTCGATGCTGATCTGGAAAATTTCCATTATCGCCAAGGGATATGTCGAAACTGTCGGGTCTGGTACCTTCCTCAATGGTTGAGGTTCGAGTCAAGTTGAATCACTGCCGATAAGCTCAGCACATGTCAGAATCCAGTCTCGCTGGGTATTTTGCACATCGGACCATACTACCGAAACCAGCCGTTGGGAAACAGTGTTCCCTCGAATTCTTACATGCCGCGTGATCCGGTTGAAGTGCTGATGGCTGGAAGTTGGTGACGATGGGAACTCTACGCTAACTCGATAAGTTTACCGCTACCACCCAGCTCTTCAGGACGAGAAAAACTCAAAGGAGGCTTGAACCGGATGATGGGATAATTCTAGGAACTTATGCCTTGGAAACATGCTGCCAAATGTTTTGGTTATACTATCATTTCACTTGGAGAAGGGTCGACGCAATGAGTCTGCACAAGAATCTACTGACGTGTAAACTGCGATAAAACCACAGGAACCCGACACTCCTTGATATAAACCCAAAAATCACTGGATTCTTTTGAAGAGCTGGTCTAATTCCGATACCCAAACCGCGGCTGTGAAGTATTCCCTCCTATCGAAGAATCAATGGATACGCACAAGTGAATATTCATGTGACTTTGACCGTGAGGTCGAAGCAAAACAGTCGATATGGAGAAGGACCTAAATGGCCGCATGGGCTTCCTACTCGCATGTAGCGTCGGAAAGAATCATTGGGAATCGCAACTATCAAGTCAACAAAACACAATACCCATACCACTATAGTTGACTCCTCGTCTTCCAGGATTGGCATTTGATAAAACTCACAATACATGGTGACTGGGATGTTGAGCATCCCCGGCTGCTCTCAAACCTGCCACCCATTTTTGCAAGCTATCGCGTTGGCTATTTGGGATGGGAACATTGATGAATAAAATAGCGGCGGTCTTGTATCGGCATTTCAGATGAATAGACACCACGGTGTCCAATATAATGAGGATTCCTAATAGTTTGGAATGATCAAAGGTATGGGTGCGAGGAGACGAGACGAAAGAATAATGGTGGAGCTGGAAGAATCTCTCGTCTTGATGATTGACTTGGGTTCAAATTTATAGGTTATCGTGTCAGCTGTTCTGCTCTTCGGAAGAACCCTGATGCTCTAAAAGCCTCAACGAAGACTCGTGAAGAATTTGGCGAGTTGGTGGTTGGCATGCAATCGACGCCATGTCACGATGAGGGAGCGGCGGCGGTTTACTGCCTGTTCTTTTTTAACTAGGTTGTGACGCTGAAGGACATCTCTGAATCAACAAGCTGTTTGACTGCGGTCTTCCAAAGGTCAAAATAGTTAGGAAAATGCTTAGGGTTTGGTCGGGGCTGGGTTGTATTGTCAGCAGCTGCTGCCGGATGCCCAACAACCATACTTCGCATTCTGTCACCAAAATTCTCTTCCTCTTTTATTCTCGCCCATTCATTTTCACTCTTCACACCTCGCTTCCATTCATTCCAGCAATGCCGTTCAAACGAGGACATCCAGGAGGTCCAGGGAGGCCAAAGGGCTCAAGAAATTTTTCCTCGCTATCGGAGAACCCAACCCCGGTTTTTCGCAAACAGAAACAATGCGAGGATAGTGGTGGCAGGGTAGGTAGACCAAGGAACCTCGCCAACCAGAGTGGTGAGACGAACAAGCGTCGCAAAACGACTGACCAAGATGACACCACTTGCATCGACCTTGAGGCTTCCATCACCAGCACCGGCCGTATCGACAAAGAGTCCCACCCTCAAGAACCCTCGAAGAAAGTCCAGTGCGGCAACTGTGGTGAGGACGATCACCAGGTCATCAACTGTCTGAAGTCGCGTAACGGGGTCATCCGCGGCTGTGGTTGCTGCAACTCTTCCAAGCACGCCACAGAGGAGTGCGCTGACTTCCCCAAGGACATCAAAAGACAGGTCGACATCGTGGTTGTTAAGCGGGGAGACATGCCGCCTTTGGCATCGCCCGACTGGTACCCGATCCTTTTCGAGGCGGTCATCGCAGGAGTCACGGATGCTATGGATGGCCATCTACCCTGGGCGGTCGAGTTTGCTGCCGGCATCGAAAGACTGATGGAGGGCGACATGGAAGGGTTCGAAAAAAAATCTGGCCTGGACTCTGACATCAAGGATTGGGCGGCCGCCCAGGATAAATACGGTGGCATTCCTGCTTGCCTGTACGCCGCACTTGAAGAGGAAAAGGCTGCATTGAAACTGGGCCGGGCTGTCAGGTCCAAACTGCGACCATCAAGGATTTTTCGATTTAAGCTGTCACAGGAGGACGAGGATCGTCTCGAGAAGGCAAAGGGATTTCTGGAAAATTCCAGCTCCTAGACTAGCTGGTCTCACCATCGGACAGACCAGAGTAGGTCAGAATTAATGACAGTAATAATCGGCGAGAAAATTGGCTAATCTGCCTTTGACTTATCAGGCAGTGTGAACTGGATGTCATCAGCGCTCCAAACCGATTGGCAACTGTGGATTGGAACTTTGGGGTTCAAGGGTCAGCAGTCGGGTAAGCACAATCTTCCAGCTCTCAACTCTTTGACCAACGACTTATCAACAACAGTGATCACAAGAGAGCGATTGACTTTACCAAAGTCGATGATGAATAGAGACGGCGGAAGCTGGGCTGATGTTTTCAACCCATCCGATGGTAAGCTGACCACCAACGCCCAAGGATATTATTGACAACGCAACTACACAGGCGGAATGTCTCGGCCGAGTGGTCAGGGCAGGTCAGGCATCCGAGTTTTTTAATTGCCCTTGTTTAAAAATAGAGCCAACTGGGCATTTGACAACCAAGATGCCCTCTTAGTAACAGTTGGTGACCAGATTGTGCGGCGGATCATTTTCGGAAACTTTTCGATTTCTCTGATCAATTCTTGGGCATGATCGGCGGGCTGGGCTAACTAGATGAATGCGGTGCAGATGACACTCGAATAAACCTGTTGAGTCTGCTTTTAGGCAGTTGGCTCCGAGCGCTCTTGTTGGATCCCTGTAATGTTTCATTGAATAACGCATGTCAGCCCGAAACAAGTGCCCGTGTCTCTTCGTAGCCTCAATTGTCGCGCCATACTACCCGATTGGACACCTCCACTGTCCAAAAGAAACTACCGAGACGCCATGCATGAAGCCAAATCAGCCGCCACCAATTAAAAATACGGTAATTATCGTCATGCAGCCTGTGCAATGCTAGTGCTACGTTGGTGGAGAAGAATCGGCACCTCAGCTCAAGTTTGGTCGATGAGGTATGCTTGATGAGGTAATGATTGAGTCACATTCAATGGCAAGCTGGCAAATAATATGGGCAAAGGCTATGGAGCCTGCAACACGACGTTGCTTCTGCCCAAATTAATCCTCGTGGCCCTGCAGGACCCCCGCATACCCCGACTTTAGGCGTCGTGTCCATCAGCTGTCCACGGAGCTATAAAAGCTGCGTCAATAAGCCCTGACCAAGTCAGCTTTCCAACCGGAAAGGCGTTACCATGTTTGAAGAAATCATCGGTCAATTCTCGACGCTGTCGGGCCTTCAGTTGGCATTTTTCTTTGTATTTGTATTTGCAACTGTTGCCCTTGCCAGAAACAAGTTCCGGTCTGGCCTCATAACTATACCGGGCCCACCTCTCGCTGCTTACACGGCGCTCTGGCGGTGGAACGATGTACGCAAAGGCCAGGCACACAAGACGGCGATAGACCTGCATCAAAAGTATGGAGCTCTTGTTAGAATTGGTCCAAACCACGTTTCCGTTTCTGATCCCCGGGAGATCAAAAACATTTACGGCCTCAAGTCTGGTTACACAAAGGTACAAACTAAGCAGCCACTTTCGGCAATTGCTAATCCAGTAGACTGCATTTTATCCTATCCAAAGCATTGTATGGAAGGGGAAACCCGAATACAACCTCTTCGCCGTCCGAGACGAGGCCTATCACCATCAAATGAAGAGGCCAGTTGCCAACGCCTACAGCCTTACAACACTCTTGACCAACGAGGCGGCGGTCGATTCTTGCAGCAGCCTCCTCGTCGAAAAGCTCTCAAGTTTTGCTCGAGAACAAAGACCGGTCGACTTTGGAGAATGGATACAGTATTACACGTTTGATGTAGTGGGAGAGCTTACGTTTGCAAAGAAACTGGGCTTTTTGGACACTGGAGCAGACGTTGATGGCATGATGGAAACAATTGAAGGGATATTAGTAGGCGAACCCAACATTTTGAGTCATCGACTTGCTAACAGTGGCAGGGATATGCGAGTACGATCGGCCAGGTTCCTGTTTGGCATAAGTTATTGCTAGGCAACCCTCTTTTGCCATATCTCATCCCGTCGATGGAAAACTGGAACCAAGTGCTCACATTCACCCTCAAAGCGGTGAATTCCGTCCTTGGGGAAGAAGGTGGGGGCTTGAAAAAAGGCGGAGAAATCGACACCGAGGCTCTGGAACAGCGGGGTGATATGCTGAGCAAGTGGTATGCCCTCAAGCTTGCAAGCCCCGACAAATTGTCGACGCGCGACCTTGTCGTCCACCTCAGCGCCAACGTTTTCGCTGGATCAGACACGACAGCCATTGCCATCCGCGCCGTGTTTTACTATCTCCTCAAGAACCCGGCAAAAATGCAAAAGGCAGTCAAGGAAATTGACGATGCGGCTGCGCAAGGAAAATTGAGCCAGCCAATTTCGTACAAAGAGTCTACCACTCACTTGCCATACATGCAAGCAGTCATCAAGGAGGGTCTCAGGATCCACCCTTCAGTTGGTCTCCTTCTGGAACGCCATGTACCCCAGGGGGGTTCAACCATCTGCGGAAGGCACATACCTGAGGGAACAATTGTTGGAATCAATGCGTGGGTCACCCAGAACGACCCTGAGGTGTTTCCAAACCCAGAGTCTTTTGAGCCAGAGAGATGGCTTGATGCGTCTGAAGAGGAGCTGCGGATAATGGAGCAATCATTTTTCGCGTTTGGAGGCGGAACGCGAACTTGCACTGGGAAGCACATGGCAATGATGGAAATCATCAAGATTATTCCAGAGCTTCTTCGCAAGTTTGAGATTTCACTTGTAGATCCAGATGCAGAATGGGCCACCAAGAACATTTGGTTTGTGCAGCAGCATGGGCTCAACTGCAATATGAAGATAAGAAATTAGTCTAGAAATTAGCTAAAGAAGGTATCTGAAATACTGATTATCCAAATTAAATTCAAGTCTATTCCGTCCTTATTCTTTTCAGCCACGCCTATTAGCTCGAGCCGAAGGCGAGGACGGCTCGCCGCAGGCGGCCCCCGGCAGGGCCCCCGGAGGGCAACTACGCCCATTTTCCAAGCAAAGTCATAATGCCGGCACCAAAGTACAAGGAAGTGATCATAAAAGCCAGCCGGGCCTTGTCATTTGTGCGGTTCGGGTTAAACATGAAATCGCGGGCAAGCATTTCGACGAAGCCTGCGTAGAGGAGAATTCCGGCTGATATGCCGCTTAGAATGCCAGAGACAGCGTTCGCGGTGTATGAGTTACCATTATAGCTGGATTGCAGGCCGATGCCAATGGCGATGGAGATGGGGGTGGTAAATCCGTACGCCAGACACAGGGCCCAAGGCATCCAGTGGTACCGAGGGGGGAAGGGAATTACGCTAAGCCTGGCGCCGATTCCCAGGCCTTCAAATGATTGATGGAAAATGATGACTGGAAATAGAGTCTTGATTGCGTCGCTGGAGGAGCCAAAGTTGAGGCCGATGATGATGCTGTGCAGCAACACGCCGAATTCGAGGACGAGGAAAGCCGCGATTTGCGATTGGAACCCGGAAGCCGTCTCGGAAGGACTCTCCTCGAGCTGCTTCGCCTCTTCAATCTCGTACCGATCGTTGAGCGCCGTGGACGCGACGCTGGACCGCCGCGGCTGGAAATGGGCCGTCGACGCTACGCTCGGGCGCCTTGGTGGTGGGAACTGGTGATCTTCTGCGACCGACGCGAGACGCTGGCTGGGGTGGTGCCCGGCGTTGTTTGCATCTTTTGTGATGATGCCCTCTGTGTCGACGTGCACGACGCCGTAGCGCATCTCGACGTAGTACTCGGCCAGGAAATCGACCAAGAAGATGAGCATGGAAGACACCAGTGCCAAGGCGGGGGGCCAGCTAAACGTCGCCCAGCGCCCAGTCATGCCCACGCAAGTGCCGGGGCCTATGCTCGCGTACGACGGGTCCATGAGGTGTATAAAGGCCGTGGCGATGATGACGCCGGCGCCAAAGTACCGAGCAAAGAGGTAGCCATAGAGGGGTATTCGGAGCCAGCGCACTCGGGTGGCCACGACGGGAAACAGGGTGGTCAGGGTCGACACGACGAGAACAACAAAAAGCGCGGCGATGCGTGTATTCAGGTGTCCATGGATGTTGCCTCCGCTTGCCGTCAGGTAGCAGATGACCTCACGAGGGTCGGCCGTGTCGAGGTCGACGAGGCGGGGGTTGAAATTGTCGCCCATGTTTGCTTGCAGGCTCAGGATTCCAGAAACCACGGCCTTATGTAGGCCATCTTGAGAGAACCTTTGCAGACTAACACGGCCGATGAACCTTGTTTGATGCGCGAGTCAATCGTGATGCTTTCACCTTTGGGTTGCGTCGCGTTGCGACGGTGTGAAGTTGAGCGTCGATTCATGCCCAGCAAACATGTCATCTTTCAAATTTGCTGGATCTTTTAATCCCGGGCCATTTTTCGTTCCATGATTCCATCTGGTAAGCGTTGCCACGGGTCAAGCATATCAACAGGCTCATGGCGGATCGGTGGAGTTTCTTGACCATATCCCGATTCATCGACGCTAACTAAAAACAACCTTCAGTGCCGTCACAGCACCAACCTAATCCACTGTCATCGCCGCATTTGGCTAGCCACCCGAATGCGGAGAATGACGTAAAGCGCCATCATTGAAAATGTTGAGCAAAATGCGAAATATATCGTAGCAAGCCTTGATGATCCTCTTACTACTTCTATCCTTTGGTTCTGGGTTCTAATTGCACGCACAATGCGCTGCTTTTAACCTCGGCACAAATACCAGATTGCCGTGCCACTAATAATGCTTTGCACTATTAAATGAACAAAATCTCACAAGTCCTTGGACTGGTTATCGAATAATAAGAAAGACAACTTAATTATTGTTTATGTTGACACTATATTTTAATAAGATTTATCGTATTAATATAAGTGGCGAATGCTTTGACGAAACCCAAACTTTGACCTCATTCCAATTCCTGTTAACGAACTGTTTGCCACGATGAACTGGTTCCAGCCAACGTCAACAAACTAGCCCGTTTTCTCAGTGGCTCTCTAGCGGCTTGAAAAGATCTGGAACTTTTGGCCGTTGCGAACGGCGACCGCAACCCTACCCTAGAGGGTCGGTGATCGTCAGGCGTGCACTACATCTGAAACAGCCCAAAGCCTTGCGAAATTAGATGGACTTCGACATGTTGTGTGCCCATTCGATTTGGCCAACCAGCGCTTTAAATTTGCGTCAGTTGCATTATATTAAGGGCTCCGTCTCACAAGGTCTTGTCGCACACCATGCTCCCACCACTCATGCAGGGGCCGATGATCAGTGACTGGGCACCGCCGCATTGCCGCTATGACTGCAACCTTTACTATGACCATGTTGTGCAACGATTAGCTTAATTAGCCTTATGAAGCTATGTGCTACACACTAATTACCAATACCGCCTGTACCTCCGTTTAATCCGTGGTCCAAAATCAAGGATTTACTAGTGTACTAAGAATAGTGGTGTCGATCAAGTTGGAGCACCTGAGCAACACGGCGCTCTGACGTGACCTGTCGTCCGGCCTGCTTGTATAAAGGTGCGGCGGGACTCGCAGCCTTGGACATGGCACCAAAATGTTCTGCTACGTCGTATTTCTCGTCTTTGCGGCGTTGGCCTCGGCCGCATCGCACACGCATGTCCACGATGGCTCATTCACGCCGGATATTGTGCTCAGCGTCGCACATCGCAACATCAGCATCGGCGGCATTTTCAGGGAAACGGCGGTGGTGAACAACTCCCTGCCTGGTCCGGCTGTGCATCTTGCGCCGGACAAGGTCGTCTGGATTCGGGTTTACAATGACATGACGGACGACAATCTCACAATGGTATGCCCCCGGAATCCGCGGATCATGTCAACACACGCTGACAGCGCCGGTAGCACTGGCACGGACTCGCTCAAGCCGCTTATCCGTTTTCCGACGGCACACCCCTGGCGAGTCAATGGCCCATTCCCCCACAGCACTTTTTCGACTACGAGCTGAAGGCGCCCAATGACACGGTCGGCACCTACTATTACCACTCGCACGTTGGGTTCCAGGCCAGCACGGCATCCGGGCCGCTGATTGTGGATGATGTGGAGGAGCCGTACAAGAATGATGGGGAGCGAACTGTCTTTATCCAGGAGTTTTGGAACCAAACCGACCACCAAATTGAAGAGGGCGTGGGTGCTACGCCCATGCGATGGTCCGGCGAGCCCAACGGGTGGCTGATCAACGGCAAGTCCATCTCCAACTATGGAGTTGTCGACGAGTCGTCCAAAGAATTGGCCATAATCGAGGTCGACCCGGAAAAGGAGTACCGCTTTAGATTCATCGCATCCACCTCACTGTCCCTTGCCATGTTTGCGTTTGCCAATCACACGGAAATCGAGATTATCGAAGCGGATGCGCAGTACACGGAGCGGCAGCCAGTGGAGATTCTGCAGATGGGTTCCGGGCAGCGCTACAGCGCCCTCTTTAAGACGAAAAGCTGCCGCGAGCTGCTGCAGTTTGGTAAACGGGATTTCTACATTCAAATTGAAAGCCGAGACCGGGCTGCCGTTGTGAGGAATTTCGCCATTCTCAGGTACAACACGTGCGGGATCCCGACCGATATGCTCCCGACGAATGAGAACCCGTCCGAGGTGCCGATCAACCTGCCGCCCACTATTAACGGCTACCTCGACTATGAGCTGCGACCGCTGCACGACAACAATTTCCCGACGGCAGCCGAGGTGACGCGCCGAGTCATCATAAACACTCAGCAAATCGCCAACAGTTACTTTGTCTGGCAGATGAACAACAACACGTGGAGCGAGGAGAGCAGCTCGGTGCCGCACACGGTGCCCCATGAGCCGTACCTCGTTTCCTTGTACAAGAACCAATCCGCATACCTTCCCGACTACAATGCCGCTATGCAGAACGGCGGCCTGGACCCCACGACGAAGACGTACCCGGCAAAGATCGGCGAGGTTGTGGAGATTGTCTTTCAGCAGCTAGGCGCCATGAGCCTTGGAAAAACGCCTGGAGGCGGCTTGGACACGCACCCATGGCACGGCCACGGAATGCACCACTACGATGTCGGGGGCGGCGAAGGGGAGTGGGACGAAACGGTGGTGGAGGAGCGCCTCCAGGGCAAAAAGCCGGTCCTGCGGGATACGACTCTGCTGTACCGCTACACGCCCAAAACAGCTCCCGGGCAGAAGCAGGGCTGGCGTGTGTGGAGGCTTCGCATTGATCAGCCCGGCGTGTGGATGCTTCACTGCCACACGCTGCAGCACATGGTTATGGGCATGCAGACTGTGTGGGTGCACGGAGATGCAGAGGACATTATGAAGCTTGGCCGTCCCGAGGTGGAGGGATATCTTGAATATGGAGGTGATGTGTACGGTAATAGTACTCATTCTCCATCTGTTTTGCACTTTCACGAGGCCATCTAGTATGGATTTATTCAATGTGTATTATTTAACCGGTACGATAAATGGGGAGTAATTGTTTACAAATACAAATAGCGCTATAAATGATCAAAATTCCAAACCAACACCAAACACCAGCTCATCGTATCTTTTCTACATCATGGTAGTAGTTGCACATAAATCTCAATCTAAAGTTTGAGCCAGGCATCATCACCAAGTAGGTGGCTAAGCAGCGGTGTACTTGGTCTTCAGAGTCTCCGAGGTCAGCTCGGCGAGGCGCAGCAGCGATCCCGAGCCCATGATTTCGAGAACGCTAATCTGGAGACCAAGGAGCTGTCGGAACCATCGGCGAAGCTCGGTCGCCATCAGAGAGTCGAGACCAATTTGCACGAGGGTGAGGCTGATGTCGACGTCCTCGCCCGGCTTGAGCATAAAGTCGTACACCTTGGCGCCGATCTCGTGCGCGAGGAACTCAATGTTGGCCTTGTCGGAGAGCATGTCCGGGTTCTCGGGGACCTTGGCGAGGAACGTCTTCAGCGCGCTCGAGTCGCCGCCGGCCTCCTCATCCTGCTGGTTGCTGATGTTGTGGTAGGCGCCCATTCGCCTGTCGCGGCGCCAGTTGCAGCGGTTGCTGGGGTCCTCGAGGTGCAGCTCGGAACGGAGGCCCATGATGACCTGGCTGTCGTTCTTCCAGGCCTTGGGGGGCTGGCTGCTGGGCGCTGACTGGTAGGCGGCAATGTTGCCCTTGGAGGCGAGGATGGTGTGCTCGACGTAGTCGAGGTACTCCCTCTCGCCGAGGAAGTAGATGCCCTGGGCCTTGGTGTTCCTCTGAGCGACGGCCGACTCGGCGACGAAACCAACACCCTTGATGGGGCAGATGTTGAGAATGGCGGCTGGGAGACCGAGGTCGAGGCGGTACTGGGTAAAGGCCTCGAGGAAAGTGTTTGATGCACTGTAGTTACCTTGGCCGGGCTGGTCGACGACGGTGACGACGGAACTAGCGAGCCAGAAGAAGTCGAGGGGCTGGTCCTTGAGGGCGTGGTGCAGGTTCCAGGCACCGTTGACCTTGGGCTTGGTGACCTGGTCCCACTGGTCCCAGGTCATGTCAACCATGGGGCTGTCTCTGAGGACCATGGCAAGGTGGAACACACCCTTGATAGGCTTGGAGGAGGCGCTGACGGCAGCCTCGACGTACTTGGGATCTTCAACACCGCCAGCGACGGTGGTGATTTCGGCACCGAGCGATTCCAGCTCCCTGATAGCGGCCTTGCTCTCCTCGCTGACGCCAGCACTCCTGGAGAGAACAGTGAGGGATCGAGCACCGTGCTCAATGAGCCAAGTCGACATGGACTTTCCGAGACCACCCAGGCCTCCAGTCAGGAGGTATCTGGCCTCTGGGTCAAACTCGATCGTCTTGGCCAATGGCTTGACATCGAGCCCTGCAGCAGCATCTATGGACACAATGACCTTGCCAATGTGGCTACCGTGCTGGAGATGACGGAAAGCATCAATGATACCATCGGCGCCAAAGTGCGTCTGTTCCTGGATCGGGCGGATGTGGCCTTCTTTCCAGTATCCGAGGAACTGCTCAAGGAGCTGTCGGAAATATCTGGGCTTCTTCCTGGCAAACTGCACACCGTCAAAGCCGACGTACTGCCTGCTGCCGATGAAGGGGTTGAGATCCAGCTTGCCGTACCCAAGCAAATCACGCTTGCCAATCTCAATCATCATGCCAAACTCAGCCACACACTTCCACGAGGCGTGGAGCAGCGGGCCGGTGAGAGAGTTGAGGACGACGTTGACACCGCGGTTGGAGGTCTCGCGCATGACACCCTCGAGGAAGGACTCGTCGCGCGAGTTGAAGATGCGGTTGCGCGGGATGCCATACGTCTTCATGAGGTAGTCGACCTTTTCCGGGCTTCCGACGGTGACAAAGATTTCGGCGCCCACCATGCGGCAGATCTGGATAGCGGACAAGCCGACACCACCGCATCCAGCGTGGATCAGGACGGACTGGCCCTTTTCGATGCGGGCCACGTTGATGAGGCCGTGGATGGATGTGGCGAAGACGACGGGCACACCGGCGGCGTCCTGGAAGCTGAGGTTGTCGGGCAGCTTGGCGGCGTGGTAGCGCTGCAAGACAGCCTTGGTGGACAGGCATCCCTCAGGGGCAAAGGCAAAGACGCGGTCGCCGACCTTGAACTCGTCGACATCAGAGCCAACCCGGGTAACAATACCGCCGAGCTCAATACCAAGCTCCATCTGGACGCTGCCGACGGGGTTGATGACTCCCACTAATGACTGTTAGTAAATTGCGTACAAAGAGAATTGGGACTACTTACTGGCAGTGAGGACGTCCTTGAGGTTTAGACCGATAGACTTGGGCTCAACCTCGATGGTGTCGGCGGGGATATCCTGAGGCAGAGCCTGCTCGGCCCAGTACAGCGACTCGATGCTTCCAATCTTGCCAATCTGCAGGGACTTAATGGTCTCCTTTCCGGCGATGCTCTTCTGCGACAGCTCGTCCTGCAGCGAGAACGGATGGTATCTACCGATGCAGATGGTGCCGTTGTCGACGACGAATTCCTTGTCCGAGATGAGGTTGTCGTCGTCCTGCTCCCTACGGATCTTGTTGAAGACCTTGGCGACGAGGCTGCCAAACTCGGGCTCCGACTTGAGAATCTCGAGCGTGTACAGGGGCACCGCCAGCTCGGTGCGGATCGTTCTGGCGGCTCCGATGGACTGGGCGGCGCGCGGGTCCTTGCACTTGACCTGAGCCGGGCTCGTGAGCCAGAGGAGGTTCTGCTCGACGCCCTGGGACCTGATGATTTCCCTAAAGGCGTAAAAGTCCTGCTCGTTGATGTCTTCGAAGAAGTGCTTCTCAACGTCAATGGCCGAGATGATGTCCTGGTCCTTGGGCAGGGGCTCGCCCAGCTTGAGGGGAGTTACGGCGAATTCCTCCTTCTCGAGGGCCTGGATGAGAGACTTGGCAATGTCGCCCTCGGCGTCGAGGGTGATTAGGGAGATGGATTTGTCTCTAGGAGGGAGCTCGTGAGCGCGTCGAGACATGATGGTGGTGCAGCACATGTAAGGAGCTTCCTCGTCGTAGACGGCCGTCTCCACACCCGTGTATCCGGAAGCGAGCAGCTCGTCGTGCCATCGGGCAGGAGGCACGTACGGGGCGTAAAGACGCCCGTCGTCTTCACCGAGCCACCAGCCAACAAAGTTGCCAAAGATGTAGGTCGGCGATCGGAGCTCAGTGCAGATCTCGGTGAGCACAAGGGCACCGCCGGGCTTGAGCACCTTGTTGAGGTTGCTCAGCGTCTCCTTCAGAGACGGGGTGGCGTGCACGACGTTGGCGGCAAAGATGACATCGTAGGACGCCTCGCTAAACTCCTGCTCCAAGGGGTCCTTGGAAATGTCAAACACCTTGTACTCCATGTTGGAGGCGTAGGCGAAGCGCTCCTTGGCCTGGGGGAAGAAGCCGGCCGAGACATCGGTGAAAGTGTAGGTCGAGTAGCGCGGCAGGCCCCCCTCGTGCATGAGGTCGCGGAGGATGAGCTCCGTGGTGCCACCGGTGCCGGCGCCGACCTCGAGGATGCGGAGTTTGGGCTTGGTGCTCGACATGAGCTTGATGAAGTCGCTGTAGCCGAAGCTGACGGCGTTGTAGAGCTCGGCCAGCACGCCGCCCTCCATCAGCAGGTCGATGGTCTCGGCCTCGCCCGTGAAGATGCGCTCGCAGTTGTCGACAACGCGCTTGAGGCCTTCGACGAGACCCGACTTGTTGCCGCTGAGAAGCTTCTGGTGGAGGTGGTTCAGCTTGGCGAGGCGCTCCTCGCGGGGCAGCTCGAGGAAGGCGGCTGAGTCTGGGACCAGAGCGTTGGTGCCGTGCTTGGCGCCCTCGGCTTCCCTCTGCAGCCAGTCTCGCAGCTTGTTGAAGTGGGACTGTGCAGCCGTGAGCCCTTGGAGCCTCTCGGCGCTCTCGATGATGCACAGAAGCGTCAGCTCCTCAATCTCGCGGGCCTCATCACGGTTGGATGGGGGAGGCTTGAAGGTAGGAGCAACGTCGACAAAGTCAAAATCGGGCAGCCACTCAAGTCTAGCGGCAGCGTACTCGTCGTAGGTCACGTCGTTGCTCTCCTCAATGGCCGTCAGCTTGAAGCCGGTGAGCTTGAGCGTCTGCTTTACACCAGAGACACACTCGACACCCTCGGCGGTGATGTCGGATGCGCCCCAGGCCTTTGCTGTAAGTGCCTCGCCGCCTCGTCGGATCTCGAGGCTCTCGATGAGGGTGGGAACGGAAAGCTGGGTAAAGTTGCGGCCTAGACCCTTGGCATAAGACAGCATCAGGAGCTGGAAGCATGCATCGATGGCGGTCGGGTGCATGGTGTATGGCTTCCTCTGCTCGCTGGTCAGCGGGACAATGTCCGCAGATGCTAGCGCTTCTGTGGCAGACGAGGTGACATTCTCGAGGCGGCGGAACTCGGGGCCAAAGTTGATGCCCACATCTCCCATATAGTCGTAGAAGCGCGAGGGGACGACCTTTCGAGGGTACTCGTCTCGGACCAGCGCACTCTCAACGTTGTCGTCTAGGCTCTTGACCTGTCCTTCGCAGTGTTTCATCCAGACAGCACCGTTGTAGGAGGAGATGGTGAACTCGAACCACTCGGAATGGTCAGAGTCTGTGAGGGGGTGACGGCGCAGCGTGGTCATCATCTCGACTCCCTTGTCATGGCTGAGGACGACGGCGGCGTGGGCGACCGTGTGTCTGATGCTGTAGCCCACGTCGATGCCCGTCATCTGTCGGACAGCCTCGCCGGCCATGGCTACGTATCCGGCAAAGGGGAACACCACGTCCTGCTTGACCTTGTGGTCGATGATCCAAGCCTCGTTTTCGAGAGACAGGATGTTGCGCCACTGGGGAGCGTTCTCCGGCGACTCGGGCACGCGGGCTCCCAGGAGGGCGTGGTGGGCATACTTTCGGAGTCGCCATGCCTGGGAGATTCTGCTCTCGTACCACAAGGACAGACTGTGGTCGTATGCGTAGGTTGGCAGATCCGTCAACACCTTGCCGCCGGCGTAAAGGGGCGCGAAGTCGACCTCGACACCTTCCTGGTACAGCTTTCCAAACGATGACAGCAGCGCCTTAACAGCATCATCGCCACGAATGAGACACGAGGCATAGTTGCATGACCGAGAAGCCTGGGTGCAGATTTGTCGAAGAGGACCGGCAAGGGCAGAGTGAGGACCAACCTCGACAAAGACGCCATCGCTCTTGAGGTTCAGAAGCTCGTCGACGGCGGTGGAAAAGCACACAGGAGATACCAGGTTGGTTCGCCAGTACTCTGAGTCAAAAACAAACTCCTTTTCCGCGGCCTTGCCGGTTACGCTGGAAACGAGGGTGGCTGTCGCGACGCCAGACCAGCTCTCCAGCTTCTTGAGCTCATCATCTAACAGGCTCTTGTACACCTCTCCAAGCGCCGCCATATGATCTACACAGTTAGCATGGTTCTGATACGAGGTCCACTAGTTGCAAGCAGGAACTTACGAGAGTGATATGCCATGTCGACCTTGAGCAGCCTGGCCAGGACATCAGGCAGCTCAGCCTTGATGCTGGCGACCACCTCGAGCACCTTTTCCTTGTCACCGGAAATGGTGCTGCTCTGGGCGCTGTTTTCACAGGCAACCACGACGCCCTGGGTCAGGAACTTGGAGACGGCCTCCTTTCCGAGGCCGACAGCTGCCATGGCTCCGATGAGCGTCTGCTGCTTTGTCACGTAGCCACGGTAGTAGGCAAAGATGATGGCCGCCTCCATGGTGATGGCGCCAGCAGCGTAGGCAGCGGCAATCTCACCGCTGGAGTGGCCGACCACGGCGGTGGGCTTGATGCCAACGGTGCGGAGCTTGTTGACGAGGGCAACCTGAATGGCGGTGCACAGAGGCTGCGACAACTCTGCGGTGCCGATTCTGCTGATCTCAGCTGGCTTGAACAGCTCCTCTGCTTCATGTTAGCGCTGACTTCACAAAAGGTCTTGAGACGTACCGAGGATAGACCACTCTGGAGGGTGAGCTAGGCCCTGAAGCACAGTGTCCATGGCTTGCAGGTCAGCCGCGAACGAAGCATCCGTCATGGCAAGCTCCTTGCCCATGCCTGGCCACTGAGCACCTTGTCCGCTGAAGATGAGGGAGACGTCTGGCACCTTGGCTGGCGCCTTGGCAAAGGCCGAAGTCTCGACAAACTTGCCATCCTGCCAGATGGTGTAGGCTCGGTGCGGAAGCTTCTCGCGCCTCATGGCGAGCGTGTACGCAACGTCATGTCTGCTCACCTGGGGGTTGGCCTCAATGAACTGCTGGTACTGCTCGACCTGTTCCTTCAGGGAAACAGCCGTGTTGGCGCTGAGGAGGAATAGCTCTGGTCGTTCCTCATTGGGAGCCGGGACGGATTGCTGATACGACTCGAGAATAACCTGAAAACTTAGTTTAGTCATAAACTAGCAGTCATGCATCATGTGCCAGCTTACATGTGCATTAGTTCCTCCGATACCGAACGAGTTGATACTGATTCGTTCAGCTCGGTCTTTCGGCCAAGGTGTGGGCACCGTCGGGACCTGAAGCTTCTTCTCGACGAATGGGACTAAACCTGTTAGCGCGTGTCTTGGTTGATGTTCGCAACTTACTCTTTGGGTTGGGAGTGTTGAACTTGATGTTTGGCGGGATCGTCTTGTGCTCCAGGGCCAGAACAGCCTTGATCAAACTGTTAAGACCGGAAGCACCTTCGGAGTGACCGACGTTTGGCTTCACGGAGCCAATGTAGACGCCCTTTTCGCCAAACACATTACCCACAGCCGTCGTCTCAATTGGGTCTCCGGTAGCTGTACCCGTTCCGTGGCACTGTCTGGTTAGCTTGGGTCATCCGCGCCTTGCGACCAGGAACATACCTCGACATATGCCGTCTCGGCCGGATCCAAACCGACATCCTTGTAGACCTTTCGCATAAGTGCCTCCTGAGCAATCTGATTAGGGGTGAATAGACCCTGGCTGTGGCCGTCACTGTTTGCGCCCGTCGCCCTGATTACAGCTCTGATAGCATTGCCATCCCGGATGGCTGCTGACAGGGGCTTAATGTAAATGGCGTTGATTGCTTCGGCTCTAGCAAAGCCGTCGGCGCTCGCGTCGAACGACTTGCAGGAACCCTCAGGAGACAGAATGCCTTCTGATGTAAAGGCGGCTGTGGTGGTCGGTGTCATGATTAGACTGCTGCCACCAATGATGGCCCCTGTCGCATCGCCATCCTGGATGGCTCTAAACGCCTCGTGGAGCGCCGCAAGGGATGCGGAGCACCCCGTCTTGATTGTCATACTAATTCGGTCAGCTCCATAACTCGACAGGGGTTCGGGGAAGCGCACCTGGGGCCCTTGAGATCGTACTCGTAAGAGACTCGGTTGGACAGCATGAGGTCGCCATTGCCAGTTGCAACGTAACCGAGACCACCCTGGTGCTGTGTTTCCTTTCCGGCAATCTGTGCCCAGTCGTCGCCAAAGGTGCCGACGTAGCAGCCGATACGCTCCCCGCGGTAGTTTATCTCGCCCGCATCCTCGAGAGCCTCCCTAGCAACCTCCAGGAGGAGCCTCTGTTGGGGATCACATCTCTCGACCTCCTTTCTTGACATGGAGAAGAGGGATGTGTCAATGCGGGTGAGGTCGGCATCCAAGAAGTAGCCAAACCTCGTCTTGATGGTGTTTGTGGCTCCCAAAGAGTCATCAAAACCATCAATATTATATCGCGTATCTGGGATCGGGCCTCTGGCATCCTTCCCATTGACCAGCAGATCCCAGTACTGGGTGGCGTTGGCAACACCGCCGGGGGTTCTGAGTCCTAGACCGCACACGGCGACGAGGAACTGATCGTTGGTTGAAGCCATTGCTGCTTAAATCGGTGCAACTGGGCTACCTGTTCAAAGTAAATGTATGTAGTATAAGTTGGAGTGTTGAACTAGAACTGATTATCGAACATCATCTACGAGCATGAAGCTGGATATATTTATAACTGGGCGAGCCATTGTAACCACCGGTTCGGCGTGGCGATGTCCTCCTTGGCAACTCTTCGCGATCTGTAGCCCATGTCTGATCAGTCGGATACACCGCACCGCGTCCGCACCGTTATCCCCTCACTCAACCGATCGTGACAATCAACACCCGATGCTGCTGGAAGCCTCCAGCGCCATAACTGACACATCGTGGCCTGCCTGCCACCCATAATCTCGCAGTGAGACCACGTAAGTGCAGCCGCGGTCACTTCCGGGCCGCAACCTTGTGCGTGGTGCCGGATCCTTCGAACGGTCAGGACCGTGCCGTGCCGCTAATACTACGCCTCAAGGGCATAGTGGACATTTCCCTGCGGACACGTGGGTGTGTGCGACACCCGACGACATCCCGTTGAAACGCTGAGTACGTAACGAAAAGCTTAATTTAAGGGCCCCGCGATTGGATATCCTCTTGTGGCTTGTAGGGCTGGACTGCAATTGCTCGTTTCCGGATTGAATAGTGCGTGTCCCCTTTGGCCGGGATATTGGTCCCCACCCTCCGGCATATTTCATGCGCACCCAGGCCAAGGGTTCCCCCGGGGAATAGTTTTCGCTCTTCTCCAGATAAAAACGAACCTTGTTACCTTCCTAAACCATGCACATCGTGGCATGATGTCTGCTCCGGAGCCGTCAACATCGGCCTCGCCACACGCTGAGAATACAACTCCATGCAGGTTACACTCAACTCCACGGGGTTCTGGGCCCCTACGCAGCTTCAACATCACATGAGACCTCCATAGGTCACCTCCGGTAGTTTCAGAAGCCTCCAAGAGCCGGTGGAGAATCGTACCAGAGTGGACTGATGGCGGATTAAGGTTTTCGGTAAGTTGGTCGTATTTTGCGAACACCGTTTCCGTGTATGCAATGCAGCTTAATTGGCCACATACTCTTCCCATAGACAGTCGTGTATGCACGGCGCTCGTGGCGTGTTCCTACTTTTGGTGATAATGGATGGTGTCATTTTGCGGCAGGTGGATCCCCACTATTGCAAAAGCGCCGAATACCACGTCGGCTGCCAGGGTGGATCAACTAGTTGTTAAATGTCCCAACTGCGCAGCTCAACTGAATACTGTGTTATTGCTTCGTTTTATCGCTGCGTTCTGGTGATTTCATCAATTGTTGAGATGGCCTTTGCGGGACTTCTTTCATCTCTGCCAAGTTGGGATCCCAGCGACCCTCTCCAACCGCTGGCATGCCTTATCTTGGCGCTGCTGGCTATTGCCGCAGCCTACTTGTCTTTCCCGTCTCATTCCAACTTGAAGCACTTACCGCTACTCAATGCCAGCAAGGGCTTCTCGTTTTTGGATATTGAGGCCAAAGTACGTAGACTTCGCCTAGCTTTGAATATGTAGTTGACTTTGATAGAAAAGATTTGTCTTCCAGAGCAGGGAGCTACTGGCCAAAGGCAGAAAGCTGTTTCCCAAAAAGCCCTATCGCATGATTACCGACCTTGGTGAGATTGTGTTTCTGCCAATTGAGCTGGCCCATGAGATCAGAAATGATTCCAGACTTAGTTTTGGGTCTGCCTTTAGCTTGGTGAGTATCCTATCAGAGGTTTGACAGCTCTAACGTCTCAGGACTTTCACGGAACCTTGCCTGGATTCCAGGGAGCGGCCGCAGACACCTATGATGATGCTATCCTGCAGACTCTTGTCAGGAAGCAATTGACAAAGTCTATTGGTACGTTTGTTTCACCGGTATACACCTCTGCTAACCCGCGCAGCCCAAGTTATTCAGCCCATGTCAGTGGAGGCCACTGTGGCTTTGTCACTCAAGTTGGGTGACTCAGAGGGTAAGTTCAACTCTTCAGAGCATATTCAGACAACTAACGCGTAAAGATTGGAAGGAGGTGGAGCTCAAGTCTGTGCTTCTAGACATTGTCGCACGACTCTCAGCCCGAGTCTTCCTTGGTGAGGAACTCTGCCGCAATGAAGACTGGCTCCGTGCCACCAAAGAGTACACTGTCAACTTCTTTGTCGCAGGAACCCACTTGCGCATAGTCCCCCGCCCTCTTAGATGGCTACTTCACTGGGTTGTGCCAAAGTGCAGGGAACTCCGTGCAAGCTTTCACGAATCCCGCCGCATCATCACACCATTCATTGAAAAGCGTCGCCAGGCTCGCGCTGCTGCTATAGCTAAGGGTGAAAAGCCTCTCGAGTTCCACGATGCCATTGACTGGGCCGACCAAGAGGCTGCAGCCAGGGGCGCTAGCTATGACCCTGCAACCCTCCAACTCATGATGGCAGTGGCGGCAATGCACACAACCTCCGACTTGGTCGCTCAGTTTGCATTGCAACTAGCCCTCAACCCAGAACACACCGAACCCCTGCGTGAGGAAATTGTTCGAATCCTGCGCACCGAAGGCCTGAGCAAGTCGTCGCTCCACAACATGAAGTTTTTGGACAGCGCACTAAAGGAATCTCAACGACACAAGCCACCTGGCGTTGGTACGTTATCCGGCTCAAAAGGAGAACCCTGCTAACTGATATCAGCCTCTTTGCGCCGTCGTGCCTTGAAGCCCCTCACCCTGTCCAACGGTTTGTCCCTCAAGGTCGGCGACAGAATCGCCGTTGACACATACCGCATGGGTGACCCAGAACTGCACGAGAACCCTGAAAAATGGGACCCTTACAGGTTTCTCAGGATGAGCGAGCAGCCCGGCAAAGCAAAACTAGCACAACTCGTGGTGCCGAGCCCAGATCAGCTCGCCTTTGGATATGGGGAGCATGCGTGTCCTGGTCGCTTCTTCACCGCCTACGAGATCAAGATTATTCTTTCTCACATGTTGCTCAAGTACGAATGGGAGCTGGTGCCTGGCACTGAGATTGCGCCAATGATTCTGGGCTTCACCAACGCCAGCAACCCCAACACCAGGATCCGCATTCGCCGAAGACGGACGATGGAGGTGGACATTGACTCGCTGTAAATACGTTTCGTAGCTCGATAGTCCCAACTCTTCACAGATGCAACCCTAAACAATGATCGACGCGCATATCTTGAGACCACCCAAGCTTAAAGTCGGATCCTGCATACCCGCAACTAGTTGCCGGGTGGGTCTTAAACTTCCCGTTGCACATTTACGCGCACACCAATTTGAGCCAAGGCAGACAGTCTCAAAAGCCCGCGCTGTGTCCGCCTGCAGTTACATGTTTGTTTAACCCGTCTTTGCCAAGAAACTCAATTGTGCCTTCATGACGAATCCCTGGGAGTTTCTCGAATGATTACCAAGGATGCCGCGTCCAACACCTTGGCGCCGAGCATTTTAGCCAAAGTCAAATTGTATCGGACGGCTCTACCCGAACCGACACCATCCAGCCTTTGACTAGGCCTGTCCGGCAGGTGAGGCGGAACACTTGTCTTTGATTTCAAGTTATTATAATTCCGACCGGGTCCGGATACGAAGTGTATGCATTGCTTGAGTCTCCACATTGGTTTCGAATCCAGGTTAACCAGTCTTTATTATTTATTGTTTTTTGTCATGTCAATACTGCAGATGTCACGTCCACCCTCTTTGATGAATGAGTCGATCTTTTTTCGTATCGAACTGCCCGCATTGTATGTTGATTGAATTGTATTAGATAATCCACGTAGCCCAACTGTATGTTAGTTTTATTTCCTCAATCTTTTTGCTTCTAGTCCCCAATCCTTGACTTTTATGTACCATCTAACCTCGAGCCGGCGGCAACTGCTCACCGCAGGCCCTCCAGAGTGACAGCCACCCTATATGAACCACCTCACTCATCTTCTGTTTCACCGTCGACATTCTTTGGCTCAAGGCGAGATAGACTGATGGAAAAGATTGTGATCATGGCGGAACCAAAGAGACATCCGGCAACAATGTATGGCAAACCAATCCATGCGCCACCCCAGTCCATGCCCTTGCGGAATGAAAATGCCAGCAACGGCCCAGCTATTAAGGCACCAGTCGTCTCTAGCATGCTCATGGTGGTGTACAGGACACCCACTTGGCGTGTTTTGACAATGGCGGCTAGCAAGCTTCGAACTAGGAGAGTGTAACCTGAGCCGAGAGAAAATACAGCGAGCCCAACAATCATTGAGGCTGATGTGTTTGCTAAGCCAACGCCTAGTGCACCAAAGGTGAGAAGGAAGACGCTTGCTCGGGCCAGAGCGAGATCTTTTCCCTGGGCGGAATAGGACCACTTGTGAACCAAAAGGTAGCTGACTGCAGGCAGAATGGCAGCCAGCAAGGCAAGAACGAAAAATGATCGGATAAAAACCAAAAGACTTGCTTGCGACCAGGTCCACCAGTACCGTTTGGTGACGTACTGCGTGAGAATTTCATGCGCGAAGCGGCCAAGTGTAGTGACGAGGAAAGTCATGAGCAATGCTGCTATCGCTCGATCGCCCCAGGCAAACCAGACAATTGCATCTTTGATGCCCTTGACTTGATCCCAGGTGGCATGGAGCCATGAGCCCGAGCTCGTTGGTGAACCCGT
The DNA here is from genome assembly GCA_013403855.1 of Calonectria honghensis. Taxonomy (NCBI): domain Eukaryota; kingdom Fungi; phylum Ascomycota; class Sordariomycetes; order Hypocreales; family Nectriaceae; genus Calonectria; species Calonectria honghensis. The sequence goes on along the minus strand of VTGB01000008.1, from coordinate 169,253 downwards.
CTCGGCTTCTTCAGTTTTAGATGGCAGCGACCGGGGAAAGGTAAACGAGAGGATCGTTGCCATTGTCAAACAACCCAATCCCAAGTAAATTGGCAGCCAGAGATTGATATCCATCAAAAAGTAAACCACTGGACTTGCCACAAGTTCACCAGCGATTCCAGCAGCGGTAAGGTAGAAGAACATTGTGGATCTGCGGATGTCAGCACCTAGTTTCCTGAGCATGTTTCAACATACCTTTGCTCTTCGCTAACGGCGTCGCCGATAATAGCCAACACCATGGCGTTGAAAACGGCCGCTCCTCCACCGATAAAGGTAAAGAGCGATGATAACCAGGTGAGGCGAGGAGGAAACACACTCGGGAGCGAGCCTGTCATGTTAGCTAAGCAACTAGTGTGGGTCATCTTCACCTACAAACGAAGCTGTAAAACCCAGCTGTAAGAGTAAGACCGAGCAGAGACAGGCTCAGCACCCGTTCGCGCCCAATCTTATCAGCCGCGAAGCCATACGGAACAGCAACGATGAGACCAGGGACAAACTCCAACGAACTCTGCCAGCCGCGAATGGTTGACAACTCGGTCTGGACCGACTTGTCCTTGCATCGCGGGTCGTTGGGCTCAAGTTGGAGATCCGGAAACGCGTTGTGGCAGATGATTTCTTCCAGCACCTGGTTGAGCGGCAGCAGCGCGAGGTACGATCCTAACTCAATAAGCAGCACCAGAAGGATGCAGGCCGCGACGATGCCGATGCGCCTAAAACCATCGGGTTGAGTTTCTTGCTGTGGGTCCGGGGAGACGGACTCTACGTCGTCTTGTCGGATGAGGGGCGTGCGCTCATGGTCAATGCCGCTGGCATGGCCAGCCAGCTGATTCGAAGGCATCCTGAACCAGCTCTGGCGTTTATCAGATCGCGAGTTGAAGAGGAACGAAAACCATGCGGCAATTTAACTGACTGCCGGTTACGTAAAGAACGGCGAGTTTATTCCCGTGGGGAATGATGCGACGACCCCCACGGCAAATTACCATTAGCCTGAACGCGGTTGGCTAGTTGAGATGGATCATCACGGAGTTGCCGGCAAGCCGAAGTGTCGCAGCCGCAAACTGCACCTGTGCACGGCGAAAATTATCTTGCAGAGACTCCGCTGCAGTATTTTATTCACCATCAACTTTTTTCTTTGTTTTAATGTCATTGGACGTGTATGAAATCACCTGGTGGCGACACGAGATAATCGGATCAGATAAGATTACCCCCACCTGCTCAGGGGTTAGCGTGGGCTAGCGCACGATCATGATGCACAATGACCTTGGCGTGGGCAGCAGGGAGCACACAAGTTGTTGAATTACAAATCAAATAATTCTCAGCCTGCTTCCTGTTGGAATGCGCGACAGTATATTGCACAACGCATGCCTTCGGAGACGAGGTCGACCAAGCTCATTTCTCCATATTGGATATTCGGACCAGCTTCAGGATGCTTCCAATGCAGTGTGAACAGTGCACGTTCAACAGTATGGTTCTAGTTTAAATTTTAAGTTTAATTGATTTGACGTAACTGCCCAATATATATAGCTTTAATGGATTCCCGCTCACTGTTGAGGCGACCTAATCCTTCGGAACTCAGTGCGATTAGCGCTTGATGACTCACCCTTCCAACCTGTCTGAGAGGACAAAGGATCTTGTTCTGGGAACCACTTGGCACACCAGTTGTATGCGAGGGGGGGTTGGAAACCAGCAATCGGCTCGTGTCCGAGCTGTCCAGATACAACCCATGTCTCCACAGTCTGGGGAAGACTGGTGGCCAGCCAGCTCCATCCCCTACCAGGCGTCACCAAGTACAAATAGCTGAATTCTAGATTCAAAATCTTGGGCTGAGCAGCAAGGAAATCCACCAGCGATGTTGTGTTGACAAGTAAGGATCCAAGGTGGAAGTAGCGGAGATTGGGGAAAGAGATTGGGGTATTTGTCTGCTCATTAGTCAGAATTTTGGCAAGCGAGTGCGCACCGCGACTAGGGAGCTGCGGCCATTTTCCGCCGGACACCAATTCGAGGCGCTCCAGGGTGGGCTGAGCATGCTTGAAGAGCTCGGGCAACACCTGGTTGGCGGGCGCATCTTCGAGTAGAGAGTCCACCTGGTGCATGTCCAGCCTGAGGTGGCGCAGGTTGCTAAAGGTATGGAGCATTTCTGGGGAAATTTGGAGAAGCTCGGGAACGCAGGCGTGGATGTGCAGCTTCTCAACATGGCGGCCGGTGGCATGGAGACCTGTGGCTATGGTGTGCAGAAGATGAACGACGGGCGAGGACCCATTTGGATAAGTGTCAAGCTCATAGCTGCGATGAATGAGATTAGAAAACTATAAACTCTTCATAAAGGAGCAGTAGTTGACTTACCTCATGAAATGCAAACCTCCAAATTCGCCGAATTCCCAGGGCAGGATCTCGATTTCCTTAAGAGCGGTCATGTGGTTGAAGAGGTCCTGGAGGGCTGAGGCAATGATATCTTCATTTGCGATTTGCTCGTTTCTCATGCGATTCCACTTCTCCTCTGCTTCGGCAACTCTGACCCTCTCGTTTTCCATCCGAGCAAGTCGTCTGTCGATGGCTGCCTGGTGCATGGCGTCATAGTCATATTCACTCTCGTCGTCAGAGGGGTAGCTGAGATCCGCCTCATCCACAGGCTCGTCTATCTGAGCCCGCAAATATGCCCCGTAGTCGTCCCAGAGTCCTTTAATCCGAGTTAGTGATGTCTATTTTCTTGACTTTTGACGTTTGGTCGGTACCTTCTCTATAAAACGCGGGTGCGAACACCAGCTTCCTGGAACCGCCAGCAAAAGGCAGCACCTCTGCAACGGCCTTTTTCAGTCTTCCGAACTCCACAGTTTTCTTAGGGCGAAACTGATTGTCAAATGAAAATGCATCGGTATGTCCTGGGCCGTAGAATTTGAGAACAGAAAACAACAGCGGGGTAGCGAGGGCGGCACATCGCTTGTTGACGAGGCGCAGGGCTTTGAGGTCACTCAAGCTAACCTCTCCCATGGTTCTTCGAACCAATTCTAGCGGCAACGTTTCCATGATCGGTTCAAGGAATCTCTGGTGAGGATTGTGTTGTAAGGAGCAAAGGGGCTTTATGCCACCTACGCCACTGTAGCCTAGCATTAGTAGTAATGGTCTGTGCTCAAAGGATTGTGGGGCAATTGGTAGAGCTAGTAATATAATGATGTTGGTTTTCTATGTCCACTGATCGGCGACAGTTAATTCGGATGGACGCTGCGCCCGAAAAGCAACAAACACCTCTCTCCTGCTGGGCATTAATTATGCTTGAGCTGGCAGCGGCGCGGCTCGCAGAGGCACCACTGAGTGAGATAATGCCTGTTTTATCAGAAGTATTCATGGATCAAATACACAACTTACTGCTGAAGAAAAGGCTGCCCGTATTAGCATTGTGTACGGTTTTCAACACTGCCTCCATATTCGTCTTGGCGGTTATTGACTGCCGGCGAAAGGAAACTGTGAATCAAGTACCCATGAGCGAAATGCGGTTCAACCACATCAAATCCAGCGTGGATGGCCCTTTCCGTGGCAGAAGCAAAGTCTGTTTTGATCTGCTGAATTTTCTCGGTAGATAGCGCCTTAGGTACGGTGTGCTCGGATGGGAAAGGCTCGCTACTCGGCCCTACCACATCGTCAGGCCAGCCACCAGCTGCCTTGGTAGCTATCGACCCACGACCATGCGTTAGGGGAGGAGTTGAAGCTTCTCGCCCAGCATGGCCAAGCTGAATAACAATCTTGGCGCCTGGGCCATGAGCCAGCTCGACTTCCCTTCGCAACATCGCTAAATGGTCGTCGGAATAGATGCCGGAATCTTGAGGACTAGCGCGCCCGTTTGCTTTCACTGCCGAAGATCCAACCATAATAAGACCAGGCTATTGTTTGTCAGAGTTGTACATGATGGAGTGTTTTTTCGGTACTTACACCATGTAGTGAGAGACTTCCATAGTGTGCCAAATGCCATGGTGCATGATGGCCCTCAGATGCGCTGTACTGCGCCATAGGGCTCACCCAAATACGATTGGGCATCGTTACACCACGAATGGTGATGGGGGTGGAGAGCTTGGGAATCCGAGTCTCTGAACTCCGAATCATCCTAGCTGTCCCCGGAGGTAAAACATCCTTTGGCGTAGAGGAAGAATCGCCTTTGGTAGTGATAGAAGAGGTAGCTGTGACCGTCGTGGTGCTCTCTTTACTTCCAGGGTTGTGGGAAGAGACAAACAAGAACCTAGGTAGATCCTTTACGTTGTTGGTGATGCAGAGAACTAGCTAAATTCACTATTTCGATGAAGGAGTTTAGTCAAACGACACAAGGTCTTTGCTGGTAGAGATGCAATAGATATGTTGGACATTCGAATGACTATTGCGCTTTCAAATACTTATACTATGACAACGACCTCTTATCATTTAGCCCCATGTAGACTTGGAGTACAGTGTTACTACCAGGTAGGAGATCAAGTCCAAATACCTACAGGTATTATATAACTGTCTATAAATACCTATCGGTAAATATATACTACCTATAATAGCCTATAGGTACCTGTAGGTAGTTATATAATACCTGCATAGCCCATAGGTAGATTTGGGTTACCTATTGTTAGGTACCTATGGGTATTTTATACTCTATTGGGAACTTTGTATTTGGGCTCACCAGCATGGAAAGACAGGGTGATTGTTTATATTCTAAATCAAATCCATCCATAGTCAGATTAAGAATATACACCCTCCAGTTCCGTGAACTGGTTGTAAAAATGAGTATCGACCTAAGCCCAGACTAAGTTCCCATTTCTAGGGATGTCTTTGTGGAGAGCCCCGATCATCCACGTGATACTCCAGTTTTAATTCGTAACAGCTAACTCTAGTAGACTTTTACCTATTGAACCTTGCCTTGTTACGGTCTTATCCACCGTGCTGGCTCTCTTCGAACCGATCAATCGTTCAGGGGCTATTAGACACTCTTACGTGCTGTATTAATTGCTGCAATAGCCATGTTGACCTATCTTCTGTCCCATCGTACAACTGTTTAGCACACCCACTGGAGTATGGTTGCGGATTTGCAGTTGAGATTGGGCCCTAAATACAGCTTCAAGCAGGTTACATGAAGATGAGCAAGGTCTGGGTGATCTCCGGCTATTCGGAGACTCTTCGGACATATAGTTCTAATGAGGGGTCATGTTAGGCCGGCAAGTCAGGCCGCGATAGTTGTAGAAGGAACAATGAATACACATATTAGTTTTAGTTCCTTCACAAGAGTCGCCTTGGTTCCTAAAAATAAATACCGCACATTAAGCAGCCTTTGTAAACATTTTACCCCTCAATTATATGCTGCTATGTTGGGTGACACGGCCTCCACTCAGCCACAACCGCCGCAATCCCCGTCATATGGGATGTGGCAGTCAAAAAGGGATTTTCTCCACCGATGTTCTATTGGAAAACTATCTGAGACATTGCTTGGCACAGTGGATATAGGTGATTATCCCTTCCTTCGAGATGCAGCTCTGACTTGGCGCTTGGTATGGTTCTCACGCCGGCGCTCGCAGAGAACGACCCCGATACCGTAAACTGTACGGACAATGAAAGGGAAGCTTGGATAGCTTGGAAGTACGGCGCAGCCCATTTTACCAGACTAGAATCCCTTCAAAAAGATGATGCTGTTGGGTGGAGAAAAATTTCATCTTCTATGAGCCATCAGCAAGCATGCTCCTGGAAACTTCTCACTGAATGGCTCGCGGGCGCCTACCTCCCCGAACACCTCGCCAAAGCAGCACGGATGGCGATCTCGGCTAAGCCAGGCCAGAAACCCCAATTCCCAACAAGACCGGAATTTCCACGTTCTGCTTTCCTTGACGAAAGCCTCTATCACAACCATCTCAGTGAGCTATATTACGTAGAGTTCATGGACTATGTAGATGAAGATGACCCGCCTCACTACGTCAAGTATGCCGTTGAGAACCTCGACTTCCACAGGCGAAAGGCTGCCAGTTATGCCACTTCGCAGTATATCGCCCATTGCGCGTATAAGGCGATTACTGACTCATCCTTGAGCGCGCATCCATCCGAAGGAGTTCGAACTAAACACTACACAAGCCCCATTGTGCAGGTCTGTCCGTGGATAACGATGTCAACTGGCCCGTCAACCAAGACGCCTGGGAACCCTCGCTACCTCTGGAGTATTTCACAGAACCAGACGATTGACTTATACGCCTTTCCAGATTCAAAGTGGGGATATACCTGTATTAGCCACACCTGGGGCCGGTGGCGCGATAACGAGGAGGTTGCCGTCCAAGGGGTTCCTTGGCCCGTCCCGACGAATAAAATATTCGATGTTCGCAAGATCCCTGAAATACTATCAACCAAAAGGTCCACGATACCAACCGATTATGTGTGGTTCGACTTGATCTGTATACCACAAACCCGAGAAGGAGAGCTTGGTGAAATTGCAAAGGAAGAGATCTCTCGCCAAGCTGACATCTTTACGGGATCATCTCACTGTCTAGCATGGCTGAATTACATTGATACATGGACCGCCGAAGATTATTCCATTCAATGGCTCAGCTTCCAGTTTTTATATTTGTCGACAGTGCCTGGCCTCTACGACGTGGAGACACATCTTGCTACACTATGGGATAAATGCAATGATAACCCTATCCAACTAACTCAACATCCTGACCATAGACAATATCTTGGCGAGGACGCTTTCCCCATCCGAATGCCCGCCATACAGACCAGCGGTGGTAGCCTCTGGCGCAGACTGACGAGGCGGGCGCCCAAGGTTGCACCGGACAAACCACTCCCTGAGGACTTTCAAGTACCGTCCCCATGGTTCTCATCCCTCTGGACATTACAAGAATCCTGCTTTTGCCCTCACATGACCTTTATGTCACGCAGTTTCGAGCCTCTAGTCGATCGGTCGGGCCTCCCTGTGACCCTTGAACGTCTCATTTCCCTAGCTACGGAAACCGCGGCCCTGATGAAGCCCCGAGTCCATTCAGACCCAGGTTTCATTAGTGCTTTCCGAGGCCACCAACTCCATCTTGTCCCCAAAGACAGAGATGACGCATACCCAATGGGAGCGTCGCTTCTCATAAACCTCCTGATCGACACGCAGTTACGCACAAGCTCCGGCACGACGCGGACGTCCATACTCGCCCAGGGAAACACCCGACACTGCAGCGAACGACGCGCGGAAGCCATCATGTCTGTTGTGAACATCCGCGAGTGGTTCCAGTCCGACGCCTCTCAGTCTCGATCCAACGAGACAGACCTAGTCCTGGGTATCTACCCACTTGCCTTTGTTTGCGAGGCAGCACGCAAGCTTGGGCCTGAGTTCGTCATGGCACGCAAGTTGGATGGATTATCGCAGTATTCTAACGCCAATTTCAAGGAGCCATTGCGCGGCTCGATGCTACCTTTTTATCCCGTCGATACAACGAGCAAACGCGTTGCCAGTGATGTCAAAATGCATGTTTTCCAGGCAATCAACCTCCAGTGGAACAAGACTTTCCCGTGGTGGAAGCTCACACCCGAAGGCTCAGTCGCGATGCGGCAAGCCGCTATTCTTGGACAGCGACTGTCTCGTGGCGCATGGGTGCATACTCCTGTTGTCGTCAATATCTCATGGCAGGAGCAGGCAGGCGAAAAGGGGATGAGGGACAAAATGCTCGTGTCGTTGAAAGAGTGGCTCGAAGAGCGGCCTTGCAGGTTCTGGACATTTGCCGTGAATATTTCGAGGCAGTTGGGGGTTGTGCTGCAGGGGCTGAGGGCTCCTCTTGTAGGAGGTCCCGTGCCGACGCAGTTTGTTAAGATTGGGTGTTATGAGATTGTTCATAATGAGGACCTGCCTGAGTGTGATGATTGGGTGGAAACACAAGATAATGATTGGGTTCCAATAGTCGAGGTAAACTGGATTGTCCTTTAAATATGGATGGGAAATTAATTTTAATATCAATTAATACTATGTATGAATTAATAATACATATTTTTGTATTTTTTCTCAAGAGAGGGAAAATGGACAAAACAACACAAGCCAGACTCGCCGACCCAACGAGATTGATTGTAACGAATCGTATTTCCATGAACCTCAATAAACTTTTGGAAATAAAGGAAGAAACTCTTTGAGGGCCTTCGAATTAGGTGCAGTGACAGAATTGATGATTAGTAATCCCTTGTGTGGCCGGAAAACTTTCTCCTCAAATTGCGACTAGTGAGAGCAGCCATTGTTCAGGCTAACTCAGGTGTTATTCGTTAATCACAACCGTGGTAATTATAAAAGCCGAAGTTGGCAGGATAGTTTGTATGTTATTACCGGGTGTTTATCCCCGAGATCCCAGAGTCCGCTTGTATTGTAGCCATCACGTAAATATGGTACCCAAAATATTCCACGAGGCTCTTAGAAAATGAAACTTCAGGTGACATTTAGGAGTTGACCCCTCAAGAACGAACGTGAAGCTCGACAATATGGCTTGGGATCTCATCAACTACAAAGTGTTTCATCTTGTAATTCTGGAGGTCTTTAGCCGCTCAGGCATCGATAATGTTCTCGCAATGCGACCCAAAATTATACTAACTGTTGGTTTCGAGGCGATTTTGCCAATTTCAGCAAGAAGAAGCTATCATGTCTATGCTTGGTGTCACAGAATAGTTTGCTTTGCGCAGAAGGAACCCCAATGGTCCAGGCAGTCATCCTATGCTTGGTCAGTACACTCTTGCCTTTGTGCAAGAAGCAGTTGAAAACATGGCCGCAAGGTTCTTCGATATCTCGAACTTCAAAAACACCGGCTTTTGTGATATGGGATTCAGCCCCCACACATCTCATCTGGGTTCACTGATGCCGTTTCATTCCAGAATCTGGAATATCATTCTCGTTTTCTCAGGTCAGAATATCATGGCATCTCAGTTTACTGAGCAATAGTGACGTCCATATGTGGCGAGCTAACCTGTCAGAATGACGGATCTGTAGATATGTCCAGTATGGGGCTTGTTGCCTCATCCAGTATAGCGAAAACTCAAACTTAACCAAAAAGGGTTTCCCGGCACTCTGTGGTCAATGCATCCGTCTGAGCAGACCTGTGACCCTATATTCCCGCTCTTTGAGAACAATGGAGGACGCCACTCTGTTGAACTTTAAACATGGCTGGCGTCGTATGAGATTGGCCAAGGTGATAGTCATTCTATTGAACTGTCTTATAATTACAGGATGAAACAAGGTATATTCGTCTCCCTACGTCCTTTTACCCGGAACCCTCGATACTCTTGATATACTGGGCAACAAGAGCCCTAGTTGGTTTCTTGTTATGATTCTTGCTCATCTTTCCTTTCGGTTGACTAATGATCCCAATCCTCTGAGGAGATGCACTTACCACCTATGTATAGATCCGACGAGTACGAGCGCAGGCAACATAGTAGACTATATGCACGCATGTATACATGTATGTATATATCCATGGCTCTGAACCCTAGTCGGTCAGCTGTTGGCGACAGTGCTACTATGAGGCGCACTGGCTATTTTCTTGAGTTTGAGATTTTGTCAGTATTCAGACACAAGGAGCAAGGTCGATATAACTATAAATAAAGACGTAGGAGCTTTTCCTCTCCCTCTTAGTCAATTTAGCCTTTTATCAATTATATCAAAACTTTTGCGAACTTTATTTTTGCTGCACGTTCGGGCATCTCATAAAACTTCTTGAAGACTCAGCCACTAGGCATATAGGATACATAAAAAAGCTCTAAATATCGGCCGTCACCCTATTAAAAATTCAGCAGCTTTATTACGTATCTAGTTCTAGTTAGTATTAAACGTTAGGCATAAGCCTCGTTATCTAAACCTCTTTTACTATTCTTTTGGTCCTGTGCTAATGTCTACTATTTCCCCTCTCGCAAGAAAAGGTGCCCTTGGACAAGGATAGATTGATTAGTATTCAATCACAAGTTATACTCTGGAATGACTTTAGTAAGCATCCTGGAACCCTGCTGAAAATTGGAAGCCGGATTACCTGGCTGGCTCAAGGCTTGGGTGACGAGAGGGAAAATGCACACTAAAAACACGGCAACAGTTGAATGGAGAGTATATTAGTTCTCTAAACTTGAAGTAGGATAGTATATCTCATGAACCTGAGGGTCACTCATTTTACAGATTTAGTTCGAGCTTTTGACAGCCACCATTTCCATCAAGTTTCACTTTTCTTTCTCCTTTAGACAACGTCTCATATTGCTCCTGCACGCCCTTACGTGATTTTGAACGTTACAATACGTAAGCTCAATTTAGTATCAAGATTTTGGAATAAGTCTCAGGTCTCAGTTTGAATAATGGGCAATCTTCCCATCAGGTTAAAATACTGCATCAAATTTGTCCCAGCAAAACATTGGTCTGACTCCACATTTCTCCATCTCCTCTGATGTATTGTTTCGCTCGTTCAGATAGGTCTTTCCCAATCATCTCACGTCTGTCCCAAATCAGCACACCAAGCCTAAAGAAGCTTCTTGGCTTCTTCTCGCCATGTTCCAGTCGTATCAATAGTCCTACAGACCAACTATACCATTCCTTTCCTTTAAAGGACCCTTGATTACTGTGTCTTGCATCATTTGGATCGTCTGGAGGGGAGAGGTGCCCCATCAAGAGTAGTTTGTTATCATCATTTTTCCCTAGCTCTTGGATGATGCCTCTATTAACAGCCACTAAAAACTTACTTGCACGACGAGGCTCATCCACCATTTCATTCCTCCAACGACTATCTAATCGCAGTCTTATGCTAATGTCGGTGACGGAACTTCCCAAGAGGTTCCAAAACACTGAAAGAGGACTTATTGGGCCTTTGAATCCACCCCATCTAACTCTATCGTGTGTTTCAGTTATCCTCGTTGTTGTTGGCTCGAGCTTTCCATTAAACAGTATGTGGTTCCATACTCGGTATGACTCTTCAGTCAAAGTAATAGCAGGATTGGTCATCCACGCTTTTTGAGGAGGACAAGCCTCATCCTGAACTATAAGCTGATTGACTATCGGGTACTTGTCAATTAGCTCCAGGACAAGGTTTGTTTGCAGCTGTTCCAAAGTAAATGCATTGTTTTCTTGATGTGGAGCTGAAATCCCCAATCGCAAATTAAAAACTTGCATGATGCCATAGACACGATCCAATTCTCTACTGCAAGTTCTTTTGTGTGATGCTGCGAGCAATTGAAATGGGTTTCCCATAGTCCCTGGAGGAAATTCCAAATCGTCAATCCCAAATCCCAAAACCTGGTTCTTTACCGAGTTCACAACTCCCACAGATTCTATCTTGGCCAAGAGCTGTTTGGCAATTGTCAATTTTTCCAACTCCATGTTCCTGACACTGGATGCTATGCAGTGCCATATTTCGATCCACTTTTTCAAAGAAAGAGGATTTTGATTGTTTTGTGGGTCTTCTAAGGAATTCGATGGACTATTTAGTAGACCATCTCTAAAGACAAAGATGGAATCCGGACATAGGAATGCTTCTTGCAATGTCCAAGTGGATGAGAACCATTCATCCTTGACGAACTCGTTTAGCAGCGAGAGCGCTTTATCGATGTAGGGCTCAGCCGTCATATCTGACGGGCTTAGAAACATGAATTTAGGCAGGATTTCGTTCACACGTTGCGCCCAATCGAGTATTGTTTGAACGTCATGAGTTGTGAGCCATACAAATGTAATACTGGCATTTCTAAATATCTTTGCTTGCCTTCCAATTTCGCGTGCCATTTCCACAGAGTTTGGTGTTTGGTCTATACAGGCTATGTCCAGCCATACGAAATCGACAGCTGGATATTTGGTAACTGCTTGTGTGGCTATTTTGATGGCCTGATAGAATTGCTCTGTAGTGTATCTGTTTGGATCCATACGTGGAAGATGATTCTCCCAGGAGGTACCTTCAATGGGCAGAGATTTAATATCCGTTTTTATGCCAGCCTTTAGAGCAAAGCGGCCCCACGTATAAGAAATTGCGTTGTAAGTTGGTTTGATATGTCCACCATAGGTGTCTCCAGGTTGCCATTCATACGAGGTCAGTGTGTTCACATGAAGGAGTCGAGCTGGCCAGGACGAGTTAACGTCAAATGCGTGATGAACCATATTTCTGGAATTGTTGGTTGCACATAGAATGATATTGTGTGTTTGTATACTTCCTTGACTGAAAATAAACAATAACATTGAGCTAATTATCGGCATATCTTTCCAGCATGGAGGGTCAGCTAAATGCGGCTGACACGTGATGACAAGTGTCCTGTGTTGATTGGTTGAGTCGTCTCACATAAAGCTGAATGCATCCTCGGGGCTCTCGGACTGCTTGCCCCACATATGGTTTCTGGGGGCCCCAGGCATACTGTTGAAAACGAGATTGGATGCTGTATTCTCCTTGTTGAAAGCGAGATTGGATGTTGTATTGTTCTGCTTGTCCCCCCCCGCTCCATTGCCACATTCGTGGTCTTAAAGCGGGGTCGGGCTGCGCTAAGCCTAATCTAGCTGTGGATACATCACATGACCATTTTCCTGTTAGAACGAGGTGCGTTTTGCCGTTTTGAGCCTCGAATGTAACTGTGCACGTTCGACTGTGTGTGTGCAAGGTACATTTCGTTTAACAGTCCTGTCCCTGCTTCATTGCCATATAGGAAGGTAAGCTGCCCGGCAGTAGGCCTTGGGCTATTTACATAAAAGAGCTTGGTAAGGAACCTGGCGTCGGTATTTCCACTTTACATCCCACTAAGAACCTTAAGTACAAAGACTACACTTCCCAACTGGGCAATTTCTATATGGGTCTGGTCCAAAATTGGTTTACTTGGCTCTGAAGTAACCTTGATTGACGCTAAATATTTACTGGCACTTGCCATTGGTCCATTCAAGCCTTTGATTTGATCAATACCTTTATTTCACCTGTGCCCTTCTTTGGATACCCCGTGAGGCGAATGTGGTAAACCTCGACATTCTCGAGAGTTGTATCATGAAGTTCCATCTCAAACGACGTCGCAATCCTTGCCAAGGTCATGTACATCTCGGCATACGCGAGACTATTGACATGTTAGCCTGAAAGGTGGATCGCAATGGTCGACCTACTTGATTCCAAGACACTGCCTTGTTCCCTTGGTGAAACTACATATGTATTTGCTCAGGTGCACGGCTTCTTGAGCTGCTCGGACCCAGCGGTCAGGGTCAAATCTTTTGGGATCCGGGAAAATTGAAGGATCAAGGTGAACGAGCACAGTGGATTCGCTAACCGGAGTCTAGTTCCGTTAGCAAAGGAACCAAATACTGGCAACGCACTTACATCGGCCGGGATCACCCAATCACCATACTGTAAGTCTTCATCAGGAGAGACTCTCGGAAGCCTGATGGCGGGTCCATGGGAAAGTCGCAGTCCTTCTTGGATGCATCCAGTCTAATCATGGTTAAAGTTAGGTAGCCGATTTCTTTTGTGCCCTGAAGAACTTACGAGGTACGGCAGGTTCTCCAGCTGGTTGTAGGCCCACTGCCCGTCAGGTCCCTTTTGGACACCATTTAGCTCGCTTCGAAGTTTGTGCAAAAGGGATTTATCGTGCAGCAGGTGGAACATTGTTACACTGAGACTTCTAGCCGTTGTCTCTGTACCGGCAAAAATAACGGTGACCCCCTCATCAACTAGCCGGTCGAGTGTCTTTTCCTCAGGTGGTATCTCGGGGTCTTCCAGTGCCCCGACAATAACTGACTTGGACTTTATGCTGTCTTGGTTATCCAGCGACTGTTTTATCTCGGCTTTGACCTGTTCCTGTGACCCGAGAAGAGCGGCTGTCGCTGGCTGAATCATGCGGATCACAGGGATTGGCAGGCTCTTGATGAAGTTGGCTAGCGCGGGTACAAAGCGCGTGAAATGATAGAATCGAATGAGGCCAACAATTGCATCCCTCACCATAAACATGAACCCGTCACTCCTAAGGTAGTCAAAGTCTTTGCCATAAAAGTAGAGACTCACAATGTCGGCCGTGAGGGCCGCCATGGCCGCATCGAGATCTACAGGCGTGTTTTGGCCGATTGACTCTTTGAGACGATCGCACAACTGATCAACCTTGTCTTTGATGATGGGCTCAAGCGATGTGACGGCACGCTTGGAGAAGTAGGGGTTGAGTATGCTGCGACGCAGACGGTGAACATCGTGGTCGACCGTGGCCAATGTGGCCGTTGGTACCGTGAAGGCAGCAACGGCGGGACCGTACTTATTCACTCGTCTAGAACCTGCGTACACCTTGGAGTAGAACTCTGGGTCATGGATGTGTAGTTCATTTGCATTGATGCGGACAATCGGACCTGAACATGTCAGCGGTGTCAGTGTTTGTCGGATGACCTACCGTATTTCCGATGCATCTCCTCAATCTTCCATAGGTACGTGCCATCTCTGAGCACATCATGGTAAAACTCGTAGTATGCTCCAATGGCCGCAATCTTGGGACCAGGAAACTTGCTCAATGGATGGAAGAAGAGATTGTAGATGGCTTTGCACGCTAGGTAGAATACAGAGAACAATGCAACTGCACGCGTAGCGACAGTGAGTCGGCCTGTCCCCAGAATGCTATCAATCATGTTGGCGGTATGGAGAGGGGGGAATGAATGATGGACGGGAGGAAGTCTGGAATTGACGGGAACTCCTCTCACTTCCCTTGTAACTTTAAGCCAGGGTATAGTCTTGGCTAGCCGACCCATGGCCTGTTGCGCCCGATAAGTTCCAGTTTCACGACTCGAAATAATCACTCCGGGTATGACATCATGTACGGCTATATTCATGAACTCGGTACAGATGCGTATAAATAATGATGCAACGTGTTGCAAAGCTTTCGAAGGGAATATGCACCCACAACGCGGTAACCCGTGACGACTTCAACTTACACTTGCACCAATCTCAACGGATGATGACAGGCCCTGATTTTCGTCAAACTAGAGTGGGGTAGGATGAATTAGTCCTCGGCAGGTTGTCGGAGAATCCTACCAGACACAACATGGCTACACAAGTGCTGTAACATGTTTCACTCGCTGGTCAGGGTCTTGCTGATGAAACAATAGCTCGAGATGTGGGGCGTTCGTATCTGCAATGGACGCAGGATTTCTGATTGTCCTGGACCCGCTTACACCAGGCAATACGAGGCTGCGTAACAAAGCGGTCGGAATGCACAACTCACGCACAAGGTCTCAACAAGATCGACATCAATTGTAGAGTGATCTAAATGATTATCAGTCCACTTCTTTCATCTCCCAATCGGACAAGGGGTCTAGTGACAGTATTGGAATGACAACTTTTCCGTGCGTTGCAGCCGGTTTATGGATGAAAACCTTGGGCACAGTACGCAGACATCTCGAGCACTACTCTATTAACTGAGACTTGCCGAATATTCCAACTCTACAACCATCACATTGACTTCATTCGCGTCATGGAATCCCAGCGAAACTCCGTCGTCATGGACAGCAAGCATTGGAAAGGGAACCCAAAATACTTCTTCAAGAGAATCGCCCCGCGAGTCAGTAAACATGCACAGCGTGCCGACGACGCTTGTATTCAGACTCAGATCGATGTTTTTGGTCGGCCCAATATCGGCATCATCCAGGGCAGCCTGGCCAGCGCTGCCAACTTTGCCGCTACCATCTACCCCGAGAGCCTACCTGACCGATTGCCCATTCTCGCGTATCTCAACGAGGTTCTTAGTTTCTACGAGGGTAAGAATTATTCGACACGAAAGAATTTATTACTAACATTGCCCAGCATTTGAAGAAGAAATGGCCGAAATGGTGAGTCACTTTTTGCGTCCTTGAATCCTTCTGACGTCCCGTAGATGGGCGCGACGATCGATTTTCCGGTACCCAAGGACCCGATTTTCAACAACCCGGAATGGCAACAGAACTTCAGACACGTGCTACCCAAGATTATTAAAATAATCAGCGTCGCGGACCCAGATCTTGGGCCAAAGGCTATCCAGTCCATGAAAGAGCTGACCGAGACACCCAACCTTTCGCCCCGCATGCCAAATTATGCGACTGTGAACGAGTACTTGGCTGATCGCATTGATGATATTGCATGGCCGTAAGGTGTGCCACCTATCTAAGAGAGTAACTGGGCTAACATCAATAAAGATCAGTTTTCACCTGTGCAGAATTTGGAGCTGGCTTCAGCCTGACTGCGGAGCAGAAAAAGCCCATTGAGCATATTTTCCGCCCCTTGTGGGTCCATTCTTGCTACGTCTACGATTACTACACGTGGGAGAACGAGTTGAAGATTGCTGAGAGCCATGGTGAAGGCCGCAATATCATCAATTCTATCGCTCTGCTCGGCCGCC
Organism: Calonectria honghensis; assembly: GCA_013403855.1. Lineage (NCBI taxonomy): Eukaryota > Fungi > Ascomycota > Sordariomycetes > Hypocreales > Nectriaceae > Calonectria > Calonectria honghensis. The sequence goes on along the minus strand of VTGB01000008.1, from coordinate 152,909 downwards.
TGGAAGGCCTGTCTGTCGAGGAGGCAAAGGAATGGCTGAAGGAGAAGTGTTTCGAATGCGAGGAATACTATCTTCTGATGAAGGAGAATTATTTGGAAGAGAAGCCGCTAGAAAGTCTCTCGGAGGATATTCGCAAGTGGTTTGACTGCCAGGAAGCCATCGCTACTGGGTTTGCAATCTGGTGCGCCACCACGTATCGCCACCATTCCCCGCACAAGGAGGGATACATGGAATACTATGAGAAGAGGCTTGGCCAGGGTGGCCGATGGTTCGAGTCTGTTACCGAAGCGGAGGATCTGATGCCTGGTGAGCTTGAGGCGAAAATATCAACTTAACTATGGTTATGATAGTTATCAAAAGTGTCAGATGCGTGGGCCTATACGCGTTCAATACGTTGGTTTCTCGTGTCCTTTACGAGGCCATCTTCTCCATGGTACACAGTAGCAAAGATTCTCCTCATGAATCGGTGTGACGTATGTGCCACAGAAACGTTTCCGAGTTCAATTTCCACCCTTCCTCACAATTCATTGGGAACACTACGAAAAGCCTTTCCCATATAGGCCGGCTCCAGTTTAAGCTGTGGTACACGAAGATGCATCTGATTACAATGTTATCATGTGGGGACATATTATTTATTGCATACTCTTCATATCACAATTAGCGACCTGTCTCATATTTATGTTCATACTTTCTCGAAACAATCGCCACTAACCAGGCCCAAACCGACAACAACCTTTGCTTCAGAGATGGACGTCTTCATCCAGCGGATTGTCGACACTTACGCCGAGTGCGCATCCACATACGATGAAAAGGTCAGCCAATTTCCGTATTACCAGACACTCAAGAAGCTCGTCTTCAATTTTGATTGGACCGGATCCTCGCTTGACCTGGGCTGCGGGACCGGCCTTTTAGGACAGCTTCTGCACGAGAAAGGCCAGCCATTCTCCATTATGGGAGTGGATCTGTCAGCCGCTATGACCGAGAGTCCGTCCATCACCAACTACTACAAAAAGCCCATATCCATTGGGACAATCCAAGACGCAATGGTCCAGCCAATCAAAGTCGACCATGTTGCTTGCTTTGGAACCTTGACATATCTCAACAATGAGGAGTTTCTGGCGTTTTTGGATCGGGCGCTGGTGTTGGCACAGAGATCGATCGCCTTTGACCTAGAGGATGTACCGTAGGCGCACGGCGAAAGAATGGCAAAGGACAGCACCCTTCTCCGGTATTACAACCACACGGGAGCCTGGAAGGCTTGGAAGGAATGTAAGATGCCTGCTGGTTGGAGAATCGTGCATGAAGAATACGGGTTACAGTATCATGAAGCGGGTTCTGATGTCAATGACACCATGGTTCGGCTGGAAAGGGTGGCTGGGGCTGTTGTGTCCATGTAGCACCTGCTATAGAAACATCCGAGATTTCGTTAATGTCAAAAAGGGCAAGATTTGAGCCTTCGACCGTCCCGCCCCACCTTTAGCTTGATTGCACAACATTATCTCTTTGAAAGCAATAAGTCAAGTAACAACTTTTTCAATTTTCCGTCCTTTCCGTCACGTTGTGTCAGTGCCAGTGTCCCGAGCCCCATTTATTCACTAACTAGTGCGCCGAACGCAGCGAACTTGGAGATGTCTCCCGTAATACAATGCCTGGAAGCAATCCCGCCATTTCAGCACCACGTCGTTTTCCTCTTCTACATACTCCATGTCAAGTTGACGCACAAGGGTGGCAAACGCAATGTACAACTCGCACCAGGCTAGGTTGATACCGGTGCAACTCCTCTGTCCCTTGGAGAAAGCCACCATATACTTATCGAGAGTGGAGTTGCCCTTCCCCGAAAGCGAGTCCAGCCACCTCTGTGGCTCAAAATTATGTGGATCGCGAAAGATGTCGGGCGACAGGTGGACAAAGACGTGAGACGCGCCCACACTGGTGCCACCAGGCACAAAGTGATCGTCCACCTGAGCACCAGCCTTGGGCACGATGCGAGGGAGTGGTGATACAACTCCGTGTGTAAGTCGGAGCGACTCCTTGATGCAGGCGGTCAGGAGCGGCAACTTCTCTAGTTCTTCCAATCTCGGAACCGGATCGGATGCGTTCGGCCAAGCGCTAACGAGCTCAGCTTGAAGGCGTACATGCAGCTCAGGATAGCGTAGGATGCCGTGGGTCCCCAGGACCATTGCGCTGGCAACGGTTTCCCCTCCACCCACGATAAAGGCCTGTAGCTCACCAATTAAGCCCCCTGTGTCCATTTTTTTGCTTTCCAAATGTCGAATGAGGTAGGGCAGCATGGTGGGTGAAGTGTCCTCCAAGCTTTCAGAGCCACCAATGGCTCCATTGACGTGATTCTCAACCATCGTTTCGTAGTCGGACAAAACTTGCTCCCCGGGTGTCAAGCTCGGGGGGAGAGAATACATAAGACGCCGAAATGTCGGGAACGTCTTCATCGGAACAAAGAAACGCAAGTTGTCATCCATGGCCATAATCAGCGGTGACTCATAATTTGGGGCGTCAAGGGTTTTGGAAGAGGTTCCCAGACAGATTTCCGTCATGACGTCCTGAGCCAAACAGCGAAAGGCTAATGATAGGTCGGAAAGACGGCCATGTAGTCCATCCTCAACTAGGGTACTGATAAGGACTTGTATCTATATTGGGATAAGCATTCCAACTGGGGAACTGGGAACATTGCACACCTACCTGTCTGTTGATGGCGCTCTGCATCTGAAGAATGCTCTTCCGAGAGTAGAACGGCTGCACGAGCTCACGCCTCTGCTTTGCGGCTTTATGTGATGTCATTCCAAAAGACGAGTTTTCTTCCATGACAGCTGCGTACACTGTCTTGTCCTTGTCCCATTTTGAGTTCTGGTTGTAAATATCGCAGTGCGCTTGAAACGTAGAGAAGTGCAGCTTTACAAGTTAGCTAACAACCAATGCCAGAACCGTTCACTTACGAGATTCGGTCCATAGCGCACAACAGGTCCTTGCTGGGTTAGACGTTGAAACGAGCTTTCGGGCTCAACTCACCATACGAGTCATGGAGACGGCGCAGAATGTCTGTCAAGGACTCTCCTCTGATTGCCTCCTTGTACGATAACCACCATTGCGACCCTGCTGCCAGTTTGGGCCCTGGAAACTTGGCCAGGGGGTGTAAGAAAATGTTGAAGAAAAATGACCCCACCCAGTATGCCAAGATTCCAGCGGGGGCTAGTACTAGGATTTTTCCCAGGTATGTGGCCATGGTGAAATTCAGTACCTCTTGGGAATCCATTTCAGGTCAGGATGTGAATCCTTTCTGCTAGAAGGTCTATTCAGAGGTAGATTGACTTGGTTTGCATAGCAACCTCGTTAAAAAGGGAACGAGAGCCGAGAGCGTTTCGAGAGCGGCTGATATCGGGATGAGCCGAAAGTTCACCGTGACACCAACTACAAACTAACCTCATCTGCGTCCAATCCACGGTAGTGCATTGTTACTACAAACTTCACGAATTACAGCAGAAAATCGAATACGACATCATTTAGCCGAGGCTCCACTTTGAGAAGTGCACAATGAAACCAGACCCCCACCGTTCCACCGCAACATATTGCAGCCCCTGGCTTACAGAACGGGAGCAGCCGTGTTGATAATCTCGGGGCCAGTTGTCCGGCTTGCTGCACCTCCACAGAACATTGTCGGATATTTGTACCACTCTAGCAACTCAACATTGCCAATCATACGGTTCCCTGCATCACGGTACGCTGCTTTATCCTACACCCAACCTCTTATCTCGGCTCCCCTTCGATTGGTCATATCACGACATAGATCGATGGATTCATATCGTTTGGTTTTGGAAACCCGACATGAAGCAGACCCCTGTGGCTATGCAACAGAAGTATTAGTGCTACACAGTTGCCATTTGAAACCACAGCCAGGATTCCACGAACATACCAGCTCGATACCATGGCCGGACAAACCGCCAAGGCCACTAGCGGAACTTGATGGTGGGAATAGAGTTGAAACTTGCGAAAGCCACCTTTTTTCAATCATCAATTCCGGAATGTCTTGTGATTTGTCTTGTTACGATTCCATTCAAACAACTCTGCAGGGTCTTGTGTACATTAACCCCAGCAAGCACCCTCCATCTCGATCCCAGCAACTCGTCTCTCGGCCCTTTGCATTTCAACAAACTCACACCAATCGCAGGCATGGATGATTCCACCTTTTCTGTTTTCATCAGCGCCCTAAACCGATATCTAGATACCACCCAGTACCATGACGACATCCTTGACCATGACACTCGCGTGGCCTACCTCCGCCATGTCTACGCAGAGACTGCCAGGTACTTTGACCAACCTGAGCAAAAGGCAGCCATACAAGCCAAGCCAGCTAGGCTCAACGCCGTCATGCGCACTAGCACTCAAGTTGTGGTCTACTGCTGGGCAAAGTGTTCATTGGACGTTATGGTAGCTGTTAGCGTTTACTTTGTGCACATTGTGCTCCTTGACGATAGCACGTGCAACCCGAGTCCTTTGATGTTGACATTTGGCAATGACCTCGTCAAAGGCGAGCCGCAGAAGCACCCATTCTGGTCACTGATGAACGCTCACTTGAGCAAGTTCCTCAGCTACTATGGTGGCTTTTGCTCCCTCTCTATCCTTCGAAGCACTTTTGACTACTTCCAGGGATGCTGGGTGGAGCAGCACGACTTTCATGGATACCCCGGTTCGGAGTACTTCCCAGGCTTCCTGCGCCGTTTGAACGGACTTGGAGGCATCTGCGGCGGAAGCTTGTTTCCTCGCGCCGACTTTGATGAGGAGGCGCTATTCCCGCAGATTGCCACTGCGATTGCCGAGCTGGAGATTCCTGTCGCCTTCATCAACGATCTCATGTCTTTCTACAAGGAATACGGCAACCCGAGAGACGAGGTGAACTTGGTTTCAAACTGGTGCACCACTGAAGGGCTCACCATTTCTGAATCCTTTGAGCGGCTCACAAACGAGACTTGCCGTGGCTCCAAGCGTGCGATGAATGTCCTCAAAGGTGTCGATGGGCAGGATGCCAAGATATCTGAGACGATTGATGCGTTTCTTCATGGCTACGTCACTTGGCACTTTTGCGACGAGCGATTCCGCTTCAAGGAGGTGTATGAGAGATGCGGTGACAGTCCTGAGGAGATCAAATTTCGCAAGTACTATGAAAAGGCCACGGCTGTTGGGACGATTGATTTTAAGGGGTGGGCGGTTTGGCCCCCCACAAGTGAGGATATGAGTAGCAGTTGCATCATTGATGGCGTCCCCAGAGTTTTGAACGGGATTGAGGGTGCAGGGATCGAAGATTTAAAGAATGGTGTTTCTCATGGGCTTGTAAATGGAGAAGTACTGAATCTGTATGCGACGCCGATTGCAGCTGGCAGTGATCTTTGAATATGCTGTCAAGACTAGCTGCAGTTCAATGAGGATTTATCATCGATTGTTTCACTGGGAGTACTAATTTATTAGGGTGCTTCTTTTTCGCAATTGTCGTGGCCATCATATGAAATGGGACCTCTGGGTCGCCACTCGAAGGCAAAGGTAGTATTTTGGTAGCGAATATCGCTGACCCTGCCTTATCATTAAACTACCAACACTACACCTAAGCTTCCACTAGAATATTTTGCCATCACAGCTTTGCTGGCAATCGCGCCTTGACCGCCCGAGATGCATCGTCCCATTTCTCATCCACAACCTTTTCGGCATCATTTGCCCACAACCACACGTTTGCAATAGTTGTCTTTTCTGTGTCAAATAATTCCTTAAACTGCTTGCTCTCTTTGTCATGCAGGTTATGCCAAGTATCTCGTTGCCTGATGCCCGTGGCTTGCGCTTCCTCAACATAATCATGCCGAAGTTCAAAGAATGTATGCAGGGCCAAAGGAACGTTGCCTTTTCCAGCCTTGGCCAAACATTTTGCAATGGTAGCACCATCTTCTATGGCCTGGCTTGCACCTTGGATCGAGGTTGGCAGAAATGGATGGGCTGCGTCTCCCATCAGGGTCACCAGTCCGGAATCGCTCACCCATTTTGGGAGACAGGGGCGATAGATGAGCTTCCAGTCGATGACATTTTCCATATTTTCCCAGACCCTTCGGAAAGCCGGGTCCCAGTCTTGGATGAGCCTCAAAACATCCTCCAGCTTGCCTGGTTTATTCCAGCCTTCTTCAATGTCTGCTTCGTCTTTGTGTGTGAGAACTGCATTAATCTCTGTTCCGTTGCGCAGGGTGGTGATTATTCCATGCATATCTGGGGCGAGAAATAGTCGAATTTTGTCTTCCTTTGTAAACTTTGTCGTTAGAGGATCTTGCCGGACTTTTTCAGTGCCCCCGTAAGCCCTGTAGATTGCGTATCCACTGTGAATAGGGGCGTCTTCGTAGCCGAGGACAACCTCGCGGCCTTTGCTCTTCACGCCGTCGGCACAGATGACGACATCGGATATAATTTCATCACCGTTTGAAGTCGTAACGCTTGGCTTTTGGCTATCGTAATCTGTAATCGATGTGCCCATTCGCAAGTCGACGCCAATCTTTTTGCAGTGCTCTGCCATGATGATGTGAAAGTCTCCGCGGTGTCCAATGAATGAGCGACAGCCGTATTTTTCAGCTGCTTGCGCGTTGTGGTCGTCAACGCCAAGTCTGGTCTCACTCGAGTCGAAATTGTATATTTCCAACTCATCAATTTGAGAGTTGACCTTGTCCAACTCCTCGCCGACACCCCATCTGCGCAACAACCGAGCTGAATTGGAGCCAAATCCGATAGAGTCTCCGATTCGAAGAAACTCTTGGACTTGGTCAAAGACTGTGACATTGAAACCCTGTCTGCGGCAAGCGATTGCGCAAGCTAGTCCACCTAGTCCGCCTCCAACAATGGTGACGTTGAGTGGATCGTTTTGTGCCATGGTCGTTAAAATGTAATCAAAGGAATAATATTGTGAGTGAAATCAAAGGAATAGTGGTGAGCTTTTTGAGCAAAATATAAGATTGCATCATAAGAGCAACTATATATCTGTTTCTCGATTGGCGAACAGCTTCATCAACCCGAACACGAGCCCAGGTGACGCTGATTGTGGGGATCTAGGGTGAAGCGTACTGTGGGGATATGTAGGGTAGTGTCACGAAATGATGTGTTGAGTGTCGATGAATCCAAGCATACACGACAAATTTCTGGTCATAATTCTAGTGCCACTTCCAGCGGTAACCCTATCAAGAAGGTTCTTTCAACGGCAAGGACGCGAAATCCACGTTGTCAAACCTGAACTGCAATAGCTCTCCATCTTTAGCGGTGCTAGATGAGTTCTAAAAACTGTTGCTTCGCGACTCAATAAGCATAGACCTAACTCCCGCAGCGATTAGTGTAAACAGCAAAAGCTTGCTGAAAACGGTGTGGGGTAGGGCGTGTGGGGATCTCAATTTCGCCTAGGTCGGACATCAGACCAAAAATATGCCCAGTCTATGCACTGTCCGTCGAATGACCATATCTACAATGGAACTTCCCCACAGATGGGGTAATAGCATAGGCAGCGGGATTGATTATGAACATCCTGAAGCTATTCCCCACCAGTATAGAGATTAATCCGGCGCTTACTAAGACACCATACTTACTCAAAATCTGCACACACATGTATTCTTGCCTACAAATAGCCGTAGTTGTAGAGCCAGCCTGAACATCTGTCATATAAAAAGCCTTTTTCAATTTGGGTCTAGTGATCATCTCGTGCATTTAATGATACTTCTGCAAACAAACGCCTGACCTCGGGCCCTCGGAGGTAAATGCATATCCAGTCCACCCAATTCCTTGCATCATTCAACTATCAACGTTTAACCTGAGCTGGATGCTCTCTAGTTTCCTGGTCATGTGGACGGAATCTATGAATAGTTAGCGATGGTATACGGCTACCGGGTGTCAAGACTTGCAATTCCAAACCCAGTGGACCATGACTGTCCTGTAAAATTTCAAAGCGATGATTCCAGGCTGGCCTTGGCCACATTCAATGCCCTGTTCTCCTAATTCGGCTGAAACTTCCCGCAATGTTTGGCCTAGTTTTTGGCAGCGGCCTCCGGTCGTATCAGGGCATGGATTCTGGTGCGTGGAGAGCCACCAGCCAAGTAATAGAGCTAAGATGGTTAGCGACGAAACAAGATGCGTAGAAACAACTTGCCATTTTCATAGCTGATCGCTATGGCGTGTCCTCCAAAGAGGAGCGCCGAGGTCTGTTTCATATGGACTACACCGAGTTTTGCTTGTGCCAGCCACGTGTTTGCAGCGTACTCGATAGCTTTCAGTGTTTGTGGGTTGTGTTTATTTTCTGGCCAAGACATTGAAACGTTAGGCCGGGCCGCAATTCGTTTGATTTGGAGCAGCTCTGGCCCCAGATACAAATGAGAATATGCAGAGCCGAGTAGACAAAGTGAGTCTACCATGAGAGAGTCACCGAACCTACTTGGCACAGTCTCGACGTGAGGATGGCGGCGCCAGAGTATTTCCCAGATCCGTAATGATTCTTCCATTTTCGACAAGTGGTCTTTGTTTGAGCCTGGGAGAATGCTAAATGTTTCGTTTGAACATATGCAAGTGAGAATGAAACCCAAAATGGCAAACAATGCGGTTGTGCTCATCGCCTCTTGGGGAATCTGGCCACTGAGAATTATTTCCATTGCGGCTTTTATCGTAGACGGCTGCGTGTTTTCATCTTTCATTGCTGCCCATTCTGTGCTGGAAGCTCTCCATAACGAGTCTTTTGAAGGGAGAGGCAGTTCTGGTGGTTCTTTAAACAGGGGAAGGTAGGCTTCTGGTTCGTAGCATGACATGACGTAGCCAAGAACCCAGGTCCAACAAGTCATTCTACTTTGGTTAGCTAATGTATGCTGAAGGCCATTGGACTTGCCTGCTCAAAGTTTCGCCAAATGACCAGTTGTCCCAATTTGTCATACCAAGCGACGGGTCATGTCGTTTTGTTGATGATGCCAAGAGCTATATAATTCAGTACTAGGCTAACTGAGGTGTCTAGTGACTTACAACTGAAGCAAGAGAGAGATGCTGCTGGGCCTGGGAAAAGTACACCAGATTCTCCGAAAACGCACCAAACTGTGCGCAAAGAATGGCTGCTTGGATGGGCCAAAGAGTATCACGCTGTGTTTCTAGGCACTCCAGTTGATACTGCAAACATTAGAGTTGAGATCTGTCAATAAATATGATGCTTACCTGGCTGATCAGATGGCACGATGCCACATACAGCTCATTGGCCATGTCGTGTTCCGAAACGTGACAGCCACCGATGGCCAGCATTATAAAAACCAACCCAGCTAAGCGTGTCAGACTTGTGGAGTAAAACGCATTGTAGACTTACGAGGCGTGGATGACACCGAAAAGGTTGGGCGGTGAACAATCGGAGTATGGCAGTCAAAGTACTCAAAGTATGCGTTCAAGAGCCTCGTGAGCCGTGAACGACTAGGAAACGCATTCTTGGAGCTTTTTGTTTTGGTGGCAGAAAAGGCAATTCTAAGTTCGTTCAAATCATCTTCTGTGCATCTCGGGGCGCGGAAGGCCTCGACAGACACTTGATCAGATCCATGCCCAGAGTGCAGGGACGGGGCTGGAATAACATGGCGTGTTTGGTTTGACAATATGTCCTTGTGTCCAGAGTCTAGTTGGTTCAGTATATCTGGAGATTGTGCATGAAAGTTAAAGTCAATGTCTGGAAGGATGGAATTCTGGAGAAAAGCAAAGTCTATGCCGAGGCTTGCCATATTCTCATCTGGCCTACTTGCTGAGATTGATTGGCTGGTGAAATCCAAGACCATTGGATCCCATGATCCACCCAGCAGAGGCTGGCTAGGTTCAAACACTTCCGCCCCCGTAAATGCTGAGGCAAAATCCGAGACAATTAGGCCTTGGCATGGTGATTCATTTTCGTGCGGTTCAAAACTGTGCGGCTGTTCCACGGTTGCATAGTTTGATGCTTGCTCGCCACCGGTAGAAGCGCATGTAGAAGAGTCCGATGGCGTTTGGACTTGGCATTGGACTTGCTGGTCGATTTCATTGGCAGGACTTGGTACGCTGAAAAGTCAGAAGGGCTCTTCAACATCGCTGGGAACATACAAAACTTCTATGGTCCCATTGTCACCTCTATCCGGGTCTTTGGCTTGCCCAGCCACCGAGTGCAAATGCTTGTCACATTTCTTCGTATGCCTGAGCAGAACATCTGCCCTGGTAAAGCTAGCCCCGCACGCCTGACAGGCAAAGTCTCTCAGGTTTTCATCTGCCGCGGTTAGTCAGGGAATTACGACAAGCAGCAGACTTACGCGACGCAATATGCCGGCGAAGATGCTCGGAGCGAACAAAGGCTTTGTGACAGACACGGCAGGTGTGTGGACGTGGCCGATTGCTCCGGAGCCTGGCTGCGGGCGGTTAGATTGGCTAGGTGAGGGCTGTCGCTAGCATACCTGGTGGCATTATGTATGGGCTTCAGCGGATGGTGTGCCCCAGCTGAGGACATGGGTGTGAAATGAGGACCGAGCCGCGACGTGGCCCAGAGCGCGAGGTTGGGAGCAAGTTCAAGTCACCGATTTACCTGAAATTGCACGGCTTCTCTGAAAGGCTGTTACTAAGCGATTTGCTGGCTGGAACAGACCCATTGCTGGTCTATGCTGGTCGACGACCTATAGGACCCCTGTACCCCAGAAACCGGGACGAGGCGGCTTGGCCGGTGCAACAAGGTTAAATCGCGGAGCCATCGATTCGCTGTGAGACTCGGTCAGGCTGACCGCCTCTATAGACATTTGTTTGAGACGCTAGCAAAAATTCAACATGGTACATTTTAGAATTCTGGGCTATCTCATAACTGTAGATTACTGAAGCTGGGAGATGATTAATTGTGCTTCAAGCTAGCTGTTTATGATCTAAAGATAGATGATGTTACTATTCATAGGTTGAGACTACCAACCAAGCCCAACACGCCGCTGACCCCACATCAGCCATCCCGTGGATTGGTCATAGCTTCCAGGATCCCCTATTTAACTCCCCATTATTTGCTTCCAGCTGAAGGTTCTCCTGACCGGGCTCCTGGGTAACTACAAGTCAATCAAGCACTGCTTCAACCATGACAGTAAAGCTGCTGAGCTTAAAGAACCGGGTAACGTGAAGCCCAACGCGCTCAAACAATGCGTTGTACTCTGAAAAAGACCTCTCATATCCACCCATGAAGCAAAAAGTATTCCAAGTCATCAAGTTTGCAACTTCTGGAATGGCCGACTGGTGGCTTGGGATGTTCTCAGACGGGACAAGTTGTTGGTTCTCAGATGGCGCTGTGCAGGCACTGGAAACTAGAATCTCGTTGACCAAAAGTCTAGACCCGGGGTTTTTGCGCATCTTCTCAACGACGTTTTCCAGTATCTGGACGGCCTTTGCATCGTCGTAATCGCGACTAAATGGTTAGCGGCGCTTGATGAGGGAGTGGAAGGCTTACATGACTCCTCGCATATACCACACATCACCTTGGCTTTCGTTGGGCTTAAAGTAGTCTTGCGGAACAAATTGAATGTCTCCGCTGTTGACTCTAGGCTTGAGGTCTTCGGGGAATGTCTGGAAGAGTTAGAGGAATAGCTTCATGGTGACAAAGAACTCACAGTCTTGACTCCGTCAACTACCGGCGGGAGATCTTGAAATGTCCAGCGAAGCTTGGGATATTTTCGGAGCACGTCGACTGCGCTGTCTCCAGGGCCACAGCCGAGATCAACAACAATCGAATTGTTCAATTCATCCCAAGGGTAGCCTTGAACAAGGGGGGCTCGTGTGATTCTCTGCTATTGTTAGAGGAGGTGTTAGTGAAAGGACTGACTTACGTTGAGCCACGGCACAACTCCGTTCATAACCTTGGCTGCAACCTCGGCATTTTCAGGCTGCATGACGTATTCCATAAATGTCTCTCCATTTTTGGAGACAGTTTTACAAAACGGGGTCTTGTTTTCTTCAAATGCGTGCTTGGTCACCGGGTCCGTCATGTTCTCTAAAAGGCCGGTTGAAGAGAGAGTGTTGTAGTGCGCGCTAAACGGTTAGCACCAGCCAGGCCGTTAAACAGGATTCTTTCTTACATTAAGGATAAGAATGCCTCGGAATTCTGGCTTTTGAGAAGGGTTGCGCTATGCCGAGTGTTGGCGAATACATCTAGCGAAGTCTCCCTATAGACATATTCCGTCGCCAGCAGTCGGATGACCCGGCCTAACCAGTTAGACTTGTACACCAAGTGCTTGAGGTTTGGTACCTAGTTTATTTTCATTCACCTCGAGACGACTGGCAAGATCAGACAAAGAGGCCTCTCCACCCAAGTCTTCAATTGCATCGGAAATCCCCAAGGTCACAGCCACATTAAGAGCGCTGGCCTTTAGCGCCGACAGGCCCAAGGCAATGTGCTTCAGGCGGGTTGGTGTAACGACGGCGCTTATGGCTGCCACATCGGTGCGGATCTTGTCAGCCAAGACAAACAGGTCATCTGCAACGTAGCGCTCGACATTGTCAAGGGGGTCGAAATTCTCCGCCTCCCACAAGTGGACTGGCTCAGCACTCCCTTTGGCAAGTTCAGCCTCAAACTTTTGGACATTTGCGACCAAAGCCGCGACAGTTTTCTGGAGGAATGACATTTTGCGTGTAAATTATCGGTTTAGAATAATGCTTGTCAATTGGATTAATTCATTATGTACCCAGCTGGCGATTCTTGTATAGCCTCACTCGAGCTGTGGGGTAATACCATCAGGCTAACCCCACTGTGGGGTAACCGCATTGCGAACATTTCAAATCATGCCAATTTGAAGCATAGCAATATTTCAAAGCAGTGTAAATATTTCTAAGCACGTAGATCATTTAATTCAATGCTTGTTAAGCAGCTAACGTTATGTAGAGATCAAGATGGTTGCCGATAGTTTAAGTACATAGTAAAGTGAAGGGCCATAGTTTGAGCATCACTCACAATCACTCAAGTTAAACACTGCAAAATCACAATGTCAAACACAATGAAGCAAGCCTTGGTCTACGTCGAGAATGACTCGCCCTATCACATCAACACTAAAATCACTAATGCTCCCATTCCTGAGCCGGGCCCTGGCAAAGTCTTGATCCGCGTCGTTGTCGCCGGCACCAACCCCAAGGATTGGAAAGCCCCTGTCTTCTTTGGCGGAAAGTCCGGCGAAAACACTGGAGACGATGTTGCTGGCTACATCGAGGCTACCGGGCAGGGTGTGACTGAGTTCAAAAAAGGCGATCGTGTAGCAGCCTTCCACGAGATGATGGCCCCATTTGGCGCTTTTGCTGAATACTCCATCGCATGGGCTAGCACAACGTTCCATATTCCCGAGAATACTACGTTCGAAGAGGCCGCCACAATCCCGCTGGCTGCGATGACTGCTGCCACCGGCTTGTTCTGCCGCCTTGGACTTCCCGAGCCGTGGGTTCGTCACGGTGCCGGCAGGGCCGCTGTGCAAAATTCAGCAGTGCTCGTTTACGGCGGTGCAAGCGCTGTGGGTGCCTTTGCTATTAAGCTACTGGCGCGAGCCAACATCCACCCCATCATTACCGTGGCCGGTCGCGGCACCCAGTTTGTCGAGGGCTTGCTTGACAGCACGAAAGGAGATGCCGTAATCGACTATCGCCAGGACGATGCGGCCTTGGTCGAACAGATTCGGCGTGCCGTTCCTATGGGCAAGACTCTGAATTATTGCTTTGACGCCATCACCGAGGGAAACAGCCAGGAAATCATCCAGCAAGTCTTGGCAGCGGACGGCTACCTGACAAATGTGCTGCGGTACAGTGCACCAGTCCCGGAAACAATCCACTTTTCTCCAAACAATGTCGGGGATGTGCACGGTCTGACAGCCCCTTCCCAAGACTTTGGCCACGCGTGGTATCGGCTGTTCAACATGGGACTACAGGAGGGATGGTTGAATGGTCATCCGTACGAGGTTATTCCCGGTGGGCTTGGTGGTGTGGAGACGGGACTGCGACGATTGAAGGATGGTGCGGCCAGCGCAATCAAGTATGTTTATCGCATTGAAGAGACAGAATAGTAGCTGCGAGGTTATCTCGGATCCATAATATTGTCTTTCCCTACTTAAAAATGAGTCAGATCGTACATGAGCTGCAAGAGGCATGACCTGTTATCCCATCAAATAGGCACTCATAAATGTGGACCCTCACGTGAGGTTGAAAGTATCACAGTGGCAGTGCTGGCGTCTGTGGGCTCATCAGGTTTGCTTCTTCTCACGAAAACCACATCTCCGAGTGTTCTTTTATCCCCAGATCCATATACTACACTTTCTGGAAGAATAGCTACCCGTGTCACCATGGTGAATCTCTACCAAAACCTACCACTCGGGCAGCGAGACATTCGTCTCCTTCAGGTCCTCCCAACTTCTGATCTAGCCGCGATCCACTGTACGCTTTCCGTGGCATCAATCCCAGTCGGAGGTCCATGGCCCGAATACAAAGCAATCTCGTATGCCTGGCAGGACTCATCAGCCCCAATTGACTTTCCACGATTCTCTATTGTTTCATGCAACGGCTTTGACATAAAAGTCCAAGAAAACTTGTACTCATTTTTCCTACGACTAAGAAAATTATATGACCATCCCGTTAACATTTGGGTTGATTTCCTTTGCATAGATCAATCCAATATCCAAGAACGAGGTCAGCAAGTCGGTCTCATGAAAGAAATCTACAGTAATAGTTCCGAGGTCCTCATTTGGCTTGGTAAACCATTGCATTCAACATTGATTCAGTCCACCTACTCACGGAACTGGGAAGGACACTGGGAAGGAAATGATCCGGATCGAATCCTCACCGTGAGATACAAAAACGCCGCACAGCGCTCAATTTCTAGTGGCTTTTTAAACCACATGGCATCTGAAAACGTAAATGAAAATGAAATCGAAGATCCGCATGGTGTTTTTTGTCTGCTTAGCCTGCTCAGCAGAAAGATTCCGACTTCGTCAATTTCCCTCTGCGAATCTTCACTTTCGTCAGACAGCCAGAAGCAATGGGCTACACTGATCAAATCATCGCTCCAGAAGCTAGCGAATAAAGCATGGGTACGTGCTACCAAGCTATCAATATACTTGCTCTAACCATTTGGCAGTGGAAACGAACCTGGGTAGTACAGGAGAGTGTCCTCGCCAGCAAAGCCACTGTATTCTATGGGCAATTATCAGCCAGTTGGGATATGTTCAGTCGGGCTGCTAGCTTTTACATGGAAAGTCGTGCTACCTATGATTTATCTAAGATAGCATGGCAAGATGACGCTCTAGAATTGCTCTTCGATCAGATTCTGCAAATTGATGCAGTACGACAAAAAAGAAACCAGGGGCAGCTCTGCCCTCTGCAAATTCTGAGGCAATTTCATGAACGAAAAGCAACTGATGGGCGAGACAAAGTGTTTGGGTTTCTCGGACTATTTGACCATCACCTTATATCCCCTAATTACAACTTATCAACGTTAGCAGTTTATATCCAAGCCGCTAAGAGTATAATAAGATTCACTGGAAACCTCGACCTATTTCTAAGTGCCAAAAATACAGCACTTATCGGCAAGCCGTCGTGGGTACCAGACTGGAGTGTTCCTCCAAGCCACATTGAGTGGCGGAGGCTCAAATATCTAAGGTTGTACGAAGCTACAGGAGACATGGCACAAGAGATAAAGGTCCATAGCGCACCGGGATATCCAATGCTGCAGACTCGAGGCATTTGGATTGATCGCGTTGACTCTGTAGCGCAGGATTGCGCCCCCGAAAATGGGTTGGAGAGTTTTCGTGCGACCCAAATGCGATGGGAAGATGCAGCACGGCGTGCTTTGGGTTTTGCCGGAACTTTGATCGAAAATGAGCACAGTCAGCCAGCAAAAGTGCAGCCTGAGCATCTGTGGGAACAAAACGGTCACGCGGAAGATTTCGAGCGCGCACTGTGTGGTGATATTCTGTACTACACGTTCAACCAAAATAACCCAGCCGGAAATTATCAAAGGGCTAGGTTCGACGCGAGGGCAGCCTACAAAACGTGGCTGCGGGACCCAGTCGAGAGCAGCTTGACAAGTTCACAAGCAACGGCAGGAAATCTCACCATGTTCCATGCCAGTACACCATACCACCTCGAAAGAAATCAGTTCATCTACTCAATGGAGACCATGACGGCCAAGCAATGCATGTTTGTGACGCGAAATGGTCGGATTGGTGTGGGGCCAAGCTTGGTCCAGAGGGGAGATCGCATCGCCCTTGTCTATGGATTTCGAATGCCGCTTATCCTGCGACAGCTCAAGAATGATTTGAAATGCAGTGGATCCACTGTAGAGCAGCTCTATCCTCAGCCTACAGCATTGCAGGAAGTTGTATGCGATGCGAATCATCGCTGCTACGGCATTATGGGCCATGTGTATGTATCAGGGTTGATGGATGGCGAGGGATTATGCTATTCTGGGAGAAGCGAAGATATTTACTTGATATGACACCATTTTCCCTGAAAATGATTCCGCCCTTGCTAATGATAGGTAATTTACATTGATCCGTAGCTCTTGTACCAGATTCGCATAAATCCTACAGAGTGTAATACCACCCTTCCAGCCCTTCGATCAACTCGCCTCCAGATCTTGCAGCCTTGTTACGGCGCCAAAGGTGAAAATCCAGAATCGCCACCAATATAATGCTCGCAATCGAGATGGCAAACGTTGTCCAGATGCCAGTCTTTTCTGTCAGCAAAGATCGCACAATAAGGGACCACATACCGTATAGTCTGGGCTTTCAGAAGCCTTGAACGCAACGCCGGCAAGTATTCCTCCGACACCGCCGCCAAGGATACATGTTGCTGTGGCCACGGACCGCTTTGAGTGTTGTGTAATGTTATTTGCCTGAAAGGTCAAAACACCTGGGATGCAAAATTGCAGGAATCCAATACCTGAACCGTTAGCGAGATAAAAAGAAAGGTTCCTGACTCACCGAGAAATGAACCGAAATATCGTGCAGCATTCGACTTTCCGTACGCAGTCACCAGCATTCCCACTGCGGTCAACAGCTGGTGAACAGCGACAAGAGGGCCGCGAATTCTGTACTTGTCTCCGACCCAGCCAGATACGTAAGTGATAAAGGCTGCAAGCACGTGCGGAGGTGCAGTGAGAAGTTGGCTCTGCGTAGTGCTGAATCCCATTCCCTGGCGCAGAATGACGGGCAAAAAGTACGAGTAGGCATATCCAGGTAGGGTTGATGCCATCAGGTTGAATGCCCAAATGTACAAGCGCCAGTCTTTGAGGTGGTGGAGAACCTTGCTAGTGGTGATTGAGTCTTCCTCTGCATCTCCGCGGTCATCGTTGATGCGGGAAATGACAAATTCCTTTTCCTCCGCCGAGAGAAACGACCCTGCCTTTGATGGAAAGTCGATGATGACGAACCATCCGGCCATGCAAATCAGGGAGGTGATGGCGCCTTCCACGATAAAGATCCCTATCTCGGTCAGATTTGAGCCTTCTTAGTGGAGTCACTTACAGCTCCAGCCATTTAATCCTCCCTTTCCCGATAGCAGAGTCAGTACGTAGGCAAAGATTGCTGAGAATCCTCCAGTAAGAACAGAGAGAATCCAGAAGCCGGATAGTCTTATGCCGACTTCGAAACGAGTGTACCAGCAAGTGATGAGATATGTGCATCCTACTCGAGTTAGCAGAGCAAGTTGTCAGTCCATCAACGTACCTGGGAGAAATCCAGCTTCCAGAATTCCAAGAAGAGTCCTGCATATAGCTAGAGTAACCCAACTCTTTGTAAATCCCATGCCAATCAGTATGGCTCCAAAGCTAACGCCAAGAAACGCGAGCCAGTTGGCCGGGCCAGCTTTGGGAAGGATCAAATTCTAACTAGTTAGCAGAGTTCAAGTCTTTTGGGGTGACTTACGCTAGGTAACTCGAAAATACTACTTCTGTTAGCATGTTTAGTACGAAGGGTTTGGTACGCACATGTAGGCAATAAAGAAGACCATGACGACAATAGTATATCGATTTCCCACATGAAGTCCTAGGTCCTCTTGCATGCCGGCAACTAGGGCCAGTCCAAGATTTGTACGGTCAACAAGAGATATAGAATACATCATTCCCAACATGGGGAGCAATCGATAATCGATCCGGCGACTACATTGTTAGTCACATCCACCAAGAGCCAAGAGACTCACATGATGGCCTTTTGCTGCGCTTCACTGAGTGGAGACCCCACCCGCGAAACTGTTTTCTGTACATCCTCAAGGTGAACAGGAGACGTATTCTTTTCAGCGTCAAGGTTTTCCGAGCCAGACATATTGGAACAAGGTTAATAGAATAATTCAGACGAAATAAGCATAAATTCTGCCTTCTAGCCAGCTCCTATATAACAAGTCCCCGAGCTTAGGCAGCTCTCCTCGTAGACAAATGGAACTACAACATGGATCCAACCCCGCACTTTCTTGAGTCTTCAATTGGTGACTAGAATAACCAGATGTAGGCCGCCAAGAGTTGCTAGAATGAGGAGGGTTACACGCGGCCGACGGGAAGATCAGTCATGAACGACTTGAGGGTATCAAAGTATCAAAGTTCTTCATTGCAGTGTTAAATAACATGATATAGGTTGAAAAATGGTTCTCATATTTTAAAATACGATAAACTCATACATCTGAAGAGCATCGTTTGTATTCACATGCGCATCTCCAAGTGTCATCACCCCGCAGTCCGACATGAGGTTGCAACAGCATTCAGCTACTTTATCCAGGCCGGATCTACTTTCCCGGTCCGCGGTTAAACTTAATCGAAACGCCTATTGAAATTCATGTTGATCAACCTGGATGGTCAATCGGACCGAGTCATGCCACATGACATAATTTTGAGCCGATGTGGTTCTGCCGACATTTCTGCCGACACGATTTCAACCGACGCGCCACGCCTCGCAATTGTGGCTTGATTGCTATGCCATTTTCGCTTCATTATTGAAATCATTAGTGTACTGGTTTAATCCGTTCTTGTGACTCTCCGTTCCCGTAACCCCAGAATTAATTGGACATTTGACCTCGGCCGGTTCTCGTAACACATGCTGCCAGAGCTAATGGGATGCAACCATGGAGCTGTCGCGGGACCCAACCAAAAGATCTAGATCGCCCTCTTGACCCACCAGCCCAATACCGCACAGCGCATCCAGCACACCATCTGGGGAAGGGGCCAACTGTGCATCATCCAGGGTGTCCTCGATCCCCACATCGAGAGAGCTAGATATAAAATCTTCAAAATTCAGGTCCGTGTCCTTATTTGCAAAGTCGAGCTTCGTTCTTAGCAGCCCTTGGTCAAAGTTAAAGTCGTCGCTCGCCATGGGGATCAAGGCGTCTTGTCTCGACCCATCCGGGATTTCTCGAAATGGTTCGGCTGTCAGTTCAAACGTCTCGGGGGACTCGGAATTGTGCCCCATGTCTATTGACTTTGGTTCCGGATACTCTAGTTTGGGGCTCAGGATTGCTCTTAGCGCTTCTGGGACGTCGTGTTCGTCGGGTATCTTGCTCCGGCTCAGCGAAAGCTCAATCGTCAGCGTGAGACGGAGATAGTAATTTGGGTGGTGAGTCAGTAAATCGGTCCAGTTTGAGACTAGCTTTCCCAGCAGAAATGATGAGTCGACTTGTGCGAGATTGACAACGTGGCGGACCGCATATCCAATCCACTCCACTCCGTCGTAGTGGGGGTGGTATTCTTTCATTGCCTCAATTAAAACCTGCAGCCGGCGCTGTTTTACGGCCGCTTCAGAGCTGGTCTCAGTGTGCGACAACAACTTGGCATCGAGCACGTTCAGCAGCAGAGGCATGGTTGTAAACGCCATCCTGTCTTGTTAGCGCTAGCAATACATCGTTCAAGGGCACTTACGCGCTAAGTGGTAGGTAGCGAGCCAGGTCAAGCTGCAGAAGCTCATTCAAGCACTCTATTGTTCCCACAATCGCTTCCTGCACCTCTCGGCTGTGGCATTCGTCGGTTGATTTGAGGGAATCTGGGGACTGGTAGCAGCTTAACAAAACCTCGTGGTGAGGAATAGCTGCTCTCGCCGCGCTATGGCAATTAATTGGCTGTCCAAACGGAGGAACTGATCTGCTTACTAGTACAACATGTACATGAGATTTGTGTGAACAATAATGGAGTGATGGCGGATACCACTGCCTCTGTTTATTAAATCAACCTCCATCTGCGTCTTTTTGTGCCAGCTTCGAAGTTCTGTTCTGCAGTCTGGTAATGATTTTGCGTCCGGGTGATTTAGTCTCAGGTCGTCATCGAGTGGCCATATTAGGAGAAGCACATTGGTGAGAATGTTGCACAGCTCCACTACCCGGAGGAGGAGCCGGACTAGTCGCTGTTTTGCCACGGCGCTGTGGACCTCGGACCGGTCAATTTCGCCTTGGAAATCGCCAAGCGTCAAGGGTGGGTACGGTCTTGCAACCTGAATGCTGCGCTTCAATCCCAGCGACAGGAAGCGATCGCGTATCAAGCAGCACCACCACAGTCTTTTTAGCATGCAGAGCTCTTGCTGTGAGTGCGAAATGGCAGTATCCGAGCTAGAGTCCCATGCCAAGTGGGCGTTGACGCATCGGGCGTGGTGCAGCGCAATCTTGAGCCACATTGTGTTTGGCTGAATCGGCTGCAGTTCAGGAGGCGATGCCATGGTCATGAGCAAGGCTGCTCTTGCAATCATGTGAGGTGAGGATTCGGTTGAAAAGTCGTACAACAGCTGCAATTGTTAGAAGGCCATTTCCCAGATCTTAAATCCCACACACCTTTGCTTTTTGGTAGAATGCTGATCTCGCCATTCGGACTTGATCATAGCCCAAGTTTTTGGAAATCACTTCAGGTACAAACTACACTCGTCAGATGCGCATAACCAGCGGTCCGTGTCACTCACACTGCAGGAAGCAAAAAGCATGGCTTGGAAAAGGATCAAAGGGATTTGCGCGTCGGAACCAGATGGCTGGTCTTGATTGTATATGCTCCAAAATTCCCCTTCATCCACAATTGGCAAAAATGGGTGCACGTGCAGGAAATATTGGCGAACAAACTCATCCAGTGCTGATCGTGCCGGTATGTCTAAGCATCCTTTAATTTCCAGGAATGCAAGGTCTTGGCCTGACAAAACGGAAATGTTGTTGATTGCAAGAAACGGATAGGAAGAATAGGATACCATTGGTTTTGTTACCGTCACCGTTGATTTGATGCTGCTTCGTGATATCGTCTCCAACTCGGCAAAGGCAGTGAGGTTTGAATCGAGGCCTAATGATGTTAGATTTAGATGCGTTTGAGTGGGTGCAATCTTACAGTCTATTTGATTCAAGCTAAGATTAAAATCTCCATCCGAATCAGACGATGTCGTGGCTGGTGATTTGTCTTGCGTGTGAAACATGTCGAGCTCGCTGCTCTTGGGGGATTGATCCAGTTTGTTCAAGTCGGGCAGCACCATGACTGACTCTGTCGGTCCCTCCTCCATTCGCGTCGACGGCGGATACACAGAGTCGAATACATGCTCCATGTCTTCCTTTCGGGGGAGTCGGCTGCAATTGTCAGCTTGGTTCTACGTCGGTCCTCACTGCGTATTACCGTCTTGATGCCCGGTCCTTGACGACGCAGGTCTTGCCATCGAGGTGGCAGTTTGTGCACGGAGTCCCCTTGACAGTCACATCACAGCGAACCTTGCGCGTGCGGCACGGAATGCACGCCTTGGTAGCCCGCCTTCGGGAAGAGTACGACAGGATCTTGGTTGTGGGTCTTTGCTCAGCGTTTGGCGACATGGCGGATAGACAATTGAAATGATTTCACATGAAGGAGAGGCCAGGAAAGGTATTTTAGATCCGGGCCCAGGAGATAAAAGATGGAGCAGACGAGCACAGATCAACAGGGAGGGCCGCTTTAATTAATCCCGGCGCACGTGTGAATTCATGTCGGCACAATTTAAAATACAACGGCCAATAACGCAGCTCTAATAAACAAAACTACGCACAACAAGCTCCTGTACCCCATGGGGGACATGCCATTCCCGGGCTCCCCGTGGGGATGTTCGTTCCCGAAATACTCTCACAAGCCTAGTGTCGGCATTCCCCCGCTCCCAACGAGCCTCACCTGGCCTGCGCAAGGCGGGGTTGGGGTTGTCCAAGCTCACCCCTGCAAGGCGGGCGGCCGAGGCTCACGCCAGCTTCGCCTTGGGGCTGGCCACCTCCTGTCGCGCCCGCTCCCGAAGGACCCGGCGCATTATCTTCCCGGACTATGACGATGTTAGTGCAGATCACTTGTGGTGGCAGTTACACAAACCTGGATGCGGGGGATGCTGTCCACAAACACGACGCCGCCCCTGAGCCACTTGTACTTGGCCACCCGGCCCTCCATCCACTTGACAATGTCCTGCTCCGTCGCTGTCGACTTGGGGTCTTTGACAATATAGGCACGGGGCACCTCGTCGCCGTTGATCTGGACGCCGACCACGCCCGAGTCGATTACATCCTCCCGGTCCAGCAGGATCCCTTCCAGCTCCGACGGAGCAACCTGAAATCCGCGGACTTTGATGAGCTCCTTGAGCCGGTCCACAATGTAAATCTTAGCCCCCGGCCCATATCGGTCCACATACACCAGGTCTCCCGTCTTCATCCACCGGGTGCCGTCCTCGTCAATTACCACCGTATCCTCGGTTGCCTTTTGGTTTTTCCAGTATCCCTTGAACAGTGTCGGGCTGGAGAACCACAGCTCTCCGTGCTTGTTAGGCTCCGTCACCTCCTTGTCGCCATCCATGATGCGGCCCCGGGCGTTCGGCACCAGCTCTCCCACAGAGTTTGTCTTTTTCGTGTCGTCAGGACTCCAAAGCGCACCGGTGCAGGTGACCTCTGTCATGCCCCACCCTTGGCGAATGAAGCTGTCGCCGTTCGGCCACAACCTTTTTTCCACCTCTTCCGCAACCTCTGGCGCCAACGGGGCGGTGCCGCAGACAACCTCTCTTAAGCTCGACAAGTCATACTTGGCCACGAGCGGGCTCTTGGCGAAAGCCAGCATCACCGGAGGCGCGCTGCCGATGCTCGTAATCTTGTAATCTTGCACGTGCTGCAGAAGCTTTTCAAAGTTGAACGCCGACATGATGTATGTCGGTGTGCCCATTTTGGGATTGTTCACCACCACCGTAGTCTGCCCCGCAGCATGGTACAGGGGCATGAAGCCAATGCTCGCTTTTCCCTCCGTGGGTCCTGTCTGATCGGGCTGCAGATTGGCGAGGAACCTACACGTCTCCCCATTGGCAACGTAGGCGTAGTGGGTAATCTCCACCCCCTTTGGCAGACCGGTTGTGCCAGAGCTGTAGTTTAGGCAGCACGTTGTCGTCCTTGGGTTGTCGGGTTCCAGCCAGCGAAATAGTGATGCCTCTCGCACTGGGGCCAAAAGGTCCGACCAGTGCTGCACGCCGCCCAGTTTCGTTCTGTCGCCCGCGTGCTGCTGGTAATCAAACGCGTAGATGCGATCGCTCGAAAAGCCAGCGTGCTGTCCCGCCTCGAGAGCGACCGGGAGACTGGGGAGCCCAACAACGGCAAATTGCGCGCCGCTGTCCTTGAGCTGGTGGGCCAGCTCCCTAGGCCCGAACGCAGGGCTTGCCCCGGTAAATATGCCCCCAGCCATCATAATACCCATAAACATGACGGGGAAGTAGATGCTGTTGCCGGTGAACAGCAGAACCCGGTCTCCTGGCTTCAGGCCCGCTTTTTGGAGGCCAACGGCAAACCTCTTTGACAAGAGGCGGTAATCCGAAAAGCTCAAGAACCGCGAGTCTGGAGCATCGGCATCGAGGTACACCCTAAAGTCGGGGAGTTGACCAAACGGAGAGCCAAAAACATACTTGTGCACCGAGACTTCGGGCACAGGCACTGTCCATCGTGATTGGATCGTCATTTTGGCGGTGTGGTTTGATAATTAAAGATGAAAAACAGATGATTCGTTCAGCACCAACTGAGAAGTTGACAGGTTTTAAAACAGGCCTGAACCAACAACTATTAGGACCTCGGCATTCGTGGGTCGTGAGCTAACACGTCAACCAGCTACGTAAAGACCAATTGAGCGGAAGCAATGTCAAGTCGAATTCAATGTCAAAACAGTTCACCCCGCATATCAAAATAGAATAAGTACCAAGGGTATTTATGCCAAGGGTGTCATGATTGATTGAATCAGTGCAGGCTGCGGCGGTTGTTCGGCATTTCTACTTGTAGAAGGCGGGGATGCGCCCGAACTCTCGATCGGTCGTCTACAAGTAGTCCAAGGCCCCGGTTGGACAGAATAAGTCCAACCTTTGGCTTCAAGTATTCGACTCAAGAGTCAAGTCCTTATTGCGCTCTCGATATCTTCCACCACTTTAGAGTGAAAGTCTGGCAACCAGACCGCCTCGACAATCATTTTATGGAAATGAGCGTTGGTGTGCAACCGGCACAGATTTGCGCCACAAAATATTGTGCCGACGGAATCCAAGTCAATACGTACGGTTGAATCACCAACACCGCGGACTCGTGAAAGCCCGCGGTGTATCCATTTTGTCCAATTTGACGATATTACATAATCGCCTCAATTACTCGTATCCCTGATCTATGGTCAGACCTATTCAGAGAGTCTGCTCGGGTCAATTTCGCGTCCTCGGCTAATGTGGGGCGCTCGGTAAATGTGGGGCCCGCTGAATGAAGACGTCCAACTTGAAATTCGTCCTGTTTCAGTGCAGTTAAGTTTGTCTGGGGTAATAGATCCTATGACTATCAACTATGCGGTCAAACTCAATAATGCGCAAGTTCTAAACTCTAACGTTCAATTCCTAGTATAGTGTGTATGGCCGAAGCTGGAACCTCTCCGGGAACAAGGATGTTGAAGCTGGTTGACTATCAAAATATTATCAAGCAGAAGTTTCCTGATGGCTTCAGCCCAAGTACAAAGTCTGAACGTTGCAAAACGACTTGAGGCCTTCAACTCCAAGCTCTAGTCCGATTCCGCTCGTCTTGTGTCCAGCAAATGGATATTTTCCATCAAGCACTGCGTGGGTGTTGATCCATACAGTGCCAGATTGGATCCTGCGCGCAATTCTCTCTGCGCGCTTCATGTCGGTTGTCCAGACGGAAGCACCCAAGCCGACGTCAGCATCGTTGGCACGCCGAATCACATCGTTTTCGTCTGTCCATTTGAGAACAGGAAATACGGGGCCTGAGGAGTCAGCAATTGCAGAACACATGGACAGAGACATACCGAATGGTTCCTCCTGCACAATTCTTGACTCATCAGGAGGGTTATCGACAATGGTGGGTTGAATAAAGTAACCCTTTCCTGGCAAATCGGCCTCTGCCGTTTCCGGGTTGGCCACTTTGAGTGCTGTCTCTTTGACATTGGCCAAAAGGTCCTTGATTCGGTCGTACTGCAGCGGGTTTTGCACAGGTCCAATAAGTGTCTTTTCGTCGAGTCCATCGCCAAGTGTTATGTTGTGAACAGCAGCAGCTAAGGCGGGCAAGAAATCATCATAGATGGAAGCATGAACATAGATGCGCTTGATGGCGATGCAAGTCTACGCCTGTTAACAGGTTACAGCAATTAGGAACTTGGTACACACCTGGCCAGAGTTTAACAACGCAAACATGGCAATCTGCAAACTGTTAGATTGAATCGCGTTTGGCTGGCGTTCATACCTGAGGGACCACGGCCGCCAGATCGACATCGGGGCAGACAATAGCCGGGTCATTCCCGCCACTAGCCGTGTTAGCGTGAATCACGTCTGAATAGGGTGCTTACAGTTCAAGAGTCACACGCTTTAGAGTTTTGCTGCAACTTTCCATGACGCGTTTTCCGGTAGCCACGGAACCAGTGAAGCTAACCTTGCCGACGTCCGGATGAGAAGTCAACCAAGGCCCGAGATCGTCTCCGCCGCTCAGCGCCTGGAGGACTCCTGGGGGGAATATTTGCTGTCCCAGTTCGGCCAGTTTCAGGTTGCAGTAGGGTGTAAAAGGTCTGCGCTGTTAGCGTGCTCTCGCAGTGGTGACTGGATTCTTACGAGGGCTTTATGATCATTGCATTTCCGGTAATGAGCGCAGGGGCAATTTTGAAGCAGGCTAGCACCGTGAGTTATGAACCAGTAGCATAGGCAGAATACGAACCAATGGAGATGGGAACTGCACCAGTTAGTCAATGTCTGGCGACGAATTGGCAACTTACAGTTCCAAGGTACAATTCCAACAGAAACACCTGATTTGTTAGCGAGGCGACGCTTCTCAGGGCATTACCCACCGATCGGGACATGTCGCACGATGACTCGACGACCGCTTGGCTCTGTGTTGACTTCCTCGTTGAACGGCAAGTCGGCCATGTCACGAAGGGCCTGGATCCCGGCGAGAATCTCCCGGCGGGCGACATGGATCTAAAGTGTTAAATCACTGAATCATTCCAGGAACACAGCACATACCGACTTTCCCTGTTCCTTGACAAGCATGATGGCGAATTCCTCCTTGAGTGATTCGACTGCATCTGCATAGCGCTTCACGGCATTTTGTCGATCCTCCAAGGGGACACTTGCCCAGGAGGCAGCAGCTCTTTGGGCCACTTTGACTGCATGGTTGACATCTTCGAGCGAACTCACCGGGACCTCTGGATTTGGTGCAAGTGTCGATGGGTTCAGGTTGTGCGTCGTCTTTTCTGTATCCTTGAGCTGCCCATCAATAACATTGTGGAAGCTGGAAAAGTCAAGTGAATATGTCGACATGGTTGTTGATATGAGACTGGTTGAAGATAGCAGCAATGCATCGAGGGTCACACTTTATATTATTCTGTCTATATGTCTCAAATAATTCAGTAGTCTCCATAATAGATGTGGAGTGAAACTGAAGATGCCGTCGGTGTTTTCATCCCTCGGCTCGCCTTCCCCATTGATCAGCGTCCGATGTCTCCGGGCATATATGCGGTTTCTTGTTAGAATTCACTTGAACTAGACTCTCAGTCTACCGCCTACAAAAAAGATTATCAAGTCAAACATGGACATTGATCATATCCTCCAGCTAGTTGCTATTCGTTGACATTCATCTTGTTCACGTCTTGATCGCGGCGAAAGGCTTCTCACGCTGCACAGTCAACAGTCCAAGATGAGGTTCCACAGCCTCCGCAACTCCGCCGTCAATAGCGGACATGATCCACAGCCCCAATACGATAATCTTGGCGACTGCGGACTTGACTATCGCCAAAGGTCAAATTCTCGGGGAAATAAATGCCGCGTGCGCTGTGGGTCAGTTGGAAACTAAAGTAACTTAATCTATAGTTACCGTCAACCGAATTCCATTTTAAGTAAAGTCACAAGACATCTGCAGATTCGATCACTACACAAAATCTGACTTGACATGCAAGTGCACGGATTTAGGGTCACTAGCTCCACCAATTAAGAAATGCGACAGTCTACGAAAGCAGTAACTGGGTAGCTTGCATCAAAGAGTAAGAATAAAGCGCACCTCAAAGAAGTGGTAACATGTGCCGGGTAATGTTTTACCCATAACGCAAGACCGTTGCCGTCCACTAAACGGTTACTCGGATCCAGCGATGCCCGTTGGGATTATATTGGGGTATTTACTATACGCATCCCAGACTAGCTGAGTCCATTGGAGTAGGTCCAATTTCAATTAAATCTTGAAGCGGATTACCAGCCAGCTTAATGTCAGCCAACGACGTCACCATTACTTGAATATTTATGCTAATTGTCCGTCAGAGTTGTCATGCTTATTGGCTCCCATATAGGCGGCGCCCGAAACAAGCAATCGCCGGCCAAGTCTTGGCTGAGGTCAATGGCGCCTTACGTGAGCGAGAACTGCATAGGCTATATCACCATACAATCTCGCCTCGTGAACAGTAGAGAACCACGGTCAGATCTGAGTAATCTAACGTCGATAAATAGAGCATAGACCCCACGTTCCATCTTATGATCCGTCGTCCATTTCATCGTCCATCCCGAATCCATCGTCCATCCACAGCCAAAATGGTCAATGTCACTTGCGCTGCCTACGCTGCCATATCCGCCTACGCTTCCCTCATCAGGCTAACAGGCGACGACTCTATACCAATTTCAGATCTTGCCACCCAGCTGTCATACCTCTATCTGCCCAACTATACCACCTTTACTCTGGGCCAGATAACAACGTCTCCCGACAGAGCATCGGTCGAGGCGGGATGGATTGCATCGCTTACGGCCATCAAGCAAATCGGGATAAACAGCGTGACACTCAAGGAAGCACGAGTGGAACCCATGTCGGACAAGTCTGCCATTTGCTGGTTGTCGTGGTGGGTTGACCAGCCAAATGTTGAGCGCTGGTGGTGGTCGAACCCAAGAGGTTTCCGGCTCGTCGAGGGAGGGCTGGAAAACGGTCTTGATGGGGGGTGGGAGTTTTCAAATGGAGATGATGAGGCGGAGCAATTCTCAAAGAGATTCGGGTCTGGATGATCTGCCATTAGCTGTCTATGGCCGTTACTAAGCAGCGCTCAATGTAAATCCGTCCAACTCGGACATATCGTTGTCCTGTACTCCCCATCAATGCTTAGGTCATCCATTACAACCTCCGTATGACAAACGCGCTCGTGCTCCGGTCGAAAGCCGAAGGGGGTGGATCCGATCGACACCAAGACAAAATAGGAAACGCGCCCGATCAACAAGAATTGAACGCGTACCGCAAAATCGCCGGGATCTCCACCTCGGATGTCCGAAAACTCCAGTAAAAGTACGATTGGCGGAGAATGCTTCCTTGTTCAACGGCTTGCGTGGTGCAGAAAGCCGACAGGGCGAGCCGCGAGCACGAAGTATAAAGCAGTGATTAAGACTTGGAACGAATAATCAAATCAATCAAGCATCTGCCATCAACACCCATCATGAGTTCAAACCTCCATGTTCAATTCCTAATTGTAGGCGCTGGTCCCTCTGGGGCTGGTCTAGCATCTTTTCTTGGCCAACACGGTGAGTCGCATTCGAAGTGATGAATAATCGTCTAACACATCCAGGACTCAATGGGCTCGTGATATCGAAAGCACCGTCTACGGCAGACACGCCTCGGGCTCATTCATTCAACCCATTTGCCTTTGGTACGATAGTTGAACCCGTGTCGAGAATTCACTAACCAGTCAGAATGTCTTCGCGATCTCGGCATCGAACAAGAGGCGCGAGATCAGGCCATGCACGATCCCGAGTCGCAAAGAATGAGATGGGTTCGCAGCATGATAGGAGAGGAGTACGGAAAAACGCACAGCTGGCGAGACGATCCATCCGTCATGGTAAGATTCCTTCCACAGTATCTCAACAAGTCTAAGTGACGTAGGGTGCTACAGCGGCTAGTTCTCCCTGCGAATATGCCGAGTATCCTCAGTCCTTTCTGGAACCGCTGCTCGTCAAATACGCATCGCACCACAATTTCCATGTGCGCTTCTCGACTGAGTTAGTGGGTGTTGAGCGCATTGCAAACGGCGAAACAGGATTCATCTGCACTGTTCGTGATCTCATCACGCAGTACTCGTTTACGGTCCAAACTCGCTTCTTGTTTGGCGCGGACGGCGCACGCAGCCAGGTAGCGCGCTCGCTGGATTTCAAGTTCAACTCCAAGCCAAGCGACATGAAGGCCTGCAACGTGCTGCTTCGCATGGAAATCGGACATCTTCTCCCCAAGGATCGTCACTCTGGCCTCCACTGGATCGTAAAGCCAGACCGCACCACATTCCCTGGCCTCGTGGCACACTTTCGCGTGGTTCGGCAATGGAACGAGTGGATTCTAATCGCATTTGGCCCACGCGGCACCAACCCATTCGAAGGCTTGACACCAGAGAGTCCCGAGATTGTCGATTGCGTGCGGGAGCTGGTTGGGGATGACACAATCCCAATCGAGGTCCTGCGTTTGGATCCTTGGACCGTCCGCGAAAGTATTGTGGAGAAATACTCGGACGGCAACGCCTTCATCATGGGAGATGCAGCCCATCGACATCCACCGGCGTTTGGCCTCGGAAGCAATACTTGCGTTCAAGACGCTTACAATCTTGCATGGAAAATTGCCTATGTAAGCAAAGGCTTCGCAGGACCAAGCTTGCTAGACTCGTTTAGCAAAGAACGCCAACCGGTGGGAGCCGCACTTGTCAACCGAGCCAACGCTGGAATACGCTCGCACCCTGACATTTGGCGAGTTCTCGGAATGACTGCAGACAGCTCCGAAGCAGGCCTGAAGGAGCTCTCTAGAATCTACGAGGCGACACCAGAAGGCGAGGAGAGGCGAGAAACGCTGTACGAAGCGCTAGGGAATGTAGGAAAAGAGGGACAGGCCTTGGGTGCCGCATATAACCAATGGTACACCTCAGAAGCTGTGTACTTGGCCGACGAACAAACCGCCAGGCCAGCGCTGCAAGGAGATCCGCTCACGGAGATTCAAATCAGCACGTACCCTGGCAGCCGCTTGCCCCATGCGTGGATAGATGTTCCAGCAAGACAAAGGAAAATCTCAACTCACGACCTAGCGGGCAAAGGTTCATTTGTCCTCATTACAGGAATCGGAGGCGAGCCATGGCGCGAGGCTGCCGAAAACATTGCCAAGGAGACGGGCATTTCTCTCAAGACGTATGGAGTCGGATTTGGTCTTGAATACATTGACATTAATCGGGTCTGGCGCCAGAAACGAGGCGTCGATGAGGATGGTGCTGTCTTGGTGAGACCGGATCGATTTGTCGCCTGGCGATCCCCCAAAATGGTTTCGGATCCTAAAGCTAAGCTTGAGCAAGTTCTTGACAAAGTTCTCGCGAGACATGAGCTGCAGGGATAGACGTCTAAGAATTATACCATAATATTCATTGTGCAGTTCCTATACATTATTCATATTATTCCTTTGCCATTCCGCCCATTATAATTGTATGTTGACGCTATCCACCAAATAAACGTTACCGTCAATGTATTCCATCCATCTCGTCCGCTAAAGGCATTCATTGCTCATAAACGATTCAAGATCACTCAACCCGCGCGGTTTCTGGCCGCAGCAGCATCAACCGCGTCTTCCCAGTTGGAGCGCCAGATCCACCAAAATTCGACAATGGTAAGACTACAGAGGTCAGCAATGTTCGGAACCCGAACAGTGTACCTACGTAAACATCCCCAGGGCAATTCCGGCCCAGAAACCTTGAAGCTCCCAGTCAAGACCGAATCCGGTGCCAAACGAAACAGGGAGACCCATGGCGTAATATACGATGACGGTGGCAATTCCACCAAACTCTGGCCATCCGATTCCTCTGAGAAGCCCCCCCGACAATCCCGCCAGAGCATCAAAGACGTACTCGGCAGCCAAAATGGGCATGACCACAGCCGTAAGTCTGGCCACTTCGGCGTCGTTGGTAAAGAGGTACGGGATCTGGTGCCTGCCTACGGCGACGGCAATAACGACCGGGGCTGCAAATACGAGAACGATGGCAACGGCCTGCACAGTTAGCTTGCATCAGCGAAAAGGAAGGAGACTAACCGTCATGGCAGATATCTTGGCGGCGGTAGCGCTTCCAGCACCAATCAGATTGGCAACGCGGGTAGACGCAGCGACCGAGACGGGAAAGATGATGAAGTAGAGGCTTGTTGCAATTGTCATCAAACAGCTCTCGGCAGCCAGCTGGTTTGTACCGAAATGGCTAGACGCCAGCGTCAGGATCTCGGCGGCAGAGAACTCGGTCACGAGCATCATCATGCTAGGGACCGCCAGCCTCAGCATAGGGCCTGGGAAGTCAGCACACGCTCGGTCAAGATAACAGGAACTTACGCCAGTTTGTAAAGGCCTTCTTGGTGATGCCTCCCCAGCATTCAGACCCGTCGATGAGCCAGACGTACAAGAAGAGCATCAGGGCCATGAAGTTGTTGGTCAGAGACACTGCGATGGGGGCACCAATAAAACCAAATTCCAGCTTCCAAATAAGCAACCACATCATCAGCACGTTGAACGGAGCAGCAAGGAGAATCACGTAGGTCGTAACATGAAAGAGGCCCTGTGCCTGGACAAAACGCTTGCCGCACTCAAACATGGCAAAGCCAGGGGCGCCCAGAATCGCCCACTGCAGGTACAGCCCCGCCAGCCTGGCAGTCTCGGGGTTTGGGATTATGCGGATGAAGATGTACTCGCTGTGCCACCACGCAATCATGATGGGCACGATGCTCGGGAGGATGAAGAAGATCATTCGCTGCAGCTGGATGCCGACCAGGTGCTTCTGGCCCGAGCCGTAGGCCTGGGGGCACAGTGTGTCGAGGCCGGTGGCCAAGCCCTGGATCAAAAGGTTGCATGTGACGTTGCCGGTCATGACGGCCACTATTATCCGTTAACAAGAGGTAACCATCCTCAGCGTGCAACGGACAGCTTGCAGCACCTAGCTCCAACGCGCCGATTCGCCCTACGGCAAAGATTCCCGAGATGCTGATGAGGTACTGGAACGAATAGGTGACGAGCAGAGGCAGCGCCGAGAGGATGATGACCCTAATTTCCTGCTGCCATGTCGTCTTTACCTGGTCGATCTTGTCGTCCACCTCGCGAACCACCGTCCGAGCGGTTTCCCGGAGCAGCGGGGTAGACTCGGTGGCTGAAGCCGACTCCCAGGACTGGGAGACCTGGCGCGATGTCACCATGCTGGTGGTTTGAGTCGTCATGGCGAGTATGTATGCCGCAGGAGAAGATCGATGCGATGTTTAAAGCAACGGTCGGGTTCCGGTTTGGGGACACAGTCGACACCTCGCACAAAGGACCCCACCATTTATCAAGACTCCGATCTGGCCCGGACAATCAGCCACATGCTTCTCTCATGTCTTGCTTGGTGGCGTCGCAGTCCGAAGCCACTTGATAAGCAATCTCCCGTTCACCTGAAGTGGTATGTGCACAACAGCGTGGGTCTTTTGGATCTACATGGTCTACTCTTGCAGATCCTAAGGACCAATTCACATTGTGGGCCAAGCAGAAGACATCCATCCTGGGTCTATCTGATGCCGGTCATCAGACACCACTTGTAGGGACCAGTGAACGTTGTAGAATTTAGCCCGCGGGGAGAAACCCGGGAGAAACCCGACGGAAATATTCCAGAAAGAGTCAACTTCAACATCTTGCATACTCTCAGCAGCAACCAGGTTCATAATTGTGTCATAGTCGCCACTTTATGAAGGAGGCGGTTGCGAATTGGCTGCTGGTCAGACATTTTCGCGGCCCAACGAGCTGAGCGTGTCGTCTGATCTCTTTGAGTGTGGAAATGCTTGTGGGTCCTCCTGGTTTGCCAAAAGCAAAACAGTACTCGATATTTGAGCAAATATTGCTAGCTTTCGAAGTCTCTTTCAGGCATCACGTGTATAAAGGCATTTATTTGTATTGGCTTGTTGATGCCCCACAAGCATTTCCACACTCAAAGAGCCCAGGCGAGCTGATCGAGATCAATCGAGTCACCCTTACCGATCGTTATTTTTTTCTGCATCAGGCCAAGCCTGGCAAATAGCACCCGCAGGCATTGGTGCTAGACTTGGTGGCACAATACAACCCTCGCAATTGGCCAAAGTTGGGTTGCGACTGTGGAACCTGCGGGCATTCCTCTCCAATAGCCGCCGTTGAATGCGCCAGAGTCAATCACCGGCAGAGCCGATCCTGTATGTTGACAACAGCGGAAAAGTCTCGGTTGGCTCCAGAGACCCACCAACTAAGTCGCTAGCAGCTCCCGCCTGAAGCCATCGCTCTCACCGCTTGGTCCAGGCCCAAGACTTGCTGCACAGGCAGACATCGCATCTTGATAGGTCACCATGCGCGCAGACTAACCATTCCTAGCCGTCAATGGCGACAGGATACCCGCACGCACGTCCATCTACAGCAGCCACACTATGAGTTTTCTGCACCAGCCCAATGGCAGTTGTTGAAGTTGTAAACTCGTATTGGCGTGTCATTGGAGTATAAGGAAGCTGTAGGGTTCACGTTTGGTCTCTAAATCTTTTGTGCCTATGGCCTCTGTATGTTTTAAAGTGAAACGGGTTGGCGGTGGTGAGGTATAGGGTAGCCCTGACAACACTGGAGTGATGCAAACGACTCAGACTAAACCAATGTGCAATAGCTCTACGGTTTCACATGTCATAAAACCGAAATAGTAAATGAAGATGTAATACTTGCACGAACGGTCACGCGATCGAGTGCTGGGTTGGAGACTGGTGGTCGGAGAATTCTCAATTGTAATCCAAAATCCAAGTCTCCAAATGTGGCGTTTTTCCATATCATTTATTAACCTAGCCCTTACATCGTACTAAACAACCGTTTCTCATTCATCCACAGCAAAATAGGGAGCATATCCACAGGATCCAGTTCCGGCCATGTTTCGCCTTGGCACCAACCAAGCTTCACCTAGCCTATTTCCACATAACGAACTTCGCCACTGGGTTCGTAACTGCAGCCAATACTACGTGAGCCTTGACTCCGATGGCACCCTCATATACACGAGCCAAAACATTGGGATGTCTTTTCGAAACACCCACTTTCTGTCACTCCGATCACGTCCATGTGCTCGTCTAGTCGATACTGACACCCAGTGAGAATTTCAGCAGAGCTGGAGTAATCGGATTCAGTGGTCAATTCTAGTTGCTAGCTATGTTCACATATATTGTCCCTCTTACGTATCGCCAGTTACAATTCTAGATGTATGTAGAAGGTCTTGTTTTTGTAACTATGGAACACATCATGTAGCTCTTACAGCGCTGTTGCTAGAGGCAGCCGGCAGCTTCGGGATGAGGTTTGATCGACAGACGATCATGACGTCTTGACTTAATTGGCCGCGCCGGTGGGCCTGCGGTCATCATTGATGATCCAGCATTGTGATTTAATGGCATTTCGGCCGACTGCCTTTGTCCGATGCTGGCTATTGACCTACGTAATAGTAAAGTTATTGAGACCACTGAGTGACAATGAGTATCACTCGAACATGTGAAGAAATAGGTACTTAAAGTCCAGACAAGCGATTCGTCGCGATTCGTCCGCCGTTATTGACGAATTAATAAGCCTCCATATTGGTATTGTACCTCAATTGCTATCCTAACGTCCGACAACGCTTGAAGATGCCGCAATTCCGCGCAAAGAACAAGTCCAACGGCCTCAGACATCATTCCAACTGCCACAATGTGCTTCTGATCGTCTATAATTCTTGCATTCTTGTGGCGGCATTGGTGAGCCTAAGTTTCAAGTCGCTGCTCTTTGGTTTTCAAATAACCAAACGGCACCATAAACGCAAACTTGCACCAGTATGAATACAAAGACTGGTTCAAGATGGAACACTAAAACGAATACCCATTTGCAAAAGACTTTAACGTGCTGAGGTTTCGAAGACTCAGATATCCCTGGGGCCACGGCGAAGCAATCAACCGTATTGGCAACACCGTGCATAGCAGCTGTAATAAACAAACTGCGATATGTGCTCTCGCTGTACCTCCCATTCGAGCGGATGCCTAGGACCCAATATTTGGCGCGTCCAACTCAGATCTCAATGGTTGATTCAACCTCCCAAACGGCATAATGCTTGAAACCCAGTAATGAGCGCCTCGAATGAACGTTGGCAAACTCAGACTAAGTGGAGGCTTTGGATACTAAGGTAAGATGTATTAGGGCCATCTCTTGGTCACTAGAGGTATAATGCCACCATGATGGCAATGATATCTTCTAGATCTAGAGTGACGACACCTTGTCAATCCACCAACACTGTCCACTTGACAGCATCTCCACGCGGTGGACAGGGCTCCTTCGTATCGAGCCCATTGCGGCACATTCCTCGTATATTTACCATTACTAAGAACGCGTCCTCTTGGCTGGGCAACGCTTGGCGGTTTCACAGTGGTGTGGTTTCTCCTGAAACTGGCGATCTCGGCCAGTGAAATGAAAGACAAGGAGCAAAAGCATGTATAAGTCACAGACAGGGGTTGGGAGCAGAGTTACTTTTTACGCTGTTTCCAGAGATGCAGCTGTCTGACCTCTAAACGCAGATCCGGAGCGAGCGGCTGATTTGAGTTGCCCTCTGCAGCCGTGTCTCTAGACATGAATCAATCTAGCGATTGAGCTTCCAGCCCAGCTCCTGGGAAGCCTCCCATCACTACTGGAAAAGAGACATGGTATTCCACGGCATTTCTTTCGCTCGTTTCGAGCATCGCAACAGCTTCCAAATGGGCAAGTGCCCCAATTTCCTCAACGAGCTAGCCCTATGACCGGTCCTCAGCCTTGGAAATGTTTCTCAGCTCCGGCTACGTCGGTCCAGTAGCGCGGCAGCAACGTCACGTCCTAGCTCCAGAGGGCATCGCTCAGGGCAGTGTCTTATCGCGGCAACACTTACGAGTCCTAGTCTCAGATGGCCTTGTAGCGCCGGAAACCCGCGTTTCCTAGCGCAGGCACATTCCCGCTGCAAACCCGGGATTACCAACTCTACACCGTAAAAATCTCCTCCAGCCTGCCTGCATCCATCTAGGACGAGTGTCCCGGGATGGTGGCGCCAACCAGACTGACGCCACGTCAAAACCTGTACACTGAGCCTCCTCTCCATGATCAGTGCGCCCTTGCATGTTGACAGCCTCTCACATGTTGGTGGCGCGAGGCGGGGAGCCAAGCATCGGAATGCAGCGAGTCAGGGGATGGGAATTCCAGAAATGGCGGGGAGGAAACAAGCTACGAGCCGCCGGCGAACACCTGATGAACTGGACAATGGAAATGAAATGACGCGTCATGGGCTCATGGCTTCAC
Source organism: Calonectria honghensis (assembly GCA_013403855.1). Classification (NCBI taxonomy): domain Eukaryota; kingdom Fungi; phylum Ascomycota; class Sordariomycetes; order Hypocreales; family Nectriaceae; genus Calonectria; species Calonectria honghensis. Next base: position 116,144 of record VTGB01000008.1, on the reverse strand, counting down.
GGTAATTTAGCTAGATGTCAATAGCCTGCTAGCAACTCGAGGCTGAAAAGATGGCGCACCCGTGTGCGTAGGCGACTATTGATGGCGGTTAGGTGGTGGTTTGGTGGTAGGTGGTTAGGTTAGCGCTGTTTGTCCGGCTCCGACTTGCCGTGTGGTGGCTACAGTGTCTGGGGCGGCGGCAATCTCTCCCCCAGGCGGGCCCGGACAAAGTTTCGCCCCTTACAGATGCAGCAAGGTGGGAGGATGGCTTGGCAGGGCAAAGCAGCGTGTGATTTATGGGGACGGGGCCCCGTGACTGGACAGGGGAAGGCCGCTAGCGCAGGGTCGCCCAGGGGTTGATCCAGCTCGGAGTAAGCTGCCGAGCGGAAAATAACGAGTACCGCGTTTGCTTTGAAGCGAAAGCGAGCGTCCATGTACCTGTGAGGCGTGGTAAGATTGCCGTTAAACATAAGCATAAGTCTGTTGGATCGTGGGAAGCATCCGGGTCAGCATATCGCAACGTTGCTCTCGATTATGCGCTTTATTTTCTTTGTAAAGTGGTCAAAAATAGCCATATGAATTATCCAAGCTCAGCGACAAGCAGCGACAAGCAACTCCCGCCCCTCCTCGGAGAAACTCGAGCGCTGTATTCTAGAACATGCATTGATCTTCATGGCATTTGTTTGCCAGAGTTGTGGGCTGCTGTTGGCAAATTATTAACGTGATATCCACCTAGGCCCTAGCCTCCCGCCCCGTCCGTCCATAGACTCGAGAATCTTATCTCATGTTAAACGTTCTGGGGTGATGATGCATAAATAAACCTTGGCCGTTGACCCACGTTGTCTCTGGGATCATGCCTCAGCGCAAGGTTCGTTTTGACCATGTGAAACCAGCAGGCAAACACTCCTTCACGTCAAACAAATCCGTCACGTGGAGGTGGCCCATCCATTTAAACAGATGCCATCCGATGCAGGGTAGGACTGTTTCTGGCACCTAGTCAGGGACCTGCGAGTCAGCCGGCCTGTGCGCTGTGACATGTCTCAAGGAAGTTTTTTTCATTGTTTTTTGTAAGCTCGGCCACTTCATCTGCCACAGCCTTGGTCTGTACTGGCACGGCGCAAGAACTACTTGAAATGGGATGAGACATTTCATCATTGGGCGCTTTTGGGCGGCAACTATTGATTACGGTAATTTAGCTTGTCAGATGGCAATTGAATACGATGCATCCTCTACTGGCCCAGCTTTGCGAGGCTTGCATTAGCCGCTCGTGTTCGATTCTTTGTTGCCGTGTAGGGTAGCGGTAAACAGGCGCTCCAGGATCATCTCTTGGCTGTAGCCATTGGAGGGTGTGGTCGGTTGCATGCCGCATGATGCTGGGAGGAACAAAAATAGCACAAGGGTGCGGGGATCTCGCGTGGGGAAGACGATTGTTGCTGGGAGCGGGCGAGGTAGCGAGGTGATGTTTTTTTTCCGGTATCCCAGCTGTGAGAGGTCGAAATACACCAATGACGAGCAATGATGTGCCATGGTGAGGGGTCGCCGCCGATCCATGCGGGTGCTGCACCTGATTAAAATGAGGCATCGCCAGCTGAGGGCCACGCTCGCTATCGCGCGACTGCCGGCGATGTGGAGAGAAGGACTTTTGGATGTCGATCATGCATCCTTCCTTCGGCCGCCGTGGCGTCCAGGATTCCGGGTTGGCAATCGGACAATCCCTCGATGCGAATGATGGAATCCCGTGTTGATCTGCACTACGAGAAGCACGGCGATTTTAGGGCAGTCAAACGGATATTTTCCAAGAACTCAATTTTTTTCAACAGTCAAGCCCTACCATCATCTGTCAACTGCCATGCAGCGGGAACCGAGTTGGGCAAGAGCTCTGCAGCGTGGTCAGGGCTGAGGAGGGCTTGCCAGCGCAGTGGGAGCCTCGCAGGACTTGTTCAGCTTGGCGGGCGGGCCGAATAATCCGATTGGGCCAGGTCGGCGTGGTCGCCGTCTACCGTGGGCGCCATGAAACGCTGGGCGCAACCGAGCCCGGGAGGCACACTCTCGCCTTTCGTCCCTCCCAGAGAAGCCCTTCTGCTCATTGCTGTGTCATGTTGACAACCGGTGGCCGCCTTCGTATCCGCCGAGGGCTTGCGCTAGGCGCACTTTGCGTTAGCACACCTGTGGCTGTTGATGCGCCGGTGGCTGCCTTAGCGCAGGGGTGTCCAGCCTTTGGAGTCCTTTACGTCGTATTGACCTGAGCGGCAGGTTGCAGAGGGGAGATGAGCCTGACGGCGCCGCACCTCGTATTGAGCCAAGAAGCGAAGCGCGGGGAGGCAGAGGACTCCCTCTCCCCCCCGGTCGCGCCAGCCAACAGTCATCCAGCAGCAGGCTAGACAAGACACGGCCAACCGCGTGGCGCTCGCAGAGTTTGCACGAGAGCCATTGATTCATGGCATCCCTCGGTTCCCATCAGCCCTAGGCGTGCCCGCCGCTCAGGGGCTGGGCCTTGGGCCGCTCGCCCACTCCCACTCGTCGGCCTCGCTGACAGCCAGTTTGCCGGGGAACGCCTGCCCGTCCACTCCCATCCACAGGGAACCGCTGCTCAGGTGGCCGGCGCTGATCGCACCCTTGGCTGCTCAATCTACTGCCTCCAGCGGGCCCAGACCGTGCGTGCCCTGGCCTATTTTAGAATTCGGTTGCGAGACCATGCGCCTGCTGGGCAGCCTCCAATCATGCACCGGACCCGTCGGCGCCATCGCGACTGGCAGGTCAGCTAGCGGCGCGCAATATGGCCGGCGCCCGGGTTGGCACCGCTAGCACAGCCAAGTGTGGTGTACAGGAGAAGCAATGTGCACTGTGCTATTTTCGCTCCCAGATCCAAGGGGATTGTCCTGCCCGCCGCTAGTCGCTGGTGTGCGAAATGATAAAGGCTCGCGATGCCCAGTAGATCTCGGACCTTTTCTCCTCAACCCTCGTTCATCCTTTTTGGGCAGTCTCTCGTTTGACCCTTTTCCTTCACAGGCTTTCGTTAATTCATCATGTTGTTCCGCTTGTCTGACGCTCTTTGCGTCCTTGGTGCCCTGGCCTCCGTCGCCGACGCCCAGTCCCAGGCCAACTACCCCATCACCGGTATTAGTGTTCCCTCGGGACAGTCCGCTCCTCTGAGGAGGAACGTCAACGACCTCTACGCGGCCGGTGGTGCCACATGGTAGGTTACTTCGGGTTACATCGTTGTATTAAATTACCATCTAACATCCGCAGGGACCTTTACATTCGCTCCCTGGTTGCCATGTACAGCCAGGATGCTTCTTCGCAGCTCTCTTTCTTCCAGATTGCCGGTATTCACGGCCGTCCATACATCCAATGGAACGGTGCCGGCGCTGAGACCTCCAACGGCTGGGAGGGATACTGCCCTCACGGTGAGAACCTGTTCCTGAGCTGGCACCGACCCTACCTCTCCCTCTTCGAGATGCAGCTCGTCGCCACGGCCAAGTCGCTCGCCAACAGCTACCCTGCGTCGGTTCGATCGACCTACCAGAACGCCGCCGCCAACCTGCGCGCTCCCTACTGGGACTGGGCTCTCGACTCCACCGTCCCCAGGGCCTCGGTTCCCACCACACTGACCGTCACCGGCCCCAGCGGCAGAATCACCGTGCAGAACCCCCTCCGATACTACCAGTTCCCCCAGAAGGCCATCAACCAGCAGTTCGGATCTTTCTCCACCGCCCCTCAGATCTACAAGTGCCGCTCCCCCAGCAGCTACCCATCTGGCGCCAACGCTGCCATGGCCAGGCGCTCGTACAAGTCATGGACCTACGATGCTCTGACCACCTCCAACACTTTTGCCCAGTTTGCCTCCACTGGCAGCTCCGGTGTCTCCCTGGAGTCCATTCACAACGCCGTCCACTGGGACGGATCCTGTGGCCAGCAGTTCCTCGACGCCGACTACTCCGGCTTCGATCCCCTCTTCATGCTCCACCACGCCCAGGTTGATCGTATCTGGGCCTACTGGCAGGCCATGAAGCCTTCCCAGTCCAGCTTCACTGGCTCCTACAGCGGTGGTGCCCGCTTCAACACCCGCCAGGGAACCACCATCACCACCAGCTCGCCTCTCCAGCCCTTCTACCAGTCTGCCGGTCGCTTCCACACTTCGCAATCTGTCAACAGCATCTACACCTTCGGCTACGCTTACGAGGGTATTGAGTCCACCAAGTCTGCCGCCCAGCGCACCCGTGATGCTACCGCTCTCATCAACCGCCTCTACGGATCCGGCAGCGCTATCTCCAAGCGTGACGGCGAGGAGGGCGCCCTCACCCGTTACTTCGTCCAGGTCCAGGTCAACGTCGAGGAGCTCGAGCGCCCCTGCGCCATCAACCTGTACGCCAACGACACCGCCGTCGGCAACATGATTGTCATGATGCAGCCCCCCACAGGCCAGAGCTTTGGCAAGTTCGCTCTGGACGATGCCGCCAACCCCTATGAGGTCCAGGGCGAGAACGCCACCAGCGTCGTCGACGCCCTCAAGTCCACCCTCCGCATTGAGATTGTCAAGCATGACGGCACTGTTGTTAACATTACCACTGTTCCAAGCTTGAACGTGACCCTCCAGAACGTGGACGTCGTGCCCCCTACTTCCGATACCAAGCTTCCCGTCTACTCCGAGCCTGAGACCCACAAGGCCCCCAAGAAGCAGCTCGGCTCTCCCCCTGACAAGGGCTCCAAGTCTGCTTCTTACAGCCACAAGAGCTCCTACAAGTCTCACTCCCACAGCTCCAGCTCTAGCTCGTACAGCTACAGCTCCAGCTCCAAGTCTGAGAAGGCTGGCTCTGTCAGCTACTAAATAATGTGTGAGATGGGGTCCTATTCAAAAGCCGATGCGGTTTAAATTCTTTGTATTATTTTAATGGGTCTGTGAGACGAATCTATATTTACTGTTTGTACACAATCATTTGTCAATATTTGTGCCTCTACTCTGCCTCTGTGACTGTAAACTGTGACTCGGGTTATTTGTCGCGAACTCTTGGCGCTTATCATTCTGAGATGCTCCGCACTCAGGCACATCATGAAGGTGGGGTAGTGCGGGGAGGAATATCGTTCGTGGAATTGTTCAGTGCAGGGGATCGAGAATATCCGGCATGAGTGACTCGGGGGGATTTATCACGACGCCCGAGATGAGGCTGTATAGAGTGTATAAGTAGCGCAACAAGTAGATGATTAGGTCTCAAGGCATCAATCATCTTCATATCAAGCATTGACATGCTGGCAGTACTTTTTACCCTTTTTCTCGGTGCAAATGCCGATTGTTGGAGGAATACGACATGCACCGGTCCTGCTGCTGAATCGTTTGCCGGTGTTTGGAGCTCCAACATTTACGCCCCAGAATCCAGAGTTGTGCGCCCCAAGCATGTGTTTTCCCTCACAGACACTGCGCAGACCAATTTTAGTTCCGTCAGCCTGAATGACACGAGCGCGCTGGTGTTTGACTTTGGTGTAGAAGTCGGCGGCATCGTCACCGTCAACTACACGCTCGCGGGCTCACCCAACACCCTGGGACTGGCCTTTTCCGAGGCTAAAGACTATGTGGGAAAGACGTCGGACAACTCCAACGGGGGCTCCATTGCCGACGGCGCCCTGACCGCAAGCATTGACGTCGGTCCTGGGTCCTACGTCATGCCCGACGCCCAGATGCGAGGCGGCTTCCGCTACCTGACGCTGTTCCTCGGCGCCACCAACTCGACGCTCCAAATTGAGGATGTAACTCTGGAGCTGAGCTTCCAGCCAACGTGGTCCGATCTGAGGGCGTACCAGGGCTACTTTCATAGCAGCGAGGAGCTGCTCAACAGGATCTGGTACGCCGGGGCCTACACGATGCAGGTGACTGCGTCGCCAAGCAAGGCAGGTAGGGTGTCTGTAAAGTCGCGGGCCGGCTGGTCCAACAACCAAGAGATTGGCCCCGGGGACACGGTTCTTCTCGACGGGGCCAAGCGCGACCGCTGGGTCTGGATCGGCGACATGGGGACTGCCGTCCCGAGCGCCTTTGTTAGCACGGGCGATCTCGAGAGTACCAAGAACGCGCTGCAGGCCATCTACGACGGCCAGGTGAGCCTTCATGCCTCTGAAGCTTCTGAAAGCTAATAAAGTAGGGGTCGACAGGGGTTTTGCCAAAAGCTGGGCCCCCGTACTTGTCCAAGGACAGCGAGAGTGAGTGGCTGGCTCCCCGTTGCTCGGCCATGCTGACATGACTAGCCTACCATCTCTGGGCGCTCATTGGCACGTACAACTATTTTCTATACTCTGGTGACGAGGAATTTCTGCAGTCTGTTTGGTCCAAGTACACGAAAGCCGTCGACTACACCCTCGGCCACCTCACTTCGGACGGAATCTTGCAAGTGGTGGGTGAAGCCGATTGGGGACGATGGACCTATTCGACGCAGCGGAGTTCCGCAAGCATGCTGTGAGTATACAAACCAGGGTATATATTAAGCTCACACCAATAGCCTATATCATGCTTTGACTACTGGGGCTGCGATGGCTTCGTGGGTTTCTGACCTTGATGCTGCCAATATTTCCGCGACCTACACCACCCAGGCAGAATCCCTGCAAAAGGCCATTTTCGAACAGTTCTGGGATGAAAGCGTCGGAGCATTCAAAGAAAGCCCAAACAACACGGACCTGTACCCCCAAGATGCCAACAGCCTGGCCATTGCCTTTGGCGTGGCCGGCGACTCGGCCCTGCAGGTGTCTGACTATCTCGAGTCTAACTGGACCCCCATTGGCCCTAGCTGTCCTGAGCTTGCTGGCAACGTGTCTCCCTTCATCTCTAGTATAGAGCTGCTCGGACACTTTCAGGCCGGCCGGCCAGACAGGGCGATGAAGCTCATCCGAGACAGCTGGGGCTGGTACATTAACCACCCCAACGGCACCCAGTCGACCGTAATTGAAGGCTTCCTCGTCGACGGCACCTGGGGATACCGCGGCGATAGAGGCTACCGCAACGACCCGTCCTATGTCTCGCATGCGCACGGATGGAGCAGCGGCCCTACTTTTACGCTGTCAGAGTACATGCTGGGCCTGCGGGTCACCAAGCCGCAGGGCAAAGAGTGGCGCCTCGCGCCGGCCACCTTTGACGAGCTGTCAGAGGCACAAGCCGGCTTCACCACAGCGCTGGGAAGGTTTTCTGCCAAGTTTATCATAAAAGACGGAAAGGCGACCGTGAGCTGGGACACGCCGACGGGCACGCGAGGACGCCTCAAGCTGCCGGGCCAGGGCGCGCGCTGGGTCAGCGGCAAGGGCAGCGCAACGGTATTAATTAGCTGAGTTTTGACATTGTGAAACAGGGTCCAAATTGATTGAAACCGTCCGGACTTGTACGTGACACAAGACCCTGCCCACAGTGATGTAACCTGCCGCGGAATGGAACAACGGACCCACAGACCTTTGCATGAACCACGCAACCTTGTTCAGAGCTAATATCGCGAACAGACAGCCCGTGTGTCGACCCGTCGAACGCTCAGCCTTCTGCCGATGTTCCATGGTCACTGCTTCATCCGTATTCGAATAGAGATGAGCATAAAGTGTCGGCCTGGTATATATTAACTATGCGGCCTCCCGTCCACTGGACGACCCTAGACGACCCCAGACGACCCTCAGACGGCCTCGGACGACTCATCTCGGGCCGCCGACGACCTAGACAGACCTGCCATTCATCCACGTAAGCTCTGTACTTTAATCCACCCTTGACAGACGCGCACTCCTCGGAATTCCAACGCGCCTTCGGACCAGAAGCCGGTTGTTCACAGAACCGGGATTCCCGTCACATGCCATCTTTTGAGAATCCTTTGCTCGTTGTGTACAAGTGGCAATTTCCCCGCACTCCAACGTCGCATGCGGAGAAGCTACTAACGATTTTCATCACCAAAGCCCCTGTCGCCGGCAAATCTGATTCCAATTCGCCAACACCATTGAAATCCGGGGTAATGCCAGATTGCGTAATCGATTGGCTCAAGATCGAATCCATAATGTTATCTGCACCTTTATGGCAATCAGCGGTGCTAAATTGTAACCATACCTCGGGTAACGCTGGTCGAGGGCGGATGAGATTCCGGTTCCGTCACCTATAAATCTGAGCCGACGCACTGATTCAATCCATCAGCATTAGCGCTGGTCTGACCGCCACCATGAAGACCTCTACAGAGCACGTTGACAACCATGACACCATCGAGGCTCTCAACGATTCGAGCCTAAGGCATGCTGCCGAGAGAGGACAGGCCGCTACAGACAAGTAAGATCTCTCCATTTTTGGTGTCCCCGCTAACAATCGTAGATATGGCCAGTCTCTGGTGCAGTATGACCCCAAGGCCGAGAGTCGGTTGCGCTTGAAAATCGATCTCTACATTGTGCCAACCGTCTCCTTAATGTACCTATTTTGCTTCATCGATCGTGCAAACATTGGTATGTACTAAAGACCGAAGACTTGATTTAGTCTAACTCTTGCAGGCAATGCCAAGATTGCTGGTCTTGAAAAGGACCTCAACATGGAGGGATATGACTACAACATTGTCATTTCCATCTTTTACATTTCCTACATTCTGTTTGAGATTCCTAGCAACTTGTGCTGCAAATGGATGGGACCTGGCTGGTTCCTCCCTCTGACGACTATCCTGTTTGGCATTTCATCCCTTGGGACAGCTTTTGTCAAGACAATCCCTCAGGCTTCTGGTGTTCGGTTTCTCCTTGGCATCTTTGAGGCCGGCATGATGCCCGGAATTGCATACTACTTGTCTCGTTGGTACCGACGTGCAGAGCTGGCCTTCCGTTTGTCTCTGTACATTGTCATGGCTCCCCTTGCTGGCGCTTTCGGCGGGTTGCTGGCTTCTGCCATTCTTAGCCTTGACCACTTTGGGGGCCTGCATTCCTGGCGCATGATCTTTGCCATTGAGGGCATCATCACCATTGGCCTGGGCCTCATAGGGCTCCTGACCCTGACGGACCGCCCTGCCACTGCGCGGTGGTTGACTGAAGCCGAAAAGGATCTCGCCATTGCTCGCGTCAAGTCTGAGCGCGTTGGAACCACTGCCGTTCTCGACAAGATTGATTCGACCAAGCTCCGCCGCGGCATCTTCTCCCCCATTACGCTAAGCACTGCCTTTATCTTTTTGCTAAACAACATTACCGTCCAAGGGTTGGCATTCTTTGCTCCTACAATTGTCAAGACAATCTACAGCGACAAGACAACCGTCCAGCAGCAGCTGTACACGGTTCCTCCATATGTTGTCGGCGCATTCTTTACAGTGCTCTTTCCGCTCCTGAGTTGGCGCTTCGATAGACGCCAAATCTTCTTTATCCTGTCGGCACCCATGTGCATGATTGGATACTGCATGTTTCTTGGGTCGCAGAACCAGCATGTCCGCTACGGTGCCACGTTTCTCATTGCTTCCTCCACATTTGCAATTGGTCCGCTCAGCAACGCTCAAGTGTCGGCCAATGTGGTAAGCGACACAGCACGCAGCGCTGCCATCGGAATGAATGTCATGTTGGGCAACGTCGGAGGCCTCATCGCAGGATGGTCCTTTCTGCCCTGGGACGCTCCCGACTACCACATTGGTAATGGGCTGAACCTGGCAACCTCTGGTACAGTGCTCATCGTTGCCACACTCACGTTGCTGTGGATGAAGAGGGATAATAAGAAGAAGGACAACCGGGATGTCGATGAGGAGCTTTCTGGCTTGACTCAGGAGCAGATTCAAGACCTCGACTGGAAGCATCCCGCTTTCCGCTGGAAGCCTTAAACTGAATTGGGATATGGTATATGGAGCCTGTATGAAGTGTTTGTAGTTGGATAAAATTAATTTTATATACTGCCTCACGCCGTAAACCATATGAAGAATGGTAAAATCTGCATACCAAGCCATGCAATGTGAGTGTTGTGGTTTGGTAGTTTTGCAACACATTTTGCACTCGGCCACAATTTCCACCGCCGAAAACGGCTGTCCGTATCGGCCACTGTAGTGTTCTGATGTGTGTCACTTCAATCCAAGATGGGATCATGCTGAAGATGATGTACATCCGCTGCGCCCCTATTTGCATATAAAGTGAGCAACTCTACACTAAATGAACATGTCGTCCTCAACCTCATTCTCATTTCCTCTCGGCGTAACAATTGAACACAGCCTTTCCAAACTCCCGGGATCGAACGAACGCGACCACTCCATCACGATATTCCAGGGGATCCAAGTCCAATCGCAGATACAAAGATGTTGACTGGCGCTGGAGCGAGTGACCTTGGTGTAGACGCCAACAAGTGGGTGGTTACCATTCTCCTCAAAAACACGGTCCCAATCAACAAAGCAGTCTATCATGCTGTCATAATTAACCTCGCGCTTTGAGACGACATCATGCATGAAAATAGAGCAGTTGGAACGGTTTACAACCGCAACCTGGTGTGTAAAGGCTGTGATCAAATGACGGTGGACGTCATCGCGGCCTTCCCGAGAGAGGAAGCCGTCGGAGGCTTGAAGTGAGACATCGTCGGTGCGGATGTTGTTAGTCAAAAAAGCACTTTTCATCTCCTCAGAGAGATTATTGATCTCTCCGAGAGCTTCACTGCTGATGGACAGGCCGCCATTCGCCAATTGGAAGATGGGCTCCCTGGTGGTTAAGCTTTCGAGTGTAAAGTTCTTCTCCCAGGCTCTCTCGGCAACGGCCAAGGCCATCCACAGGCTGCCAGTGTGGGATAATTCGAGGGTGTTACCTGTGGCGGCGCTATCAGCAATGATGTGTTGAGGCCTGATGCAAGTCTTAGCGCGGATGAGCTGGAGAGGACCGACGGTGACCAGCGAGGCCAGCCGGATTTTGAGAGCGGCGGCAGCGGGAGACACAGAAGGCGACGCAGCGAAGCGGGCGGACTGAACATTGTAGCCGGCGAGAGGCAGAAGAGCGAAGAACAGGTGCGGCCGGTCAAGCTGAAGCTTGGGATGGAAGCTGGTGCCAATCATGGTGAGAAGCCCCGACTGTTCTCTGACGCCTCGTCTCTCGAGCGGCTGGGGACCCGGGTCTAATGTAGGCCAAGGCCCAGCTGGCGCGGCCGGACCAGTCGTCGAGCTCGGCGAGGCCCGCGAGAAATGCGGCAAGCTGCCCGGACGTGGCATCGGCGCGGTGGGTCCCGGCCGGATCCCGGAGGCCGTCCATCTCTGCTCACCCTAGTTATCTTGAGGACCAAGAGGTCCTAGACATCAGAGGCCCTGTTGGTGTCAAGCCTTTCTTGTTCACAACGCCCGAGCAAGCTGACGTGGCTAATTAATTCCACAGAACAAGATGATTTGTTCAAAGCTGAAAGAAGAGCCCAAGTCGAAACCCTCATGTATCAAACTGGTCAGCCTTACTTGTCTACTGTATATAGTAGAACTAGGCATGGCTTTGGAACACGGGCGAATGTGTCAGACCCCGAGCAGAAATTTGCAAAGGAGGACGCCTTTGCTCAAGCAATCCGGTTCTTTTCTAATTGGAAATAAGATGTAACTAGAATGTAGATATATTTGCTCTACATAAATTCCGTGGGTGGAGGCTCCTACATGAAGCCATCTCTTGCCTGAATCTTGTTCAAAGACCAGCCTTTTATTATCAAGTCATTGAATTCGAGCGTGTGGGTGCACAGCTTATCCATTGAAATCCAGTCATCCAATGAATTTGCATCGGTGATATCTATTGTTGCCCATAGACGATCATATAATGAAATAAAACTCGATGAAGCCATCTCCCATGCACCTCAAAGTCAGTTACGTTACCTATCTCTAAGTACTTTCTGCAGCAAGCTGAATCGAAGATCTTGTCTTAGCTACAGTCAACTGATACAGCTAGGTCCGCAGTTGATAGGGTCTGACTACGGTAATTGACGATGTTGGCGTGACTTTGGGCTCGAGGGAGCCTGGGCAATCTAGTTGGATCTGGCCGTTACCCTGGAGGTCATGCTAGACTATTGTAACTACTGAGTGCGACATTACCTATCCAACTACAATTAGGCGACAAAATCCTTTTTTCAATCGACACGACTGCCTCTTAATCTTAACGGGAGCGCGGCACCCTCATCCTCTTCACTACGCAACCTTTTCACAATTATGCTAGGAAAACGTTCTGTTGGCGAGGTTACATCAACAATCTCTAGAGAGGTCATGGAAATTCATCCGAAGCAAAAAGAACTATTAGAATTGACCCTCGATGGATACTTTTGGGAAATGCGGCGTAATGAGTGCCCATCAACTACATCTAAAGCTTCAGGTTGACGTGGATTGACTTGGACTGCAGGTACTCCTTGAGCCCCTCCAGGCCACCCTCCCTGCCAAAGCCGCTCTGCTTCCAACCACCCCAAGAAGTTTGTTTGGAGGTCCAATGAGCACTATTGATCGACAGAGTACCTACATCGAGCTGGGACGCAACTCTCAGACCCCTCGTGATGTCGGAGGTAAAGATGATGCCTGTAGCGAGTATCAACCGAAGTCCAACATGGCTTCATAGTCAAACTTACCCGAGAGGCCGTATGGGGTGTCATTAGCCAGTCCAACCACTTCCTCCTCGGTCTTGAAGGTCCGTACAACCAACACGGGCCCAAAAATCTCCTCCTTGTAGATGCGGCTGTCTAGACCTGGGTTAAGGAACAAGGTTGGGGAGACGAACTGGCCTGGGCCTGAGCGCCTCTCGCCCCCTGCGAGAACCTCGATCCCTTCCGCTTTAGCACCCTCAATGTACTCGGTAACGCGTTCGAGCTGTGCCTTGTCTACCAGTGGGCCAAGGAAGGTCTTATCAGATGTTGGGTCTCCTATGGTCCCGGAGAGCTGCAAAAAGCTTTGCTTAAGGCCCCCAATGAACCTTGGCGCGATGCTCTCGTGGACGAAAAGACGGGATGCAGCGGAACAAGCCTGTGCATTATTGGCTAGGAAGCTCTGAGAGTTGTGCAGGATTGCGTTCTCGAGATTAGCGTCCTCAAATACAATGGACGCAGACTTACCGCCGAGCTCGAGCGTGACGTGCTTTAAATTGCTCTGCGCAGCTGCTACCTGAACCTTGCGACCTGCTCCAATAGACCCAGTAAAACAAATCTTGCCGATTCCCATGTGAGATGCAAGTAGGGAGCCAGTTGTGCCAGCGCCGGATAGAAGGTTAATAACTCCTGGCGGGAACCCGGCTTCCTTAATAAGTGGACCAAGTAGGAGGGCCGAAAGGGGGCTCTTCTCGGAGGTCTTGTGAATGAATGTGTTTCCAGCAGCGACAGCCGGAGCAATCTAAGATTTTGTTAGCAAAAGGATATTGGGGAGATTCAGTCAGCTTCAAATAACCTTCCAGCCAATAGATAGATGCGTGCCATTCCAAGCAGAGATGCCAGCACAGACGCCAATAGGTTCATAGGTGATTAATTTCAATAAGCCGTCGCCATCTTCGGTGTAGGTCTCGCCGTGGATTTTATCTACAAGACCAGCATAATAGCGAAAAGATGTATAGTGCATCGCGACGACCTGAGAGGCAAGCATACGGGGCATGCCCATGGCCAAGGTTTCCAGCTCGGCTAGCTTGGTGGCATTCTCTTGGACAAGATCAGCATATCTAAGCATAATGGCCGCACGCTCAGAACTGGGTGTCTTCTTCCAGGTTTTAAAGGCAATAGAGGCTACCTCTACAGCCTTATCGACGTCTTTGCCAGAGGCGACCTGTACCTGGTCCGTGACAAGGCTACCATCTGCTGGGTTATAGACCGAGATTGTCTCTCCAGAGGAGGAAGAGAAGTACTAAGAGATATCCTGTTAGTTTAAGTTTAGGAGGCGGTCAATGCTGTTTCTTGCCTCATTGCTGATAAAAAGGCGTGTTTCGATGGTCATTTTAGCCGGCTTTGGTGAGGTTTGTATAGATGCTATGAATTGTGTACGCACTAGGCTAGAGTCTGAATCTTGAACAAGATGTAGTAGACGCGACAAAGGTGGATGTGGCTCAGATATATATACGCACATACGCAACTATCCTTCCTAATAGTTGCCCAGATCCGATGCACTGTTACCGATCTCTCGGGCCCGAGACAGCTAAACTCCGCACTTTGAAGTGGACCGGAGAGAGCTCGCTACCATCAGTACCAGAGACTCGTCCAGACGGAAGGGCGCTCGGTCGTATGAAGCGTCGGCAACATTCAAACCACAAGAACCCTCCATCACGTAATAGAGTTAGAACTCGGATAAATCGATGAAGCCGAGTTAGTCACCATGGATGACCGTTTTTACCTAATACGGCCTAGGGCTCAAGAACGCCGGGCCTTGGCGCAATGAGGTTACGGTGTCCTAACGTAAATAAAACGGATTTGATTTAACACGGTACTACCAAGCGTCTTAATTTAACAGCTTCTTTACGAGTTCTTAATTTCAAAAAGATAGTACTTAGAATAGGCGGTTCAATGTAATATTTAGGTATAATATATCCTAATTTATAAGTGATGCTAAATAGTAGAGAAGTGCAGAGAGAAACAGTCCGAGCTCTGCAGAGGGGGCGCAGGGTATTCGGACAGGAATCAAGATAAGGTTAACGCTATAGATTCAGCTAGCAGGGAAGACAAACTGGTGCCGTGGCCCGAACTGCCGTCATCCAGCTGTTCCACAGAGACTGTATGATGTCTCCGAACTGTCGTTCTTGTCAAGGCTGAGTATCTTGAGCAACGGGGGGCTAACTTTATCTCTGATTCATCAAGGCAAGTTTATTTTAGAAGAGGTCATTAAACCATTTGTTCTTTTGGTCAGGGCGATATTTTTCACGACCGATCCTGTTGCTCAAATCTAATTGCCACCTCTGGCTTGGTTCCTGGATCACCCGATTCAGCCTACAGATTAGAAGTAATAAACCATTGAGCATAAGTCGGCGGTTTCGGTTGAGACGAGGCCGAAGGCGGTTCCAGAAGCTTTCAGAGTTTAATCTATAGGCCTAAGCTGAAGCCTTTTATACTTGTAGTGAATTCTAGAGAGCATACTATATAAACTACAAGCAACGCTCTCCACTGACAGCTACTCAGAGATCTTAATTACTCTTTTACCAGTATGCCTTCCAGACTCCAAGTAGTTAAACGCATCCTGGGACTTGGCAAAGGAAAAGGTGCGATCAATAATAGTTGAGAGCGAAATCTGCTTGGTTTCCAGAAACTTGACAAGTTTCACAAAGTCAGCTTTCGATCCAACACTGGGACTCCTATTGGATGTTAATTAGGTTCATAAGCTGAAAAAAAGACCTACTGTACCTTGGCTCTCTTAATAAACACTTGCCTAATAATAGGCGGATCCCATTCTGCTTTGAAGCCGTCAAGAAACCCTACTAGGGTCACTGTGCCTCGCTTTGAGCAAAGGCTTTCTAGCTCATCGGGTATAGACTGAGGCCCAGTGTTGTTAATCACAAAGTCAACACCTCTGCCATTGGTAATACGTTGAATCTCCTCCGAAACCGTCTGTGTCTTGTAGTTTATCCCACTAACTCGAGGATCTAGCTTTCGGATCGTCGCCAATTTTTCGTTAGATGATGACGTGATGATGGGCCGAATGCCAGCAGCTAGGCAGATTAGAAGGGCAAACATGCTAACTCCCCCCGTTCCTAGGATTGTGAGCTTCTGCCTAAGGAAAGGGAAAGCCTACCAAACCTTGCAAGAGAGCACTGGAGCCATCAGAAACATCCGTTGCCCAGTCCAACGCGGCCCAAGCTGTAAAACCAGCGCAAGCTAACAGAGATCCCTTGGACGTTTTATGTAAATACAAGCGCTCTGAACGATTTGGAGTTTGGCGTACCTCCTCCCAATTAAGGTGCTTGGGCAGTTTGACAAGATAACTATCCTCGAAGATGGCATATTCTTGAAGAACGCCGGATACATCCCCTCCTAATGCGCGCGGCGGCAGCTTCTTTTGCCAGTCGACATTATTAAGGTCAAATATCGGCGCGACGTGGTCGCCGATGGCAAAATCTGTGACGGAGGAGCCTTTCAAGACGACCTCAGCCGCACAATCCGAGCATGGAATGCCGCGATCTTCGACGGCAGAGGGATAGTTTCCATTTAGCATGCCAACATCTCGATAATTCAGAGAAACGGCATGGATCTTAACCAGGACCTCATGAGGGTGTAGATCTTTTGGCATTGCATCCGAAGACAATTCGATTGTCCTTGGAAGATAGCCGACGGTGCGCCTGAATGACTTGTACATTGAGGGAAGCATAGTGCATTGACGGGTTAGTTGGATCACAGATTAAAGTACACGTTTTTGATTGATCTGGACATCACGCGGTATAAATAGCTGGCTTACGGCTGCGAGTAGCGGTAGTTTGGATTCAACTTGATTCCACCGTATAGATTGCTAGCTGTGAGAGACTGACAGCTGCACAATCACGGACAAAATAAAGTTTGCCAAGACAGTGAGAAAACTTGGGGAGGAAAATCCCACTTGAGCTTGCGGAAATTTCAAGTCTAGTATTGCCAGGGGCTAAAGAAGACATGTGAAGTAGCTGCAAGTTTAAGGAATCATGTTGTAGCTGTTTACGTGGAATCTGTTGCAGTTGCTTTATATCAAAAAGATTCGGCATCGAATCTGTGACATGTCACAACATACATTGAAGTGAGAGTTGAATTTGAAATACTGATTAGGACCATTTGAAGAGTTTTGGTGCCCTTTCCTCTCTGGGTCTCACTTCCCTTTCTTTCAGGCAAGACGCACGACCAATGGGACCTACGGGTACCTAGGAATACATAATTCAATTGGGTGGTTAGAAGTGGCTGACTTCACTGGGCAATTTTGCCTGTAGAGTAATCAAAGATCCAAAAATGGCTTTAAGAATATGTCCTCAAAGGTACTGCAATGTACATAGCAGCGCCATTGCTTACATAATAGAGTAACACAGTGCCGTCCACACTGAAAGGTACATGGCACCTAGATTTCAGGGGAGGCTGGGAGAATTTCAATATGGTTCTCGTGACTGTCCACGTGATATAGTGGCGTCCATCGCCACCGCCTTGCATCCTAGCTTGCATTGCGTCGCATCAAAATAATGTACTACATGTTTGTCAAGATCATCTCATGAGAGCATGTAGTTCATTAACTTATCTTCACTATCGTGCGGTAGCCCCTCGGGCCCGCAAGATGTTGACAGAATCTGAATAGAGATCATACAGTTATGTGCACATACACCTTCCTCTCACCACTAAGCGCGTGTGCATTGCGCGTGGAAAACCGTTCACCCCCGACCTATGACAACTCCGTATCTGACTAAACCTAGCACAGCCCCGAGAAGAATAGCCAGCGGCGCCGCAAGGTTGAAGTATCGCCCTCCCACGTAGGCAGTCGCGGTCACGACCACCCACCATGGATCATCTGCCAGACTCTTCCCCGACTGGAAACCTTCATCGACGTAGCCAATCTGCCAGATCCGATACACGGCCGTATAGATAAGCCCGACAGCGCCGGCATTGACGCCTCTCACTCCAGATTTTACCCAGCGCCTACCTCGCAACACTCCCCAGACCCCCATTGTTCCGTGGACGAGGACGATACCGGGAAAAAAGATGCTACAAAATGCAATGAGTGCTCCAACAATGGAAGAATACCCGCTGTGAATAGCTGTAAGGCCGCCTAAGAACACAGCGAAGTTGAAGTTTGGCCCCGGGAAGGCCTGTGCAATAGCGAGACCAATAAGGAAGTCGCGCGGACTAACCCAACCCTCGGCCACAATATATTCCCTGAGGAGCGGAATTACTACCGGTCCGCCGCCGAAAATGATGGTGCCAGCAAGATAAAGGTTCGCGAATAGTTTGTATAGCAGGGGTGGATCAGGCAAAACTCCTCGGAGGATCATAACGATGATGAAGGTAACGAAGAATGCTGCAATGATCGCAGTTCCGGACTTCCATGAGAAACTGAGACGATACCCATGTGGTATGACGCGCGACTCAGACTCTCGTGTACCATACCGATTTTGATCATCGAGAGTTATGCTGGAGGCATTTGTCTCTCTGCTGGGTCCGCTTTCGTCTCCTGCGGTATTCTCCACTTCAGTAGGCGTCGTGCTTTTCATCCTGGAGACGAGCTTTTTTACAGCTCGAATAGGTCGGTGAAGCCAGCGGTAGTCGTATGCGACAGCTGCGCAGCCGGCGGCAAACATAAGGACGGGGAAGTACCATAGAGCATTGTATAGCATCCCAGCTGCGGCAGTCAGAAAGACGAGAATTCTGGTGAGCTTGTCCGTGATTGCTTTATTCGACAGTTCGACTGCTGCCAGGGCAATAATCCCTACTGTGGCAGCGTTAAGGCCGGAGAGCAGAGCATACACTGGACGAGGAAGAGTCTCTCCGATACTGGAGACGCCGATGGAGAGGCCGAACATGCCTAGCGCGCCAGGCAAACTACCGACCGAGGTCTTCTTTAGCTCTGGTCCCTAACTATCCATAGACATAGAAGATGCAAGTTTCTGGCTTACCTCCATATAATAAAGGCAAGGACAGCTCCAAGTAAACCATCATGGATCAGATTTATACAGTATAGCATCTTGGTGCTAGCAGGGCCAGATAGAGCCTGGGAGATGCTGAAAAGTTCCTGGTACTGAAACATGTTGGTTAGTTTCTTTGTTTGATGAACTTGAGAACACTTCGACTATATTGTACATACCAACTGCTCGTCAATCCAACCGAGCTTCAATACGAACTTATCATGAAACTATTGCATTGTCAGGCCTGGTAAATAATATGTGTGGTAGGAAATATTTGCTTACAATCTTGAAATGAACAGGTGGTCCGCCAAACGCGGTGAAGCCGAGATGCCAATTGACTTGGATTGTCTCCCAGGTACGGCGCGCGACTCTCCGCGCTGTGTATTCCCAGTTGTTGACGACCATTGTGGACACATAGACTTTAT
This sequence comes from Calonectria honghensis, assembly GCA_013403855.1. Lineage (NCBI taxonomy): Eukaryota > Fungi > Ascomycota > Sordariomycetes > Hypocreales > Nectriaceae > Calonectria > Calonectria honghensis. Next base: position 97,272 of record VTGB01000008.1, on the reverse strand, counting down.
TGACACTCCTTCTCGGGGCTGGCAGAGGCCGGATTTCGTAGCACGTTTGGATAGATCGGAGATGCTGTCTTTGTCAAGGAGATCGATAAGTGTGCGGGGTTTGCAGGTCGCAAGTTGCTGGTGTGGCGGGACACATGTGTTAACTTCTTTTTGCAGTTAAGCAAGCACGCTATATCCCATGGCCGGTACGTCATCCTTGGGTAAACAAAGTATCCACACCATTTGTTACATGTCTTTTGGTAGGCTGAGGAAGCTAAGAGATCGATCGGAGCCGAGATTCAATTAATGAAGATTTTATACTGCTGGACGTGGAACTTATTTGTTGTTGCCTTGACCCCCAGGCTTTGGTATGGGTGTCGGTAAAACCTTATTCCGTGGGTTGCACAAGTGGCTTTGAGGTTCACTGTGTTTAGAACTTATTATTAATACTATGTTGGTCTGGTAATATTCTTTGAGAGGCACAGGAGGAAATAGCGAACCCACTGTGTGATTCATAACCCCTCAAGGCGAAGAGTTTGATGCTGGGCTGGCTTTCAAGAAAACCAAGTCGTTGTCGTAGTTTAATGAAACTAGAAACTTCACACATTCTAACCGAAGCACATGCAACTGGAGTGGGCTATTGTAAGAGCTAAAATAGGGCATTTTATTAAGTATAATGAGCGACGCGTCCTTACACCGTCCATGGTCTAACCCCAAGGCTCAGTGCTGACGTGGATGGAAGAAAGATATTTTTGAGCCGAGATGAATTGAACCATCTTCGTCTCCGCCCTGATAGATTCGTCCCCTGATTTTTGGTTTGCGAAAACCCCCGCCAACATGACAAATGGCCTTGCCATTTCAACTCATGCACTTTAGTTAAGCGAAACACCAGCGATATGAACACCGCCAGTCAGAATGTCGCTTTGGTAGATGACATTTCCAGCCAAGTTGGTACCTTGGATCCGAAGACGCTTCGAAAAGACCACTGTAGCCGAGTTTGGGTTGACAGTGAATGTCTTGGTTTCCTTGTAGTTTCTGAATTCGGAGTGCGATGACGACGACGAGTGCGTAAACTGGTAATTAAGACTGACGGAATATTCCACTGCCTTAATACCACCGCTAACTGTCGCCGAAACACCAACAACGTGCTCCATGGACTTGGTTTCCTCGGTGCTGTAGCCGTACTCGATCTCTTCAGTGCGGGTAAAAGGGGAATCTGCCCAGTTTTCCCACACATGTTCGGCGGTCCAAGCAATAGACTTGCTGATGTTGATAAAAGGGCTGTTCATGTTGTGAATGATGGTCTTGTCCTTTGCGGGGAACAAGGCAGTCATGGGAAGGGTAACTTCTGCTTGCACCATCTCGTCGTACAGCTCACCAGGGTTGGGGATGTTATTTTTCGTGACGTTTGGCCTCGGGGCCTTAAATTGCTGATAGTTGTTTGGGACATCGATGGAGAGCACCCAAGGAGTAACATCAGGTAGATAATCTTGGTTCGATATCCGCAACGTGCCCGAGTAGAGAGGAATCTTTTGAGAGCCAGTTGCGCCACCGGAGGAAGGAATAACCTCATAGAAGTAGCCAGGTCTCTTCATGGCTGTTCCCCGAGTGGACCACATTGGTGACTGCTTATATGTGCCTCTTGTGGCAAGATCCTGACGCAAACACCAAATTTTGTGGGAAGGCTTTTCGTGGTGTTTGTGATAGCCGACATCGCCCAAAGACACATAGTCTCCAGGACAAGTAGGTCTCCAGAGGGCACCATCATGCTTGCCGGGAGAGCCCCAATCAGACCAAACGGAGGTCCAGTCAATTGGCTCCTTGAGGGCTGGAGTTGATGTTTTGCTCTTGGGATGGTTCGGGTTCAACCCCACAAGTATCGTCGCCCGCTTGCCGCTGACTGTATCATAATAGGAATTTTCAGCAATGGTGCCCATCGCGCGAAAGTCGCCCTTTGGCTGCGGATGAAAGAAGGTGATGTCTTGTGCGGCCTTTGAACCAACATCATCCCAGATCCATGTATACGCAGTAGTAACAGCAATCCGGAGCTCCCCGTAGTCGTAGTAGTCGGTAGGGGCCCTTTGGAGAACAGATGCCTCCGCCGATATGACTGCAGAGGCGAGCAGGAGGAGATTGTTGCAATGCATGGTAGCTTTCCAGATTGCTGAAGATTGTTGGAGCTGAAGATTGTTGGAATGCGATGATTAGAGCAGAGGGAGAGAAAACGGACACGACCAAGCATTATATAGCTACAAACTCATCCCTGATTCTTCTGGCGTTTGACGTCACCAAATGCAAACACAAGGCAGGGCGAACATCAGAAATATTCCGTCACTATCACTGCTTGCCCCTCGTCACAAATTGATTCCCATCACTGTGACGTATTAAGCCCAGAAGTCGGCCTCATCTTTGCCACCTAGGGGTTGCTCATAAGGCCTGCAACCTTGCGATACTCAGCCTACTCTTCACACGGCCCGTAATTTCGTCCAAGACACATCACACGATTGGTGATTTCCGCTGCGGCCCGTCGTACGACGTCACATCACCTCCAATCACATTCGTTCCTTTGGATTTCCAGAACAATCACCAACGCAGCGCCACACTCAGTCAAATTTAGGTGAGTCCTAATAGTGCGCAACAGGGGGTAAGTGCTACAATGCGGCGGCACAATCTTGGCGGCCTTGCACGGCACTGTCTGCACTATCAATAAAGAAAAACGCCTCGTTCAGAAAAGAAGATTACGAGTGTTCCATAAAGTAATCGTACTTCAAATTTCGTAATCTCCTCGCTTCTGAATAACGGAACGCAATAACCTTGTGTGCCAAAGGCAAACCACGGCCGAGACCCAATGCGGCGGTGCTCCAGCTCAGCCAACCACACTCATCACTGTCCACCAAGAGGGATCCCGACCTTCCGAAAACAAAGGCAAGGCTGACGGGTGCTTGGTTTCGGGACGGTGTCTGAGGAGGAAGCGGGTGACTGCACCTCCAAACTCTTGGCAGCACAATTCTCTGGATAAGTGTCATAGTAACGGGCATTACCTATGCGAGGACAATGACTTCAGCTACCTTTCCGCTCATCGTTGATGTGAGAAGCACCTCGCAAGGCAACAAGAAATTCCGTGATTTGCTGAAACTGCCCAACCCTCCGTCTATTTTCACCTAATTTACCACGCAACATCACCGAGGTAACTGCATAGACCAAAATTTACCGCTGCCTAAGAAGCGGCATTCGACCATTAAAATATATCATTAATATCAAGTCCGGAACACCCAGTAAATGACAAAGACCTGTTGGGCAGTTTGTAATGGCCGTAGAGCGTGGCTTTGTGTTGCGAGTCGCCTTTACGTAAATAACGGACCCAAGAGAGGTACTTGCCGTGAAATGGGTTGTCAAGTTCGCGGCTCATTTACGCATCATAAGCAGAGATTATGAACTTTACAGCCAGAGCATCTCGAAACTATTACGTCCCAAGACTTGAGAGTAGAGACTCGCTAGTATGAATGGGCAGCACCCCTAAATTATCCTGCTTTCTTGAAATCACTCATTACTTGTGTCATATCTGCTCACTTTTTCGAGAACTCTGTGGTCCATATGCCGAAAAACCTGCTGCAGGGTATGTCATTTGGCGCCATTTCCCACAAACATTGAGAATAAGCCCGAAACAATTCGGCTAACCCTGCTCCTTCAGCCTCATCACAACCGAGTATGAATTTCCGTCCACTTGAACTCGAAGAATTGATAAAATCATCCTAGGATTTCCTCAAGAATGTTGAACGTAGTGTTGGACGAATTTTGGACCGAAGCGCTCACCAGCCCAGTATTGACGATTGGACTACTGGATTCTTTGGAGATACCCGATTCTTGGTGTAGGATGTGTACAGAATAGCTAATTCACTCGACGCATCATTTCGAGATCTGGGGTGTCAAATTTCAGGCCATGTTGGACTTTGATTTGGGTTTCGCTTCCCTCTCATCAGCCAATCGGAATTGAATTAGCCTTGGCTAGGGTCGCTGCAGATCGGGAATGGGTGCCGTTTTGTCAGGCACAGGTTCTTAATGCCGGTCTTTCTTTGTCGGTTGACACATAATAAAACAGGGACACGTTTGAGGGCTCCAGATCTGTATCTGTCTCCGTTCTACCCCACGACACAAAATGCGATCTACATGGAGCCGGAATGCGCGCTTTTGCAGACAGACCCTTGCCGTTGTAACGTTAGGAGGTCGTGGAATTTATATCCCCCCATATCCTGATTGAAGATGACTGACAGCATTCACCATGCAAGCCTTGCTGCTTCTCGCCTTTGGCGCCCGTTTCGTTCTGGCACAGTCCGCCACCGAATTGTTCGCATTCAACGACACTATTGATATCGAGAACATCGCACTTCGCCTCAATGGCCACCTTCTTCTCACCACCTTTTATCAAGGCCATCTCTACACGCTCGATCCCTTCCAGGCTGCCCCGGAGGCTGAGCTGGTAGCCGCGCTCCCTGGTGCTACTGCGCTCTGTGGTATCGCCCCTATCGGCGATGACAAATTTGCCGTGGTAGGCGGAGTCAGAGGTTCTTATCACTACGACAACGAAACCGTCTACACAATCGACTTTGGCCAAGATGCCGCGGACCCTGTGATTGAGCAAGTTGCCCGACTGCCCGATGCCAGCATGCTCAATGGCATGGCATCCCTGCCCGCGCAACCCCACATCATCTTGATTGGAGACGCGCGACTTGGATGCATTTTTCGCGTTGATACAACCACTGGAATGTCCAAAGTTGTTTTCGCTGATGATGCAATGACTGCGCCAGCGAATGCATCCATCCCTATTGGAATCAACGGACTCAAGGTCACCGAGGACCACGTATTCTTCACCAACAGCGCCCGGAACATTTTTGCAAAGGCTCCTGTGAGTGCAGATGGGGAAACGTTTGGCGAGGTGGAAATTGTTGCTCAATTGGAGAGCAGCACTGCTGGAACCGATTGGGATGATTTTGTCTTGAGCTCTGACGGTGTCGCGTATGCTGCACAGCCCGAGAATGCACTGGCAAGAATTTTTCCAAACGGAACAGTGAGCACTTTTGCCGGCGGTGGAAATAGCAGCGCCTTCACGGGGCCAACCTCTGTCCAGATTACAAAAGATGAACGCACCCTGTATGTGACGACACGTTCCGGTCAGGTAGTGGCCGTGGATATTGAGTCGTGAACTACCTAAGTCATATTCTATGAAATAACATTTTCCGAATATTGCAGAGGACTTGGTGACACTTGTAGAGGCAATGGAATTTCTATCACGTGAAGCGACTGTATCACATTGACAGCTACGGCAAAAGTGAAGTGACACTCCGCTAATGCGTAGTGCAATGGTGGCCTATATCCCGTTTGACAGACTGGACCGTCAATTAGCCCAGTATTTGCAGCTTATTTTCACAAAGATTAAAGAAAAAATGTAAACATTCTTATGGAATGCAAATAATCATTGACGGCAGATTAAATCAACCTATCTATAAATGGCAATTAAATAAAGCGGTTATGCAAAACTACACAACTGGAAAGAAAGTGAATCCATGTATTACATGTCAAGCCATTGATCAGAAAGACCTACTGGGAGTGAGCTTGCTTGATCAAGTCGGCCGCCTGCACGAGTTAGCAATATACAAGCCGTGAAACTGATCAACTTACCTTCTCTGCAATAGCGTATACAGTCGTCATGATGTGCGTGGCTGGAAGCAAAGGAATCACGCTGGCATCAACAACTCGAAGTCCTTCGACTCCGTAAACCCTGAGCTCCTCATCAACGACGCCACCGTGCTCGCGGTTGCCCATCTTGCAGGTTCCGGCAGGGTGAAACAGAGATGTGATGCTGGAGCGAATGTAGTCCTCCAAGCCGGCATCGCTTGTCACATTGGCTCCGGGGCTGGTCTCGAAAGGTTCCAGAGCGGCCATGGCAGATGTGCCAACAAGAGATCGAGCAAATCTGACACCCTCAGCTAGAATAGAAATATCAAGAGGATTTTCCAAAAAGGCTGGGTTGGCGATCGGAGCATCAAAAGTAGATGATGTCTGTGGTTTAACAAATCCTCGCGAGTAGGGGTGCTGGAGTCCCAGAATAATGGCATCATCCCTCCAGATAAGTTCCATGCTCGCCGAGTCCAAGTTCAAAAGCTTCTCGTTGAGAATGGATTCTTGTTCCTGGTAACCCTTGACGACCTCAGCCGCCGTATCAAGTGGGAGAAACTGTGTGCCGTTTTGAGCAATAGCTTTCTCGTAAATGGCCTCGCTCGCACTCGAGAGATTAGACAAGGGCAAAAACATGAAAAAGTCGAGTGAAGGCGAGGTCATAGGGCCTGTCTTGTTCTTTTCGTATTCCTGCAATGCTTCAGCAGCAAAAGTCGCATTGTCTAGGTCCTTAAATGTAATAGGTGCGTTGACTATATTCGGTCAGAGATTTCCCAATTTAACACGACCATACGTACGTGTATTGGCAACCCGAAGCAAAACATGGTCATGGAAGTTTTGACCAACAGCAGGCAGGTCGACGATTGTCGTCACATTGATGGACGACAAAACGGCTGCACCACCAATGCCAGAGACTTGCAGGATCTGAGGAGTGTGAATGGTTCCTGCAGCCATGATGACTTCTTTTTTCGCATAGACAATTTCGGGGGTGGCGTCCCTGCTCTTTGCAAACTAACAGGCGTTAGCAAGATAATTCTACTCACAGGTGAACGACCAACCTCTACTCCAGTAATCTGAACGTGCGAGCCGTTGTTGGCTGAAAGAAGCCGAGTAACCTGTTCGCCAGTGATGATGTGAAAGTTTGAGCGTCCTGCAGCAGTGTCGTAGTATGCCTCCTGGGAACAGGACCGTGTGACCGAGACCGGGTCTTGGTTATGCGGGCAAAAGAATGCACCAATGGGGTTGCTGGCCTGGTCCACCGAGAAGCTAATGCCGAGTTCTTTGACTGCCTCAACAACATTCTCTGCGCACAGTTAGAGCTGTCTGAAAAGGAATGGAAAAGACTACCTGTGGTTGGCCAAATGTACGGCGAATAGCTGGAATGCATATATCCTGCAGAGCCATGAGCGGCTTCGTCGAATGTGATGTTGTACTCTGTGGCAACATCGTCGTTTGCGGGAGTAAAGATTTCGTTCTGGAATAATATTAGTCAAGTTCATCAAGAATGAATGTCATATACCTTTTTGAAGTAGGGCAACAATGAGTCCCAGTCCCAACCAGTGTTTCCAAGCTCCGCCCATCGATCATAGTCTGACTTGGATCCTCGGTCAAAGTTCATTTGGTTCAGCTTGGTCGAACCTCCAACCACCTTTCCGAGGTGGATCGAGATGTTTCGCTCATAGACGGCCTCCGTGGGAAGGTAGGTGTAGTTCCAGTTATACTTGGAGTTGATTGCACCGCCCGCCAAGCCTGGGATTGTCATATAGTCTTCATTCAGATCGCTGAATTCATCAGCATTAGCTCAAACAATCCTTTTAGAACTTACAAATCGCCTGCTTCGATGACCAGAACGGTGACACCTATACCGAGTCAGACCCAGTATTAATCAAAGAATTAGGTTCTTACCAGAATCCTCGCTCAGACGATTGGCGACTGTAAGGCCAGCAGCACCTGCACCGACGACAACATAATCATATGCCTCGGCCAGTTGATCCCTTCGTTGTGGGTGGGCTGAGGCCATGGGCAAGCCAAGAGACAACAAAGCAACTCCGAGGATGGTAATTCTAGCCATGATGAGTGATGTGAATGTGAGTGACTGCTTGTCAGGTACCAAAAACGAGGTCTTGTTAATTATATTTATAGCTGTCATTAAATCTCTTTGCACCCACCCATCTTTGCCTCTTACAATTCAGTATCATTCATAATCTAGAATGTCGCTCCTCGTCGCCAAGACCCACCGCAGCACCACCGCAGCCAGGTTCCGATACCTAAACTTGCTGTAGCGGCTTCCGGCGATCAGCTAGTGCAAACTTAAACACGATCAACACGGAATTTGATTTGTAAACGCTGGCTGCTCTGTTACAGGCTCAAGAGCCTCACTTGGATTCCGTGGGCTGTCCTATCGGCGTCAAGACTGCCGTCACACGGGACCCACAATGGCATGGTAGTCCTTGGCTTTTCGCTTACGTGACGTGCTTCTAGAAGATGTCCTTATTTTGAACCCACGGCAAGGCTGATAACCCCTTGAGTTCCCCACTTAAACGAGTCAAACTGTGAAAAGCTTAACGGGAGCTGCCGTCTTTGTCGTATCTGCTACAGCGACAATGAATTCAAGATTGCCCTTGTGGAGAACTTGGAGGCGACTAAATGGAAATGAAAATCTCGTCACCGCCGTCACCTTGCCGTCACGGTATTGCCATGGATTCATGATGCATGTGCATAGGTGGGAAGGCGCTGACCATATAGCTTGAAGGAGTGAATCCCTCTACCATGATAAGCGTGATCAAGTACGGGAATTAGTCTAAAAATGAGCCTAATATTCTCCCAAGTCTTATTTCATTCCGCAATCCCAGTTCGAAATACGCGTGTTGGACAAACAGCGGCAGGGGCCCTCGGCATGTCGGATCTCGGCAGCTTCAGACCACCAAACTCTAAGTGAATGATGATCTGATTTTTGAGCACTTCCCCTTCTCTTTGTTCGGGTGACTTGGGGAGTTAGGTCTAGAGAAAGTCGCTGGACTAGGACCACAACTACACAACGCCGCCCTAAAACCGGCAAGAATGACAAACTCGTCGGGATTAATCTGCATACTGCGATAACATCGCCATCACTTGTCAACAAGTTGAGATTCTAAGCAATGGAATCAATTTCTCGTAATCGAGTAAAGCTATAGCCGATCTCCACCTGGAGTGAGTACTTGTGGGGCGCGATAAGACACATTCGCCCTGTTGTGGATTGTCCAGGCCAATGCTTACATCTTAGCTGGGCGCAAATCCATGCAGGATCCACTAGTCTCGTCAGAGTTATACTATCATGCCTCTCGCATTCAAAGTATTGGTGATAGTATCGCAAGAACTGCATAGTCCCTGGGTTTACTCATTCCGCTTGGTGCGGAGTAATCCTCTCGGCACTCAGCACGGGCGCACCAGTCCCACAGTCCAAGCAGGGTTGCGAGGTCAGCAGTCACCAACTATGCGACTTTCACTATGGATCAAGTCAGCCATTGGGCGACCTCGCCCGCTTTGAGATTCTGGTTGGACCGCGTTTATGCCACAGCACGGCCGGGACGGCACACGGTCCACATGTCAAGCGAAAATGCCTCGACACTTTGATTCCTGCCTACAACTCATTTCTTCAATCGGCTGAAAATGGACTTCAAGCCCACCATGCGCATGCCTCCCGAGGCGGCGCTCGACATGCCAGAGCAGGACTTTGCTGCTCATCCACCCGTCACGCATGTGATGCGCGAAACATGGCAAATGTTTTGGCGGCGGTTGCTCGTTTTTGGTGTTGGAGTGTTGATAGCTGCAATCTCGGCCTACGAATACGCCAACCCTCTGGCTGACTTTGGTGTATTCAACTCGGCATTCGTCTCGCTGTTTTCCCTCTTGTCTGTCAGACATGCTCTCTATTTCATGACCCTGGTGGCGGGTTGCGTCATACTAATCCGGCAGCCGCCGGTTCGCCGGCTAGCCAACCAAAACTTCCCATGAACCGGCCGGACCGCTGTGCTTGTGCCTGTTTACCACGATGACATTGCCGCGGTGTGCCAGCGGCTTTGCACCATGATGAAATCGGTCGAAGATATTGGGGCTGAGAGTCTGTTCCACTTTTTCGTGCTGAGTGATTCGTCTGCTGCTGCGGAAGAGGGAGGGGTTGCTGCCGTGCTAAAGATCAAGTCACCCATTGCAGTGTACTACCACCGCCGGCCCAAGAACACGGCAAAGAAACCCGGAAACATTGCAGAGTGGGTTCGTCAATGGGGTGGCGCCTACGAAAATATGATTGTGCTGGATGCGGACAGCATTTTGACCGGCGCGGCCATGGTCGAGATGGCGGTGCGCATGGAAGCAAACCCGAAGGTCGGTTTCATCCAGAGCGTCTTCACAGTCATCGGCGGGCGCACACTATTTGCGCGGTGGTAGAAGTTTTCCATGGCCATGTACAACCCCATCACATGCACAGGCTTGGGCTGGTGGATCGGCCACGAGTCAATCTTTCTCGGCCACAACGCAATTTTTCGCACGCGAGCGTTTGCTGAGAGTTGCGGCCTACCCGGGCTGGCAAGGGCGGACCCGTTTGGTGGCCACATCATGACGCACGACCTGATCGAATCGGCTCTGCTGCACCGCGGCGGCTGGACTGTGCAGATGCCGGTGCTCCCTGACAGCAGCTACGAAGGGCCACCAACCCTGCTTGACCACGCCGTTCTCGATCGTCGCTGGTGTCAGGGCCACCTTCAGCATCAATACTTGCTAAACATAGTTGGCCTGCACTGGGTAAGCCGTGTGTTCTTGGCCAACCCGTACTATTTGGTCTCGCCCTTGTGGCTGCTGCGGCTGCTGCGCCCGTCTGAGGAGAAATGGTTACACTGGGCCATGACTGCGGCCCCAAAGCTAATGGTGCTTGTTTACCTCGGAGTGCATCACGCGGGGCTGTTTGGCGGGAAACCTAGGCTACTTCTGAGCATCTCTCTCTCGACTGTCGGCGATATCCTAATTTCACCCATCATGATGGTATCGCAGTGTCTGTCGCTGGCGAGCATAGTTCGTGGCCAATCTAGCGAGTGGTTGCCACAGCGTCGCGACATTGACGGGCTGCTCTTTCCTGAGGTTATTGGCTACTATCGCCAGCACATGGCAGCAGGCATTTTGTTGCTAGGCCTCGTTATGACGGGATACAAAATCACGCTCCCATTCCTAGTGGTCACCTTGTCACTCATTGTATCACCGCTTATTGTCGTCTTTACATCACTCGTTGGGACGGGTTCAAAAGCACGTAATCTGGGACTGTTTCTGATTCCAGTTGCAATATATTCCTACACCCAATTCGTGAGATTGCGCCGTTCAAGGTATGCACGGGACACGTCACTCAATCATAATTGCCACGGGCAGCTTATGAATGTACTCGAATTTGGACGGCAATTTCATTGATTTATGGACTGGTGACACAACAAAAGTCAGAATTGAAAAGCAAATCTAAATCACATGTAACCTTGATTCATCATAAAATGTATACACAAACTTTCCATTCCAACTACATACAACAAGCATCAAAGACTCAAGTTAGTCAAGATGACGAACATAAATTCCATCCACAACGATCAGAACCAAACCTTGACCACAAGGTAAGTCCAGGATCTACCCAGCCTATTGCGGCTCTACAGCCCGCTGTGAAGGTCTCCTCGAGTAATTACGGCCTTGTATGCGCTGCTGTCGGTGAACAGATTGGTGGCATTTCCGATAAGGGCCGACATTTCACCAATTTGCTCGAGCGTGATGGGGTCCGTCTTCTTGGACCAACCCAGGGAGCTGGGAAGGCGTTCATTTTCTTTGTCGTGTTAGCAGCGAAACGCATACGAAAGACTTGACTCACCAAAGAAGAATTCGACATAGTCTCGGAGGACGGTGCCCGTCTCCAAGTCTCCAAAGACAATAATGGGAGCAGCAAGCTCACCAAGGCTGAAGGCTTCGATGCTTGACGTGAATGTGTAGTTGGGGTTGGCCGCTCGAGACTCGATCTGGCGGAACAGCTTTCCATTGGCCAGCATAATGGCGTCCAGGGTCTCGTTGGTCCAGTAAACCTTAGTTGTGTCAAACACGCCCTGGTTGAAGACGTGGTTGTTTCCAAACTGGGCATCCAGGCGGCTGCACTCGTTAGCTTAGGAGTTGCATCGGCAGACAGAGTACAAACCTCAGACTGGCGTCGTGCTCCAGAACACCGTGCACATTGAGCATGTCGCTAAAAAAGAGTTAATAAGGTCCGGCGTAACTGGCACTCCACTTACAGCGTAAAAAAGGTGGCATTGGGCTCCGGGTTGGCGACGAGGGCCTGTTCAAACATGACGCCTCCAAGAGTCTCGTTAAAGTTGAGTCCTCTCTTTAAAGCGCCAACCACGGTATCTCTGGTCAAGTTCTTTCCGTCGTGCGGCAGGAATCCGTGGTTGGCCAAAGTGTTCATCATTGGGCAGGGGCCACGAACTGGACGTGTCAGCAAGCATCAAAAGACGGAGGGAAAAACACACAATCATCAGCTCCTGCGGGTGCCCAGTCCTCAAGAGAACCACCAGAGTAGGCAGTTGCCGAAGCAACGCAGGTCGCAAAGGTGAGTGAAAACTTCATGATTGGTGAGTTGACAAGATGGAATGGGTCAAGTGGTTGATGAGTCGCAAAAGAAATGAGCAGCCAGCGTTCTTATATACAGCACCTCCTTTACAACCCGGGACCCGAGCGCTGGCTCCTGCTCCTTGATCGCGTTACCTCATGAACTGCTGCATCGTGAAGTCATCTACAGAGTACGTTGGGCTGACCAATCAGGTGCGTTGAATTTGAAACAGGGTCGGCCTCGGTTTCGGTTTCGGTCTCGAGCATCACTTTGAGTCGATGCATTATTTCATTTACATGCAGCAACATGTGCCACAGCCTCAACAACTTGACGATCACATTGTTCCTTCGTCCAGCCTTTGCAATGCGATACCATGTCAAAGTGTAACGTTTGTCACGGCCCATGTTGCTTCGATCCAGGTAAGCATATTTGTCACAGGGGCTGGATTCATTCGCGATCAATGATGCCGGTCAAGGCAGGGCTCGGTGGTATTTTGCCATCAACATGTTTGCTACAATAGAGCCTGGATTGCCTTCAAAGTCGTCAAGGATGGCCAACTACATAACACGCCGGGGGATGGAACGAGCATGAGAGACCGAAAAGACACTCTGATGCGCTAATTTGAGAAGATGGGAGGATTTCACCAATTAACCAATAGAAAGTGAACAAAAGTCTTGACCAAAGACAGTAAACATGTGGCGAATGCCTGTGAATGCCGACGGTCAGTCCTTGGGTAGGATTTTAAGGCAAGTAGTGTAACATTCGATTTGCGGGATGATCACGTCTGCGGCAAGTATTTCTACCTGTTGACACATCATCGGCCCTATTGTCGCAGCAGATCGGCCGAATCAGATACATGGTTGGGCTATGTCAATCACTCGCACGTTCCAGTTGGGACAACTTGTGCCTGCGCCGAATGCCTCTCCGGTTGCTCGTCCTTGCCTCCATGCTTGTCCCGTGGTCCTTCGCCGCCACTTCTCCCTGACCCAATAAACTGCCGCATCTATACAGCCTCTCAATACGAACACGCTGGAAAACAATTGGCATTTATTTGGCAGGGCTGGAGACCGATACCGAAAGCGTCCAGGCGCTCAGCACTGCCGAAGAGCATGTTGGCGTACAAGCCGGCGAGACACAAGGAGCCAACGCGATAGGTTGGATCGAGTAAAGTGAGTAATCACAAACTCCCGATCAAGAAACGATTCACTTTCCGGGCCCTCCGAGCAGGGGATTAATGGGCTGTGATATATCCGAAGTGGGTGTCAACTTGAAACAAACTTCCGGTCCAGTCAAAAGCCGCACATAACAAATCATGGAAGCGAGGTCAAGGATTGAAATCTCATAAATTTAGCACTCCTACTTCCCCCTTTCTAGCTCATCCGCGTACATGCCGTATGAGTCGCCGGATATCTATCCGAGTCTCAAGGTGGCTAATTTAATTGCGGTGTGTGGGGAGGTTTAGTGGGCCGCGGGGACACGGTGGATGCGGATATCGATCCGACAGGGAGTTGGCAAATTGGACAGGGCATGGCTGAATAATGCAACGGCGATGATTGCACCCTAGATCCAGACTTGGTGACGTCAACAGGTTGGAAGTTCTTGTCCCCCATATACCAGTTCTGTTGCAGACACTTGATATTTGAGGGCCTCTTCAACGTGATGTAGCTCGAGTTGTTCATCCTATCATTGCGTTCCTAATGGCTGGGGTCAATGGGCCTAAGAATCTGCAACTAGATACATCGCAGCAGCAAAGCTTGAGCTCAACGGGACCTATTCCCCGAGCGACAGTAGAGCAATCCCTGGGTTTGACATGATGCTTTCGTGGGTCTTGACAGCACGTCGCTGCCGAAGTGGGGAATGGGAGGGATCATTTAAACTTATACTGAATCGTCCAAGATGTTACTGGAGGCTGCACATGCTGCGGGGATGAAAACCGGATGGCCGGGAGCGCAAACTTCAGGGCTGCAAGCTAGTACATCTATTTAAGGGCAGGTTGTGATGCAGAGCTTTTGCCCGAGGCTTAGATGCAGGCAGCCGACGGTAACGAGAGTTTGAAATGTAAACTCTGTGCAGACCGCCGGAAGTGCCAGTATAGGTCAATGATTGTAAATACGGAGGGATAAACATCAAAATGATCCAAGTAAATGTTCCAGGTCCACGCCATGGAGATAGCAATACATACAATTTCTCGATAAAAACCAATTCAGGCATCGAATATCTAGTCGATTCATCCACTGCCAAACAGTGATAATCTGCCTACGGAACAAAGTTTCCTCTTTATCGGCCGCCACGGCCTCATCTCCCTGTCAAGCTCTTTGTGCTAAGAGCCCAGGGGACAGTGGGTTTGTGGCGGGGCGCAATGGCCTTCTCAGCGGTCTTCCGCTGCCAGTCGAAGAGCTATTTTTGGGACCCGCATGCACCGGCTGTCCTCGGCACTTGGAGTTTAGATAACAAGATTCTTTTTGGTTCGGAGCAACCTAGGCCGGCGCTTTACAAACTTTTGGCTCCTTATTGTCACGGAAGCTGGTTCATCAGTCTTTTAGTGTCAGCAGAGCTATGTGGCGATTAAGCAGCAGTATGCTGGGAATGATTGAGGCGTGCTTATTTGTGGATTGTCCAGGCCAGCTACCCTACAAGGAAGTCGAGGCAGATTTCAAAATGAAAACAGGATGCAATTTCTTAAAAGCTGGTACCAGGCCTCTGAGGAAATAAGCTGCATTTTTTTCAGGTAATTTGAGAGAAAAACAATTCCTCTTGGGTTTTAGGTTGAGTAATCAGAGCATAATCCGGGCCAAAATTGCTCTCAGCAACCAACATTCTACTCAAGGCACAAGGATGGACCCTTAATCCTGATAGGCTTTAGCGACTTGGCACGCTCCAGATGAGAAACATGAGCGAAATCAATTGGGGAAAGATTGACGACTGGGAATAAACTTTCAACAACACCCTTACTTGCAGGCTGCGGGGAAGAAAGTCAAAAAAATCACCGGTGCCGTAGGATAGCACGGGGTCATTGTGATGAAGGGTGAGCTCTGAGAGTTCAGGGTACGGCCCGACGCCCTCGTTGACTTGGCTAGCCTAGGGGTTGCTTTGCGTGGTCTGCCTAATAATAGCGCTTGGACCACCTAGCTGCAATGGGCTGGCTATACCAAGGCTCTTATCGATTCGGGGAATGTTGGTATGGGGATTGGGTTCACTGTAATGAGTTCCAAATGCGGGACGCTTCATTCAATGGAGATACATTTTGCAATACATCAAGACTTGATTCGTGAGGTAATTGCTTTCTACGCTATGATTTAGCCCCATAATTGATTGTGTTTGGTCTAATTTCGTGCATTGACACATCACTACACGTTTGCTTCTCAAACCCAACTTTTACAACTTCTCAATACCATCTTCTTCTAGATACAGGCATCTGTTTCAGCCAAAACTCTGAATCTCAAAGACCAGCATTGTATGAAAGCCTTGGAAGCGCACCAGCAGCTAGACTTGGGGCCTACAAGCCATGTCGAACCGCCAACTCTTCATCCACAATAAAGAGCATCTTTCCCATGACTTGACTTCCAGACACGAGAGCCTCATTGGCTTGCACCGCCTCACTGAGACGAAAGAGCTTCGCGAGCCTTGGAACAAGCTTGCCGTGACGAACTTTGGCGAGGATGGCGTAAAAGTCTGACATCCAAAGGTCCCTAGAAACTCTATAGTAGTCCTGGTCCACACTCCAAAAATTCATCCTGGGCAGTAAACGGGTGGTCAGAACCTCGTCTGCATCAATCTTACCATTAACTAACCCGGTTCCGTCTGTTGCAACCCCTCCCATCAGTGCAGTGCCGATCAGCTGGCCAGTTTTCGGCTTAGTTGCTAGATGACTTTTCAGAAGGCTTTCCGGCGTGCCAACCGCATCGTACGCAACATCGACGCCTTCTCCATTTGTCAAAGCCTTGGCTTGTTGGACAAGATCAGGCGCGTTACGGTCAATTGGAGTGACGCCTAGAGACTTGACGTACTCAAACTTTGCTGGGGAGCAGGTCCCAATCATTTTTAAGTCAAGATCAAACGCGTGAACGAGCTGGGCAACGGCCGTGCCGAGTCCTCCACTGACTGATCCTATCAAGATGCTAGAGCCAGGAGAAAGGTTGACCCCGCTGCGCTTGAGCATGCCCCAGGCTGTCATGTAGTTCAGAGGCAGGGCGCAAATTTTAACGGGATCGTCATTCTTTTCGATGGGAATGAGTCTGGAGATTGGACAGACAATGTGGGTTGCATACGCGCCGACGAGGCACATCGAAGTCACCCAATTCCCAACAGCAATCTCTGCCGAACCACAGGCGGCGACAACTTGACCGACAAAGTCGTACCCAGGAGTGAACCCGGGATTGGTGGTGGCTGGATGCATATAACCACCCACTCGCATGAGATTGTCTGGCCCTGCAATGCCTGCAGTGACGATGCGAATGAGGGCATGGTTGTCAGGCAATTCATTTTCTGGCTGCCATGTTTCCCATTCCAGGACGGAGGGCACCCCAGCGAGTAATGATCCATCTGCCGGGCTGAGCCGGTGTTTGGCTGGTGTTGCGATGCATATTGAATGTTGATCTGATTGCATCTCTAACATATTTTGGTTGCGGTTAAATATCTGCCGATTGCTGGGTATCGCCTGATAGGGGACCTGATCTATACAGCGAAACTTTTAACTTCTTCTTGGCGGAGATTGATGCAACGGACTTAGAATAACCCCGATTGAACTTGAAGACGAAGAATCGGTGAAAAGAGGCTATCGCTATGAGCATTGACAGTTCAACAAAAAACGCTGGCGGCGATTTGCAATATTGTACATTTTGGCAAAGGATGTGCCGGCGACCACGCCGACATTTCCAAGACATCATGCCAACGGCCTGGCCATAGAGATGGTAAACCTCTCTACGCGACAATGATGATTCCCGTGATCACACAGATTGATTCCACAGCCGTCGCATTGACCGTGCTGGTGGGGCTTGGCGGAGCTTGACTGCGGAGTTTGGCATAACTGTGTGATCCTTCAAAGTCCGCCAAGCATATAAACGAAAAATCGTATTTAGGTCCTTGCGTCGATTGACAGGGGTCCTGACTCAACAAACAAGTGCCGGCAACACTTGCTTAAGGGCTCGCGGAGTTGAATATGGTCATTAATGCAAGTCCGCCAGGCATCCAGAAAGATGTAGGATATAAACTGAGGAACAGAATGCACTCACCAGGGGATCATCACTCATCATTCCTAATCATCAACAATTACCTGACATCACTACTCACCGACACAATGTCTACCATGTCTTTTTTCCAACCCTCTATACCTCCTCCTCCGGAGAGCTTGGACTTTCAGGGTCAGACAGTTATTGTTACCGGCGCAAGCTCTGGGCTAGGACTCGAGTTTTGCCGCCAATTCCTCGCCAAGAATGCATCCACAATTATCATGGCCGTGCGCAATGTGCCCAAGGGCGAAGAAGCAAAGGCGGCTCTGTTGTCTGACCCAAGTGTGCGCAAGGCCAAGACTAGGAGCGAAATCCGCGTCCTCAAGTTTGACGCTGATTCATTTGAGAGCGTCAAGAACTTTGCCGCACAGGTCAGACAAGAAGTGAAACAGCTTCACATTCTGATGCTCAACGCCGGTGCCAATGGCGTGGGGTATGAAGAAACAAACGACAGCCACGAAAAGACTACGCAAGTAAACCACTTGTCTAATGCACTACTTCTGTTTGAGTTATTGCCCTTGTTGGAGCAGACAGCCGAGCAAGCGGGCAGGCCGACGTGAGTGACGATAACTGGCAGCCGCATGTATGATACTGGTACTCTTTACAAACTGCTGGCATCAGAGATTCCACAGAATATTCTGGGACATCTCGATAACCCGAAAACGTTCAAGAGTGTTGCTAGATACGGTGATAGCAAGTTGCTTGTCTTGTTGTTCATTCATCGGCTTGGGAAACTCTACGGGCCAGACAAGGTCATTATCAACAACTTTTGCCCTGGAATGGTCGACACGCCAATGGCAAAACAGTTGCCGTGGTATCTCCGACTCCCAGTTGCGGCTCTTACACTCTTGCGAGCTAGAAAGATTGACCAAGGCGGGTACACTGGATTGAATGCTGCCGCAGTGGCTTCAAAAGAGTCTCATGGTCAACTGATAGGAGATATTCATGTTGAAAGGTAAGCTGATTCTTCCCATTTATGCGCCGGGCTAACTGTTATAGAATCGAGCATGTGTATGACTCGGAGCCGATGAAGTTGCTAGAAGAAAGGCTATGGAATGAGACGGTCTTGGAGATGTCTAGTATCAGCAGTGTACCTGGGTGGGCAGTTAGTCAGTGACAACCTGTTGTACATATTAGCTCCTGTCTTACTTTGACAAACATTGCTTATTGAAATTCTCCACAGTATTTTCTCGGAATTTGTGGTTTAAATCTTAATGTATTTGTGAGCGCACATACATGCCGCATTGTTGCTGATAAATAAAAAGCTACACTATAAACTGACACCGAGTTTCAAAACCTAAATATCGAGCCGAAGGCGAGGACGGCCCGCTGCAAGCGGCCCCCGGCAGGGCCCCCGGAGGGCCTTACAACCCATTGACCCTTCCCTCCCCCTCTTTAGTAGCTTCAAATCCCAACAAATTGTCAAGTTTTTCATGCGTGGAAAGCAATGTTCCATCACCAGTTGGAGTATGGTATGGGGAGTTTGTGGCTGTCCCTGGTGCGACCCTGACAACGTAATTCTTTGGTTGATCGTCTACAACGAGACGCAAGAGGTCTGGTCGTGAGTAGTGGCCGACACAATCGGTCATGATTTTGGCCTCGTCAATTTTGTCAAGATCAATATCGCAGTAGATGAGACCATCGTAGTTTGGGTCCGTCGGCTCGGTGAGCTGGCGTCCGTCGGGGGCAAAAACCGCAGCGCGCCCTCCGCCACCGCTGAGCATGAAACTCTCCTTGTCGGCGCTCTGTTGGCCTTGACTGTTCAAGGCTGCTCCTTCCTTGGAGAGGGGCTGATTTGTGCAGAGGACGTATGCGCATCCTTCTAGGGCGTACATGCGGCTGGCAGTAAGCTCGTTGGCTTCGGAGAAGACGGACCATGGCTCGATACCGCCGTGATATTCTCCGTTGAATGGCCAAGCTGCAATGTGCACTTGTTCTCCTTGGGTGTAGGTGTGATATTTGAGCAAAGGTTGAAAGTGTTCTAGACAATTAGCATCTGGGTGAATGGCGAGGGTATATACATACCCCAACAATTTAGCATGCCGATTTTACCGAGAGGGGTGTCGGCGACGGTTGTGAGAGAGTCGCCGGTTGCATCGCCAAAGAGGGTTCTCTCCACATGGGTTGGCTTGGTCTTGCGTCTGTGTAAGAGGATGTTTCCGTCCGGGCCGATGAGGACCTGGGCGAGATAGAGGCTCCCGCCAACACGCTCGCTGAAGCCGAAGACGACGTAGATTTTGTTTTCTGCTGCTGCCTTTCGAATCTGTAGCATTTCATCACCGTAGGCCGACATGCTGTTTTGCATGTACTTTTGGACAAGGGGGATGTTTTCCTTGAAGTTCCCTGACCACAGAAAGTTGGGATAGCCTGGAATCCAGACTTCAGAAAAAGCAATCAAGGATGCATCGTTTTGGTGAGCTTCCCGAATAAGTCGGATTGACTTTTCGATGCCTGCGACCTTGTCGAACCAGCATGGTTCCGACTGGCAAACAGCAGCTTTCCACTGACGGATTGACATGGTATTGTTTATTGAATGGGTAAATCGTTGGGTAATTTGAATGTATTGATTAATGAAAATTGACTTATTTATACACGTTGGCCATATATCACTTCCATGTCCCATGAACAGCTTGTAGTCCAAATCCGACGGGTGATCGGATCTGGGTGAGCAGTACCCGGAGCGCCCGCCCGTCGGATACTACTTTGCCGGATACATGTGGGTCTGTGGCCGCCAGCCAATCAGGTGGCGCACTTGACCCTTGCAAGCCAAGATGGTCCGCGCAAGTCTTGATACTATCACTGTCGACGGAGGGAGGTACTTGGGACAATGCTTATCGTTGGAACCATGGGATACGCTCATGACTAGCGGTGCATTCGCATAAATAAGCTAGATCGTCAACGAATTTCCATGACTACCATACATGCTTTGACCATTGAATCGCTGAGATGAGCGACTCGTACAATACACGATACAACATTTTTGTAAGTGAATTGACACAGTAGAAACGCTGGCTAATTGTTAGGTTGTTTTATTTGTCGCAATCGGAAGTGTGACCTACGGTTATTGCTCTTCCATTATTGGAACCACTCTTGGGCAGCCCAGTTTCATTCAATACTTTGACCTGACAACCAATGACCGTACGGATGCCATCACCGGCGCTACCAATGGCATCTTCCAAGCGGGAGGCCTATTTGGTACCCTTTCAACGGCTCTAATGGCAGATCGCTTGGGTCGACGAAAGACTATCCTCGTCGGATCTATTCTTGTCGTAACTGGGGCTGCCTTGCAGACGGCTTCGGTTCACATTGCGATGTTTATGGTTGCGAGATTCTTGACTGGCCTCGGAATTGGTGAGGATCCTAATTTAAACTGACCAATTCTTTCTGACACCTGCAGGAAATCTCGTCACTGTTGTTCCACTCTGGCAGGGAGAAGTTGCTCCTCCAGTTTCTCGAGGATTCCTTGTTGGGATGCACGGTACGTCATCCATGTCCGTTGCCAGTGATCAATTCGTGGAATTGGCCCTGTTAAGCCTTGCTGACCCTGAGCAGGAGTCTTTATCCTTTGCGGCTACTCGCTTGCCAGTTGGATGGGTGTCTCATTCTCGTTTGTGCAGGCAGCCGGGGCTCAATGGAGGATTCCGCTTGCCATTCAGATAATACCTCCAGCCATACTTGTGTGCGGAGTCATGAGCATGCCCGAGTCCCCTCGATGGTGTAAGTAGCCCACCAGAGCCAGGAAGCCGCTAACTTGGATAGTGATCCAAAAAGACAAGCAGGAGGAGGCAATGAGAATCCTGACCAAACTTCACGGAACGGATGGAGGGAGCTATGCGCAGTTAGAGTATGAACAAATATGTCAACGATTGGAGTCGGACAAGTCTCTGCCAAGCTCTTGGCAGGCCATGTTTAAGATTCCATCTTACCGAAAGAGAGCCATCCTGGGATTCTTGACCATGTTTTGCGCCCAATGCACGGGAACACAAATCATCAACAGTGAGTATTAGTTTTCGATTTGAGAACTATGCTAAGAAATAGATTATGGTCCGAGTCTGCACGCATCGATGGGGTTTGACTCTACACGACAGCTGCTCATCACAGCCGGCTGGATATCCGTGGGAATCCTCTCGAACTATGCCAGTGCGCTGCTCCTAGATCGCGTCGGGCGCATTCCTCTGCTAGGTATGTCTGCTAAGTACGTCCTAATAATAAGACTGGATTATTGTTGACTCGTTAGCGACGGGCTTTCTCGGATGCGCCATTGCACTCATGCTGGAAGGCATCATGCTACCCTTGTACCAGGGAACAACCAATCAGGCTGGGATAGGCGCCGCAGTCTTTTTTCTCTTCCTAC
Source organism: Calonectria honghensis (assembly GCA_013403855.1). Classification (NCBI taxonomy): domain Eukaryota; kingdom Fungi; phylum Ascomycota; class Sordariomycetes; order Hypocreales; family Nectriaceae; genus Calonectria; species Calonectria honghensis. The sequence goes on along the minus strand of VTGB01000008.1, from coordinate 75,434 downwards.
ATATTGTCTTGTAAGTAGTTTCCGGGATAGCGGTTTAGTGCTGACTCTTTAGTTACGGTGGCTGTATTGACGCGACAACGTACGTCTACGTTACAGAGATCTGGCCCATGCACATCCGATCAAAGGGTAGTGCTTTGGCAACGTCTGGTCTCTTTACGTCCTCGCTGATTTTGCAGACGGTGTCTCCCACAGCATTTGCCAAGATTGGTTGGCGTTACTACATGGTCTTTATGAGTATTTGCTTTGTGTCCATGGTTGCGTTTTGGTACTTGGCTCCAGAGGTATGTCACTAGCACGCCACGAGTAACAAGCCTAACATGTTGCAGACAAAGGGACTTGCCTTGGAAGAAATTGGCAATCTTTTTCATGATGATATCGAGGGGGAGTCTCTGGAAATGGACAAGAGCGCGGAAAAGACAACTGAGAAGTCGGTGTGATATTATGAAGTCAATAGCAGATTGTTACATAACGAATTCAAACCCCAAGGCGTTCAACTGTCAATAAACAAGAATCATCTGTGAACCACCCTACTCAAATGGAAACATGTTAAAGTTTGCTCCGGCCTCAGCTGGCTCTGCATCAAAAGGGCCCAGCAAGCCAGCAGCGGTAAGCCAGCCAAACATATCCGGCTCGCCCTGGAAGGCACCAGGCTCCCTCTCTTTAAATTTGGAGCTCCGAAATATGGGCAGGTCAATCTTCCATCCCTGGGCAATATTTTTCAACGCTACAAGAGCCCGTGTGCTCCAGGCCCAGGCAGGCTCCATTTTTTCCAGGCCCTCAATGCACACGACAAGGTTTCTGATGGCTTTTTCGCGCATAGGCCTTGCGTCGGCTGATACATCCACAAGGAAGATGACGGCGGCGGTGAATGCGCAGTGAATGGTGGAGATTGGTGCAGTTCGCTAGAGAAATTAGCATGGGCCTTTGAACCACCTCATTACTTACCAAACCGTAACTCTTGTCCTGCCATCGAAGAATGTTGGCAATAGCCTCAGCAGAGGTTCGGCATGCCTCGGTATGAGAATCGTCATCACTCAAACCACCAGATATGTTGCCGTCCAACAATCGAACGGTTTTGAGAAACGGCCGGTGCAGCAGGATACTGACGACGTGGTACTGCATGCTACTTTATTCGTATCAAATCTTGGGAGTCGGGAACGACTTACTGCAGCTGATAAACATGAGGGAGCACTCGTGTAGTGGAGGAGCTTGGAGATTTTGGCAGTCGGAGGTGTGCTGGGAGCGAATTATAAAAAATCACTAGGCGGACGTGCGCTCGAGCCGAGGAAGCATCCCTAGCAGCGGAATCCAGCGTTTCGTGAGGCGAATATCTAGATCGTCAACCCAGCTCCAAGAGCTCAAGGGATAGGAGAGGGAGTTACATTGCATCTAGAACCTCAGTTATACCAGCAAACATATGCCGAGTGTGTTCAGCAATACTGACGCAGTGGGATGTTTGCTCTTGGCCGCCCGCATCCCATAGGGCGAGCTCATCCTCAGACTGTAGGCTAGGCATCTTTGCCGTCACATCTCTCTCTTGTATCATAGATGGCCTTCCCAGCCCAATGTTGAATAACCTAGGAAGGTTAGCGTCGAATAGCCAATGGACATTACGTACTTGTCAAGCATGTATACGCCCCACCAAGTGACGTTTCGGTCCTCAACCTCCTCGGCTGAAAGGAGCCCTTCAGCAACGCAACTGGAACAATCAACGTGCAGGCCGAGGTTTAGCGCCATTCTCGTGGCCATGCCGCAGTATATGAAACCGAGAGCCTCCTTGTCTCTCGCAGTTTCGCAAAGCGACAGGAGCAGGACGGCTTGGACCGTTGTTGTTGTAGGAGCTTCGCATTCGTACTGCAGCATGACCTTGATGCGATCGAGAAGATCGTCTCCTGCCGTGTTCGGGTCTGCCAGGTCTCTTCTCAACTCGGGCCGGTCCGAGTAGCGCGAAGCCAGCCCGTAGATTGCGGCCGTCAGCAAAGGAGAGTGGAACTGGCCAAACTCGCCCCCTTGGGACCGGGCAATGCTCAATGTAAATAGCTTGGGGGATAGAAAATACTGCCACTGATTTTGCCACCTCCAGAACAACTCCAACAAGTGATCCTTGAGCTCTTCGGTTAGACATAGAGGCCCCAGTTGGCTGTTGCACGCCTCAAAACCCTCCATCTGGATGTCTCTCGATGACTTTTTGCTCATCATGGACGTCTGGAGGAGATTAAAGTTGCTTCGGGATCCGAAATATCTTACCTCACCCCCATCGGCAATCTGAAACCTGCCGAGCCTGCTCGTGACCTCATCAATCGGGTTGAACCCGGACACCAAATCCATAGCTTGCTCTGTCACCAGCGCCGGCGCCTGCGTCGTTAAAAGAGGGGCCTTTGCGAGAGCCAGCTGCTTCTCCAGGCTTGCGACTCGCGCTTCCAACGCCTTGACGTAGTTTTTGCTGGGCGGCCTAAGATGTTGAGCAGCTGATGTAACCCTTGACATGTAACTTACTTGCGCTTGTTTTCCGTGAACACATAGACGCACTCCTGATACCTGTATAAGCAGGCTGAGCACTGTGCAGGATTTCCATCGCACTGCGCCTGGTTAGACGGAATTCACTGGATAACGGGGTCGCCACCTTTGTCTTCTTTTCTCGGCAGCCTAGACAAGCTGTCTGTATGCGTTGCCGAGCCTTTTGCGCCATGTCTGTCATGCTGAACGGTTTGGGTCTTATGCAGCGCCACAACCAAGTTCAGTCAAGACAATCCTCCCAGCCATCCATTGATAGATAAGAGCCGGAGCACCGGGATCAGCACTCTTAAAGAGGTCTAGGCTGGGTCCACAGAAGTGCGGGGAAATGACACTGATAGCGGGATTCCTTATTCATCCCTGTCAAAGGCTCGGACCACAGCCTGGGTCTGTAGGGTAAGGTGGGAAAGGACTTGAAGTTGGAACAAGAACCTTGCGGTCGGCAGTTGTGCTCACAGTGAGGCGCGGCAGCAGCGTTGAATTGAACAAAGACGTTCTCAAAGATACGGACTGTGTTGAATGTCTTTTCCGTGAGACTGTTTATTTAAAGTACCTACACTATCAACAAACTGCCTCTGCTTTCCCATGTACTTGGTAGAGAGCCATTATTGTTCGCCGTGATAATGATTTCCCTACCGCATGACTCGCGAATCCCAGCCAATTCAAGCATAATAACCACTCTAAATACTAGTGTAGTGACAAGAAACCAGACGACGATACTAAGAGCATCCCTAGTGCCTATAAACATCATGCTGGAGTAGACAAGAGTTCCCATGACGACATGCAGCACCGCTATGGTCGATTGGAACCAAGCTAATACCACAAATACCTTTGTCTCTGGCAAAATAACCACAACTGTACCAAAGCCTTCTGTTGCGGATGGAAGGGGTTCAGTATACCATAGGCTCTTCAGACGCGATTTCGTTTCTCGGAGCCTGGCAAACTTTGCGCGCAGAGCAACGTCGTGACAATTTTTACGACCCAACTCTGGTCCCGCCAACCTTGAGTTCAGAGTTGAAACACGCAAGCACCTATTATCTGGATGGTGGCGCCGAGGCCGACCCACAACGGAGGAAGAAAGGCACTTTCTGTTGACACGGAACTGACGGCGCGTATCCCCACCTCTAAGCTGCAATGCGCTTTATTTGCACCAAATCCAAAGTCAGCGCTGCACTCCCGGGCAGATATGAGCCGAGCCAGCAATGATCTCACGAGACGGGGACCAACTACAAATTATTGTTATGAGTATCTAAGCGTGGAGACAAGCAAGCACGCTGTCAGAAAATAGCTTATCCGATGCAGCGTAATTGGACAAAGACTTATTACCATCACAAGACCCTGGACAAGTACTAATTGTCAATCTGGACGTTTCAAATAATATACAAAATCTTTCATAAATACGGGACACTAAATCACATATAACTTGGATCAATCTCCAATACCCACTGGCTATAGCAATCCTGTGATCCCAAAAACCTCTAGTTAGTTACGATTAACCAACGAAAAGAGATCAACATACCTTCACTGGCTTACCACGCACATATTTTTGATAGCTGATGGCGTCCAAGCTTTCACCGTCTTCCTCCCACTGCCAACTTTCCCCCACGTTTTTGTAGTCTATGGTTACCATCTGGTCTTCTTTAGCACCACGAGCGACAATGTTGAAACCTTTTCCGCTCTGCCAGTCTTTTCCCTCGATGCGAACGAGCCTTGCTTTGCGGAGATCATCTACCAGACTGGCTGCATTGGCCGCCGGTGACCCCACATTCCAAGACACCCAGTGCTGTTTATTTCTAGCATACATCTGCATGAATGCAAACCCGGGTTTGACTGTTTTGACGGCACTCGGTGCAGTGTAAGCTGGAAAAATTGTGACTCGCATAGTCTCTGGTGGGTCATCAATCTCATTGACCACAACCCGGAACATTTTGTCATAGGGAGAATATGCTAATCGCAGTGGCAGCTCCAAGGGTTTCCCGGGTCCAGAGGCCCGCAGGAAGCCTGTTGTGATGTTTACACCTGCCCAGTAAAAAATGTCGGTGAGGCATTTGAGATTCAGGCGGGTGCCCTTGCTACCATGGCCTCGCTTCTTGCTAGTTCTGCCATAAGTACTAGTATTTGTAAGTTAGATTGTGTAAAAGTGTGGAGCGTGTCAGTTCCTCGGGCTTACTGGATTGCCACTACGGTCGGTTGTGCGTTTAGCCCGACCCAGACCGGAGAGCCACTGAGGCCGGCTTCTGTTTCAATGGAATACTCTAACTGGCTTTTACCCTTAATGGGGTTGATGCATCCGCCATCGCTTGTTGTAGGCTGGCTGCCAGCGCTGTTGTCAACTCGAAAACCGGTGATGCGCAGGTTGTAATGAATTTCATCTTCCATGCTGAGTGGCAAAGAAAAGCCAAAGTCGCCAGGTACTTCAATATCGTTGGGCAACAGAATGGCTCCATAGTCGTGTTCAGAAGGTTGGTCTGTCTGAGCATCTTGCCTCCATTCATAACTGACCCGAATGTCGTCATTGGAGATGGGCCTGTAGTTGCCCTCGCCGGAAATTCGAATTTCCAAGTCACTGTGCTCTGCTTTCGAGACTAGATTGTGACCCGCGGTGAGAACGAGCTTCTGCTTCGCCCCTGGTATATTTAAGAAAAACCCATTGCCAGATTGAAGGCTCCCTCCTGTGCGATACCGTTACTTCATCTGAGCAAACAAATTACCCCATAGTTCCTTACCTTTCTTAAACCGCAAGTGTACAACGGCTGCATTAATTTTCTCATGATTGAAATGACGTAATCCGAACTCAGGCTGTTTCAATTGGGTGGCGTACTGATTGATGTCCCTGTATTCATGACGGTATTCCATGTTTGCGGGTGCGTAGGGTGGATTGTTTAGCAAGAGAGCTTGAAAAACCGACTTGTAAGTGTGTTGAGATGTTCCTGTGGGACAGCAACTTCGTCTCGATGCAGATCCTTTTGAAGTGCGAAGTAATCAGGAATTGCGAACACTGAGGGGTCGCATCTAAAGAAAGGCAACCATTGGGTATTAACTCATGTATCAGGCACTCGTACAGCGTTGGTGGTGTGGGTCAAGTAATGTACTTAGTCGCACAATTTAGTCCAAGACCTAACGCGCCAACGCATACTCCAGCCGCAAATCTGCCTTGCGATCCGCGGACTATGGTCCTGAGGTATTTATATTTTTGAAGCTATCGTCTTTGTTACTGTTTTCTTATCGCATCATCAATCCTCAGAATCAGCCAAAATGGTGAAAACCCATTATCAACTCGCCGCGAACGGGTCTCTGACCGAAGATCATTTGAAAGATTTTCTCAAATCTTCCAGCATCAACAAAAAATCCCCAAAGAACATCACTTTGCTGGTCGAGGCAGCTCGAAAGGGGCATTCTAACGTCGTGAGACTTTTGCTCAACCATGATGCCGATGTGAACCAGAGGGGCATCCGTAACCGAACATGTCTACACTACGTTGTAACGGCTAGTGGGGATCGCGAGAAGACCCTTCAAGAGATCTTCTGCAAGAATCCTGATATGGATGCTGCCGATGATGATGGCAATACTGCCCTGATTCTGGCCGTCCAACAAAAGTCAAATTTGCGGGTGGTACGCCTTCTTCTCGCCAACCAGGCATCGCCGACGGTAACGAACAATAAGGGCGAGTCCGCAAAGGATATTGCAGCCAAAACCAAGGACCACCACCTCAAGACTATCCTACTCAGAACAGAGGAGGAGTTCGATGAAGACATAGACAGAGGAGTGACCTTTGTTGAAAAAGTAACCAACTTTGGAATTTATATTCTGGCTTATGTCGGCCGAAGTGTATTGGGTGGTGGTCGAGGTGTTATTACAAAGCCCTTCGGCATCGCTGCGGATGCGAGGCCCTTTCAACAGATTGATGACAGCCAGGCTAAGCCCAACAGCGAGCTAGAACTTCACCGCCGGTTTTCCGAGGCAAGTTGCATCCCCACCCGCTGTGTAAGATGCGTATGCTAAAGATACTATAGGACATGGACAATGCGAAAACAGTGGACAGCTTCAAAAAGAACCTCGACACATTTTTAGAAGAGAGCCCTGAGCTAACCGCCTTTTTTAAACCGGGCAATGATTTCTTTCGGAGAGTTGCTGAGAAGGCGTTGGAACTAAGGCACGATGAGAATAACCATCTCAAAACACAAGACCAGATCCGGGATCTTACCAGGATAGCCCTGTACCAGCCAATTCTCTATTGCGGTAACCATTAGAAGCTCTCAAGGCCAATTTCAAGCTAATACGTGCGCAGATGACAGTGGATCCATGAAGCTGACCGACAAGGGAAGCGCAGTTAACCGTCACGAGCTGTTGAGGAGATTGGTAACTCGTATCTCAGGTATCGCGACCCGAATCGTTCCAGACGGCCATGGTACTCACTTACGCTTCATCAACAAAGACTTGCCTGATCCTGAGAAATTCAACCACCTGAAAAAGGATGCCATCAAGGCGGCGCTCGATTTCCGGCCTGATGGTGGGTCGCCCATTGGCACGCAACTGCGGAACAAGATCATTAAGCCTCTTGTGTTTGACGTGATCGAGCGAGGTGACAGGTTGGAGCGGCCAATTCTCATCATAGTCATCACGGACGGGGTTCCTGGAGATGAGAATCTGGACACATTCAAGAACGCCATCATGGAATGTACGCGCGAGCTTGTGAGGAACAGCTACGAACCAGAAGGTGGGTCGAACACTTGCGCTTATATGTGAAATTCGAAGGCTCATTCCATGTTTCCTAGCTGTCCGATTCCTTGTCAGCCGTGTCGGAGTCGATGCAGAGGCTGCCGATTTTATCAAAAACCTGGCCAACGATCCCGACATGGAGCGGGTTATACATTGCACGCAAGGTAAGATTCTTTCGCTCTCGCAGCGTCCTCGAAACTCACTATTTCAGACTCCTTGGATACGACGCTCCTCAAATTGGAGGAGAATGAACGGCACGTTGAGGAATGGGTACGTACCGAAAGATTTCGCCTCTTCCTTGTACCGCCTGACAGAGCGCTGACTGATATGTGCTAGCTTCTCAATATTCTAATGTCTCCTATTATTGGGAAGTTGCGCGATAACCTGGGGATGGCCTAATGCGCATGCGAGTGGACAGAGTATGCAATGCACCCGTTGTGAACCAGTGGGTCTCGCCGGACCCCTGTGCGCGGGGGCGATCATCCTGCAGATTTCAAGATAGGGAATATTTTTTCATGTGCACATTGCACCACGTTCCCATTTTCAATGTGATTGTTTATTCCTTTTTGTAAGTGGCTGTTTGATGGCCAAATGCATCATGATGGCTCGGTGGACAAGCGTGGCTGATAAGGTCTTTGTTAGCCTCATGGAGACGGGTTGTTGAAACGGGGATCTCGGCCATGACAGCCTAAAGCTCTCTTTGGCGCAGTACGTGACCTTTGTCAAGAAGGCCTCACAATAACGGCAAATCAGATTATAGGACGGTTTAGTGTCTCAGACCTTCGGCACAGGTGTGATGAGAAATTCGAAGTGCAGCACGATAGTGTACGAATTGAATCCAATGAAATGTCCAATTGCGACGGCCAACCAAGCCCGTCCGTGCTGAAGGCAAGCGAAAAATTGAAAGCGCATATTATTTTCATGGGCTTATCCCCAGCGGCATATCCGATGACCATCAGCTGGCCGTCCTCATTTTTTCGCTGCAGCTGAAGCGGGTCTCAACTACTCATCCCAAAACACGTCAACCTGCAGCTACGCGATCACGATGACGCAACTCCTCCAATAACATCCGCGCGCAATCGAGCGGGCGAGCTAGCCGGCCTTGGCTGGTAGGCAGGCATCATATGATAAAGACGCGTGACGCGCAGGCTTTGATGAGATTTGCTGCACGGGCATGATATTGTGCATGTGCGAAAACCATGATTGCCTAACTGAAAAGTGCAGAACAATAGCTTCTTTTGAAGCGAAAGAAACAAACCTCCTAATGCAGGATAATCCATTCGTGCCGAGTGGTTGGCCTCATTAACACGTCGCAACGCCCAGCGACGCCAGCCACCATTCGCGCGAATCACGCAAGAAAAAAACATGGCAAGGTTAGATATGCCAAACAGAAAAGTGATTTAACCAACTTCCCCATTTCCTTTTTATTTCCAGTTAAAAAAAAGGCCGTAGGGCCCAGAAGCCAGGCCACAAAAGTGGCATACCTACAATTAGATTTGAATAGCGTCGGCCGTAAAAGTCTCATCGCAAAAGAACAATAAATTGCCTATTTATTTTGTGCAAACAGCAGCGGGGTTCTTTGTAAGCCACGCGCTGATAGCGAAAATTTAGGCGAGGGTGCAGCATGTGACCCGCTCTTATACATGTCTAGCCAGCATCCGCAAAGATGTCCAGTCTATCGGGCGCCAGACACAGCCTGTTATCCAGAGAGGACAGAGTCGGACCAGTGGCCAGTCTGAAGCCGAGGTGGTATGTTAAGGTGCAAAACAGGATAGCACAACGATCAGAGCAAATTATGAATGAATAAATATATAAATAGCCTATCTAATCATCCATCTTGAAGCGGTGGCCGTATCGCCGACGCGTGTACGTCTGGTAGCACCGGTGACGCTTTCGTCTGTGAACCCTGAGACCCACCGCAGATCTCCCCCAGAAAAAGTTGATTATCAGCCCGGACTCGGCGGATACAGAAGGGATAAAGCCATCATCTTCCCACTTGCCGAGCTCCGTCCTTTTACCAATACCGTTAATGTGGAGGATGGAAGCGCCAACGCGGACATAGGCATCCAGAGTTCCTTCCCTTCCATTGGGCATGATGATGAGGTTGTCCAAGCGCTTCTCAAACGAGGAATTGGCCACATGATAACCTAAAGTCTGGTTAGCATCCAAGCAAAAGGAAATGCGTGGCATCGGAAACCCACTGTTCCACTCGCCGGTCTCGAGGTTTTGCAACTGGCCACCGATTTTGCCGTCTGCTGCCACATAGAAGACGCCTAGGCGATCTTCCAGTTGCGTGACGCACAATGGCGAACCTCGGTCCGGCATCGGGTTGGCCGGAAGCATGTCAGTCTCTTCCCACATCCTCGTCTCGTTGTCGAAGAAGATGCTTCTGATGTCCCCATCTGGATGCTGATAGAATACGAGGATACCTTCACCGGTACTGACGCCAGAAATGCGACTTCCGTCACATATTCTAACGTCGCCGAGACTGTCATGGTTTGTAGGATCCCACTCTGAATCCTCGTCGTCGGGTGACATGTTCATGACGCAAGCGAGCTTGTTGGACTGAGTCACATAAACGATCATGTCCTTGAGTCTTTGGTCAGTTCGTACTACCGAAACGTCCACAGAGGGTAGCCACTACCTGCTCCTCTCGTTTCATGTATACGGCGGAGGTGTTGTCCCCCACATCATCAGTAACATAGCTTTCATCGACAAGGTCGCCACCCTCGAAGGACTGCAGAATAAGCACTTCGTCGTCTACCTTCAGAACTTTGGAGGTTCTTTGGTCCTGAGCCACAAAGGTTGCACTATTGAGGAATAGTGCAATCTTTTTCACGTCCAAACTCATTTTGTGCTGTTGATTGCGAATTATTCTTGTTGCTGGTTTCCCTAGCTAGTTGCCAATTTTATGGTCTTATATACTTCTCGTATGCGGCTCTACTTTTCCATAAACGCTGGTCTTATCAGAAGCGACTGCTCCCATAGTTCTTTTGGTTCGCCAAGGCGTCCGAAGGCGTTTATTGTAGTGCCATCCGCCAACTGACTTTTTGTTGCTGCCCAAGGCGTCGTCAACCCAAGCATGTCGACCCATTCCACAACACTAAAAAAAAGAGGCCTCTTCACTCAACCTATCCTTTCAGTCCGTTAAGGCGTTTTGCAATAGCAAAAATGCACTCTAGCACACATTTTCTTGATAGGGAAATGGGCGGTGCATAGACTAGACGCCTGATCTCTGAGGGTGGGCCTCGGCCAGCAATGTGACAAATAGACAAACCCGTGGGGTCCACTTTGCGCTATTATCTTTAATTTTCAATCCAGCATTCCCAAAACATCCAGCCAGATCAATGAGAATAGGATGAATGTTTCCGACCAGCCAGCAACGTGGTAGTATCCGGCCTCGTGTTGGTCGTTCTCGCAACACTAGACCTAATCGTCGAATCAGCCGTGACCCAGATCTCCCCATTCACCTCACTTCCGCTTTTGACCACTGCGTCGTACTTGCTGGGATTACAACTCTTGCATAATTAGGAGCACCTCCATGCCGATGCTGTTGCTATAGGTCAGCCCGTAGAAGGCCTCTGGAAGGCCTCGTTGCCTTGTCTGGACAGCAACGAAAGCCTTTTTACGCCGGAATGCCCGATGCTACGTGGGCTATAATATTTGGGCAATAGTAATGGAGTAAAATTGACCTGAGGAGAGGATGGACGTGATGCCAGTGAATCGATGCTGCCTGCATGATATGCCACAACTCTTGGCCAGCTCTTCTAGCATGGAGTTGACAGATATTGGACTTCAAATGAGCTTTCTTTACAGTAGGTTATGTAATTATCCAAGTATAAAAATGCTTTCTTGATGCCTCGGTGTGAACTTGCCTGAGCGACACAACAGCTCAATCTATCCAAACTTGCCCCCTTTCACCATGATATTGACTGAAATGAAATCTTTGAGCCCCGATCAATATACGGTTGGCTGGATTGCTCCTCTTCCAGCTGAGCTGATAGTAGCTCTCGAGATGCTAGATGAGGAACACGAAGCACCTGTAAATTGGACACCGTCACCCAAACACAAAAGCTCTTACCGGTTTGGCCGTGTTGGGAAGCTCAACGTCCTATTAATCTGCCTCTCTACTAGTGACTATGGGCCAGAAGATGTGGCAGCCGCAGTTTCTGCCATGCTAAGGTCTTTCCCAAGCATTCGCTTCGGGCTTTTGGTGGGTATTGGTGCGGGAGTGCCTAAGCTCCCAGGAAGGGATATCCGTCTAGGAGATGTCGTTGTCAGCGATCCGAGTGATAAGTCGGGCGGGTTTGTTCAGTATCACTTGGGTGGAGAGCAGTCTCATGATTCCGAGCGTGTGAGGGTCCTCAATAAACCTCCCCCGGTGTTGCTAGCAGCCGTTTCAAAGCTCCAGACACAGCTTGCGGAGAGGAGAACGAATATCGCTGCAATTGTGGATAGTTTCGGTGATAGGATGCCAGACTACAGCTATCAAGACGCACACACCGCACAGCCGGACAGGCTTTTCCAAGATTCTTATCCCCATGCGTCTGACAAGGATGATTGTGCCAACTGCAAAAGGAATTTTGAACAGATCCGCACACAAGCTGGCACCTTTGAACGCATGCAAGAACCAAAGATATTCTTTGGCTCCATAGCTTCCGGTAATATTGTGGTCAAGGATACAAGAGTGAAGGCGGAAATCGTGGCCATCACTGGGGATGAAGTCATGTGCATTGAGATGGAAGCGGCTGGTCTGATGGATAGCTTTCCGTGCCTCGTCATCCGTGGGATTTGCGACTACGGGGACTCACATACGACCGGTGCTTGGCAGAAATATGCGGCTCTCACGGCAGCCGCTACCACCAAACAGCTACTGTTGGACATGGATGCAGAGCAATTGGAGAGTACTGAAAAAGCTTGTGAGGCCATGTCGGAGGATGGTAAGCTGATGAAACAAGAGGTTCTGCGGGTTTTTACATCATGTCTAACTTGAATAGTGCATTCTACTTTGGCTCTCCACAAGCCTTCAGGGGACCCGACGGCGCATATTCCTGCAGCCGGCCTTCCTACAACCGACCTTTCCACAAGTGAAATTCCTACAGTCGACATTCCTACAGTCGACTTTCCTACAGTCGACGTTCCTACAGTCGACGTTCCTACAACCAACCTCCCCACAACCGACCTCCCTACAACTGCCGAACCTATAGCCAACACCCTTACAACGACCAAACCTGCAACGTCCATGCCCATAACAGCCATGCCCACAACAGCCATGCCTGCAAGAGCAATTCCCACAGTCACTATGCCTGCAACAGCCATTCTTACAGCAGTCATGCACACAACGGCCATGCCAACAACAGCCTTCCACGCAACATCTAAGCCTTCAAAGATAAGCACGTCAGAAAAGACGAAACCTGCAAGGACCAAGCCTTCAAAGAACAAGCCTGCAAATACCAAACCTTTGACACCCGATTATAGCTCCGACGACCAAGAGAATCTCATGAGTCTCAATGGGCTACGAATTAGCGCCGATATGTACCAAGCGAACCTTGACGGTCTTGAGAGATTACAAGATCGTATCCAGACCATGGAGGATAAAATTCACAACTATGCCAGGAGGCAAACCCAGGCCGAAGAGCGGATAAATCAAAGGATAAATGGACTCGAGGGAAAAATTGGATTGCTCATGCACAACAAAAGGTCTTTGCAGGATAACACAGGACTGGAACAACGTATTGAAAAGTTTGAAACTCAGCTGAAAAAGTTGCAAAAATGGGCTACGGAGTTGGAGGTGGAGGAAATCTACAGTTATGGGTGTTATTGAATCCTGTGAAACGTTAGGTGCAGTCGCAAGCACAGAATGATTGTATCCGGATGGGGTGTGCTGAACTAATTTCCAAAGTTCATTTGATCATTGCCAGTATAAAAGCAAGACAGACTCAACCAGCTGATCTAAGATTATGGCATATAAATAGAGCTCGGCCGTGAATTCTTTTAGTCTAACCATGTCGAAATGACTCCCATAGTGCTTCACAGCTAAGAAAAGTAAAATAAAGTAAAGAATACTTAGTCTCGTATCGTTTGAGTAATAGAAAATGAACCAAACTTCGAAACTTCCATCACCTAGGGTTATTTCTTTGGTAAGAAAATGTTGGGAAACAGTTTGCGATTCTAAGGAAGATTGGTATTCTGGTGTCCCGGTGGCCGCAACATGACGTAAATCCAATTTTATAACACAATGTTCAGTCCTGCCCTGTATCACATGACGGTATATTGCTTCCGTGGAATTACAAATGTATTTTATCACCTCAATTAGCTTTTGGTGGGGGATTCCGTTGTCGATCGACTTACCCGTTGGCTGTGTGGGGCATGCCAACCTCCAGAAATAGCAATGTGCACGGAGCTAGATTAATTCCGCGGAAGATCAATATTGGTAGGCTTGATGGTGTCCGCGGAAGTAGTAGATGTGAATTATAGCCATGTGCAAGAAGCTAGACCCACTCCGCGGAACCCAAACACAGGAGGGGTTGACTGGGTCTGTGGGAGTAGCAAATATGCACCCGGGCGAAATAAAGGATTATCTTTGATGAATTTGGAGTCGACGAGTGGAAACCATCGTGCCGAGGTCCGAGATCCACTTTTCATAACAGCAATCAGCCTTTGAAGTCTCAACCAAGAACTGAACGGGTGTCATAGCACGTTATATATGTGTAGGCCCCCACGGTATCCTCCTTTGTATCTAATAATTTATCTATATTATTCAACGCGGTAAAAAATGACTGGCAGCTTAGGCGGTAAAGTAATTGCAATTACCGGCGCGGGCTCAGGCATTGGTCTTGCCACAGCCCGGTTCCTTTATTCTGTGGGTGCTAAAATATCCATTTCTGACAGAAACAGTGCATCCCTAAACAAAGCTGTGGCTACAATCCAGACGTTGCAGCCTAGTAGAGATTTTGATGATATTATGGCAACGGAGGTAGATGTTCATTCGAGTTCTGCAGTCAAGAGTTGATCAAGGCGACGGTTGACAAGTTTGGAAAGCTTGATGGCGCTGCAAACGCAGCTGGAGTTGTAAGCGCCAAAATAGGCCAAGGCAAAACGAGGGATATTACTGATAGCAACTGGGCGCAATGTCATGACATCAACTCTACTGGCGTTTTCTATTGCATGCGCGAGCAGCTCAACGCAATGGCCAATGGAGGCAGCATCGTCAATGTTGCCAGTGTAGCCGGCTGCACCGCTGTTCCGGGCGCGGCGGACTATGCTGCACCGAAACACGCCGTAGTCGTCTTGACAACAACCGCTGCAAAAGAAGAAGGTAGGGCAGGTTTTAGGGTGAATGCTGTTGCGCCGTAAGTTGAACCACTCAAAACCCCGCACTTCCCGATGCACTTATAAATACATTTGTGCATTCAATGTCTTACACTCTCCATAGTGGCACAATCGAGACTCCCATGACCCAATAGATGCCGAAAGAATTCGAAGCCTTCTTGAAAGATAAGCTCTCGAAGCAGCCTATTGCTAGAGCTGGTCGCCCTGATGAAGTTGCCTCACTGATTGCTTTCCTATTGAGTGATGAGTCGTCATTTATTACCGGACAAGTTGTTAGAATTGATAGAGGTTCATCGGGTTAAGTAGGTAATTGAGAAATTATAAACACACCGTATTGTGTTTAGAAATACCTGCTCAAGCTGCATAGAATACTCCAACGTTGCTATTGACATTTGTTTGTGCATTTCTATGGAAGCTAGGGGCGTGGCCATGAATCATTTCGGTCCAGAGTTGGTGAGCAATCGACCGCTAATGCTGCGTCTCACTGTAAAAACGAATTGAAAGACTGATTCCAATTTTTAAAGAACATTGACACAATGCATCTGGAGGCAAGATTTTAGGCTAACTACCCTGCAGTGGCAGGAAGCAGGGGTCGTGGCTAGTGCGCGCGGGATGACGATATGTTGAGTCAGTTCAAGGTCATCGAAATGACTAAACATCAAATCGTATTGGTTTTGAGAACAATTTGATCCATTTTTCGGGCGGTTTGCTTATGCAACCTAAAAGCACTGAAGTCAACACACAAATTTTCTATTCGGGAGCCACTTCGATGAGTGGATGCCCTAAACCTGAAGCGGCTGGAGCGTTGCAATCGACCCTTTTCAGATCTTCCTCCCAACTTCCGTAATCCATGGAACAACCCGTTTTGCACATCACGAGTGTCATGATTATTCGAGTCCTCCGGGTGGTCCGGAAATCCCTAGAGGATGATGGCGTTATTGGACAAATCATGGAGGGCACGTTCTACAGGACCATTACCGCTATTCGAAAGATGCTTGTGACCTTGAAGCTGTTGTTGTGGGTAGTGGAAACAGTTGTCGGAAAATACACCCTGGACCCCATGGGAAGTTTCATGCGCGAGACTTTCTACGAACCTGGTCATTACGGCCCACTCGGACAAGCGCTACAGCACCCGCATGTTCGAACTCTAACGAAGTCGGTCTAGCTTGGTTTGCAGTTGATATGGCCCTGGGAATGCTATACTCTGTGCTCGATCTGCTTATGCTGGAAGAGCAAGAAGGCCCAACGCGAAAATGAGAAAATACGAGAGCGGCTCGGCGATACGGAGGGCACAGAAGGCGACCGTGCCGACAGCAATTTTCTCATATCTATGGTTAAGAGTTGGTAATTCCGATACATTCAGCGTGCAGCTATTGCCGTCATGGTGCTGAACGTGTCACAAGATATTGTCGGTGTTGCTACTGATGTTGCGACATCCGTCCACGAGTCTGGCATGCCAGAAATCTCCCAGTCTGACCTTGCAAAAGTGAACCCTCACTGAGATCTTCTTCCTGAACAAGATGGAGTTCTTAGAGAATGTATGAACTAATATGAATAGTGCTTAGGCTGCTTCTCAAGCCAGCTTGGTTTTGGAACGGAAGTAATCTTAATGATACAGAGGAAAATAGTTGATGTCAATTATGCATTTGTATGCCCGCGTGGCTAACATAGCACGGTAGTCAACAAGCAGCAGAAGGCGAGTTCAAATGACAAAAGTTCACAAACAAAACTCATTCAACTCCTCTTGTTACGCAAAAAGCAAAATCACACCTGCAATTCCATATTGGGCATGAACATTTCCAAATCAATTCACCAAGCCAACAACCCATGGGGCTATTACCAAGTGGTCTTTCCAATAGGGTTCCCCGCCATGTATCCCAGGATAATGCCAACGACTTCGGGGTTCTTTAGAAGCCCCTCTTTGAGTTCAAAGATTTGAGACAGTCGTACTTCAACGGTTCCATGTTTGACGTCATATACAGCCTGACTCAGACGAAGCTGGGTGTTGGAGGCGGTAAGAAGTGTGACCTAAAATCCGACACGGTCAGAGATTGCATGCAGAAGGGTCAATATAGCTAGGCAAAGATTAGCCTACCGGAAACAAGCGGTGCTTTTGAAACGCTGCGATTAGAGAGCTATCCCAAGCAATGAACATGAGGGTTGCCAATTCGCTGGTCGAGAGTACCCCTTCTTGAAAGGGAGCTCCGTCGGCCATGAAAGCCATGGTGTGTGGTTTGTCAGCATTGTATTCGGGGTCAGATGGCGAGGTACTAGTTGATTGAATGCGTTGGCGATAAGTGCCCTTGAGCTGCCAATCAGCATTTTCCTCATACGTACGGTTCACGAATTTGTGCGAATACGATCTATAGATGTTTAATTAGCAATATGCTAAACACCAATTGGGTCATTTATCGTACAATCCACGGAACCATGCTGTGTGAGCACTAATGAGACCAGGGAGCCCGTCAACTATGTTCTTCTCCAGATACATTCTTAGGAGAATGATAAGGGAGTCTCCCTCATACTGGCGAAGATTATATGGTTTTGGATCTACCCGATCGTCCAGAAGAAAGTCTTCTCGCAGATCCCATGGCTTTGATTGACCCAGCCATGTCTGAACTACATTTGGGCTAATTGGTTTGATGTAGACTGCACTTGGAGGCTGGCCACGGCTATTGACGACAGCTCCGGTTTTGATATCGAGAGGCTGCTGAGTGGCCTTGTAAGGAGACTTCAACATAGCTTGGGGGATGTATCGTGCTGATTCTTCATAGAGGGGCTTGTAGCAACGACCAAATACTTCCTGAAGGGCCTGGCGGTGTTGGTTCGGTCCCCAGGGAGGGCCCCTCCTCCTTTCCGGGCTTTGTTGTTGCTGCGTGAGTTGAGGCATGTTGGTGTTGTTGTGGTGTAGTTGAGAGTCTGGGTGTATGTGGCGGGGTGGCATGATGATGGATGATTTAAAGATACGTTATATAGGACTCCAAGCTTGAATGTGGGGGATTCGCGAGCGAACGGCTTGAGTGTTGGTTGTTGGTTTGTTGTTTCCAAAAGCGGTCAGGTGATGTAGTGGGGCGCAGAGACGTCTGTTGGTTGGTATGTTATGCTGAATGCACGCGTGCGTACAGATAAGATGTATCTCCTCCGTTCATCTCTAAAATCCACTTTATTGTATTGTTCCAGGGGTAGTTAGGATAAAATGAATTCATTTACGCACATTCTGTTACAAAACTTCGGGCAACATTTGGAACCCATTTGCAGATGGTCTTGATATTTAGAGGCTGCGTTAAACCCAAATCCACTTGAAAATATAGTCAAAAGTGACAAAAGTGTCGTCAGAAAATCATGGACCTGGCCGACGGTAGCAGCCAGCTATGTTTAATGAAGGTGGCCAAAACCGCCAAATCTGAATAGCTTCAACCTTATGTAACAGCCACTGGCGGCCCCAGTTATCAGAGGTATAGGCAAATGGGTCCATGCTACGCTAAATGGAGAGATGAAATACTAAAAAGTGCATTAATGAATGTAATGTGTTAGAGCCAGGGGCTGAAACTGGTCTGGCGCCAGCGTTGTCGACTGGAGAGAGCCCTTCCGACTCTACCGGGTTGGGCAGCCTCTTGAACCTACAGTCTCCTGGTTTTTGTTGTTGCGGCCTTGGTGTTTCTATTCTTCACCTCATTTCAGTAATGAATGCAATGAGTAGTGGACATAATATTAATACAAGCATTGTTACTTTCTTTCTGATACACAAAAGCAGTCTGAGCGCTTAGTCAGCCCCTAAGGTAGAGTTAATCCACAATTTGTGCACTTGTTATTTCAGCTTATTCCTTACTCCCAGCCATCAATTCGAGGCCTCCTCACCGCGCTCTAAACGCAACTTGACACGCCCAGTAATCTCCATGTGTATCCACCCTTGCACCGGCAAAACACCTTATTGCGCACGATCTGATCAACAAGTTCGCAACCATGAGCCACGGGGCGCTCCACGGCACCGCCTGCAAGGGATGCCGCCGAAGGGGCCGGAAATGTGATCGCACGCTTCCGACGTGTTTGAGCTGCAAGCACCGAGGAGTAACCTGCGAAGGATACATCACACGGTGGCCAGGAGTAGCGGCACGAGGGAAGCTTGCTGGAAAGTCCATCCCTATCAGCGACAGTGCAGTTACCACATTGAAGACCAATTCAAAAATAGCTTGGCAAACCCACTCGGCTTTGGCAGGGCGTAGTAATCCTGAGGATAGGACACCCAAAGATCTATCGAGGCGGCGTGCTGAAAGTACGATAAACAATCGCCACATTGAAAATGACAACCCCACAGCTCTGGTCACCTTGAGCGCTACCGACCAGGATTTGGAAGGGTTGATCAAACACTGCAAGAAGTTCCCCTCTCCACTTGTAGTGGCTTGGCCCGGGAATTCCATCACTAACTTCAAAGCTTATGTAGACATCGACGATCTTAGCAGTATATTCTATCTTGGTAATGGACTCGGTCAAAACCCAATGTTTCATTACGTGCTGCCACTAGTAGACAGCGTCCCTCCCGTACGCTACGCCATAGCCGCATCTGCCGCATGTCACATTGCGGCCCGAACCTCAGACAACGCTCTGCAGCAGAGGAGCCTGTATCTACGTGTCCGGGCCACCACCTTTCTGAGAGAGAGGCTCACAAATCCCGACATAGGAACAGACCAAACAACCCTAGCCAGCGTACTGATGCTGGCACAACTTGACGTAAGTGGACTCACCGGAATGTATTATCGATGAAAGGTCATCTAACTAGACAAGATGTGTTCCGGGGACTGCATTGAGTTCGAAGTGCACCTGAAAGCTGCGGTTGCGATTGTGCGCGACCGGCAAATTGACCACGCAGCGAATAGAAACTACTTTGAGCAGCGACTTGCATGGTACGGCAGTTCCCGAGTCAATTACTCTTTTCATCTGGTATAACCGGCCTTTAGGCTCGACATAATCTCCTCGACGACTTCCACGCAAGCACCGAATTTCACGGCCGAGGAACTCAAAGCGGCTCTAGGGCGTTTCTCGAGTGCTGGTAATAGGGAATGGAGTTATGACGTTTTTCCGTGCCCCATCGACCTATGCGAGATGCTCGTGGACATCACTGTGCTATACAAGACACAGTCTGACCAAGAGAACCCAAGCCGCGAGATACTAGAGAAGGCTGATTGCATCATGGGTCGCTTGGGGGAATGGAGATTTTCTCAGAACAGCGTTGGCCCACGCGAGCATATGGTTGAAGCGTGGCGACTTGGTATCATGATATATCTCAGACGACTTTTCTCTTCTGTCCATGACATGTCTGATACAACGACTCTCACAACCCAAGTCCTTTATCACGCCAAATCCATTCCGCCAACGACTTCCTGGAGCTACTCCTTGTTATGGCCTATTTTCCAGGTTGGGGTGGTCCTAAATTATGGAGCATCAAATGAAAAGGCGTGGATAAGGAGGCGCTTGAAATTAGCTCTGGGAGCTGTCGGATGCCGTCATTTCAGCAACGCGCTAGAGACGCTAGAATTCGTTTGGGATAGTCATGGACAACAAAGCTACAACTGCTCAACTGTTACCTTCGGTCGCACCATTATGTTGGGATAGTTATTCCAGTTAGAGATGCAAACGGAAGTTATGCCAAAGAAACAATTATTAAATCTCACGGACCTGCCCATGCTTCACGACTTTCATTTGTTCCTTCGGTTGGGCTGGAAAGAAGGAAAAGTGAATTGCAACAAGCTGGAGCAGTTTCTAGCTAGGTTTCAGCTGGCTATTTTACAAGAATAATCCGTATGTCCCAGACTATGCTTAAGACCTGAGTAAATCATATCTGAGCATAAATGAGTCATGCTGTCCAGCCGACTGGGTCTATTTCAAGTATCGCGCAATCACTGTTTGCATCTCATTCCTAATCTCCTCACGCACATTTTCAGGCGCCCAGCACATGTCTACAGCATGTTCAGTCAAGTTTGCCATGTCCCTATCACTGAAGCCGCACATTTTCTTGGCCAATAGCATATTATGCAAGATCCAGGTGTCTTCCATATACGCGGGGTCATCGCTCGCAATGGCGATCTGAATACCGGCGTCGTACAAAACACGGATCCTGGGGAAAGTCTCGTCGACGGGTTGATGGCGGAGATATCCCCACGGGGTTAACGTCATGCCAATTCCATTCTGCTTAATAAGTTGCGTAAGTTCTGAGCTCTGTGCAGCATTCAGGCCGTGATCTATGCGATGCGCTCCAGATCCACCCAGAACAGATGCAACCTGCCGAATGTGCTCGTGCGTATCCTTTTGACCTACATCGCAGTGTGCAGTAATGCGGAACCCGACCTGTTTAGCTAGAGCGAATACGTCTGCAAATAGTGAAGGTGGGCGGTCATCCTCATTTGAATCGAGACCGATGCCAACTACCATGTCCCGATAAGGAAGAACCGCTTGATAGTGCTCCATGGCAGACTCTGGTGACAAATCACGCAGAAAGCACATGATCCACCTCGACTTGATCTGTTCTGGAGTTAGCGCATGTTCACAAAATCATGCAAACACGGTCCACGTACGCCCAGAGTCTTTTCTGCTTTTTCCTGGGCTTTACGAAAGCCCCCCATCATAGTCTCCCAAGAGACGCCGCGTCGCGTGTGGCCCTGGGGGTCAAAGAATGGCTCACAGTAACGAACGTTCATAGAGGCAGCACGCTCGAAATAGTGCATAGCTAGGTCGAAAAAGTCTTGCTTGGTGACCAACACTTCGAAGCCGCCGTAGTAGGCCTCAAAAAAGGTAAAGGTCTCTTCGGCGTTATCGATGAGATGATCAGGCCGGGGCTGAATTATACCATAAGATTTCTTTAGCTGCTCCAAGCTGGTATAGACGGTTCCAGTCCGTTCGAGTTTCAGGGTTTGGCCATTTCTTTGGGCGAGTTTCCATCTCAGCTCCGGGGTCAATGTGCCCTCTATGTGGACATGCAGCTCTACCTTGGGAAGGTTGAGGACAAATTTGTCATCCGCATCTAGCAGCTCTTCTCGGAGGGCCAGGCGTGCTTCAAGGGGGATGGCCTTCTCCATTGCAATGCTGGGAAGATTGCAGTCGAACAGGCTTGCACAAAAGATGCCAGGCGGTTTTTTGCTTAAAGATGAGGAAGGAAATAGTGGAATGCCACTATTACTTTATGGATAGGCTTTGAATGGTGTGTATTGCTAGTAGCTGACTTTGTTCTGGCTCGGGGCATGGCCTTCTTATATCTGATTTCCTGTATGGCAAATATTCTAAAGCCCACATGCCACTCACACCTTTTCCACGACAAGGAGCCAGTGCAGTTGCCATTGGGGTGAAACACAGTGCTGGGCTTGGTGCTTTCCAAGCGCTAATACCAACTAGGCTGCAATTTCAGTCGACTCCTGACCAAGTTTGTTCGGCAGCTCCCCTGTTCCTCTGAGCCCTGTCCCCAGTGTTTCCACTTTTATATGGGGCCGTATTGGTTTTGCGAAAAGCACTAGGACGCTTATGGACCGTTCTGTCCCCACTCCAGTCGGATGCTGCGAGATAATACGGTAATTCTTTTAGGCTGTTCTCCATTCCCCACTCGCTTTTCCGAAATTGGTTGCTATTTCAGTCAAGACCAAATCTTAGGTAATGGTTTACTCCACTAAAAGTTGGGGTTGCAGCCTGGGGTCAACCAGCCCGGGTTTCTGGACAGTCTGGTTGTAATGGCGCGGTTATCGGACGAAAGTTCATGGGCGGATTAAACCCAGGCAGCCGTTTTTTGGCGAATGTTCATAATGATCACCCGCCTCGATTTCGCATCTGGCCACAAGCTGGCAGTAAGAATTCAGAGCTTGATCAGATGACCCTCGGCAAAAACGAACGACCAGGCCTTCTGAGTTGGCGAGTGCCACACGATGTAAGAGCCTTGATATCCAAAAGAAGAATCATTTTGGGTTCATTATGACATCATATGAGACTTCAATTCACACTAGCATAGCAATATAATGTGGCGTTGGAAACAAGCCGGCCCTTTCGAGATTTTCTACTTTTCTATCAACACCAATCATTGAAGAATCTATCACAAACCCCACAAAAGTTTGGTTGTTGTGTACTTGGGGCCTCGAATGGATGAATTTGTTTATTTACCTAAGCATATAGGTATTCGGCCCAGTGTGTCCAATATGAACTCATCTCCATCTTTCCGCATTGTTAGGACTTATTCTGGTCCATTCAGGGTAGGTGATGAAACCGGCCGATGGAGATCGTATCGATCAGCTACCCTCTCTACCTAGGAATGCGGGCCGGTAGCCGGCTGATCAACATTTCTCATCTCAAATCGCCGTTGCTATCCATTCCGTTCATCCGCAGTATCATTCTTACTGATATACGCATTCACGCCCAGCATGCTTAAAGGGCATAAATAGCCGACTAGTCTTCACACAGCCGTTTAGACACCAACCCCCAAGCACCAAGGTAAGAGACGAACCTTCGCAGCTCTTAAACTGTCAAACTAAATCTGTTATGAGCCAGTCCCATTTAACAGCTGTTATCCGCACCGGTAATCACCAGTATTGTGGTTATTGACTTATCATTTGGCCTAATCGGCTAATCGACGTAATGGGAAGTGCGGATCCTTACAAAATCTACCATGGAGTTCAATCCAACCAAAGCAATCGTTCAAAATGAAGATTGCGACTTGCATTATTGGTACCAAGGGAAAGGGCCGCTTATAACCTTTATCCCCGGCGGAAATGGCCAGGCAGTTCAATCCCATTGTTGCCGCCTTGTCTGACAGATTTACCTGCGTCACCTTTGATCGGCGCCAGATGTCAGCAAGCCAAGTCAAGGTCAACAAGAAACTCAGCCCTCCGCAACAAGCTCGAGATATCCGCGCCATCATCAGGGCTATGGGATTTGAGAAGTCAATCCTCTTTGGCAGCAGCAGCGGAGGCATCTTTGCGTTCCAGTTTGCCCATGATTTTCCTGAAATGGTTGAGCACTTGATCGCCCATGAGTCACCTCTCATGACCCTCCTCCCGGACGCGTCTGCGTTGTTTGAGTGGCCCCTGCACCTCATGGAGGTCTATGAGACCCGCGGACTAGAGCAAGCAGCCAGCGAGTTTGGTGCGAAGCTCATCGGGTACGACGACGAGGGAATCCCAGAGACGGTGCCCCCGGAGCCAGAAAACCCCCGAAACTTTTGGGACAACGAGTTTCCCATTCTCTTGGGGTACACGCCGAACCTGTGGCGGCTGATAGAGAACAAGACTAGTGTCGGTGTGATGAGAGGCGTCCGATCAGAATTATCACGCGTTTTGCCTTGGAGTAATTAACTATATTTATGCTCAGGTACTGATTTCATCAGCACTGTTGGAGATGATACTATGCTGTTGCGGTAAACTGTGGCAGGGCTCAATTACCACGCGGAATGCTCGCCGCGCGGGACTATCTCATCCGTGCGTCTAAAGTTCGCCCAATCAAGTCTAGGGGCGAACGAGTGACCACCTTGTTGAATTAGACACGAATAGTAAGGATAATTCCCATCTTGAATCGATTGTCTGCTGGGCCCTGGCTATGGGCGTAGCTACTTTATACTGCTCAACAATTTGGGACAGGATATTGTGAGGGATAATACTCCAGAGAAATGACAAGTCTAGATCTGGCATGCATAAAGTTTGGAGGGTGCGATGGCAGATTCACGTAAGATGTCAATCAGAGAAATATCTTTATGACCTAATTTCCTCTGTTCTTGCTATGCCCCTCAGGTAAGACGACTGGGCCGGAGATCCTTTTGGTATTTCCAGTTGAGCGCCCCCTTAAGACATATGATGGATTTCCGCCATGTGAAGATGTTTGCCGACATTTCAGCCCAGCCCTTGTATCTCGGTTCATTCATTCAGGCTTCAGCCCACTCATTTTAAATTCGCCCCACTTCCCACACTTGACTCCGTACTATCCAAAAAGCGATTGGCTACTAGCCCGAATAGATAACCTTATTCTCGTCGAGAAACTCGAGAATGTGCATATCCGGATGTTTCATTGTACGCTGCCAGCCCAAGATGGTCGTCAGACACAACCGTGGATTGTGCTTAAAAATGAGGCAACATTTAACAAAACCCCAGAATTAGATTTGAGTCTGAGTCTTGCATAGTTGCTGCTTAGTCATACTGAACAGTCAAATATTGCGGACCGCCCATAAGAGTATGTTGTGATGCTAATGGAGATGATCAGATCGATAATGGACCATTATTATCCCATTCAAGCTGGCTTGACGAAACTATAAGTATATCCGGCTGTCTTGGTGTCTTAGCACCTTTATCCAACAGCATTACACTCATTCAACCTTGCAGCCCAATCTCCATTCCTAGTCAGTGTTTCTTTCACTTGCAGAAAAGTCATTCCAAATCTCACGAATTCAACTCAACATCTTCAAAATGAAACCTTGTTTCGTTGCTGTTGTCGCCATGACCCTGTCGGTCTTTGCCGCCCCTACCATTCAAGACGACGTCATAGACGCTCAGAAGCGCGACCCCAACTTTGCTTGTGCTACCGTCGGAAATCCCATCAACAATCCTTGCTTGAAAGAGATGAATGAGTTGAGCAAGGGGCTTCGTGGCGGAAAATAACGCAATCCCATTCAACATCCCAAAAACCTCCGAGGCGGTGTTGGAAAGCCAATCAGCATCCGCAAAGCACGCTGCGCCGATGGAAAACGAATCTCATTTTTGATATAGTATAGAGATACTGATAACTAATGCAAACTTCTCTTTTTGAATATATCTTCTTTCTTGATCCGACACAAACCAGGGCTGCATTTCTAATTCTTCCCCATTCGGGATTCCAAAAAACATAATGTCATTCCTCGAGTAGACTACGTGGTTATTTCGATCAAATGTAAGAGAGTCATCCACCTTGTAGCTGCCACCTGACTAGCTAGTTAATATGGCTGGTTACAAAATACTAAAAGGCCAGATCTGGAGGCATGAGAATGTTTAATCTTTGCAATTTCGAAATGGCTTGCTCTAAACACTGATGACTTTACACCTTGATAATCTTTGACCATCACACATGCATAAATAAACAAGGGACCATTGGCCGAGCCATGACCTACTTTCTTCCTGCAATCATTCTAGACACCATTGGCAAGAGTATGTTCCAACAACTTGTTCCAAGTCAAAACTGATTTTATCTCAGAATAACCAAGATTCAATACCAGGCCACAGCGTCGTCACAATGGCTACGTTCTTGTAGGGTGTGCATCCATGAACGGCCTGTATCACTCGGGTTTCGATGCCGAGTCGATTTGTGTCATCGAATCTTAGTGTATTGGTGTCTCGATTAGATATACTCGTCGGCCATCTCGAAAAGGTGTCGTCTACTTGGTCACGTCGCGCTAAGCATCGTCCACTGGTCTAAAATCAATGCCCGTATGATTTAAGCCCATGCCCAACAGCTGCGAGCTCTCCTGTGCATCGGCCGATGAACGCCCTCCTACCATGTCTTGCTTTCCCACGGCAAGAATAAAAACAACACTCGGTTCGGCTTTAGTCACACCCATGCAGGCCGAGAATCGCCGACATTGGATGGCCAATGTTTCGGCTGCAACTTCGGAATTGTCCATGATGCATGAGAGGATGGCGTGTGCTTTGTTATTTGTTGGAAAGCGAGACCCAGTGAAATCCGCCTCGCTATTGGCTGCGGAGGCTTCCGAAGGGCGCTTGAACAATGCAGTGGAAGGCCTCAATCTGACATACGAGGCTCCGGGGTACAAAAAGAAATTCTTGTTTGAATGGACGAGGGTTTATCTAATTGATCGGCCAGCCATCGTGATCGCGATCTGGTCCGCCATGAAAAAGGCATTTCGGGGCCCTTGCCAAGGCACTCAAGCTGCTCGGCGAGGTGCTGTGCGGAAAAGAGGGATTTTCCATGACGCAAGTTATTGGCTCACGACCGATGCCAAAGATAGAGGGTGGTCAGATGACGAACCAGCCACCACCAGGCTTGTTGGTATTGGCGGAAGGGTCACACTGTACGAGTATGGCTGTATCTTCATGCATAATCTCCTGATTGCCTCGCCAACACTGCGGTTCTGACGTGTCATCCAAGGCGCTCGTGGTAATTGTAAATTCGTCCCGTCAAGCTCTGCTCCTGTGCAAAGATGCATCGGGTGGAGACAGGCCTGACGAGGGCTTTATGAATGCATTGTTGCAAGGTCCTGGCAGAATCAGAGGCGTTCTTTGAAAGCCACCCTGATCGCCATCATGCGAACCGATCTGGTCGCCATCAACATCTGTCCTTCAAATCCCGCGATGCAGCAGGTTTATTCTCCGTGGGGCGAGGTCCAGGAATCAACGCTTCCGAGAGTGCACACTGCCGAATCGACGCCCTTTCCTCCAGTGATCTTTTCCTATGCTTCCAATGAACAATACGATGATTTAGAAGCGGCCACCCCTGGCTACTCGGCTTCGGAATCGGAGGAGCCGGCTTCAGATTCACCTGTGCCGACGCGAAGGGGCTTTCGCAATGGCCGAGAGGCAAGGTACGAGTTTCAGATCCCTCGCCGCCTCCTATACTAATCTCTCACCGATTCAACAGGAATAACGATGTCTTCATAGCGGTGATGGGTGTCACAGGGTCTGGGAAGAGTTCTTTCATCTCAGCGTGCTCCGAGACGCCCGCCAAAGTTGGCCATTCTTTAGAAGCATGTGAGTCCAGCACTCGACGAAGACTGACTAGCGGGGTATTGTTCGTATTTTAATGTCCACTAGGTACTTCCACAGTTGATGTTTACCCGTGCACTTTCTTGCCTAATCGCACGGTATACCTCATCGATACGCCCGGATTCGATGACACGGACAAGAGCGATACCGAGGTCCTGAGAGAAATCGCAGCGTGGCTCGCCGATTCGTACAAGAACAAAATTATGCTCCATGGTATTATTTACCTTCATCGTATTACAGATGTCCGCATGCAAGGATCCGCTAAGCGAAATTTAACACTGTTCAAAAAGCTTTGTGGTGTAGATGCTCTCAAAAGGGTCATTCTTGCGACAACCATGTGGGACAAGATTGAGACAGACGTAGCTGAGAGGCGAGAGGCAGAGCTTATGGATACAGAGGAATTCTGGGGCTGGATGGTTGGCAAAGGAAGCCGCGTTCACCGGCACCGTGGAATGGGCCACGAAGCAGCGGAATCAGCTCAGAAGATCATCTGGCAACTAGTCGAGCACACGACAGCTGTTGCCGTAAGCCTACAGAAGCAGCTGGTCGATGACAGAATGACTCTAGATCGCACATCAGCCGGCCAGGAACTGCAAAGTGAGCTACTCAAGGAGAGGGCTAGATGGACCAAGGAGCTTCAACAGGTTGAGGAGGATATGAGGGCGGCTATGGAGGAAAGAGACGCCGAAACCGAACAGATCATGCGCGAGGAACGTGAAAGATACACGAAAATGATAGAAAAGGCCGAAAAAAAGACGGCTGCCCTCAGCCTAACTGTGGAAACTCTCATTACCCAACGCGATGAGCGCGTCACTGAGATTGAGAAGCAATTGTCCAAGGAGCGCAATCATCTCGAACATTTAAAACGGGAGAAGATTCAGTTACAAAAGGAAAGGGAGTTGGAAATGCAAAATCTGTCCAAGCGGGCCGCAGGCAGTCAAACCCCCATTGCCCGATCAAGGCATGGTGAGGCCTTCTCGCCGTTTTCAGTCTCAATTTTCGAATCCAATTTTAACTTGAGAAGCCGCAAATGTTCCAGAACGTGGGTACATGGACTTACACAGAATCTGAGAAACTGCTAATCATTCGAAGGAACATGTCGGCCCCTGCGCAGAAGGCACCGCCTGGGATCAAAATGAGTGCCACAATTGCCGGAGACCAAGGGTCGTGGATTGCGCGCTATTCAGACGGGACCTGGCGTAACTTATCATATCCCCAATACGATTTAGATAGATCCTAACAATATGTACAGGACGCAGCAGATTCTTTGAGAGATATTATCCTCATCTGGATGGTAAACTGCAGCAAGATGGGCCTCAACGGCTCGCGGTATGCGCTCTCGGAGCCGATCAGCAATATTATGCGAGGTGGATGGACAATACCTGGAGTTGCTATGCACACAACGATACCACAATGGTGGTCAAGGACGTGGCGAAGACTTGCAAGAAGAAGAACGCATATAAAGTCCAATCTGTTGCCCTTGGATTTGGGAATACTTATGTCATATCCTATGGACAGGTTGGGAGGTTGAAGTATAAGTGCGACTTGAAGACTCACTACCCCCAGCTTCAATTAGTCCTCGAGGAATACAAGTCCCTAAGCATTCTTGTAAGGATTGGCGGTCCGATTTCACATTGCACAAGCTCACCTTTGCGCAGGCCGTCACACTCAACCCTCGGAATAGATCCGATTATGTTTTAGTCTTTTCAGACCGCGATCCAGGCTACAGGATATCGTGGTTTTCCTCGTACCCGGATATTGATAAGGAAATACGCGCATGGTCTGAGAAGGCTCGTGATAAGAAAGCTTGAAGTTTACGTGCGTGCTGTCTAGTACCTAGGATACTGGCACTTGCAAAAGTCCGAGCTAGGTTGGGACGAAAGGATTTTCACGACCAAATATTGAATATGTAATGGGTTGGCTTAAAGCGGAGTGTTATCAGGAGTCGTGATATATTTATTAACTTGATTGAGGTAGTCATCAATGTCCTCATCCCTGTCTCCTTTTACCCCCCGCACTTTAGCTGCTCGCTTAACTAGCCCACACCCTACCCTATAGCGATGAGCTTTGTTAGAACGTGTAGGACATAACAACACCTCACAGTGTGCTTTTCCAGTCTCGCGTGGTCATAGCTTAGCAGTGGGCTGGCACAAGCGAGTACGTCGTATACAGGGATAAGGTGCTCGAGCTTCGGCCCACTGGAGCTATCACTATCTCGGCCTAGATCCGAACTTTGGCTTTGCACTAATGAAGTTTTGCAAATGGATTGCGGGATGAAAATATACATACTTCAGCCGCTGTAATTTCAATAACTTGCTACTTGCACTAGATTACTTTTCTATTACGTAGCAAAGTTTTTAACTGGTTTAATTTTTCTTCTTTATTGTAATAGGAGGGGCGATGTGCATTTATCTCGGGCTCACTAACAACCAATCTCACTTTCCTGCTGGCAAAAACGCCTGGACCTCAATTTCCAAATGTACCTCCGGCAACAAGAGGTTTGCCACGTCAACCCCAGTAAACAAAGGTCTGTTGTCCCCCAGGAACATCTTCATAACTTTGAGCAGAGTCGGTGAGGTGTGGACGTTGAAATTTGCATGGTACGTGTTGATCTGCAATTGTAATTAGCAACTTTGGTCAGTTAAACGAAATCGGACGTACTTTGTAAACACAACCCCAAACATCATGTCTCGACCCAGTCAGACCGGCTTCCCGCAGAGACAGCTCAATATGATCAAATGCTTCGATCATCTCCTTTTCGATGTCCGTTGGCACACTTCCATCAGCAGCAATGCCAGCTTGGCCGCCGACGTGGATGATGGATGCGCCGGGAGGAATCACGCAAGCGTGGGTAAAGCCTAGATTTTCCGAGATTCTTTCTCCAGCTCCAGGCCAGTTGAAGAACCGGACATTGTTGGCAGTTGCAAGTGTCTTCGGAAAGAATCGGGGCATTTTGGAGATGAGAATGGTGTAAGATAAAATCTGATGTTGGATGGATACGGTGTGGTAATGAGCCAACTATTCTTTGGGGCCCATCCAAAGCGCCCTTTTAATACTTGACACTTGCTCCGCCCGGTACCTTGAGAATCAAAAGTGAAGTTTCAATTGGTGAGCTTTGTAAGCTGTGCTGCTTGATAAAAACATCTCTCAAAACGGTTAATAGCGGGGAGATATGCGCCGGATATTAGAAATCAAGATCTTGACCTAAATCTGAGGAGGGCCATGCAAGGCGAGATGATGAATAAAACAAAGCTAGGCGGCATAGCGTGATATCATATCCCTGTTTAGTGTTGACGTGGGCTTTGCAAACTCAAAAAAGCCAGTGTGGCCGAGCTAGTCGCATTCTTTGCGGGCAAATCGTTCAGGGATACGCTAGGCTAACGAAGAAAACCGGACGGAATTCGGACCCAAGTGCTTGAGTAGTTACAAATCAGAATTCTGTCGCTGACATTACAACATGCACCTGGGCGCGGATCCAGGTGGGATGGGAGAAAAGATCGGTGTACAGCGGGATTGCGTTCGCCCTAGGTTCACTGGTCGGTCTGCTCAAAAGAGGTATTCGAGCATAAAAACAATATAAATACCAACCCCCCTCAACGCCAGGGCTAAACTCTACATCCACCTCAGCTTTCTATCTCATTTCTAGACCAGAGCCCCAGGATCTTTGTCATCGCCACCATGAGTACAATCAAGAAAGTCGCCATTGCCGGCGTAAGCTTCATACTAAGCCTACGACATCCCTGAATACGCTGACATAAAAGCAAGGCATCTGGAAATCTTGGACCAGCTATATTGACGGCTCTGCTGAAGTCAAACCTGTTTGAAGTGACAGTCTTGACTCGACACGGATCATCGCACCAGTTCCCTGCTGATGCCAAAGTCCAAATGGTGGACTACTCTTCAGAGGCTTCGTTGGTGGAGGTTCTCAAGGGTCATGGCGGCGTCGTCTCGACCCTGTCTCACACTGCAGTTGAAACCCAAAAGACATTGATTGATGCTTCCATTGCGGCGGGTGTGCAGAGATTCATCCCGTCCGAGTTCGGAAGTGATCTATTGAACCGCAAAGTCGCTCAAATCCCCATCTTCGCTCCAAAGCTACAGGTTCAGAAGTACCTTGAAGAAAAGGCTGCCAAGCATCCCGAGTTTTCGTACACTCGTGTTTTCCCAGGTGCATTTCTAGATTGGGGCCTTGCCACCGGGATGCTCGTGAATCTGAAAGAAAAGTCAGCTGTCCTTAGGGACGGCGGAGATGTCTCTTTCAGCGTATCAAGACTCGCAACAGTTGGCCAGGCCGTGGTGGGTGTATTTTCTCGTCCCCACGAGACTGCTAACAGGGCAGTCTACGTCAAAGATCTCAACATCACTCAAAACCAAATCATCTCTCTTGCCAAGGCAATTGATCCCAGCGGCGAATGGAAAATACAGCATGCAAGCACCGAGGAAGAGGAAAAACAGGCATATGAAGGTCTCGCCCAGGGTAGACTCGACTTGGACGTCATTTCAAAATTTCTCTTCCGAGCAGTCTATGGAGATGGATTTGGCGGAAATATTGAAGAAGACGACAATCAGCTGCTTGGAGTTCGAGGTCTCAATACTAGTGGATTGAAACAAGTTGTAGAAGCGGCGATGGCATGATACCAGCCCCCGACCAGCTCAAAGCCGTCATTTTGGAGTAAAAATTGGCAGGTAACATACAGATCAAATACCACATTCATCATTCCAGTTTAGATACTCCATATATTACGACTCCAAGCTCGTGTCATACAAAAGCTCAACTTGGCTATATCTGGCTTAAACAAATCATGTAGATCAAGTAGTGCTATTAAATACAGCTTGTCGCAGCTACCTTAGAGCTGTCTTTAAAACAATATCTATCTTTTTGCAACATGGTTATTGAGCTCGGTTGCCGACAGAGTTCAATGATCGTCTGTATGCAAGAGCGCGGCTTTAGGTGAATACTTCTTTCGCCATCTTGCCCAAATCGCACAGCCTGAGTATAAGGATATCATTTGCTTGATGCCACTGCATTACCCATGAAGTCCAAAATCACGTGTCACTATAACCTCAACATCAGCACGGTCAGAGAGCCACCAGGTAGGCGAATCTTGTTAGACCCACTGGACCAAAAAAACAGCGCATGCGCACTTTTTGGTCCAGTGGGTTTAACTATTAAGAGTTTCAGAGTTACACGCAGCAGTCTGTGCGGCTGTAACTACCGGAAGCCCCTAAGTTCGAACCCCTATAGCCTGGTAAGAGAGGAGTCAGCAAGACACCTAAGCTGCCTTACTGGGGGGTGTGTTGAACCGGCTACAAGGGAAAAATAAACCTGGCCAAAAGAACAGCGCATGCGCACTTTTTGGTCCAGTGCGTTTAACAAACCTCAATCCCGCTGTCTGACGCATCAAGCATGGTTACCGGCGATTAGTTTTGCCGAGGCCGCTCTCCATCCCCGAGCGGCGTTCATCATGTGGCCAAAGCCGTGCAAGAACCAAGTTAACCAACCCAATTCCTCTGAACCCATTACCACCTTGTCAAACCGATTCCATTCAACTGTCCACTTGCTAGAAGGATAAGTTGTCGGGCGAGTCATGCCAGAGTTCCGACCTCGTCGCACCCACAAAAAGTCGCGTGGTGGATGCCACCAGTGCAAGAGCCGGCATATAAAATGCGATCAGCTCCGGCCAGAATGCATGAACTGCCTGACAAATGATCGGAAGTGCTTATACGCGAACAATCAACTTATCGCTGCGCCAAAAGCAGGCAGTATTGTGCAGCCTACATACTATCCACAGAATCGTCTTCTGTTCAATCTGGAGCACATGTCGCTTCTATTCAACATTACGCAGAACCCAGGCAAATTCATCATGTGCGACGAGTTCTCTCATGAAATTACTTGCGCATTTATTGAACCCGCCTTGAAAATCCCCTATGTTATGGACCAGCTTCTCGCGTTGTCCGCCCTCCAGCTGAGTCTACAGAACGCGTCAAATTCGACAAGCTATTTTATGCTTGGCATGCAACTCCAAGCGAGAGCACTATCCCTTCATAACTCTCGCACAATGGACCTTTCTAACGATGCGATTATTCCACGGTTTGTCTTCTCGATTTTACTGGGATATTTTAGTCTGCACGGCACTCTCTCTAGTTCGCAAGACGGAATATCCGTCTTTATTGAGAGGTTTGGAAATTATATCCGTCTGATACAACTTGGAAGACAGATGGCTGGACAAAACTGGGTCGTGCTAGTAACATCAGCAATAAAGCACATTTACGTGTCTGTTGGGCTTAACCCTGATCATGACAAGACAATTTCTGCGCAGGTTGATTCCGATCTGAGAATCATGGATACCATGCTGAGCCGCTCGTATATGGACCAACACGATCTAAATGCATGCAAAGACGCAGTTGTATCGCTTAAAATGGCATTCACGTTATATGAAAGAAACAAAATACACGTGCAACTACGGACGCAAGCTGGGTCGGCGTTTCTCGTCTTTGTTCCATTGGAATTCTTAGGTGTTTTACAGAAGCATCAGCCGGAGGCGTTGATTATTTTGGCTTATTACGGGATGCTATTGCATAAATGTCGCGAGTTCTGGGTTGTGGGAGATTCAGGGGTTTCATTAATTAATCTTGTTACCTTGAACCTCGGTCCGGAATGGGATCAATATGTGCATATTCTTAAACAAGTTGTAAATTAAGTTTAACCAAGCAAAACTTGAATAATATAATGATTTTTGTCCCTCCTAATACAATGTACAAGTGCTCTTTCAATTTACTCTCTTTACTAGTAGCATCCATAAAAGCCTTGCAGTTATTTGTCAGCCCACACATGGCAAATCTTGACATATTTTAATGCAGTCCGTTCGCTACTCACTGCCCACCCTTCAGATCTCTGTATGCCTGGCCAGCTGCGGTCATTTGTTTGTGAAACGTCTCATTTTCTGGTTGGACAAACCTCGTCGCACGTACCGCCCTGGGTCGCGCTACTCCACGAGTTTGTCCTGATCATTCCACCGCGTGGATGAAAGTCAACTTCGGACTATCAGCTTCCTTCCGCGACTCATATCACTTGTCACACTCACAGGTAGTCTCAATAGCCTCAACAGACAGCTATTGTGTAGGTCAGATACACAGGATAGCCGGCATCAGGTTAAGGGGTAAAAGGAAGATAGTCACGGCCGCAGTTAGCCCCGAAACACCATACTAAATAACACGCACAGCTGATCGGTCAATCTGCTGACTACAGGCTCTGCCGGGCACAGCCAATTGACGATCGAGGCAGGCGTGTCATCGTCACGCCGATCCATTCCTAAGACCCCGAGGCCGGAGGCAGCCCTCAATGGCAGCCTCCAACGGCTAGCAACAGTAGCTATAAAAGACCCTGCTAGATCCCTTCCATAGTCAAAAATCAAGAGCTTCTATTCACTATTACTTGCACCTATTTAACACAGCTATCCAAGTGATATCACTTGTTTCTCAATTATCCCCCGCCCCTTGACGATTGAGGTGGCCTAGCACCACGTCAAGCTCATCAAAGTTCTAGAATGGCACTGCCATATATCAGGGCGCTGTCAGTGGAGTTGGGGTGCCTCATGAGACCTTATGTAGGCCGAGATGGGAGAGATGGAGAGTCGCAAACATATCTCCCCTACTCTACTTTGAAGGATTACTGGAAGGGAAATCAGCTTAATCGCGCCCTTAGCGAATGCTCCACTACCATCTCTGAACGGCCCGATGCCATCAGAGAGCATTTCTTACGATTATTCTCTCTCCTTGTTTATTTATGTCAATCGAAACATCTCAACTACTTCACCCAATACAAACTCCCAGATAGTAGCTTCCCTCTGGAGGAGTTCCCGCACCAATGGCCCGACACACCAGATCACCGTGCTCTCTTTCTTCGAATCAAGGAGGAACAGGGGAAGTTTTTCCCATTATCCTTTGATCAAAACAAGTTGCTCGGCCAAACAATCAATGCTAGAGATTTCCTCCCCATTAAAACCAAGGAAGTAATCAGAGAGGGGTCTTCGGTTATAGTGTACAAGATAACAGCGGATGAAAAATGTACAAATATCAAGCACGTATGTTGAACCAACATAAAGCCATTTCTATGCTTATTTTCTCATACAATATCAGAAATATTTTGTGATGAAGAGCTACAGAGACCGATACCGCGAATATTAAGAAAGGGAAAAGAAAGCCTTCGCCAACCTGGAGACTCATCTTTCCCATACATCGTTTCATTCTATGGCTCATTCATTCAGAAGCGAGATTCGTTGACACCCACCTATGATCTAATATTAGAATATGTCGATGGAGGCAACTTGGAAGACTTTTTCGTGAAGACTGAGCCTCCACAGACTCCACATGGCACGTTACAATTCTGGAGTGCCTTTGTGGTGATTCTGGAAGCTTTCTTCCATTTCCACCTGTGCACAAACAATCTAAGCAAACAGATTCAAGGGTGAGTGCCTTGCTACGATACAAGGACGCGACAGACCTGACAAGCTGACAAAGGATTCACCAAGACATCAAGCCAGAAAATATACTTGTCTCAAGGCAGCTATCAGGCGGTCCTTTTGATTTCGTTCTCAAGCTTGCGGACTTTGGCCTTAGTCATACACAAATGTTAGAACAAGACGCCGAGGACCCAGCAGGTGTTGACTCCCACGGTGGCCAAACTTATGGTAAAGTCTCTATCGAAATTGACAGTCGAGGTTTTCCGCGTGACTGACCTTTCTCCAGGTGCTCCAGAGTGCAGCCATCACGCACGATATACACTGCGAGGAAAAAACCCCATTACAACCAAAGCAGACATTTTCTCCATGGGTTATTTTATGAGTGACGCCGGCGCCTGGGTACTCAACGGCGAAAAGGGCCGTCAAGACTATCGAGAAACCCGTGTTCGCGAAGCAAACACATTGGATGCATTCAAAGGCAGTGGCCACGATGGTTGTTTCCACGACGGCATAACTGCATTAACAGCTGTGAGGGATACTCACGCCACTATAATACAGAGCAGGTCCACTAAAAACACCGATTTCACCACTCCGTCTATTCTTGGGGCTGTGCAAGACCACACGCTTGTTCGGATGGACGACAGATGGGCGGCCAAGGAGCTTCGCGAGATCTTCGCCAAGATCACACAAGTCACCCGTGGCATTGCAGAACAACCAAAGCTTCATTCACAATACCCTCATGGTTTGCAATCTGCGGAAGGCGAAGCTAATTCACCACACAATGGAATCGATCAGATGAACCCAAATGTTACCGAAAGCAGCCCATTAAAAATCACTTCTCCTCGACACCTCTCCCTAACCGAAACCGCCTTTCGTGAGTCTGATCTCAAAGATGGAGGGATGACTGATCCAGAAACACAGGATCCTGAGGCTTCACTTGAAAATAGATTTTCATATCCCCCATCATTATCTCGCAATACATCCAAGTCGCAGCCTAGCCTTTCCTTCTTACAAGCTAAGGCATATATGGAGGCCAAGAAAAAGAAGCGCCCAATTACCAGAAATGTTGGACCAGCAATGTCAAAACTAAGAAACAACTTGAAAGACCGGGATCACATATTTTTCATCGACACATCCGACACCATGCAGGACAACTTTGAAGAACTAGTGGAAGCTTTCCGAGTTTTTGCCTACATAGCCAAGCAGATTGATACGAATGGTGTGAAATTATCATTTCCTCAGACCCTCACAAGCGACATACCGGAACGACCACAGATCTCCTGGACAAGTTCAAAAATCAAAGCTGGGACGGCATGATCTTTGAGAACAAATTCAGGAGGTTTATTGATAAACTTGTTATTCCTCGGCTCTACTCCAAGATGTCCAAGCTATTCACAAGACTCGTGCCAAAACCTCTCAGCATCTTTATTCTCACGGATGGAAAATGGGGCATTGACAAAGAAAAGGCAGCCGGGGTCGAAAATCCAGTCCAGCGAATCATTGACGGGGTTAGGAAGCGGAATCGGAACAGGACACAAGTGGTACTTCAATTTATACAATTCGGCGATGATAAAGATGGCCAGAACTACTTATCGTACCTCGATTAATTGGGAAAAGGGCGTGGTTGGTAAGTGGTTTTCAAGACAGGTTAACCTCACGATGTATGTGATCTAATGATTTACTTTAGCGACATTGTCGATACGAAGTCGGTCAATAGTAGTCTTTTTGAAATATTTCTTGGCGCTCTCGACCCTAGTATCGATGAAATTGGAGAGGGTCCCTCCGACGCAAGCCCCTCGCAACCTGCTCCTTCAGGGTCAGTGAATCGGAACTCCAAGGTTGGATGCGATTCGCTTTATTAATACGTAGGGTGGCACATTGTCTATGACCACCATTGTTTGGGATACATTGCAAAAATACAACCTCATATCCACAAAAATGAGACAGCCACTGTCTGTGAAGTCAATGCCAAGGCTCTCTATTCTTTTTGTCTTTCCCTTCTTTCCCAACTGTTTTACGGGCGTATGGATGGCTCGTTTCATTTGTTTGTCTTTGAACTTGTTGGCTCAGACTCCAAAACATAGTTATATCGTGGCCATGATCGATAACTTATTAGGGCGCTCGACATCATATGAACAAGGATCTGGGAATATGGTAATACAATCGAGTTTTCTAAATATAAATAACCCTTTTGACTTGTACAGCCCAAAGGGTATTTGGGTTATAAGCCTTTTTATCTGCTCGCTGTACAGGGTGGAGCTGGATGTATACAGAAATACAATCGAGTTTTACTTAATCATACAAGACCCTGATGTTGACGATTGTCAGCCTCGGGATAGGCAAAGCTGCTTGCCCTCGTTGGGTCTCCCTCCTCTACCAACAACTCCTGCCGCTGTTGCTGCCGCTGTTCCTGCTGCTGTTGCTGCCGCAAATGGATTATTAGGAAAAATGTTTATCAGACCAACAAGATCCAGTTTTTCACCTCTGCAGTAAAACAAGCTTCTGTGAGGGAGACAGACGAGTAACGGCCAAGTTTCGAGTTTCGCGAACAATTAGAGCATTGATCCCCCCCCGGAGCAGCGAATCTTACGCCGTTTACACTCATCGCGGGCGGAAGACTTTCGTATTAGTTGGGTTGGTTCGGCCATTTTCGTTCGCTATTAAGAGGTGCAGCCGGTTGCAGAAAACTTGGGTGAACGTGGTGAGGGGAACGAATGGAGACATAACTCCGCGGGTAAATGCATGCACGGGAGGCACTCCTGGTCGGGCTTGGCGTGCGATGGTCCAAAATCTCCGACAGCTTGATTATTCAGCACACGACCCTGGGTTGGATCGCCCCTCCCCAGAGGAGGGGACACAAGATGTATGCCCAGTCCTTGGGCGGTCCTTTTTACTATTGTAGAACGAACGGTTCAAGCTAAAAAGGCAAATTTACACAAGCTTGAATGACATAAAACTTCACCGATAACCTTACCATGCATCGCGGCCTCCCACATTAGATGCAGGCTGTCTGCGTGTGGTTGGCCTATGTCGAGTACGTCTCCAACAAGCGAAGCCACGAAAATTACATCAAAAGTGTCATGCATCCTGTCATAAATAGATTGACTACCAGTGTTCATAAAGCTTGTTCATTATATGGGGATTGAGATGTTTGATTCCAAGCGTTGCAGGGTTGTAGCTCCCTTGTACTTGGCTTTTACCATTTGGATGGAAACGGAGCTCTATTATGGAATAGTAGGGATTCCTTGGAATATCGATATCGGTTGTATAAAGCCCATTTCTGGTTCCACAGCCAAGACCCGATTAGTCAAAGCGGATGCAATTCCGAAGTTCCCACGTGATTCAGTGGCGTCCGCCTACAGTAGTGCCTCCAAGTGAGTCATTGATTCGGGGCGTATTTAAAAGCCGACTAGGCTGCCTAATACTGTAAATAAAGCATAGTGGCCTACGTATTGAATCAAAGATGTCGAATATCATAATACCGCCCACACCCGCACGCGAGCTGGACCTCGTCGGGAAGGTCGCCGTCATCAGTGGCGCCTCTCGTGGCATTGGACGGGCGATTGCCTTCAACCTTGGATCGCGCGGCTGCTCAATCCTTGGAACCTGCACTAGCGACCAGGGTGTCGCAGCGGTTTCTGAACTGCTCAATGATGAGATTTCCACTCAGGCTTTTGAGGCTACATCGCGAGCAAGGCCCGCAAGCTTGAAAATCAAGGGGCTTATTGCGGACATATTTTCTCATGAATGTGCGACTACGCTCGCCGAGGAGATAAGGCTGAGTTTTGAGGGACGTGTGGATATTTTTGTGAATTGTGCCAGCGACCCGATGCCGGGAACCATTGGGGAAATGGGG
Source organism: Calonectria honghensis (assembly GCA_013403855.1). Lineage (NCBI taxonomy): Eukaryota > Fungi > Ascomycota > Sordariomycetes > Hypocreales > Nectriaceae > Calonectria > Calonectria honghensis. The sequence continues at coordinate 35,841 of VTGB01000008.1, read as the reverse complement.
GTTGAGGAAATTCAGCGCAGTCTACTTGGCAACGTGCAAACGCCTGTTTTGATCGTCGAGGAGTTTGTCCGCAGGCGGTATTTTCAACCAAACAGTCGAATCATCTACATCTCGTCAATTCGTTCTCGACAGCCATGGAGTATGCAATTGATGTACGCAGCGGGAAAGTCTGCCGGAGAGTCGTTGTGCCGAACCTGGGCGCAAGCCTTCGGAGGAAAGGAGGAAAAGGTATGGGATCTGCTCTATAATTGCCATGCCCTGATGATAACATTGGTGTCTAGTATTCGTTCATGGCAGGAACAACAGCAAATGCGGTAACTGCTGGCTTGACTGAGACGGAAGCAGTCGTCAACTGTGGACCAGAAGCAGTGAAGCGGTTTCAGGACGAATTCTTCCCGTCCCAAAGCATCCCGCGTTTCGGACAGCCCAATGACGTTGCAGATGTTGTTGGGCTCCTATGCAGCTCCGATGCCAGATGGATCACGGGATGTGTTTTAAGTGCTAGTGGAGGTGGTATTAAGATTGGATGATATCGGGAATCCTTGCTGATTTCCAAAGATGGCTACATAATGATAAGCTAGAGCTACCGTAAGAACTCACGATATTCATCCATGCTGTTGAGCCTGTACCCGAGATGTTTTAACTAAAGGTGTCTAGCACAGCAAACCTCCTTGCAACCTAATGGCTATAATTTGTCGCCACGAAAATAAATCTAGGCTATTCCCTATTTTAGTTTGGTATGAATAATATCAACGGTGATTTTAAAAAGCCACGGACCCACAGCATGGATGAATTTCGTGAGTTCTTATGGTATATCACTGACTTGTCAGCAGTAAGCTGAATATTAGTATTAGGGACCCCGAAATCGCACCGATAAAGCTGCTTTCGGAGATCATGCACATTTCATGCACAACATTGACTGAATATTTAAACTGTGGCATGGGGGATTGCATTATCTCTGTTCTGATTAATGCTCTGCATTGATATTCACTATTGCCATGATGAAAGTATATTTCAAAAATATATGAATGCCAAATAATTGGTTGTATCTAAAAGAGCTTTCTGCTAATTCACTCTCCTGTTGGATATTGATTTAACAAACATGCCATTGAATTAAACCAAGTTAGAATGAGACGGAGTCATTTCGAGCGGTCCATTCTGAACCTTTAGATGATGCTGGGGGCGGGCTCCTTTGCTCTGCCATCCGCGGACTAGAATGACCAGTACAATAGACAACTGAGATCCAAATATCCAGATGAGCTTTGTGGCGAAGCTTCCGGTGATAAAGTCTAGACTCGGGATCCGGTTGAAGGCATACATTAGATAGTAGCTCAATCGAATGAACTTGAGGACCGCTGCCGGCCTGGCCATAACGATGAGCGTCTTGGCAGGCTCATAGTTGTCATCTTCTCGGTGATTCATAACTCGCTTCCCAGCCGTCCAAAGCCAAAACAGCACTCAAATGATGGAGGCAAACATTATAACATGCCCAACCTTGTTCAAAGCATCAATCCGAACCCCCCCAGGAGCATCTGAGTCAGCCTTTCCGCCATAGTCTGCCATAAAGGTACCGCCGGCGGGAGTCAGATGAGTCAGACCGAGCATGAATTTTCTTTTCCAGCGTTTTGGCGGAGGGGGCATAAGACACAGGCTATGAGAGGTCAGTAAGCATTCAAAGTATGCTTCTTCAATGTGTTCTTACGCTTCATAGATCATCCCAATGATTGCGAGGCTCAGACAGGCAATTGATCCAGCATTCGTCAACATGGTGACTGTGTTTGCCTCTAGCTTTTCTCGGCGCATAATAAAATAAACATCTGCAATAATTCGAATGGGGAAGAAAATAACAAATGTGGGCCAGCCGACTAATCCAGGCTTTCCATGTTTCCATGCGATAAAAACGGCAGGTATCATCAATAGAAAGAATATGATGGCAGAGGCAATGGCCAAATGAATAGAATGTTTCGAAGGAATGTATTGTGTTGTAGACATGATGAAATTAGTCGACAAAAATGCGAACACGACTTAATTAATGAAAGAGTGACTGTTGGATGTGAATTTAAAGTGCAAATGAAACAAATGACTGAAACTGCATGAGGTCGACTTCTACACGGATCATGGATTGTAATTTATAGTAACCACTTTAATGTCATGTTCTCTGACGGCCTAGAGTACGATCTACTGCTGGCAGAGTTTCCGCCAGTTTCCATAATTTGGTATCACATTGACGGCTACGGCAAAAGTGAAGTGACACTCCGCTAATGCGTGGTGCAATGGTGGCCTATATCCCGTTTGACACTTGGTCATTCAATATGGCTCTTCTGCTTCATTTCTTGTTGGTTGGATTGTCGCCAAGCGAAAATAACGCTTCAAGCCAAGACTAGAAGTCCGCGGACAACCCTTCCAACCCCAATCCATTCTCCTACGACCCAATCAAATTTCACACCTTTCAGCCAAGCCTGGAATTCAGCGAAGCCTTGTGGCTACTGATCAAGGTTAATTTTTAGGTAAATATTGACTTTGACTGCCTGCGGGACCTGCGCCACTGAATGACCTCTCGCGCAATATACAAGGTTTATGGTAAGAGGTGAAAATTTGAATAGACGCTATTTTGCTCTGGATCTGTACTGGATCTCCTCCTGTGGACCAATCTTGGCAATTAACGGAAAGATATCTATCCCCGATACCGTTTCGGGCCACTCTCATTCCCGCGCGCCCAATTGCCTTGATGAAATATGATCCTTGTGGGCGGTATGCAACCTTATTCTGGTCGTAGCCGACCCTCGAGGAAGGATCTGACTTAAATTGCCGATTGACCCTTGCAGATTTCTATTTTGATTCTCCCCGCACATGGGATCCAAAGCAGCGAGGTGACTTGGTAAACCACTCGATGGGGGAAAATTCAATGCAAATTTGGACGTGTTGGACTTGAAGAGTGATAGTTTAGGTGACAATTTTATTCCTATCTCAGATGTATCGCTATAGATCCATCGAGACTGTTCATTGATGAGATTAAATAGCAGCATGGGTTCAATTCACTATGCAAGGTGTGCAGAGCAGAGCTTGCAGCCTTTGCGAGTAGATATAATTGTCTCATAGTGCATATCTGAACAGTGGTGAGCGATCACCCATCTGCTCTAGATGTGCATCGCTGTACTTGGCCCTTGCATCGCTCTCGGATATTTGATCCCCTCTGTGGTTAATATTCCAATATAGAAACTCCAGCAACAAGCAAGATACAATGCCAAGTGTTGCAAATCCGAAAGAGACACCAAATCCTGTTGGATATTTTGGGGCTTCTTTTTCGATAAAGATGTAGCTACCAATGATTCCACCAATGTTGCCGATGCAGATCATATAAGCTACACCTTGAGGTCGCTTCATCGGACCAGCCAGGTTCTCAACCGTCCAAGCGTTGCCGTCTGGGTTGATGGGATAAAATCCAATGCAGGCCAAGATCAACGCAAAGTAGCAAACGCCAATATTATCAGCAATCTTGTCCGCCTTGGAAAATAGTATGGCAAACGCAATAAGTACCAAAAGCTGCGCTCCGACTATAAACGGCATACGCCATTTGAAGCGATCAGAGAAGAGAGCGGAAACATAGGCAGAAATGGCCCCTACTACATATGGGGGCAACGTCATGAGTTGTGCATTACTGCTTGTGTAACCCATATTCTTGATAATTTGGGGCATCGTAAACTTCATGCCGTAGTTGGGTGCGCTGTTTGACCAGTAGACGAATGCTTGCAGGTACAGCTGCCAGTCGAGCAAGACGGATTTGGTAATCTGCCACTTCCGTGCGTTTTCCGACTCGCGTAACAGACGGCTATTCCCAGGCTGCATAAGCTTCCACAGCTCGAGGTAACGGATCTCGTCATCTGTGAGCCATCTCTTGGAGAGGGCGGGTGAGTCAACCAGAAAGAAAAAAGCAGAAACACCGGAAAGAGCAGATGCTATTCCTTCAAGGATAAAAATCCAACACCATCCTGCCATTCCGGCAACCCCATCCAGCTTTACAATTGCAAAGGCTAAGAGGCCCGAGAAAGCTCCAGCCAACGCGCTAGATGTGTAGAATAACGCAACTCTTACTTGTGTCTCATTTGGCAGATACCATTGGGAAATAAGAAATACGGCTCCTGGGAAAAAGCTGGCCCTTGGTGCGTTAGTTTGAGCTTACATGGGGACGAATGACCCACTCAAAAATTCCAAGAATGAAGCGCACCGCAACCAATTGGCCAAAGTTCTTCACAAGACCAGTGAGAGTCATGACGATTCCCCAGGTGGTGATTAGAATTCCGAGATACGTCGATGGCTTATCGAATTGTCGAGCGCAGATATAGCCAAAAATACGCTGGTACCTGATGTAAGGTACTTTACACTTTTGCCAGTGGTATAGCGGTATTTTGTGTACGACACGAATTGAAGCAGTAGTTGGTTACTGGGTACCTCTGATAACTTTAGCAATCGCATCGCCACTAGAGTGGAGCACTCACCAAGCAGAATGTATGGAATAAAGAATATGGACAGAGCAATGTTGTACTGTGTCCCAGACAGATGGAGGTCAGTCTCAAGACCCTCAATCTTGGCATTTCCTACGCAGCATTAGTTGAGTTCAGTTTACCTGCCGAGCAACTTGCCGATATTAGCCCGGTCAAGATAGGCCATCAGGTAGAGAAATGCAAGCATAGGAACCAAACGAATATCAATCTATGAGAGTCAGCAAAATTCGCAAGGCTAGTCGGAGCTTTACCTTCCACATCAATGCCTTTCTCTGGTTCTCAGAAAAGCCTCTTAGAAATGCTGCATCGTCGCTTTCCATGCTATTGGCAGTTTCGACATGATTGACGGTACCAACATCCTTCCTATCAGCCATAGGCGCTATAGAACATTGGTGTGGATCGTCGTGGTGAAGGGAATGAGACACTATCGAAAATATTGTCGCCGAGATAGTACACAACCAAACTAGTGACTCGCGCTGGATGAATTGCTCCAGATCCTGCTCAACTTTGGAGCGCTTTTGTAGTTCATCTATACATACAGCGACATGAACTTCCGATTTGAAACTGCTTCTTAAGGAATAGATGGCCCCATCGTGGACCACGTTGAACGGGTTGGCCAGATACCGGCACTGGATTTTACCCCACGGGGAAGTGATTCGACCAGGGCTCACGGGTCGGAAAAGCAAACTCAAGTGCCGAGATAGCCGGTGCGTACGTGATCTCGTCCAATTGTGCATAATATGGGATAACGGGAAATGAGTCGAACGTTGATCGTGAAACATCTCCGACGCACTCGCCAGAGATTCCGATCGGAATTGCTCGCTTTCGGGTGATTGTGTAGCGAGCTAGCTTGCTGAAGGCGACACAATTATCAAGTGTCAGAGTTAACATTGTAAATAAAACCACCAGGTTCTCCTCGGGTTGCTAATTGTAGAAACAGGTCATGCATTGATCGCCGCCGGATGAAATTGGATTTAATCAAAAATGTCAGCCACCGAAACAACCACCACGCGACTGCAATGTGCCCCGCAGGCGACTATAGTTCAGGAACCGCAGCTCGTGAATGAGTCGCTCAAGGTTGTCACCCCTCCACAGCTCCAGGTCACGGGTAAAACAAAAAGCGGCAAAGCCTTGAAGATTCGCTCCTATCCCAAGTTCGAAAACTTGGAAGATGAACGCCTCTACCGCAAGCAGCATCTTGCTGCCGCCTTCCAGGTCTTTGCCGAAAGAGGCTTTGACGAAGGTGTCGCGGGGCATATCTCTGTGCGAGACCTTATATTGACTGATCACTTTTGTATGGCCAACCTTTGGAAACCCATATCCTACCTGAGAGCTACTAACACATTCCAAGGGCCTAACCCTCTGTCCATGCACTTTTCCTTGATCAAGGTATCCGACCTCATTCTCTATGACGAGGATGGCAACATTGTCGAAGGAGATGAACTTGTAAATGGTGCCGCATTTGCCATTCATTCTGAGATACACAAGGCTCGTCCGGACGTCCATGCCGCCTGCCATGCGCACAGTGTTCATGGAAAAGCCTTTTCAGTGTTTGGCCGAGAACTAGACAAGATCACACAAGATTCACTAAGGTTCTACAAGTCCCACGCCGTTTATACCGATTTCAAGGGCGTTGTGGTCGACTCGGAAGAAGGGCAGCGAATTGCGAAAGCGCTTGGCAATGGCAAAGCCGCTATTCTGCAGAATCACAGACTCTTAACCGTGGGCGGCAGCGTTGACGAGGCAGCGTTTTGGTTCATCAGCCTGGACAAGACGTGTCACGCGCAGCTTCTCGCTGATGCTGCCTCCGCGGCCGGGTATAAGAAGAAGTTTATCGACGACGACGAAGCAGCGTACACCGCAACTCAGGTTGGCGGTCCAGAGAAGGGATGGTTGGCTTTTCAGCCATGTAAGTCTTCTGTCCAGCAACCCTTATGGATATCTGAAAACCATCTAGATTATGATGAGCAAGTTGCTAAGACCAAGGGTGAGTTTCTAAATTGACCTAAGGTGCCCGGCAGAACTGGGTACTGGAGGCAGTACACATGGTCCCAGATTTAGATTTATCGATCGTATTTTTATTTTATCTTCTGATAATCTTGATGGATATGCAAAGTTTTTAGTACTCAACATATATCAAATTTGCGAGGACGACTGCAGGTGCTAGAATGAATATCCAATTCACAATTCAGACTAAGGCTGTAGTTGATTTCTTCATGAACCGCAAATCCAGCCACTCAACTATTCTAAAGCTCCCGCTTGGCTGCTAGCAATGAGTACAAATTAAGCGCCGAGTGAGGATTAAGGATAGATTGATTTATTCCAATGTTAGTGCATCATTTTGTTCGGCTAATTATATCATCTATTATTCCTCGTCACCAGTCGTCTGATTCTCTCACTCCAGTGTCGGCCCGAGGTTTCACTACCAGACCTCCCAGCTTCTACCATTGACGGATCCTCCACATATGATCTAGAATGCTCTGATGTTTCATTGACAATGTCTACCTTTGGCCAAACCTGATTGGAAACTTGAAGAGCCAATACACCCAGCTGCTGCCCCCTATCAGCTTGTCGACGAGCTGGGCTTGGCTGGTAGGAATCTGCGGCACTTTCCCAATGAGTATTATCTTCATCCTGCAATGACAAGGGCTCGCACATGCCTATCAGAGGGCTTGCAGCTCCTATGTGAACCCCTTTTTCTATAAGAAGTCGCCGACATTCGTCATTTGAGCTCCCATCGCCGTTGTGACATAGACGTAACGCCCCCTCTAACTCGCTCATGCCTGCATATTGACGAGACTCGAGGAGGCTGTTCAACAGGTTGTACAATCCTAGCTGTGCGGCTAATTGAACCGGGGTACTAGACTCTCTATCCAAAATGCCGTGACGCAGAGGCTGAAAGGATCGGGTAAATATTGTGATGAAAGGGGGATCAGCCAAACGCCTGGGATCTGCGGATTGAAGGTGCATGGCTCGGTAGGTCTTTGCGTATGAATCAAAGGGACCCCGACGCCCATTTTTATTAAGATTGGCCAAACAAGTTAAACAAGCGATTGCGATCTGGAAATGTTCCTCATCCACATCAATTCGGTAATCTCGAAGCCTTGGGTTTGCACTATCTCGTAAATGATCAGAGACGAAATACTCAAGAACAGAGTAATGTGTAAAGCCAACAGACCCATCAGGAGCAATCACTAGCAGATTGTGGCATGCATTCACAAGCTGCTTGACATCAATGTGATCTCTATGAGGTGAAAACCTGTTATTTTGGCCAGCGACGAAGCTTATAGCAGTGAGGAGCTCGTCACCACCCAAGCGTCTAAAGCAGCCAGCGATGCATTTAAGAGCAGCTTTTGCCATTGTTCTGACAGCTTTGCTTTGGGAATCAATGCTAGCCAGGAGTCTATCGTAGTGACCGTGTAACGTTTCGGGCAACTGGTCGAGCGTTGAAATGACCCCGTCAGACGTGAATTGCTCGCAAATATCATCAAGTTGATATTTGACCCACAGGAACCTAGCCATTAGTTTCATGTCAGTACATGATCTTAGGATATTAGGAAGCTTTACTTACATTCCCTCTGCTCGAGAGGTTAGGCTATTGGTAATATGCTTTTGTAATCTCATGTGGACAGTGCCAATGGTGCCGTTGTCGAATCGGCGGCTCAACTCGTGTTTGATGAATGCATTTATATCGCTATCAACGTTCTTTGCCAGAATCTGTATTGTAGGGACGGTGAAAAACGCTCTTTCTATGTCTTTATGACGTCGGCTGGTCACGAAAACTTTGATCGTAACACCAAGAGAAGGAAGGTCGCGGTATCTCTGCACCAAGCGGCAAATGTAGGGCAAGAACCACTTTTCTCGGTCGTTACACTCATCCAAGGCGTCAAAGGTGATATGAACTCGCTCAAACCTCTCAATAACGTAAGTAAAGAGGTTCGTGTAACGACTGGCTAAGCTCGCGTCCAGGCCGGCCGGAACCTCAAGATCAGATAGTGCCAGTTGCCTTGCACTCTGACATAAATCATAATATCTTTCCTTGAAAAAAGTCAGAATGGAATCTCAAATTACATATCAAAAAAATGCTTACTAAAATGCCTGTAGGTAAGAATGGTAGTTGAGATAGAAACTGCCTCAGATATGATAGCAGGTATTGTTCCGGAGGTCTGGGTTCTCGAAATGAGCAATACACAAAGGCGTGGCCGACGTCTCGCACGTTTTTGAACGATCTTGAGATAAAGTCTTGGACTATTGAGCAAAGTATAGTTTTTCCAATACCCGGGCTTCCCCAGCACCAGAGAATGGATGAATCCTTTGTATTAAACCAATGGATGAATTCTTCTCGTTGGAGCAACCACAGGCCCGTTCCTTCAAGCCGCGTGCTAAATAGCGTTTCTTGGGTTGAGTGGTATTCTAGCTCGGAAACCCAGAGTAGAATTTTGCGACGAGTTTCTAAACGTAGCCTTTCAGTTTCTTCGTTCATTCGAGCAAGCAGATCCATAATAAGACTCCTGTCGCGTTCCATATCGCGTAGTTCCTCCGAGTGATTCAAGTAGTGGTGCCTCTTGAGCTCAACTGCAAAGGCAGTATCGGCTGCAATCACTTCCTGGAAGGCAGCAAGGGAATGCTTGACTGTTTGCCAGCGGCTTTCCCATCTTGTGTCGGGAGATAGAGGCACCTCGTTGCCAAAATCGTCCAGGAAAAAGTCTGTAATCTGCTGGCAAACAAACAGAAGATGCTCGTAGGTATTAAGATACAAAGCCCGGATTCCAGGCATGTCTGAGAAAGGGCTCAAGGTGTGCGTGCCCAGGAAATTCATGTAGTCCACGGCGAGCTCCATGCCAGAGGATATAGATCGAAAATATGCTTCCCTTTTGAGGCCAAAACGCATGCAAGAAAGCACAGCGCCCCGCAAAACAGTCAGGAATGGTAATCCTGAGCGACTGTCGATCAGGGTGGCTTTTACCTTTTCCATCGTAGCATTTAGCCTTGATGATATTTGGTCTGCGCGCTCGACAAGCTCTGGTTGGATATTTTTGGGACCCCAGCCTGGACCAAAGGCACGCTGTTCTGCATAGAGATTCGTGTGCAGATCAGTAGTAGATATATATGTGGACCTGAATTGGCTTGGAATTCTTCCTACTAAATTATGGAGATGTTTCCAGTAAGGCTCAGTTCCGTCTTCAAGTGATTGGACGAGGTCCTTTGCATATCTGAACCTGCCTCTCTCTTGCTCGGTGGTAGATTCGGAGAGTTCTTCTATAAAGATCAGCTTGTGTCGTATTTAAGTGGTTTGCAGGCGAGATGCTTTGTTACCTTTACTGGAAGAATCAGCAACAAAGCATTGTTCCAGCACGGCTTTGGCTGCTGCTGCCGCCGTCGCTGCTGCAAAAGGTTGCCAGATTTTACTTTTGTGACTATCAGCATAGTCGCAGGCGCCTTTCACTACAATACAAGGGATCTCATCCCAGGCGCCGGCGCCCTCCATCTCAAAAGCAATAATGTTGTGCTCTCGGGCAATCGCGTCCCGGAATTCCCCCGACTTGACGACCATGTCTCCCGAGGCAACGCGACCAATGAATATTTCGGGAGCTTGCGCATCAGCCGATTCCATGTTTAGCTTACTTGTTAGGCGTGTTCTGGAGATTAGTTGCCCATATTCGCAGCCGAGATCTGCGCATGATGCATGGGCCGCCTCGGTGCAAAATCCATCCGGTTGGATCTCGCACAACTCGCACGGTGGCAATCCATGATGCTTATGTTGATAGTCTGGTGAGAAGAGCCTATCCTCGGTGGGGCCAGGATACTGGTAGCTGCAACGATAGCCTTCTGCCACAGCCAGCTTCTGGATGTGCTGTAGGTAAATTTCGGTGTTTTGCTGCAAATTGCGATGGCCGAGCTCGGTCTTCAGGTAGGCGATGAGATTGCGAATACTTTTGGTTGGTCTTCCAGGAACATCTTCAATGGCATGTTTGACGACAAACCGGTTTGGATACTGTCTACCAAAATCGTGTTGAACAATGGCTTCACTAATAATCACATCCCCCAGCAACACTTCGCGAGTGCCCGAAATGGGTACACCAGCACACACTCCGACAAGCAAGCCAAGTTGAATGTCTGGGTAGCTTGAGCGCAAGCTCGCTGCGCAACTAGCGATGGCTGTTTTGCCCATTCCCGGAAGCAACATCAACACGACATTATGTTTCCCTATGCGCCCAGTCTTGTATAAATTCGCATCTCCCGGTGCGTGCCCATATCCTTTGCCATCTTGTTCCCAAAACTGGTCCACCAAAAGGCAAATAGCATTATACTCGATTGGTAGAGCGCAGATGATTGCGACGCGGAAATCGTCGCGACGGGAGGGTTGGGGATGGGCGGCGCGACGCAGCACGGAGGGGTCGTTGGCTTCTCGACGCTGTCTTGAGGCAGCGAAGATAGAAGGCTCCGGGGCGGATATAAGAACGGAGGGAGTCGATTCTTCCTCTTTGATATTTTTCGAACTTGCCATAATCAGGCCTTGTTACTAGTCGAATGCGGCTGCAAATCGGTATCGCCTCGTGGGAACCTCGTCACCACGTCGGTGCGGGGTTATCGAGCTGGAGCCCGCAAGATTATATCGCATATTGCGAACAACTCGCAAGCAAGATTCGCGTCTGCGTGAAACTGATGGGCAAATGAGTAGTTGGTTTACGACACTAAGAAGCGACCGCAAGAATGGAGGGCGAAAGAAAGTACGAAGTCATGTTTTGCGACAGGGCTGCATAGGCAAATGGTCATGTGGGGGGGAGATTGGGGGCCAAATAACGCGCCCATTCCGCAGCGGCTTTTGTATTTGGGGCTGTGTACAAGGCAAACTTTTGCTGTCGTACTAAAAGACGAAACGAAAAGGATGGTCAATCTTGTTGCTCTTCCTGCACTAGGTCATGGCTATTTTGTGATCGTCAACGGAACAGGGATCAACAAATCATGCAATGATTACAATGCAAACTATCCAATTATTTAATTACAACCGCGGTTCACTCATATTCACAAAGACATCGCTTCGAAACAAACCACGCCTTCGAAGGAGACCATTACCGAGAAACTTAGAACACGGGCGCTTTTGAAACAAGACCAGAGCCAGATCACTGAAAGCAGCTCTAATATGCGGGGGGGTTCTTGTCTGGGCCGTTTTGGCCGTAGTCAGTGGGCAGTTCGGTAGGCGCCATCCGTGGGTGCAAGTCCGGGCTACCATGACCTCTTGCGGCATCCCACTGGTATCCCGCAGGCGGCGACTGCGGGGTGACTACACTGTGGGAGCCTGTGGTGCTGCCTCCGTAGTAAGAGTAGTGTGGGTGCTGGCTCTGTGGAGTCTGTTGAGCCTGGAGGGATTGATGGGCGTGTAGTTGTGCCTGTTGTGCCTGCTGCATTTGCTGCGCCTGTTGTGTCACTTCCAACTGGCGCCGCTCTTCACGACGCTTGAGGACGGATTTTCCAAAGCGGTACCAGAGGAACAGGATGATGGCCAGAGCCGCGACGCCACCAATAGCGATGCCCGCGATAGCCCCGGCCCCTAGCTTTGTGCCGTTATCGGAATCCGACGTTGATGAGCTGGTCGCGCCGGGTATATCGCGAGTTGGCGTGCGTTCGGGAATCTTCGGCCTGCGCGTCATCAGAGCCCCGAGCCCCGACTTAGTCGTGTTAAACCCGTTCTTGGGGTTGACGACTTTGGCGCCTCCGTTTTTGTCTCCGCCAATAACGTTGTAAATGTCGTACGGCACGACATTGGTGGTGACGTTGGGGTCATACAGTGCCCAGTACGTCTCGTTGTCGCCCTCATTATTGAGCGTGCCAGTCCACAGGTTGTGCATGGCCCACGCAGCTGGGGCGCCATCACACGTGGCATCGTCTTTGGTGCCGCCAATCACCATCAACTGCGACATTCCCTTGACCATGTTGCAAGAAGCGCCATATTTGGCGGGATCAGGATTCGTCGCGTTTGTATTCTTCGGATCGGGAAAGATCTTGACCCAAGTAAACGAAGGCAGAGTCAAGGTGTATATGTCGCCATAATAGTCGGCGTCCGTATCCGGAGGGTGCACTGCCGCCCCTCCCCAAAGGTAGCTGTTTTCCTGTTAGCATTGGTCTTCCACTGGGGTGCAATGCGACATTGAAGACATACATGTTGAAGCTCGACTTGTCGGGTGCCCAAGCAACATCCATGCAAAACTGCCGCCTGTTTTGGGGCGCCAATCCCGTTGTCTTCTGCATGTACCATTCTTTGGCTTGCGCATCAAAGACGAAAATCTCGTTCAAAGGCTGGGCAGCCACCGTGCCGTTGTCATCGGTACCCATGACACCTCCCAGATATACCAGCAGTCCTTGAGCATCGCCAAGCGGTATCCATACCATTCCACCCTCAGCTCTGCTTGGATAACTGGGGATGGGGGGCAGCGACGTGAATTTCTTCTCTTCGTAGTCATACGAGTAGAACTCGGAACTCAAGACTGCTTGTTTGGGCCCCTTGTTCATTGACTTGTCACTGATCCATCCTCCATAGTAATAACCCATACCCATCTCTGATACGCCGACACCGGCACCGAATGCGCTAATGTTGGGCGTGGAGCTGAGATCAGGCTCCCCAAAGTCGTCCCACCAGTCGTTTATGATATCGTAGCTCTTCAGACGGTAGTTTTGGGTCGGATATCCCTCGTTCCACTCGCCGCCGTAGAGGTAAAATCGTTTGTTTACAGCATCAGGCCACAAGATGCCTCCAGAGACTGTTGGGACACTGCAACGCCAAAAGGTTAATACCAGCTTTCAGGTGTTGAGATAGTACTTGCCTTTCGTTCTTGTCCAAACCAATCTTTAGTTCGGGCCATAGTTCACTATTCCTCTCCACAGTATGATTTAAGTCATGATATCCCAACCCATCATCTGAACAGTCGGGTTAACTAAACGCCCTTAAGCCATGTGTGGATGAACTTACTAGAATAGTTTGTCCCTGTGGTCTTAAAGTCTTCATAGTTGACCCATCCACCATCAATGTACAGCTTGTCATCTATGACAGTTGACTGATGTTGGAATCTCCGACAAAAGTTTTTGTTCAGATCATTGGCAGAGGAAACCCGGTTGGGCGTGAGCAATAATAACAGTGCGAGCATGACTTGCCGTGGGCAGCCAAGCCAACGCTGCATGTGATTCGCGACCGACATACTCTCTACCTGATGCTACGCCAAATGACTCGGCTCCTGGTCTTGGTCAGGTTATCAGAAGAGTTTGGAGACAACGTCCTGCCGGAATTCCGGGGGAGCCAAACATTTTGATCGAACCCCTCACAACCTGGCTGGGCATGCCAGCAGAGCGGGAGTCCTTCACAGCGGCACCATTTTGTAGGGCGGCGCCACTTGCATCTCCACCGTATGAATTAAAAACATCCGGCCAATTATGTGAGCCCCTCAGAGACACGAATTTTACCAGCGTTGGCCAGCTGAAAGGGAGGTGCGTCGCGGATGCATCGCCAAGACACCAACTCCGTCTGAGCCCCAGCCGCTATGAACAGCCACCACGAATTTTGGTCCTGGCAGCATGCTTTGTGCAACTGCAGATACCGTCTTTGTACTCACAGTGCCGAAGTGCCGGTCAGCCCTGGAACTCCTCAGCAACTCCTCCAAACCAAGAGCATCGACGACCAGATCGAAGCGGCACCGGTTTCTCACGAGGAATTTTCAAAACACTCATTTTTATCTATTCACACCATTGGAAGATATCTCGAACCTCGTCTCACAAGCAAAATGCCCTCGTTTGAATAAGTAAAAAAGAACGCCAGCTCGCACCCAGATTCCGGACAAAAGTTAGTTTGTCAAAGTCCTCAAGGTGACTTTTTTCAGCGGCCTTGCTTGACTCCATTTGCAGACCTCGCCAATCTCATGAATAAAAAGGCCTGCCGCTGTGTGAAGCCAAAAATAAATCATCAAGTCACTACCGTGCAAAGTACTCGTGCAGTGCACTTTTTTTTTCTACTGCAAAACAGGACAGCCTGTATCTGCGACAGGCACCAGTAGAATGGAACAGCGAATGCCCCAGCAGACCGTAGCCCTGGGACTTGCATTCAAAGGGGTTAATTGCATCCAGGGCTGAGGAACCTTCCGCCTTGAGCGGGACACGTAATAACTGCCGTGCCCACCGTCTTGGGCTTGGCGGAGCGCTCTAGGCCTCCACAAGGCTGGATGAAATGCGACTTGTGGGGGGGTGGCGTTTTGCTGCGGCCCCGTCCTGCACCCTATCCCTTTGAGTGCCGTAAGACTCCACCCTGGTCGGTCACGTGATGAGCATCCAACCATAGTTCATGAATCCATCGTTTTGTGTGGCTTATGTAATATCACTTGCAAGGGTGGAGTCTTCTGGCACTCAAAGGGATAAAAAGCTTAGAAACAATTGATAAAGCGCAGGGCGCTAGCAGGAAATGCTAAATATGAGTCCCAAAGACAATTCATTGTCACCCATAGACATGTTTCCGACGTAGCTAATGACCCTAGTCTAGCTGATGCCGTTAGCTAGTCGTGGCTTTGCGTTGACAGGAGGCTATTTTCGCATTCTGATCCCCGCAACCGTTTGGGTCAAGAGTATCTGCTCTCTTTTTCTCTTCTACTTAGTCATGCGTTGGCGCAGAATGTGTTCGCGCCCCAACCGCGGCAGTGAAAGGATCGACCTCGTACATTTGACATGAGGAACACTACCACCAGCGCAACAACCAATTTGACAACGGAGGTACCCAATAGCTTTTGACCAAGACTGCGGACTGGGGTGCATGGCGCACTCACGATCCCACAACCTGTCATGAAATTCCATTCTGTTCATGCCGTCGTGATCGCGGAACTTTCCAGCTCGAGCGCCTTGTCACCATTGCGTATCATCCAGGCTTTTGTGCAAGCCAGGGTACAACTGAAGACAGGATCATCAGGAGGAAGGATGTTTGTTTCGTTTAAGCATAAGCGCTAGCTGGGTGGTTGGCACCAGCTCTGCCACTAGATTAGGGCAATCCAGCCTTAATTCACAATCGCTAACCCCTTTGCAGACACCCAACCATTGGGCGGCTTATGTCAGCCATGGTCCACTGAACCAAAACCGTCTGTTGGACAACAAGGAGTATTTATATCAAACGGGGCCTTCTGGAAAGCCAATAACACACCTAGCATGAGTTAAACTTCATGAAAACACGAAGACTAGCTGCTCATATTCACATGAGATCAGCGCCCTATATCGGCAGATGCTGATGCCTAGTTCTCTTGGCTCAATCTTGAGTGTCAGCTGAGTCCTAGATATGGTGGCTTTTTTAGTTAGACCACCATGCCAGCCACAGTGTGCCACAACACACGCAAACTGTATGAACGCATCCGGGAGCCCCACCAAACAGCCATCTCACTTCTCCGTCGCGTTTATACCAGTTTTTGATGATCATCTATAATATTGAAAGACTACTGAGATGGTTCAGAAGAAATGTTTGGATTGTAACTCCTTTTTATGGTTGTAGCGCTCCCGGATATTCAGCACAGTATTGAGTCTGAAATTTATTTTCACTGGCATCTTTTGAGTGTGTCCTTTTACCCCGCCGCTCCAGCCCCGCTCGCTTACCTCGACTTGTTCCCTACCCTATAGAGCTAGCAATAGTCCAAGACGACTACCTTTTTTCAATTCAAATATAAATTAATCCAAGTGATATTATTCTATTCGGAAATACCTTTGTTTTGGCCACATATTAATGGATTATAATAGCGTATTTCCAAACGGAACATACAGAGATTGTCCCGCTAGCTTCTCATTGCTTAGTCAGTTAACCCACTCCGTCAAGACCAGGGCCACGAAGATAATATCTCACTCCTCTACAGCGTATATGCCGCATGCTGTCTCGAAACGCGCATAATTGTCACGGTTTAGCCCAAGTCAAGAACTATTGCGCTTCAATTGCGCCTGTGTGCAAATATGGACCATTTGCCGAGTCCCAGAAACCCTTCCTATGTCCTCAAAGAAATTCCATACTTGGCAGGCGTGCTACAGGCTGACGAACTGATCAACTCAGTCGATATCTCGTTTGCAAGCGATGATGAACATTCAAAGTTTCTCCAAGAGGGAACCAAGGAAGAATATGTCCATAGCCTGGCTACCTTCCAATTCCACTGCTTCGTGGAGTTTTATTTGCTGTTCTTCGGGGTTTTTGGGATTCCTGTTGTTGTTGACGACATCATGACCCGAACCAGGAAAGATGTAGATGGACAGGGCATCACCACGCGATCCTTGCCCCGGCAACTTGCATTATTGGAGGCAAAGGTCCGACAAGAATATGACAACAACTGCGATGATGAGCATGAAGCGCAATTTGAAAAAGCAGACGAGCTCTTGACCACGGTCAATAATTTCTTAGACATTCTTCCCATGCAATCTATCCGAGAGAACGAGCGGAGCCTGTGGCCAGATTCGGTGGGAGAGGATCTGCTCTTTGATAGAATCCATATGTCTGTCATTTTACTAGGCCAGGCACTAACAACAGGAATCAACTTTCTCAACATGTACCCTCTGGCATGGGTGCACGGACCCTGGCTTCATGAAAAGATGATGGCCGCGGGATGGTGCCGAAGCGAGACCTTTTCACTTTTTGAACAGTATCGAGGGGACCCCGCGTCTATATTTTACTTTAGCCAGTTCGACCGGCGCTCCTTGCGTAGGAGTGACGAGCATCGCAAGTGCACTGATACCTTTAGGTGCAACCGTGAGAACCTCGATCGTAACACGTACCGAACGAAACATTGCGCTGAGTGTTCGGAGGTGGGATGTGAGATGGTAACATCTGACACCATAGATATGCCGGTTGTATCGGATATCGTGCTGCGAGGTAACACACCTCTTGTGCTTTGGCATGGAGGGAAAGAAAACTCCAGGAAAATGGAAATAATAGAAATCCAGGGCCAAGGTACGCTAGTTAGGTGCTGATATATGAACTGACGAGCATTCCATGCTGACTGGATTATCAGATGTCCCGTATGTCTGCATTTCGCATGTTTGGTCCGAGTGAGTAAAGCCCACACTTAATGAACCGAAACTGCAAATGTCCCACGATTAGCAGACCAACAGTCTTTGAATGCATCCTAACACATGCGGATTCTTATGTTAGTGGTCTGGGTAACCTTTCAAGCAACGCGATTCCACAATGTCAGGTTCAGCGACTTAACCGACTCGTTCAAGATTTATACGGCCCCAGTTCGGGCCCAGTACCGTTCTGGCTTGACACGCTCTGCGTGCCGCTACAACACCCGGCCCGTAGAAAGGCAATTGAGACGATGCGCCATGTGTATACAAATGCTGCAAAGGTCTTGGTGCTTGATTCTGTGATGACTCAGGTCTCTATAGCAGAGAGTGATGTGACAGAGCTGGCAGCTCGCATCAGAATATCTACGTGGGGCCGCAGGCTCTGGACCTTTCACGAAGCTTGCTTGGCAAAGACCCTATTCTATCAGTTCGGAGATCGCGCCATCGATTTGGCAGACTTGAAAACGGAACAAGCTACACAATGTGCTGCTATACGCGCGGACAGCCCCAGCTCCACTGGTCATTCATCCGAATCCCCAGATTGGTACGTCAACGGCCAGCTGAGTAGCATAAACCCCATCCTGGAAGGGTGCCTCATTTGGATCGGCCGCCAGGCGAGCGTTGTCAATGATGAACAACACTCGCATTGGGGTCTGGTCACTCTCTTGAGCTGCCTTCGATTTCGGTGGACAAGTTGGCTCGAGGATGAAACCATCTGTCTCGCTGGCATCCTGGGAGGGAATAGCATCTCCGAGGTCTTGCAGTACACTACAAGAGAAGATCGGATGCGGGCATTTTTATCTACTTTCAGTTCACTACCCTCAGACATTATGTACGTAATCCGGCCACGGAGTACTCAGGTAGGATTCCGTTGGATGCCTCTCACATTCTTGGGCGAGAGCGCGGAATCCAGTCCTCAAGAACAACCCGGACATGCTACCTTGACGAATGAGGGACTGAGCCTTCGCTGTGAGGGTTTTCTATTGCAGGATACAGTCCTTCTAGGGGGCCTCTGGGGTATCAAAACCGCCACGATTGGTGGAAAGCCGTATGTCATCCAGCCCGTATCCGACGTTGATCTCCGAGACTACGCAGGCCGAGACCTTGCAGTGATGCTTCGAACTGCTCTTGTTTGGGCCGACACGCCCGCTCCAGGACAGATACATGGATATTCCAAGGGCATACTGACAACTGTCAATGAACATCGAGATGGGGTATTGGTAGTAGGTTATGTGGGCATCGTGGATGTGCTAAGAGGAGATGGTAAAGGCAGTCGCACCGTAGAAGGTCAAAACTCCGAGCTTTCACTGGATGCGACTTTACTCCCTCGAACTCAGCATTGGGTTGTTACATAATTTTGGCTCCGATTGAAAAAGTATTTTGGTTAAAAGAACAAACTGCAGGGTTCGCGGGTTAATCTAGGAGCCAGGTCACAAAAGTGGGATAGAGCCTGCTGGCAGCATTGATCATGAGCCGCTGGGAAAAAGGTTTAATAGACAAGGCGGCTCACAAGCGCAGGGGAAGCAATTACCATCGTCTTTGCCTGGACCTTGAATGCATCACCCCTAGCCAGGCATCCAGTTCCTGCTTGATACATTGACAAACAGAAGTTGCAACAGAGCTATCTCAGCCCCGAGTTTCATGGCGAGCTTCAGGGCTGCATTCCGTGGTCCGCTTTCGGGGAGATTGATCTGTAACATTTGCTGGCGGGTGCGTGCAGGTATGTCTTTGTTGCCGGGCCCTGCGGTGTAGACTAGAAGCCTAAGAGATAACGCATTATCTGGTGCAGCCGACAAGCTCTAGTGATAAGAGGTAGAGCCTCCTCTTCTCGGCTGAAAGCATAAACCCATGCGACTATTGTAAAGCCTTCCAAGTTACCTAAATGTCAATAGTGATTGTTGGAGCTCCCCCTGGCGGGCCTCACCATTGCACACAGTAAGGGATCCATCACGATTGCGTAACATCCATTAACATGGGCCCATTGATGGTCCCCACGACATCTCTCTTGAAACTGACCGGGCCGTTCGGCATTGGGGTAGCAAATGTGATCCGTCCCGTGCCCGCTAATACCAAGCCAACTTGAGACACGGGCCGCTCACGTGGAGGGAGCCCCGACATACATCCTCACCTGTCTCTCCGCATGGAGACAGCGAATGGCGAACTGACTACCAGCCCGTTCACTGGCTTGAGCCCCCTACATATGTGCTCGTTTCCACCAGCCAAAGCCAACATGCCACTCCGCAAACCCTCACCCTTTCCCCAGTCCCCTTCTTCTATTAATTAAAACATGGATAAGCACAGTAAAATCGTAACCATTGGCGCGGGTCTCTTCGGCCTGTCCGCAGCCCAACAGTTGGCCTCAGAAGGCCATGAAAATGTCCTTGTTGTTGACAGGCACATGCCACCAGTAAATCGCCACAGATTTCACTAGCATAAGGATAGCACTGAGATGCTCTAGGTTCCAGATGGCCCGAGCTCAGATATTTCTCGAGTGATCCGATTCGACTACGGCGATGAAGACTATTTGGACCTGGCGCACAAAGCTTACCTCAGCTGGTCCAAGAACCCCAAGTACGAGGGGACTTTCTATCCATCCAAATACATCATTGCTGGTTCCATCAAATATGGCGGCGCATTGTGCGGCATCATTACAAAGTAAAGAAATTGCCTGATGTATTGAATATTGGGTTAGCCATGACCATTTCTAAACTTACTACGGAGAACGAACCACAGCTATGCCACCTGCAGCGACGTCATCTTTTTCATCCAAGCGATCCGTGAGGATGGCGCACAGAGAAAGTCCTGCTACGTCGATCCCGATTCACAATAGGCATTTGAAGCCGTGGACATAACCATAACAGGTTGGAATACGTGAATCGGGTGGGTTCCACCTATCCGGATAAACGGTCAACGTCAGCGGCGCTACCTTGTTCGCCTGCGACATGTCTCTTTTTTTCTAACCAAATGACGGCTAGGAAATGAAGGGATTTGTATTTTGGGGTATATCTTGTTCTTATAATCCATTTTCGCTCCCCATGATTCAATATCTCGCTTGTTGTACGTAAATGTGGATCATCTGATCCTTTTGTGGCTCAACGTTGCAACGCTACGCCGCTTCTCCAGGGCATCTCAGCACTGCAGTGGTGCGTTTCCAACCCATTGCCAGGATGTGCCTTAAGTGTACATAAGCATTAGGTTAAGCTTATTCCTATTTGGCTTAAAGTAGAAACCGCCGAATACGTGGAAGAGGGATTTAAAAATTAAAGCATGGGGATCTTGCATTCCACGTCATTACTCTATTTCCACACGATTACGATTTGCTATCGACTAGAGATCTGATATTTCGATGCCGTCTAGGTCATGGTCTAAATCGAGACCCTCCAGCAAAGCATCTGGGTCGATTAACTCAGCCAATTGACAATGCAATGAAAACCACGATGCATCTCGGCGGGGGACAAACAAGTACTGGACTCCTAAAGACTCTTCATTTTGTCAACAAGGCCTTTTGTTGAAAGTAAACAGGGTAGGTGCGTTGGTGAGAAAGGAAAGTCCAACGTCAAGTTGGTTTATTTTACTGCAACTTGACCTAGAGTCCCGACTGAGGGCTGGGCTAGAAGACAGAGGCCCCAGGTGATTTATCCTAATTTGACTTTTCACCACCCGATCGGGGTCAAGCTCAATAGCAGCAAGCTATATTCCTAAAATACTTTCGATCAACGGCTTGGCACAACTAGTATAAAATGGCTTAGTCTTTGCTTTTTGGCTAAAGTTTTGAGATGAATCGAAAAAACTATTTTCCAGTTTCAGGCACAATCTTTCCAGATGCATACTGTAAAGTCTCCTGATCGACATCTGTTGGGACATTGATGTCGGATCAAGGGATTTCATTCATTGCTTTTTCCTGACATTGAGACCGGCCTAGCTACATCCCGTGTGCTGAGCCTGAAACCGGCCCAGCTGTATCCCGCGTCTTAGAACTTGCTTTTGCTTCTCTTTAAGATATACAATCCTGCCGCTTAGATAGAAAAACAACAACAAGAATAACAAGAGACGATTTACCAGACCTAGCAACTGCTATTGTGACCGTGTCACGCAAAAACCCCGGGAGCTACCCACAACATCTAAAACTGTTGAAATCCCTCCCGTATCACCACCAATCGCAACCCGTATTTGCTTTACCCGAGGTCCCTCCGTCAGTTATGATCCACAGCTGAATTCAAATTTACCATGGCATGGATCTTCTGGACGTGTCTCCATGTCAGAGGGCAAGCTCTGTGTCTTCTGCAATCCTTCGACGACATCTCAGTGCTTATTCTCACCAGTCCAATGGTTATGGCACCTCCTTGATATTACGTAAGGTATTTGGCTTTGGGCAAATTGCTCTGGCTCCGATCCGGTACTGCCATTTTATTTGGTTCAGTGGCATCATTCGTTTCACAGCGGATCTCCAAGGTAGAATCGAATCTGTTCCCCAGTTTCAATATATCCCCGGAATGAGTAGTTGGCAGCGGCCTTTTTCCTCCACTTGTTAGGAGACGAATTTTGGAGAGGCATTGGGATCATGTCCTTGAGGGTCAATCATTCGCCACTGCTGCAAAGAGCAAGCGAAGGTGTTGAATGTCCTTAACAGCCTAGGATGGGGCGAAGTTGATTGTTTATAACTAGTTGAAGGGATTTAGCTAGCCTGGTATACTACACAAAGCTAAGAAAGCTGGGCCAAAGTGCAGGTAAAAAGAGTAATACCTATGGCCTGGACGAAACAGGTTGCAGGCACCGAGGGGCCATCCTAGTGACTTCTTCACTGTGAATGGAAGGGTAAAGTGTCTAGCCAGGCAACCTATTTCATACAAAAGGGGAAGAATTAGAGTTCTACAAGACACACAATGTCATTGGTCAGTCTAAAAGAAAAAGAATGACAACACCGCAACTATGACCATTGGCTAACTCCCTGCAAAAACAGTAGTTGACGCTTGCACAGTTCCTCCTCCAATGACTCCAGGTTGTGAACGTCTTTCCTACTCTGAATTCTAATCCACATCGACATAGTAATACATCATAACCCCTTTTTCAAGAACGGGGTCGTGTCATGGTATTTCTGGAATCACTTGGGCCACGAATGCTCAGGCCCAATCTTTGGGCAAACGGTTTGTCCAGGGATGGGCCACATAAGCCTTGTAAGCCTTCTCCAAAGCCGCGACTCTCTTGACAACATTCGCATCCTTTGATTTTCCATGTTGAGCTTTGATCATGGGGACAAAGGTTTTGAGAGCATCTGAATCCAATATTAGCCTATTGTTGTGATATTGCATTATTACTCACCTTCCGCTTTCTCAATGGCAGTGTTCGTCTGTTTGTAAACGAACTTGCGCCATTCCTTGCCGAGATTAAGTTTGTTGTATTGTACCTTAATTATGTCCTGCTCAGGGTTGTCCTTCTAAATATGCTTTTAGTAAAAGCTTCTAAAAAGATTCCTTTCAACGTACCATCTTGTACAACCTATCCTCAATATCGTCGCTATGGCCAGCGTATCAGTTAATTGAATAATTGATGGCAAAATTTGCGTCCACTTACAAGGTTTTGCCAATGCGAGTAGCTTCCTGGATAAATCTGTTATGAACGATGGTGATTCTCATCTGCAATCTTAGATTAGTCGTTTTCCAAGGCAGAAAAGGTGTCTGGGAGCTGATAAACCATACATATTTAGTAACCAAGATGATATCCTTAAGGGCGTTGACGGCAGAGTTGAACATTTCGTCAGCTGTAAGCTGAGCATGGCCCTTTTTAGGTTTCGATTTGCCGTTTATCAATTTTTTCATCTTGGCAGGATCTACTGCTCTTTTTTCGCTCGTATATTTATTCTTCAGTTCGTTATATGACCCAGGGCTAAAAAGACTACGCGATAAAGATTTGTAAGCATCACAAAGCATAAAATAGGAATGCAGGGAAGAATCAACATACGTTTCCTTTCGAGTATTTATATGGTGTTCCAAGAGAACCAACTCCTTTTGGTAGTACTTGTTGTTCGGAATGGATTGGATCATAATATCAATAGGTTTACCTTTGATGCCATTGTAATTGATCGTCATCTCCTCGTTATCCCACCAAAAATCAAGGTATGTGCAATAGTTCCAGGTTTTCTTAGCCCTGTCAGTATCTGACCCAATGGCCTTTTTTGTAGCTGGGTTATTGGGCTTTAACGATGTGTATGGAGTTAGGGACTTGCTTGTCGTCAGAAAATACTTTAGCAGTTGATATTCCAAGATATGTTCTGAGGCGTAATTTCCGCTCTTTTTTGGCGGAGTATCAGATTTGTCGCCGCTTTTGGGGGTTTTGACTTTATCGACCCTATAGTTATCACAGTCGTTATTTGGTTCACCATATGTTTTGAGCCTCCAATTTTCGTCTTTGGCAGCTGCATCGACCAAGGGGCCCGATGATAGAAATTCAATCTTTGGAACGGTCAATTTGCCCTGTTTGTCCCCGTCCGTAATGCAAAATTTGAATTGCTTTTTTTCACCTCGCTCATTTAGATTGGAATGTTTGATTGAAAAGAGGTCTCGGGATTCGAGGGTACTGTCGTCACTTGACACGTCTGAGCGAAAGTTGCAATCAAACGTGGCTTTGGAAGTGCCCTTAGACGTGCCCTTTGACGTGCCTTTTGGCTTCCGCTTTCCATTCAAAGTCTTGTCGCTTTCTCTTCCAAGACAAACATCGTCGTCGCAGTTGGAATAAAAGAAATCAGGATAATCATCGTCGTCCTTATCAAAAAGGCTTTTATCTGAATCGAGAACCTTATCTCTCTGCTCAGCTCCCAGTACAGGGAAGCTTGACTTATCAGATCGAGAATCAACCCCATCGTTGTCCAGAGACTTCAATTGATGATCTCTAGGGATAACAAATTTGGCTAATGCTCCCAATGTCAAGGTGCATATAACGGAAATGAACCAAAGAGAAGACTTCATGTTTGAAGATGAAGCCTATATATGGCAAGTGAATGAATGGTATATTTGATTAGTGATGTCTGGAACTTCGTTGCTGTTTTTTGAAAGAGAAATGCAGAATGATGTGTGGCCTTATATCTGCTTTGCCGATGATAATGCAATACCAATAAATGAAAACACAGACCAGCATAGCAACGTCATATTCGAGAAGGATTCAACGGAACTGTGAATACCCCTTAATTCCCAGATTTGTTCCCTGAAGGAAGTAGACTGACTTATTCCTCTTCATACTAAGGAGCAATCCAATCCATATTCCTACCTTCAAGCCAACACATCATCTGCTAAACAACATCGTATCAATTAGCGCCTAAAGATAATCCGTTCAGATGTGTGTATATTTATTCCGCTTATATTAAAGCTTTCGCATGATGCACTATTCACTATTGCTCTCTACAAAACATATTAACCTTGAAAAACCTTACAATAATTGTACATCCCTTGCTTATTATTGGTAGTGTATTGATTTCTGGCATAGGGCTGCTTGGAGCAGGGAAGGATTACTCCTGAAACAATTAGGAATGAAGACCAACAATTACGCTTGTTGGTCACAAGTTTAGATGGTCAATCCGGATTCTGAGGATTTCGCTCCACTCTTGCAACATGCTCGGCTTTCGCAGGAATCCGAGACCCAACGCTCTTTTTTCCAGATGCGAAAATGTCAGTGCTCAGAGCATTCGAACTTTCATCGGCCTTTCCACTGCAAATTGACCTATACAATCTTAATTAGATAATGGCTCCCCCTCTGATAAGGGCTCGTGCTTTCTTAGAATCCATGGTCAATTCCTTTCAGGTGAAAGTGCTTTATTTTCCTTCCTCTAATCTTATTCCCAATTTAACATCTTATTGCCACAATTAGGCCTTCATTTACCGACGGATGATTGACTCTGTTGGGACTTAATTTTGCATACCAACAAACTCAACTCCTCCTGATCTTTCGCATCAACATCATGCTCGGGGATCCATTTAGGATCATCACTGCTCATCATCTCATCCCTCTCATCCTTCCATTTTCCCCACTCGTAGACGTTGAACTGGACATACCCAACATTTGTGCTATCGCCCATGCCAGTACCGTGTCGATAACCATCGCCGTTCCCCCCTGGTGGTGGGCAACGAAAGTAGCGAAATGCGTTATGCTCAAACTGATGGCTACAGGGCCACCTAGGCTCAAGGTAGTGATGCCAGGGCTGCTTATATTCACCTACCAGCAAGAAGTTTGCCAGTATCGTTTCTTCTGGTGCTCCTTCCCATGCTCCTGTGCCAACCTTGAAGACTCTCAACGTCGTCATCGATTTGCGCCAATTATTGAAGATGGCATGCCATCGAAGAGGCAACCGAGTTATAGACAGGTTACCACCTTTCGAGCCATACCAATTACTCGGCAGATAACCAGCGTTTGAGATGCAGATATCGTGGCTGCTTGCATCTTGCCCCACAGTCTGACTGGTATCATCAAGAGCTCCTCTGATTTTAATCTGAGCTAGAACAGAACAATTGTCCAAGTAAAGCTCTTCAAGGCCCAGAGAGGCGACCCAATCAATCTGCCATTCGTGGCTAAAAACAAACTTTCCCAACGCGAGCACCTTGAGATTCGGCAGCCCTTTCCCTGCCCCAAGCGTGCGAAAGTCCAGCTTGGGGAACCACCCCCAATTTTCATGGCAGTATAGAGACAGCTCCCGCAGATTGACGGCCACTGGCGGAGATAACCATGTTGCGTGCAAATTGTCATAAAATTCCAAGCGATCAGGACCGGTCAATACATGATCCCGGTCCATACCTTCGGTCTCCACTGTAACGTAAATCTTGAGGTCGACAAGAGTGGGTGATGCCATGACGGACTTGAAGGCTTCCGATTCCGTCAGAGGATCCATGCTGTAAGCAGCAAGATTGGAAACGGTCAGGGTGGTGAGAGAAATGGAGTCAACCCTGGTTTGGCGATGATACTGACACTCCTCTTCCGGGTACTCCACTTCGAGTTCCCATTCTTGGTCGAATTCTTTCTGCTCGTCAACAGACCATGTGCCAGCTAAGCACCTAAACACGGGAACCAAAACCCTTTCTCGGAGCGCATATGATTCTGCGTCGTCCGCGTTCGCTCCAGAAAAACCGCAATCTGGGTTGAATCGCAAGTGGAGGGCTTGCAGATGGCTCAAGTAGCGCAGGTAGGGTAACGCACGCAAAAAATCCCAGGGTATCTCGTAGCCGTCGCCCACACGGTATACAAAGTCACAACCGACCCACGTATCGCAAGTGAGTTCTTGGACTAGCCGACGCAACCTTTCAGACTTGGAGATTTGAATAAAACGAGTGGGAAATTCGCCGTGTGCTTCGAGTCGAAGGGATCGAAAAGCCAATGGCGTCGAAACTGTCTCAAAGTGACGATTGACCAGCCGGAGGTACAGAAGCATCTCCTTGGGCAACACGGAGAAGATTTGCGCCACCACCTCTGCAGGTAGCAGGGTGATAGGGTGCGGCTGCAAATCGGGCATTGCACGTGTGATGTCTAAGGATGTTTAGAGGATTAAAAACAGACAAAATATTGACGACTTTCGAGCTGTTATAAGGAAGACTGGACCAACAACAACCACGTGATTTAGTTTAGTGGAGAAGTAATCCTTCCATTAAGAACTGAGACGTGGTCTTTGGACTTGGCAGCATGCAGTGAAGTATGGGAGGATAAAAGGCTAATTTATCGCTTCTGAGTCTTGCGAGAATAATTTGGTGGATGAATTTTGTCGGAAATCTTCTCCGGATACTCTCTCACCAGGAGGTACTTCATATCATTCCATCATCTTGCTCCAGTTTATGTTACCAGGCAAGCCTAATGTAATGGCCTTATCAAAGCAAAAATTCTTATAACTAATTACCTTTATGACCTAATTTTCAGATCATATGACTGAAAATATAGCCTTTCTTTCCACTAGGGGAGAATATGGCTTGTTCGATTCTGTGGTACTGAGGCCACCTCCTAACAGTCTGTGCACGCCCAGAGGATGAAAATAAAAGCTAGTTAGGCTAGTCAACAGCCAATCTTTTACGAACTGACCAGCCAATCCTGGGGCCCAAACGTGGATCCGGTACCGGAAAGCGGTATTGGATTGGCGTAGTTTGAGCTGACGCCAAGTTTTATGCAGATGGAATGCCTTGATACCCCTCAGGAATAAGGCTGTGGAAAAATAATACCTACTCAGTATGATAAATTGTAACAGAGTGAGTATCGATGCCAACGAATGATTTCCACCATGGCGCTGTGGTCTAATCTTGTCATTATTTGAACCTGAATTTGCAATTCGCATCATGTGCCTACAGAATAAAATCATCCAGCTCGTCCAGAGTGCCAAATTCTCCCCTAGACTCAATTCCAATATCTTATACGACTGCTTTGCCCAGCTCT
Source organism: Calonectria honghensis (assembly GCA_013403855.1). Taxonomy (NCBI): domain Eukaryota; kingdom Fungi; phylum Ascomycota; class Sordariomycetes; order Hypocreales; family Nectriaceae; genus Calonectria; species Calonectria honghensis. The sequence goes on along the minus strand of VTGB01000008.1, from coordinate 7,882 downwards.
GGCAAGCTAACAAAACCAAGCAGTGTTGCGTTCAAGTCGCTGGCACGGGCTGGCAATAACTCTGTAACCTGAAAATGCCCGCTGGTTTCGGAGAATTCTATGGCTCTCGGGCATTGCCCCCCGGCGTAGAGACGACTGAAAGAATGAACTAGACCATGTCGAGCTGGTCATGCTCTGCCGCTCTTTCTGCCGCTGCATCGGGGTCAGCTTGGCGATCAAGGACGAGGTGCATCATATCTACATCGCAGAGCGCAGCCGCAATACGGAGAGGTGTCATATCTGCATACATTGATTAATTGAACCAACGCCCTGGTAGACCAACTGTGCACGGTGCTCACTGAATGCCAATCAGATATCAAGAGTTTGTACTTTTGGCTTGAAGAACAGTTTGGGGGTTTCTAATATGCGACACTACAACGAACAATCTGCTGATATATAATTTATCTTATGTTACTCGAGTTGACAACTTAGGTCGTATTGCTACAGTGTAGATAACTCCGCTCACAACGCAAAACGAAATAAACCCGAGACCAGCAAGGGGATGTTGAGTAACAGAGGTGGCAACCATGAAGGCAATTGCAAGTGAGGCAACAAGAATTACCAGCCAATAAGCCTTGACTATCGGCCGATGCGGCTCGTCTCTGTTTATGGCTGGGTTCTCTCGCAAACGGATAGATAAAAGTCCCGTGAGAACGACGAAAACCACGCAGAATTGTACGATACCTGGGAGATGAATGGTCAGTCATTTCACTACACGGTGCCTGAAGAGTCAGGGGTGGGTTCTGACCGTTAAATGTAATCAAGGAGGTGAAGTCGCCTACTAAAATGTATGCAGATGCTATCAAAGAATTGAAAATAATGCCAGAACTAGAAGAATTAATAATTTATGCTGAGATAATGGGGTGAGTTTGTTCTGACAATGGAACCGTGCCGTCTCCCAAGCGCGTTGGACGGTGCAAGAAATTCAGAATGTGCTGCCGAGGCCTCATTCCGCGCACGTCGCTAACGCCGGGCTCGTTATCATCGTTGGAAACCGTCTTCAAAACCAATGGCAGGAACCGACGCTCTGCCGCTGCCTGAGTCAGACGCCCGGCGGTGAAGGTCTTGATATTCAAACTACAGAGACTGGAAAGGCATATTATCACAGCGTATAAGAAGGCGCCCGCACGACCGAGGAAATGTTGGCTGAAAGTCTGGCAAGTGGTATGAGCACGTGGTCATCCGATATATAGCCAGGAAAGGGTGGGGCGGAAGGAAGAAGATACCAAGCCAAGGGTGGTGGAGTCAATGATCTCGCCAAACGATAGCGCAGCGAAGTATGATATGTTAGCAAAGACGCAGAGCGTAATAACAAGAGCCATGGACACGTTTATAACACGTGGAATGTTATGGCCAGGATCTCTAAGCTCCCCACCCACTAAACCAAGCTGGTGTCTCCAGATTAGCTTGGAATGGAATGGGATCGCGATACGGCAACAAAAGTGTGTTGACGTACCGACTCCCAGCCAGAATAAGCCCACATGGCCGCCAGAACCGCGTCGGTGTAGTTAGTTGGGCGCTTCTGCCGGCGCCATAAGAACCTGGGTTGTGCGTTGACCGGGGACGACGGTACCAAGCTAGGAAAGAGCAGGACGCTGAAGCCCATAACAATGATGAAGCCAACGCCAATAACCTTGGAGGTCAGCAAGGTCTTGGTGGAAGTATTGCTCAAGCGGTTTCCAGTGCAGTTTATGACCGTAACTAGCCCAAGCACGGATAGTGCAACTAGCTTCTGGCGCATGTCAAATGAACCGGTATCGCTTGCTGTATCGAGGCCAAGGGCATCGCAGACGTATTCTGCTATGAAGAATGCCATAATAGCAGCTGAGCACGGCTTAACGACGAAGATGTAACCCCACGAGGCTATGAAACCAAGAAAATCCCCAAAACAGTAAGCGATGTACTCCTGTGGCCCGCCATTGACGGGTAAGCGTGTTCCCATCTCAACGTAGCAGGACGCGCACGCCCATGCTAGCAGGCCTGCGAGAGTCCACACAAGGAGTGCCGCCGGCTCAGACCCTGCGTCACGAGCCACGAGGGATGGCGACGCGAAGATGCCCGCCCCGATCTGCAGCCCGACCACAAGGGCGATGCCGTCCGATAAGCTGAGTAAACGCTTCTTTGGCTCGTCAAGGTAGCCGTTGCTGACGCGTTCGGTATTGAGGTGATCGTCATCACGTTGATGAAGGGTCGCCGAGGGCTGCATCGGCGGCTGTTCGTCGAGGGAAGAGAGGAGGGAGGTTGCGATGGGTGCGTCCATAGCAGTAGCGACCGCTTGAAACAGGGCTTTTATTGAGGGCCCTCCTCTATGCTTCTGGTGCCAGTTACGCTGCTATTACTGGGTTTGTGGTGGTTTCCAGTCGTGGTAGGGACAGCGAGAATGATAGCTATCCGTAGATCAAACGTCTGTGCGGGGTCGGCGTTGTTTTATTATCACACTGGGGCAGAATGTCACATGGTTTTGCATTCGCGTGTTATGGCAGGTCAGGTGATAAGGTATGCCGATCTTACCAGCTACATGGCCATACTTAGGATCGGTCGCTTTCATTCTCCTTCACCTAATTATAATATGTTCTTGTTTGACAGATAGATGTTAAAGATGGCAAGTGCGTATTGCAGCATCATCATCAGTAAAAAACACATCCGAGAACCACACATGTTTTTCCAAGCCAGCCTCTTTCTGTCCATTCATTGGACGAGCTGGATCATCTTTACATGCTAGCTGGGAATAGCGCATACCCATTGGTCCCTGGCATGCAAATTAACTTTCCCGAACAACGGTGCTGGAATGTCTTAATACTAGGAATTACAGTTGCGGCCTTCGTGTTTTGCTAATTCGCAATGGTCCGATATATCATATAGGTATCCCAATCACGCTTAGATGCAACTGTTCCAATTGAACGAAGAGATGTAAACTAGAGGGCTAGGCTTGCATTTTGTGGATTTGCTGCCGGGTTGTCGGCCAATTTCACTTGTTCCATGGCTTGGCGCTAGCCGCGGTAAAGTACTGGTACCTGGGCATTTGCCGTGTCTTGGAAGGCCATGTCGCCCTTTTCAGTTGGCTGGGGGATTACCGCCCCAGACAGACGAAATGGAGAAGTGGTACAAGTGGCTATTAAATCAAGGTTCGTACGTAAGGAGGTAAGGGCCCCACAGCGAGTCTCACAGCTCCCGCACACCAGAATTAATCAAATGCATACTTTCTACCGGCAAGTTATCCCTACGATATGAAATTCTTGTCTGGTCTATTCGTCACGGAAGTCGGGTTAACCTGGGCAAGCCCGGTGGAACACATGGATTCTGTTGGGGAGGTCAGCAATGATGGTTTCAACAAGCGCACATCAATCCAGGACCAACAGTCTTTCGGGAACGCTGTGAAAGAAAGACGCCAGAATCGTCAATTTTGCGAGTATTGCAGCTGCGTCCTCCAACACACACAATGCAAAAAAAGCTCGAAATACCAAGGCTTTGTTTATAAGGATTTGCTTGGGGGGCTGCTTGGCAGCGGGAATGCCCCAGAGTGTAAGAATCCGTGCATTCTTTTACGTCAATTGACGGTTAGGCCAAAAGATAAGTCAATAATTGCAATGCTTGCGAATACCGGCACGGATAACAGCTGTTAAATGGGACCGGCTCGTAACACCTATTACATCCTAGGACAGCCAGTACAGTAGAAAGACTATATGCAATTAGTGTAAGTGGTGAAGCGATGGGCCTTGGCGGCAATAGCAGTACCACCACCAACAACAGTATCAGGAGGGCCATCTCGAGATTCTACGGGCAGTACTTCGTGAGATAGGCTATCTTCCCAGACGAATATATCCTTGTCCACGGTCGCATGGCACGCCGCACGCATGCTGTAGGACTCTATAAGCACCCTGATTGACTTTGAGGCCATGAATCTGTTTTATGTCCCCTGGTATCTTTACCTGGTCACGCTGACCTGCTGGGTGTATTACCATGTGCGTCTGAACTGAGGTCGACGGGCCGGCTTGCGGATGAGTGTGAATCTGTCTAAGGACGGCAAGGATAATGTGGAACTAATGAGATGTGTATGATCATTCTTGTTCTGCTCCCCTTGCCTCAGGTTCGGCTGTAGCAAGAGTGGAGCGGTAGCCTCAGGCTACCACTATGTCTCAACAGATAATATTGACTATGAAGATAATGAGATGGTCTAGGATCTGTAGGCCGAGATAAAGGTGTTGTTAGTGAGTATGGCCGATGGGGTGAGCCATAGTAATGCGGTGCTGGCGTGGGAGCGAGGATGCACCAATGGGCTTGTGTGGATTATGGCGGATGTCCTTATAAAGGTGCGATGGGGCATTGTGCACTCTGGCGTGGTGGTCTTGTGTGCCTTGGTTCTGTAGCGGCTTATCAACCAGTATGATGAATATGAAGATTAATGTAGCGAGCGGTATTAATAATGAGAAATGCCCTGGTAGATGATCAACTGTTTGTTTTCTTCTTACATGAAAAGTGACACATTGACGGCTGTGGCAAAAGCTAAAGTGAGAGACTCTTCGGATGCGCAGTGCGAATGGCAACGACATGCAACAACAACGAGGATTCCCCGTACGGTGCCCGCATTGGTAGCGGGCGATCAAAACCGTTGGACCCTATGAGTTATGACCGCTGACTGATCTGATGCCTTCAAATTGATTTAATAATTTAACAGTGAACCTATCCTATTTCTGGTAGCCAGTAATGGTGATCTGTATCCGCGTTTGTCGTTGTTGTTGTTGTTGACTTCGAACTTGGTCGTTCCAAGTGAACGTAGACGAACCAATAGGTGGCCCTTTTCAGCAGCCCACGCTCATGCAGTCTAACCCCAACCATGTCCTGCATCCATATTAACCCCAGTGCCTTGCAGGAATTAGATAATTCCACACTCGTTGCTTTGAGAAGTCGATGAAAGTGCTGTCACTAGAGAACCAGAGCGCATTTCACGGTTCTTTTTTTTTTTTTTTCTTCAGATAGATTTGCAAAAACCAGAGATCGGACCCCTTCGCGGGAAGGCCAGCCTTGTGTAAACAAATTGGACTTAATTGGAGGAGAAATGGGAACGTGGCGTGTTTCCATCTCAAGCCCAGACTAAACTAAACCCCGTCCGTATATTTCAGCCCTGCCCGCTAGTTCTCGCCTAGGTCAGCAACTACCCTTTACGGGCAAGCCGGCGCCGGCGCTAAGAAGGGGGATGAATTAACTGACTGTCACAGAAATATCCCCGAGCATGCGCCGTGAAACGTCCAAGAGCACTACTGCGTGGTGCGTTTCGTCGTCGGGGAGTCGGCTCCGGCGCTTTCCAAAGCTTGATTCTGGCCAAAAACACCATCGGCAGCATGTGGGTTCTGCACAGACTCTCAAAGTTTCTCCTTAATTTACTGCCAATCATGAACTTGTTCGTGAATTACCCCCACATTCTCACTAGGCGCCCAGGTGCTGAGGCCGCCACACGCATCAAAGCTGCACCAGGTAACGTACGATTGATTTACGCACAGAAGCCTTCGTTTATTTGCCCATCGATCTTCTGCGGACTAAGAGGCACTCGAGCCCATTGCGAAGGAATCGGCGTCTTAAATACATTTCTGATCCTTCCCTTTTCTATTTGCTTGCACCTGGAAAGCTCGGGAGATCGATGCATCCAACGTCAATCCTTCGCATTCGCCATCAGTATGCGGGCATCGAGATGGCTCTGGTGGCTAAGTGGGCTCGGTCTGTTACCAATTGTAACAGCCCAATCCTCTCTCGGCGATGAGATAGCTAAGATACCCAACTGTGCTGTAAGCAGTTTTCAACCCAACTTTCCCCTAACTATTGTTCGTTTGTTAATGGTCTGGCCCCTATTTAGCTGGATTGCTTTATGAAAAATATTCCCACATCCTCCTGCACTATGACAAATCAGACATGCCTCTGCACCGATCAGCGTTTCATAGCTGAGATGACAGCGTGCGTGAGAGGCGGCTGTCCTGTCGTGCTAGCCCTACGTATGTTTATTATTGATCTTGTGCGTCTGGTAATAACCTAAGAAATAATACATAGAAACCCAAAACATTACAATGTCATTATGCAATGCCCCTATCCGAGATAAATCACAATTCTGTCGAATATTGTTGATTGTAGCACTTGGGGTGGGCAGTCTATGTGCTCTGCAGCGATTTGTCTATAAATACATCAAGAAAATTGGTTTAGGTGCTGACGACTGGGTCTTCCTTTTAATGGGCCTCAGTGCATACGCAAGTGCTTTTTTGATCTTTTACGGCCTTCTTGAGAACGGCTTCGGGCATGATCTTTATACTCTAACACCAGACCAAATTACAACATTTCTACAACACTTTCACACTATTGCCCTATTATATTTTATCCAAATCAACCTTCTCAAGATCTCTCTTCTTTTCTTCTACCTTCGGATTTTCCCAACTCAAGATGTCCGCTATCTTCTATGGGGAACCATCATTTTCTGTGCCCTGGTTGGAGCCACATATGCATTAATTATTACTTTTATTTGTTGGCCAATGGACTTTATTGGAAAAGGTTGGGATGGAGAACACCGCGGAAAGTGTCTCAATCTCGATGCTGTTAGCATATCAGGTGCTATTAGTAGTATCGTTCTAGATATCTGGATATTGGTTGTCCCGTTGTCCCAGCTCAAGTCACTGGCACTTGATTGGAAGAATAAGCTCTTGGTTGCGAGCATGTTCGCTATTGGCACCTTGTAAGACCCAACTATATCTCATGACTAACTCAGTATCTAACTGTTATCAGCATTACAATAGTAAGCACACTGCGACTGCGCTCGGCACTCCAATTCCGTACATATGATACAAATCCGACCTGGAACTATATGCCTATTATTACGTGGTCTATTATAGAGATCTTTGTGGGGAGTGTTTGTACCTGCATGCCTTCCATCCGCATGTTGTTTGCGGACATCTTTTTTCACAGAAGTGACGCGAAATCTAGCGACCAAGTTCGAAGAGAAAACCAGATTGTGGTATCAGAACCACGTCAAAACGCAATGCCCCTTCGAAATGTCGTTCGTCGAAGTCTTTATGCCTTGAGTTCATTTATAGAGGTTGATGATGTCGCCTTGGTTCAGGACGAGTTCAATCAAAGCAGAACCAAATCGGACGGTTCTTCTAGATACTCCAATGGGTTCCAAGCCTCGCAATGCGGTAACATTTCCAACCACGATTTAACCCTCATCATGGGAGCCCCAAAATGTGGAGGCGAGAAGGAAAAGACTTTTGGGATTCGCGAGTCCTGCTAACGACCAAGGCAATTATATGTGCCACTTGGTTTGGTTTTGTTGCGTTGTCTTTTCTACTCGCCACAATATATAGGCTGCCATGGATTCTTCCATCCAAACCAATAAATATTTTAGAGGGCTGAGAAGACATTCACTAAACATTCTAACAAATGATAGACCAGATGAAAATAATGATAAACTGGATTTAGAACCAGTGTAGTTAAAGCATGAATACGAACCAATATAACTTTCTGTTCCTACCACAAGCTTTCAATTCAACACATAATCGTCGTCCGAGACATGTATTACAGAAGGCCCTTGCAGGTAAACATGAGCCTCGAAAGACGCATTCAATTCGAAAAGCACGGCCCGACTAAAAGGAACTCGGCAAAGAGATCGAGTCACATTGATCCAGGCCGAGGATGAGGTCAATGCTACGCTTGGGCCGCATCTGGACCCTGGGTGGGTGTTACGGCAGACCATAGCTCAAGTTCGGTCAAAACCCAAACTGACCCACATTTACTAACTACGTACACCCTAGCGTACGTAATTAGAATTACGGCCCGGTTCTATGCACGTAGTGAAGAAATATTACTC